>CM060950.1:229741502-229834029 GCA_030765055.1 Mantis religiosa
AATATATAACTAAGGAAGAAGACCGCAAAAAGTATCAAGAAACACTACTGTATGAGATAGCAAAACAGTTCTGCGGAACAGAAAAAGAGATTAACATTGAAGATATAGACAACCAACTATCCAGACAAATACAAAACTCAGTGAACATAGAGGAGGTAATAAATAAATACAGTGCAGCCCAAACGATAGCATGCATGAAGGCCTTCAAAGTTAGCAATACATTCACTAAAACAGCCAACCTAAAACATAAAACAGTTCCATGGTGGAATGACGACCTTACAATTATGAGGAAGAGGGTGAATGCTTTCAGAAGAAAATACCAGAGAACACAAAACAACAATGATCTCCGAGAACAGCGGCAAAAACTCTACTTCGAAGAGAAAAGTAAATACCAAACAAAACTAAAAAACTCAAAGATCCTATCGTGGAAAGAATACTGCAACAACACCACCTCAAATCCCTGGAATATAGTGTACAAGACTGCCTCAGGAAAAACAAAAGACAGCCAAATGATAACAACTCTCATAAACAAGGAAGGAAAGTATACAAGAGACTTAAAAGAAACATTGGAATATACACTCAACTATATCATCCCAAAAGACAATGAACTGGAAGATACAGAACACCACAAACAAATAAAGCAAGAAATAGAAGAACCGGTGAATACAGCAGACGATAGAAAATTTACAGAAGAAGAAATTAAATCAACTATCAAAAATATAGATCATAAGAAAACTCCGGGAGAAGATGGAATAACCAGCAAAGTACTGATGTGGACAATCGACTGCCTCCCTCAAACAGTAACATCTATATACAATGGATGTTTGGAAAATGGATATTTCCCAAAGAAATGGAAAAAGGCCAGAATAATACCAATCACCAAACCAGGAAAAGAGAAGCTCTTAGATCCATCCAAGTTCAGACCTATAAGTCTATTAAACGTAGGAGGGAAAGTCCTAGAGAAGCTACTTATAAGTAGAATCAACCACCACCTCTATAAGAACAAATTACTAAGTGAAAATCAATATGGCTTCAGGCCCCAAAAAAGCACCACTGATGCAGCAATAGCAGTTAAAGAATTTATAAATAAAGCGTTTAGCAATGGACAAATTACAGCGATTGTTAGCCTGGACGTAAAAGGAGCCTTTGATTCAGCGTGGTGGCCAAGCATCCTAAAGGCCCTAAAAGATTTCAAGTGCCCTAGAAACCTGTACAACCTCTCCAAGAGCTATTTTAAAGACAGAGTGGCCTTCATCAATTCTAACAACATCCAAGTTGAAACAACAGTCAACAAAGGTTGCCCTCAAGGGTCCTGCAGTGGACCGGGGTACTGGAATATACAGTACAACAGTTTACTAAACCTGGAGTATGAAAAGAATACAAAAGTTATAGCATTTGCAGACGACCTATTAATTGCAGTCAGAGCAGAAACAGAAGCAGAAGTAGAGAACTTCACGAACATTAATATTAGAAAAGTCACACAGTGGTCAATTGAAAACAAAACTCACTTCAATGAAAACAAGTCAAAAGTAATATTAATATCAAGAAGACGGAAAAAGAGAAAGACAATAGATATCTACATGAATGGGAAACAACTGGAGCAAGTAGAAAAGATGGATTACTTAGGCATAACCATAGACAGCCGATTCACTTTCAACGACCACATAAACAAAGTGAGTGAAAAATGCATCAAATTAATCAATGCACTTTCCAAATCGGCAAGGATAGTTTGGGGCTTAAAACATCAGGCCCTAGAAATAATATATAAAGGAGCAATACTGCCAATTCTACTATACGCTGCACCAGTCTGGATGGAATCATTAGAAAAGAAACACAACCAAATGAAATATGTTAGAGTTCAAAGATTAATGCTCACAAGGATGGCAAAGGCATATAGGACAATTTCCCATGAAGCACTCTGCATAATCACGGGAACAATACCCATAGACTTAAAGGCAAGAGAGGTGGCTGAACTATATAACGTAAAAACAGGAAAAACCAACACTGAATACCAAATAGACCGCCCGGAAAACCCCAAGAATTGGCTCCACCCAGCTGACTTTCAAGGCACAAAAGAACCAGAAATAGGAAACAATGAAAATACAGTGTGGCAAATATATACAGATGGAAGCAAAAGTGACGTAGGAGTGGGAGCAGGAGTAGCCATATACAGACAAAACCAACTGATAAACCAAAAAAAATACAAACTCAATGAAAGATGCTCAAATAATCAGGCAGAGCAACTGGCAATTGCAAAAGCGCTGGAATTATTAGAAACGACGGACACTGAAGACACAGATAACAAAACAGTAACCATACACACAGACAGCAGAATAACAATTGACTCCATAGACGATTACAATAATCACAATAACCTAACAGAGAAAATACGAAGAACTACAGCAATACTAAGAGCAAAAGATTGGAAAATACAATTCAAATGGGTAAAGGCTCATATTGGAATAGAGGGTAATGAAGTGGCTGACAGACTGGCAAAGAATGCAGCAAAAACTAAGGAAATATACTACAACAAATTACCGATCACCGCAATAAAACAAATTCTTCGGAAATCAACAAAAAACAAATGGCAGCAGAAATGGGAACAGAGCACAAAAGGCACAACCACAAAGGAATTCTTCCCAACAGTGGAAAGCAGACTCACAAACAGGTTCTACCTAACACCAAACATGACAACAATACTTACAGGACACGGAAATATCAACACTTATCTCAACAGACTCAAGATCGTTAGCAGCCCTGAGTGTTCATGCAGGAGAGGAGCCCAAACGGTGGATCACATAATATTCGAGTGCAGTGTGGTGAATAGTGCAAGAGAAACTCTAAAACATAGTGTTCTAAGAACTGATAACTGGCCAACACACAAGTCAATACTAATTAAAAGACATTTAAAATCATTTACAAAATTTGTAAACTCTATAGACTTTCAAGTACTAAAAGGCATTAATGTGTAATACAAGCAAAAAAAAAAAAAAAAAAAAAAAAAAACTAAATGGTTCACATAAAAACTGGAAAAATGTATACAAAAATCACAAAAAGAGTGAAAAGCATGTAGTACTACTTATGTAGTGGAGCATGTAGAGATCAGAAATAAATAAATAAAAAAAAAAAAAAAAAAATAATAATAATAATAATAATAATAATAATAATAATAATAATAATAATAATAATAATAATAATAATAATAATAATAATAATAATAATAATAATAATAATAATAATAATAATAATAATAATAATAATAATAATAATAATAATAATAATAATAATAATAATAATAATAATAATAATAATAATAATAATAATAATAATAATAATAATAATAATAATAATAATAATAATAATAATAATAATAATAATAATAATAATAATAATAATAATAATAATAATAATAATAATAATAATAATAATAATAATAATAATAATAATAATAATAATAATAATAATAATAATAATAATAATAATAATAATAATAATAATAATAATAATAATAATAATAATAATAATAATAATAATAATAATAATAATAATAATAATAATAATAATAATAATAATAATAATAATAATAATAATAATAATAATAATAATAATAATAATAATAATAATAATAATAATAATAATAATAATAATAATAATAATAATAATAATAATAATAATAATAATAATAATAATAATAATAATAATAATAATAATAATAATAATAATAATAATAATAATAATAATAATAATAATAATAATAATAATAATAATAATAATAATAATAATAATAATAATAATAATAATAATAATAATAATAATAATAATAATAATAATAATAATAATAATAATAATAATAATAATAATAATAATAATAATAATAATAATAATAATAATAATAATAATAATAATAATAATAATAATAATAATAATAATAATAATAATAATAATAATAATAATAATAATAATAATAATAATAATAATAATAATAATAATAATAATAATAATAATAATAATAATAATAATAATAATAATAATAATAATAATAATAATAATAATAATAATAATAATAATAATAATAATAATAATAATAATAATAATAATAATAATAATAATAATAATAATAATAATAATAATAATAATAATAATAATAATAATAATAATAATAATAATAATAATAATAATAATAATAATAATAATAATAATAATAATAATAATAATAATAATAATAATAATAATAATAATAATAAATAGTAACAATAACAATAATAGTAACAATAACAATAATAATCATGATGACGATGATTTTGTTATTGTTTCCATAGAGAGGAAGAGTAGGATATCATAAACAATTTATTGTCATGCGATCTTGAATCGTTTATTCCTATTCTAATTCACTGTTGCAATGCTCATGACTAACTGCCTTGCTGTGTATGTTGTCACTGTGCTGCGGTGTTCCTGATCAGGAAAACATTTTATTTCAAGCGGAGAAGTGTTGAACATATTTTAAAGCAGTGTCAAAGCATACAGCAGTAAAGCATAGAAGAAGTGACAGCACATACTAATATGTTAAAACCAAAAGAAATTAATCACTATTGACCACCTGCTTATGTGTATTAATAATTGCATTAATATCAGGAAGTAAGAACGAGCATAATAATGCATTATTTTCACTGTCCAACTCAAATTAACAGGATTTTACATATAAGTACGCTATAATTTATATGATATCGTGTACTTGGAAATCAATGATATGTCTACATTATAAATTGGAGTTTGGTTTGGAATTTATAACAGTTATTCGTTATAGTTACATATCTCGTAATGCAGATTTCTTTCTCCCACGATATAGTAATTTAAATATATGTTCACGTAATGAAATAATTGAGGGCAGTCCGATAAGCAGGTACCGCTAAGCAGTATATTTTATCTATAGAGTTAACATGTCTTGCCCTATCTCTTAAAATGTTTATGCCTCCACCAGTTTACTTCTCACTCCTTCGCAGCCTAGCCTTTAAGATGTGATTCTGTGGCCACCAATCAGAATCTGTGAAAATATATCGCGATGTGGATTCAAATTCCACCTCAGTACACCAGCACCTATCGAGAACTTCGGGCAAAAAATGTTCGAGAACAGCACTCAAGACAAACGCAAACGAGAACTTTGCGTGTCTGTTCGAATACACATTCAGATTTCGGGAATATATCGAGAACTATCAAGAATCGAAAGAATCTAATTTTGTAGTCAAATTCGCCCATCAATAATGTCAGTCTTCAGTTGTGAATAAACCATCACAAAAGGAGATAACAAAGTTTAAACTTAAAGAGTCCGTCTGTAACACTACTGGAAACAACAGTCACTGCCGCAGCTCAAGGACATATGAAGTAGAAGGAGAAGGTGTCGTTAGTGAGCATTTGGCACTACGATGGTTCCAACGTTTCAGCAATAGAGATGCAAAAGATTTACCACGTTTGGAATATTGGGAATACCGGTATAGTTTTGCAATTAAATCCCCAAAATGTACCCTTAGTCTTTCAGAAGAACTCGGCGCATCAAAAGATACCATATATGTTCATATTAAGACATTTGGGAAGTCATACAGAAGCTGCAGATCTGTACCTAAAGAACCGAAACCTCACTAGGTTGAACGTCTAATGTTTTATTTTCTACATAATTATGCGAAACGACATAAATTATGGAATGAGTATCTATATAGGTGCACAAAACAACCAAATATTACATTGCTTTGAATAACAAGAACAGACATTTCCCTTAATACTCTGTATGTCTTGGAATTTTCTAGTAATAATTTTCTTGCACAGTGGACCATTCCTTTTTTTTTGTAATTTACGTCGTCCAACGTTAAGTCATATCGGACGGTCAATGAAATGACTGACATGATGCCGAAATATGTCCAGGGTCCATATAGCTTAGAACTACCCGACATTCGTCTTTAAGCATAAGTGTTTGCGCCATTATCGTCATTTGTTCCGGCGGGTGCATGAATATTTCACTTGGCGCCGGTTATGCGGCCAGCCAATCATGTGACTCGCCAGCGCGCAAAAAAGAGGCTTCTTCTTCCTTTAGAATCACAGACATGTTGAGACATGTGGTGTGCTTCGTTGTGTGGCTGCGTGCAGCTTGTTGTTGCAATGAAAGAACCCTTTTAGTTTATCTCAAATATAAAATGTATTGTTGTCTTCTTCATGATTATTCACATAAGAAATGTAGCGTGTGCAATAAATTTATCTAGTGATATGAATACAGCTCTATCGAGTACAGTCCACAAAATCAGTTTCCTTGGTTACTGCTAAAATCAAGGTGGTCCTGCGCATTGCATTAAGCATGACAAGAACATAGGTCCTTCACGGGCGGATATTTATTGTGCAACGCAACAATTTCTTCTGCATGGATGTACATCAGTGGGTCCCAGGACGCCAGGCATCGGGATCTACGCAGCAGATGATCAGCATTTCATTCGCAACGACGCAGAAGCCTGCATCGCAACACATTTCAGGTCAGAATATTCCTTTTTATTCTTTCTCTCCTTTAAGCAAGTCTCATAACCATTCAATATGGAGCAGGATTTGAAAGCTCTTGTCAAAAGAAGGGGTATAATCAAAAGAGAATTTACCTTTGTTCGAAAATTTCTTGATAAATTACCAGAACAGGTCAACTTTTTCATATTGAGAGCTAATTTCGATAACTTAAGTGAAATTTGGGACAAATATGAAGCTATTCAGGCCCAAATTGAATCTCTTGCGGAAGCGGAAACTGAATTAGATAAGCATGCAGAACACAAGGAAGAAACAACAAACAGTTACATCGAATTGAAGGCTAGGCTAGCTGAATTAATACAGGATCATGAACAGCAAGAAATGGTTCTGGACATTCGTAGCACACAGTGCAGTCGCAATCGTCACAAGCAGCTAAAGCTATCAAACTGCCCGTGATACAATTACCTAAATTTGAGGGTGATGTCACTCATTTCAAACATTTCTATGAAACATTTACAAGCTTAGTGGTAAACAACCAAGCTTTGGATGCTATTGATTACTTACTTTCCTCTCTCAAGGGACAAGCTCATTCACTAATACAGAACATACCCGTCACTAGTGAAAATTTTGATGTAGCATGGGAGCTCATATGCTCACACTATAACAATACAAGACTAATAGCTACAGATGATATAAAATATTTATTAGCACCACCAGTAATGCATAAGGAAACAGTAAATAAACTACGTACCTTGCTCAACCATTTTCAAAATAACTTGAATGCCATTGAAGCATTAAAGCTTGAAATGCCTTTGCATGAAATCATTTAATGCAACTTCTCCTAGAACATTTGTCTGACACCACACGCAAAGAATGTGAGAGTAAAATATATTCTCAAAACCTCCCTTATTTGAAGGATCTTATGCAATTTTTAGAAGCAAGAGCACACTTTTGAATTGCTTGCTAACACTACATGTAACAAGACGGTAGTTAAACCTAAGACTGATTTACACTCTGCTAAGCCCAACAGCAGAGACAGTAAACACTCTTACTTATCCACGAGTGATCGTGTATGTCCATTTTGTCAGTGCAATCACATGATACATAATTGTGATAACTTCAAAAACCTTAATGTGCATAAGCGTTGGACTTTCATTAAATCCAAGCGCCTTTGTGCCAATTGCTTTGCTGCTAATCACATAACAAGTAAATGTAATCGTGCATCATACTACAATTGTGGCTCATCCACTCACAGCAAGTTGCTTCATGATAGTAACAGAGAGAATGCTTCACTTGCAACTTCATCTAGTCCTGTAAACGATTCTACTAGAACGATTGACGCGCCATCTAGCTAGTGTTCTTTTAAATCAAAATCCACACAGCAGGTTTTGCTTGCCACCGCACTAGTGCAAGTGGAAGACAGATATGGCAATCTCATACAATGTAGAGCACAGTCAATCCAATTTCATAACTGCAGATCTTGCGAAGCGCTTACAGCTTAACAAGGTGACAGCTGATACGCCTATCAATGGTATAAACTGCACCATTTCTACGGCCACTCACCATGTTCAGGTCAATCTGAAATCTATGGTACATGAGTTTAAGCCTAAAATTGAATGTCTAGTACTTCCTCGTATAACAGGAAAACTATCTTCCACACATATCAATTTGTGCAACTGGAATATTCCTTCTAACATTCCATTAGCAGATCCTAGGTTCAACATTCCTGATGAAGTTGAAATCCTAATCGGAAGTTCCATATTCTTCGAGTTATTGCATGGGAAAACCTTAAAGAAACAAGGACATCCTATACCAGCCAGCACAGCCCTCGGTTGGATAATATCAGGCCCTATTCCAAGGTCATCATTCAAGTACGAGGCTAAGTCTTCGCCTCAGCATAATTTCTTCATCAGCACTGATAACCTTGACACACAGTTAAGACGTTTCTGGGATTTGGAAGAATTTTCTCAGCGTGTTCTTACTAAGGAGGAAGTGGAGTGTGAAGAATACTTTGTAAATAAACAACTCGTAATGCCAATGGTAGCTTTACAGTTCGTCTACCCGTCAAGGAGGACAAAAATCGCTTAGGTGAATCTAGACAGCAAGCCATCAGTCACTTTAAGCACTTAGAACGACGTCTTCAAAACGACATCACACTTAAAGAATATTACACTCAATTTCTCTCTGAATATGAATCCATGGGGCACATGAAGCGTCACCAGCAAAGGAAGGCGAACCTTGTTACTATCTTCCACATCATGCAGTTTTCAAACCTTTGTCTACTACTACTCGCACCAGAGTTGTATTTGATGCATCTGCACAGTCATCTTCAGGACCATCCTTGAATGATGTGCTGAAGTTGGGTCCTATTATTCAGTATGACCTTACCTCCATAATTTTACGCTTCAGAACTTATCGCTATGCATTCTCAGCTGACATTTCTGAGATGTACAGGTGAGTGAAAATACATCCTGATGATCAAGATCTCCAAAGAATAGTATGGCGAGAAAGCAAAGATGAACCTATCAAGGACTACGCTCTTACTACAGTCACATATTGTACCAAACCTGCATCCTTTTTGGCCATAAGGACTTTGTATCAACTAGCTTCAGAGGAAGAGGCTAAATATCCACTAGCTTCTCAAGCTATCCGTGAATCCTTCTACGTAGATGATTGCTTATGTGGTCATAATGATATACAGCAAGCTTTACATTTTCAGAGGCAGCTACTTCAGATGCTAGACAGTGGCGGATTCCCACTTAGGAAATGGTGTTCTAATCATGAAGATATTTTAAAATCCATTCCACCGAAACACAGAGAGACACAACTTCCTCTTTCATTGTATAGCAGTGAAAATGCGCGTGCTCTTGGTCTCCTCTGGCATCCTGGAACAGATCAATTCCAGAATCAAGCCAATCCATCTCTTCAGGATAATCTAAATTCTAGCTACACCAAACGAAGCATGCTGTCTGTCATATCATCTATTTTTGATCCTTTAGGCCTAGTGAGTCCTATTGTCATAAATGCCACGATGTTTCTACAATCCCTTTGGTTGGAAAAACTCGATTGGGACGAATTGATACCACCTCACCTCATCCAACAATGGCTAAATTTCTGCGAGACATTGTCCGTCATTCATGCTATGTTTATTCCAAGACACGTCCTAATCACAGGTACATTAGGGGACATACAAATACATGGGTTTTGCGATGCCTCAGAAAAGGCTTATGGTGCCTGTATTTATCTTCGTTCTATGAACAGCTGGGATGAGGTGAAAACCAGACTTCTTTGCTCCAAATCCAGGTTTGCACCATTAAACAAACAAGCCATTCCTCGGCTCGAACTTTGTGGTGCTTTACTACTCGCTAAACTTTACAAGGTTGTAGCTAACCTTAAGCTGCAGACTTCACAGAACTATCTATGGACGGACTCTTTGATTGTTCTAGCATGGATTAAATCCAACCCACACAAATGGAATACTTTTGTAACCAACAGAGTTTCACAAATACAACAGTTATCAAAAACTGCTGCTTGGCGATATGTAGCTACTCAAAATAATCCAGCAGATCACATTTCGAGAGGAGTTTCGACTGAACTTCTTGCCTCAAATGACTTGTGGTGGAAAGGTCCTGATTGGATCTCACAACCCTTTGCATCTTGGCCAGAACAACCCAAACGATTAGATATTCAAGATGCTACTGAGCAACGCACTACTGCATGCTTGATGGTCACTACAGAAAGTGATGATATCATTTCTCGTTTTTCAAAATTGTTGCGCCTGCAGAGAGTGACAGCATACATGCTGAGATTTGCATTCAACTGTAGAAACAGCAACACGAGACGGCAAGGTCCTCTCTCAACACTTGAGCTTCAACAGACATTGCACTGCTGCATCAAACTTACTCAACAATCAGCTTATACCACAGAGTTAACAGAACGTAATGATAAAGGGCACGTGCCTACTAAAATCTCATTGAAATCTTTGCATCCATTTGTCGACAATGAAGGTTTACTCCGAGTAGGCGGAAGTATTGACAAGGCTGAAATTTCCTTCCAGTTGTAACAGTTTTTAATGGTGGTGATCACAGGTTACCACTGCTCTACGTTGTGCACCAATTTGATGCAAATATAATATAATGGCGAACACAGAAGTCGGCGAGCAATGAGGTTTCTCTCAGGGTATGCGTGGATGTGTGTGAGAAGGAAATTTTACAACACTGGAATGCCCGTTTCCAAATTATTTATTCACTGCTTCTTATTCCAAACCTCGAAATGGAAGCTGCCGACCGAGGGTTACCAATCTCGGTTTATAGTGACTGAATGCTAACTATATTTCTCGATAAATTTTGATGACCCGACAAATATTGAAGACAGAACAAGTTGACCGCTCTAATAGGCTTGACGTCTCAGAATCCTCTCTTTACCACAACTGCGCGTGTGTATTTATATATAACTTTCACTCTCCAAATTCCTTTTTCCAACCAAAGTCCTTTTGTGGGTGTTTTGGTCGCCATTGTAAACGATCCGAAGAATACCCCATTCATGTACGTCAAGTGACAATTCCTTTAGAAACCTTCTAAGGACACTGTTCCTTTCATTCATGGCATTGTTATAAACAGTTTCCCCAACTAAACTGGCTTTGGTCGTCA
Organism: Mantis religiosa; assembly: GCA_030765055.1. Lineage (NCBI taxonomy): Eukaryota > Metazoa > Arthropoda > Insecta > Mantodea > Mantidae > Mantis > Mantis religiosa. The sequence continues at coordinate 229,752,644 of CM060950.1, forward strand.
CAAAGACCAACATTCCTTCGACGTCTATCATTATTCTTTGCTTCTGGCAACCCATAATTTCGGTATCAAATGCCCCCATAGATATTATTTTATTATCCCATAATGAAATATTATATATATCTTGCCCGAATATAACGCAAATTATTAGACCTTTGTCAGCAACTTCCAATTCGTTTTACAGTTCCTTTTCACAACATTATTTTTTTTTTACATGACATTTCCTAAAAATTATTCACATGGTTACATAACAACATTTCATTTAAAATTTACCAACATTCTGTTCTGCAATTTCCAACTTTTAAATATTACTCGGAAAATATTTCAATCTACCTCATCTCTCTCTTTCTCTATCTGATCTACTTAAAATTAATTCATATTGTTGCTACACTTGAAACAATTCCTAAATATACACTCTTATGTTTAAACCAATTGTACTTTAATAATATTATCTATCTATCTATATACATATACTTTTTTACAACATTTCTGAATTGTTCTTCTGGATTCTATATAAATATTCTTTCCAAAAGTCTTTCATTGTTCGGTTTTTTTAATATTTTTTTTCACTTGTTTAGTTTTAAGTTTCACTGCACTGTCACCACTGTTTATACTTAACCTATACAATTTTACACTACACTGTTCATACTTAGCCTATACAATTTACAAGTTTTTTTTTCTAATTTTACAATTTTGTTATGGTACTTTAGTTCTTTGAAATACAGACATATCCGTTTTTTATGAGCAAATTATACCCATAGCTTATTTAGAAATCAGGAGCATCTAACGGCTTCTTGTAAGGACGAAGGAGTTGTTTATGCCAGGAGTTGTTTATGTTGGTGTCTACATTTTCTTTTATTACTTTGAATATTGGTTCCGGCTCAATGCCTAACATGAGTCTAACGGGTTCGAATCCTGTGGTTACATTTATTGTATTATTAATAATTTTCTCAATCACGGGACAGTATTTTACCCAATCCTTGTGGTTTTTATGTGTTAATATTCGAAAATATATTCCAATGTCTCTAAGTATACGTTCTGTAGGATTTCCCGACGGAAAATAAGACGAGCAGTGGTACAATTTAATGTTATTCTCTTTCAACGTCTCTTGAAAACATTTACTGCGATGCACAGTTGCATTATCAGTTAAGATCGCTTCAACTTTGCCATATTTTGGAACATAATCATCAACTATTTTTCCCACGCAAGTTTTGCTACTTATGTTTCTTACAGGATATATTTTAACAAATTTACTAAAAACGTCCTGTAAAACAAAGATATACCTGCATCCGAATTTTCCCATGGGAAGCTCACCATGTGCATCTGCTGTAACTAAAGCATTTCGCTTCGTCTAATAATTGCCTGCGGTTCTGTATTGAATTTAATGTTAAAAGGTTTGGCCTTCTGACACAACTCGCACGTAGAACACACCTTTCTGACTTTCCTCGCCAAATGCTTTATGTAAAAATTTTCGCCAATCACTAACGTTAATTTCTCGCTACCTGTATGAGCCAATGACTTGTGATATGCCATGATGAGTTGTTCTTCTAATGTTTTCGGAATTATAACCTTCCACTTTTGTTGAACTCTCCCGTGAAACTTATATATCTTTCCTTCATGAAGGCCTATGGTATCTTTCAAATTCTCCGTTATGGGCTGAGCGTTTTCTCTTAATTTTCTGATACTGTCATCCTCTCTCTGTAATTGCTCCAAATTTAAAAATTTCTTAACTAATTGTTTTCCCTCTTTCGTCTCAAGATAGAAAATGGTCACCTCATGCTTATTTTCTCCGATTGTGTCTGGTATGGGATAATTTGTCTCCATGCGAGATAACAAGTCACTGAAAATATTTTGATTTCCGGGAATGTGTCTTATTTCCAAATTGTGGAAAGTAATCTCGTGGATGTATCGGGAAATACGTGTATTGGTTAGCTTACATGAGTTCATAAATCTTAGGCTTACGTGATCAGTGTACACTATCACTGGGTTATTATAAACATACTCTTTAAATTTGACCAGCGCGAAATAAACGGCCGCTATTTCTTTTTCAGTAGTGCATGCCTGTGCTTCTGTTCTCAAAATTCCCCTTGAGGCAACTGCAATAAGATGATCTTTCCCTTCTTCATCTCGTTGAATTATGACAGCACCGTAACCGCGCCCTGAAGCATCAGTAAAAATAATATATGGGAGGTTTTCTCTGGGTTTCTCTAACAAGATAGAAGCTGCAAATAATCTTTTCACTCTTTAGAACGCTTCTTCCTCCACTGGTGACCACCTCCAATCTACCCCTTCCTCAAAAGTTCTCTTAATGGGGCGACGACGTTTGCAAACTCAATAATAAATCTAGATTGATAATTTAGAATTCCCAAGAATCTTCTCAGTTGTTTTATATTTTTCGGTGCCGGTATTTTGTTAATACTTTCTATTCTGTTTGGATTTGGCCTGATTCCTTCATTCGATATTATGTATCCTAAAAATTCCGTCTGTCTCACGAAGAATGCTGTTTTACTCGGTTTAATTGTCTTATTGGCTTCTCTTAATTTACTCAGCACGTAATCGAGATGTCGCAAATGGTCATCCACATTCCTTGAAAACAATATAAAATCATCAATATATTGAGCTACAAATTTCTTAATAGATTCTCCAAATATTCCGTATAGAGCTCTGAGCAATGCACTACCACTGGTATTCATTCCAAATGCGCATACTTTGAATTGGTATAAAATCCCTGAGTGTAAAAATGCAGTGTATTTTCTTAAGTCTTCCCGAAGCGGTATCTGCCAAAAGGATGCCGTCAAATCCAATGTGGAGAAAATTTTTCCTTTCTTTAGTTTGTTTAGTGTTACTTCTACACTCTCTGGTCTAAATCTATCAGGTTTACAGTGTTGATTCAGTTTTCTTGCATCCAAAGTAACTCTAATTTTTCCATCTGATTTATTTACTATGCACAGTGGATTTGCAAACTCTGAATTGGAGATTTCAACAACTCCATCTTCTAACATTGATTTAATTACTTTATCAACTTCCTCTCTGATCGCACATGGAATTGGTCTAGCTTTATGGGTGAAAGGTTTGATAGGCGTCATTTCAAATGAATGGGTGTAGCTGATACATTTCCCAGGATTTTCAGAGAAAACTTCTTTATTTCTGACCAAAATGTCAAACAATTCCTTCTTCTGTTCCTCATTTAAGTCGGCTGCTTTACTAGTCTTTTCTCTTAATAAGTCCTCTATATCTATATAGTTTACCACACTACCGTACCTATTTCTTTGAGAGTAACTCAAATTTACAGAGGAATTCTCTTGGTGTTTTCTTAAAACACTATTACCGCATTTAAAATCTTTGTCAGGCATCATATTCACGTCATTTTCAGTGTCGTATTCTGCCAGCTCCATAGCTCCAAGTTTTATATATTCAACAAAGAAGGTATCTGCCCTAATTTCTTCTTCTTCTTTGTCCCTGACAATGTTCTCCGAACTACTATCTTCCATAAATTGTATTATAACCGTCCCTTGCTCTGTATCCAACTTCAAAAATCTACTTTCGAAATTTATTACCGCTTCCCATGCATAAAGACAATCACAACCTATGATTATATCTGTTACTAGTCTGGGCACAATCAGAAATAGAACCTCTATTGTTGTGCCATTTATTTCAACATTCAACATCGCCTGAAATTTCACCCTTTCCTTCCTCTTACCAACAGCTAGCGAACAATAAATGCCACTGACCGGTAAAGACATCACCTTAAAAGCTCTAGTTATTAGGTCATCGTAGAACTTCTGCGAGCACACTGTGCTATTCGCTCCCGTGTCTAAAATCGCATCGTATTTTTGTCCATTAATCCCTATTTTGATCCTCGGAGGTTCTATTACCTTCTCATTGTCTTCTAATCTTTTCCTAACGTCTGAATTTCTTTGTATCATCATCATTTGCCCTCGAGAAGCCCTAGTTTCCGTGTACATATTACAATTTGTATTTATCCCAGTTCTCACTGAAGGCGCGTTTGACTGGGATTGGCGTTTCCCTGCGTCCGACTTACAGCTCCGGTTTCAGTTCCACTGTTTATATTCCTGGTTTCCGGCACTTGATTTTGATTGCTTACTACCACCTGTCTTGTGGCATTAATGGCCTCAGACCTTTCTGAGTTCTCAAGTGAGTTACGACCATCTCTTTTCCTGTCTCCCTGCCTCGGCGACCTCGGCCTAAACTCATAACTATCGTCATTCCTCCAATATTCATTACCAGAATGTCTTCTAAATCTAAATACTTGTCCCCTGCTGTTTCTATCAAATCGGCCTGCATTCATATAGTTTACTTGGATGTTCCTTTCACGGTTCTCCCCATTCCGATTTCTATTGCCCCGGTCAAAATGGTTTCTACTCCTACCTTCCCAGGAGTTCGCTTCAACCCTCGGCACTGGACCTCGATATCTATTTCTTATGTCATTCCGATTATGATGTGACTGTGCCCCTTGCCCGAAATTACTCCACCTTTCTCTTCCGCTTGTCTCTTGATTTTTATTGTCTGAATCGTTTCTCGGCTTGTTGCTTTCTAAGGCTAATAACAAATCAATCATGGCAGCGACGTTGTTGGGTTTGGCTATGATTAAATAATGTTGGATAGTCTCAGGAAAATGAGTTGTCATGAGATTTATCAATTCTTTCTCATTGATAGGGGGATCTAACATTTTTGATTTTCTAGCTACCTTCATGAAATAGCTCACCATTGACTGTTCGGTTCTAGGGTTAAATTTCCCGTTGCTTATCTCGAGCCTTATACTTGCCTGTCTGTTCGCTCCCCAATATCTGTTCAGGAATAAATTAATAAAGGTATCGAAGTCATTGCTATTTCCCATGGACAAGTCTAGCCAATTCGCAGCGTTACCTTTAAAACATTTTCTTACTATTGTCATTTTGTACTCCTCCGGTATACATTTTATCGCAAAATACTCCTGTAATCCTGCAATAAACACTTTAGGATCATCAGAATGCTCTTTCTCAAAAATTGGTGGTACAATTTCATTAAGAATATGGTTCGGCCATGTCATATTCGGACCGCCATTTCTGTCTCCATTATTGTATTTGTTGTCATTACTGGAGGTGCTAGCACCCATATTTAGCAACGAAATGTCAGCTGACGCATTATTGGGCATCGCCTCGTTTCGTGCGTTTACTTCACTTACGTTGCTAGAACTACAACTAGGAACATTTCCACTTATTCTTAGATTTTCTAAGTTTTCCTTTACTCCTTTGATTTCTACTGCTACCTCTTTCATGTGATCGGTAATTTCCTCCAAATTCCTCATCTGTCTTCTACTTTCCCTTTATGGCACTTCTAATCTACTCCTAGTTTCTTCTAATTCTTTTCTAGCTATTTCTCTCTCTTTGTCTAATTTCTGTGCTATTTCCTCCCTCAGTTTTCTGTTTTCATTATCTGATTTTTCCTTAACTAAGTTAACAATTTTATTTTCAGAATTCTCTATCTCCTGACTAACTTCCTTCCTCACATTATCTGCTATGTGACCAGCTTCTTTCCTTACATTCTCTATTTCCAGACTAACTTGTTGTCTGACATTTTCTAACGCCTGTTGTTAACTCTCGAACTTCTTTCCTAGTTCTATTTGTCCTACCTCTAACTTCTGAACACTATTTTCTAACTTCTCTTCTATCTTTTTTAAACTTTGATTGTTATCATTCATCTCTTTCCTTAAACTTTGATTGTTATCATCTATCTTTTTACTTAAACTTTCGCTTAAACTTTCAGCCTTATCATCTATCTTTTTACTTAAACTTTCACTTAAACTTTCAGTCTTATCATCTATCTTTTTACTTAAACTTTCACTTAAACTGTCAACCCTTGCGAACACAATATTCATCCACAATATTCTATCCTGATATGCTTATCGTGCTCTGGCAGTCATTGCCCAACCTGTATTTGGTACGGAAATCCACCAATGTCTTTAAACAGTCAACGAAGTGAAGTATTGCTGATATTTGTTTTTAGGGATGTTTGCCTAAGACTTCGCTTTGAAGACTGTAACACCTTATTAATTTATAGATGAGTCATATTTAATATACATCTGCTGTGAATTACCCGCACCACTTGATCAAGCTTTAGTCGCATAAGAGCCGAAGATGCAAACGATGATTTGCGAAACCTGTCCCCAAAATAGGTAAGAAAGTGACAGATGTGTAATAAATACGACTCATCTATAAATTAATAATTATTTCGCTTCACTGAGGTATTCCAATACAGTTAAATCTCGATATACTGCAACACCTGATAGAGGACACATCTGAGATTTTCATTTGTGGACACAGTTACTGGCCTACTAGAACTACTCTGGCATTGACACAATACACTACCCAAACAAAATTATACAAAGCTCCATCAGAAGGTATTCCCAGATTATATAAGATATATGCTTCATTTGTCGTGAAAATATCTTAAAAACACAGTATTTCAATCAGAATAACCTGAGCTGTTTTTATAATAATCAAACTTTTTAAGCCTTCATGGTATGGGGAGGAGGCTTTTCTTGAATGTTTTGTATCCCATTCTTACAAAATAGTCAAATTCAAATACCAGACATTTCCTTTTTGAAATATGCTGTTTAACAAACACTTACAGATCTTAAAATTATAACATTTAAGTAGTTGTGATACAAATTAATTTTACTCAGAGGAAGTATTGTATTCCATTCAAGAGTTTTATTTCAGTAGATTCCAACTATCTACACCATCTTATTTATGTTTCTAGTGTAATCTGGCTTCAGAGTAAAGGATTCATGAAAATAGGAACGCTGGTACTTTATTTGGGGATATTGGTGTAGTGACTCACGTTCATATTCACATTTACTCCATTCCCATCCAGTCTAGCAAATAAAATGTCCGTTCTTTTCTTAGATGCAACCAAACTCATCAAAGACCTGAGATTACAGGTCATCACCTGAGCAAGATGACTATGATGAGGGCTGTCGGCGCTGGTACATCAATTATGCCTAAGGAGTGAAATGGCAGAGAAAACAAGAAATATATTCACCTTGTTATTAGGGGATTGGTAAACAGACATGATACCGCTAAACATTTCTGGTGAAATATTTTTATCAAGCTTTAGATGGAATGCAATACCTCTTTTATCTACTATACATAAGTAGTATGTAAAACAAACAAAAATGGTTATAACATAATCCAAAATCATTTTGATATTTTATTTCATTTTACAGCTGCATTTGTTCGTTATCTTTATAAGTATAGACTTCATTATAATTTATGAAACAGATTAATGTGTTTTAAAACCTTCAATGAACTGAGATTTTAAGAATAATTATGAATTCTTCAAACTATTAGATAGCATTTAGTATACAATCTAACAAAATAGCAATGGAATTTAATCAAATACGGAGTCAAAATTATTTAAGATGCAGTAAAGCTTTCCGTTAACCAACAGGGGATCCTCCAGTGTTTCAGATCAGGAGGTTTTGAACCTGTATAGTTAATTATTGCACACATTATATGAATTCCAATAAAATTTGAAATGTCTGCAAAATCTCTAAACGGTTATAGCAGTACACATTTCACACCATTTCTTGATTGCAGTTTTGCGTCCTTCAAACATCCTTTAATCAGTACAGAAAAGCTGAGAAAGGACCAAGTGCACATTACTACAAACTGTCACTGGATAATCTGTACACATTTGAAGATGAATTGGGAAATTTAGCTTCATCTGCAGCTTCTTCTTTTAAACATATTTCGTTGTTCCTTCTCTAACGAATCCAAGCCAACATCCTGGAACAGAGACAGATTGTCATTAGAACAAATACATGTACAGTAAACGGTCTAGATTCAACAAAACAGAATACTAATGTGAAGCCTGAAAGAAAGAGGGAGAAAAAAGGAGAAATCAAAGCAGAGAAAAGAAATTAATATCATGGAAGGGTCTGTGGAGCACACACATATAAAACTTTGAGATAAAAAAAGAAAAGCGAAAAGACAAGCTTTCTTAATCAAGATGTGCTAATGGAATCTTTCCTATATTCAGTAAGACCTTATTTATCGCAACATATTAGTATAGTTGCTTCCATATCTGCTGTGGTACCCTGCAGTAGCTGCAGATATGGGGTCACAGCTGGAGGGATAGACAGGCCCAGCTGGACAGCTGGACTTTACTCGTGTCTATTGAATTCCGTAGGAATTCGGAAATGACATATATGATTGATTATTATATTTATCTTAATGTAGTATTCTACAATGTACATCACACAGGACAATGAATACAAAGAAATAATGTTCAAATGAGCCCAGGGTTCATAGAACTTAGGTGTACCCAACATTCATCTTTCAGAAGAAGAGAAAACCCTGTATTACCTAAGCCTTATCCAGGTAACTCCGATGTGAGCTGATTGATTATTTACATGTATATTGTGACTTTGTGGGTTCGTGAAATTAAATGTCCGATTGCACCACTCAAAAATGTTCTTTATTGCCACCGACTTACAGTTAAACACTTGCCAATTACACAGAATTACGTAATGCATACAATTACGATTCACCAGTTCGTCCGTTACAATTCCACTTTGCTCTCGCAATTACGTACAATCCTCCGATGCACGTACACAGTCTTCTCGTCCGTACGCTAGCACTGCACTCTTACGCTGCTCGCCAAGAACTGACTCAATTCACTCACTGCAGCCCTTTTTATAGGAATATCGCCATTTTCTCGAAGCCTCTAGTTTCCTTGAATCACCGCGAAGGTTCCAGACGGCAGGGGGATAACAGGCGGCCAACGACAAGTGATACTTCCCTAATCAACCCCTCAATTAGTGACTGAGATAGATGAGCGGGTGTGGCCCGTATGATTCTGGTCCCTTCTCAGCTGTCGTTGGTCTGGCTTTCCGATAATTGGGTGACACTGCTCCCTCCTCAAAGCTGGTCGTCCAGAACAGCACAATCGTAGCGGGCTAGGAGACCCAGGTGTACCACCAACATCTTTCCTCGGGGCACCTTCTGGTTGCGGTAGACCACGTAATTTATCCTCTTCACCACCCGGTGCGGCCGTTACCATGGCTGCTGAAGCTTCGGGCAGCGTGCCTTGGTACGCGTAGGACGGTACAACCAGACCAGGTCACCTTGCTGGAACTCTTTGCTGTTGGCTCGCCTGTCATACCTGGTCTTCATGCGGTCGCTCGCCTTCTGGTTGTTCTGGCGAGCCATCTCGTGCATGTCGTGGAGGTGGTCCACCAGGTTCTCCACATACTCGGCCGCTGGCTGATTCGCTTCCGGAGGGCTGCCAAAAGCCAGATCACGTAGGAGGCGTAACTCTCGGCTGAACATTAAGCTGGCTGGCGTCATCCCCGTGGTGTCGTGTTGAGACGAGCGGTAGGCCAGCAAGAACAGTGGCACCTTGACGTTCCAGTCTCGCTTATGGCTGGCCATGACTTTCTCAGGTGTTCCTCTAAAGTCTTTATGTATCTTTCGACCATGCCATCCGACTGGGGATGTAGTAGCGTCGTGCGTGTCTTGTTCACCCCAAGCCTTTGCAGGGCCTCCTTCATTAGGTTGGACTCAAAATTGGTGCCCTGGTCGCTGTGGAGCTCTAACAGCACCCCAAATAGGCAGAACACTTGCTCCACGAGGCAGTCTGTGATTGTCTTTGCTTCTTGGTTCGGGATGGCATACACCTCCGGCCACTTAGTGAAGTAGTCCATCAGGGTGGTCTGTTGCCTCGGTCGGACATTGGAAACGGTCCAGCTATGTCAACGGCGATCCGTTCGAATGGCGCTCCGAAGTTGTACTGCCGCATGCGACCCCGGCTCCTAGTCTGGGGACCACGAATCGCCGCGCACACGTGACACTTACGGCACCATCTCACAGCATCTGCTCGGAGTCTCAGCCAGTAGTAGCGCTGCCGTAGTTTGTCAATCGTTCAGTTCGCTCCCAGGTGTCCTCCTGAGATACCAGCGTGCACTTCTACCAAGACTTCCGGGACCTTATTCCGGGGAAGTACCAGCTGTTCTCTCTGCGTCTTCCCATCGGATGATTCCCATACCCGGAACAGCACTCCCACTCTGGCCTTCAACGAGTCCCGTTGGACCCAGTACGGCTTGTAGGTGGCGCTCCTCGGTGTGATGTCCTCCCAGGATGGTCTCGTCCCTGCCTCCACTTCCCTTAAGAGTGGCCCTAAGTCTGCGTCCGCCAGCTGCTCCTTCCTCAGGCCTGCGCTATCCCAGCCGTCCGCAGGCACTGCCACAACTACTCGCACTGCTACGGCACGCTCCTTCTCTTCCACTCTTGTGCACTGGCCGCACTCTTCTGGACAGGGTCTTCGGAACATGGCGTCTGCGTTACCGTGGCTCTTGGCTCTACGATGTTCCGAGGTGAAGTCGTACTACTGCAGCCTGTTGACCCAACGAGCTGTCTGGCCTTCCAGGTCATTAAAGCTCAATCGCCAGGTTAGGGGGGAAGGGTCAGTCCTCAGGTGGAGTGGCTGACCGTACATGTACTTGTGGATGTGCTCTAAGGTCTTTACTACAGCCAATAATTCTCGTCGGGTGACGCAGTAGTTCTTCTCTGCTTTGGACAGCGTCTTGCTGAAGTAGGCTATCACCCGCTCATGGCCGTCCTGGATCTGCGATAGGTCACCTCCAATGAAATGATCACTGGCGTCGGTGTCCACAATGAAGGCGCCATCTGGTTTTGGGAAACCCCAAATTGGAGCACTGCAAAGGGTCTCCTTTAGGTGCTGGAAAGCGTTTTCGGGGTCATCTGTCCACGCATAAGGCCGGTGTTCCTCTGTCAGGTGGGTGAGGTGTTTTGCGATGTTGGAGAACCCATTTATGATACGGTTGTAACTACTGCATAGCCCCAGAAAACTGCGCAACCCTTTCTTATCCTTTGGGCGAGGACAGTCTTTCACAGCCTGTGTCTTCTCCGGGTCCGTGGCCACTCCGGTTGCTGAGACTATGTGGCCTAAGTAGTTCAATTCCTTGCGGAAGAACTAGACTTCAGCTTCAAGTTGGTGGCCTGCTGTTTCTGTAGTACCTAACTGAGATTCTCGAGGTGCTCTTCAAAAGCCTTCCCGACGATGATGATGTAGTCCAGGTATAGCAGGCAGGCATCGTAAGTCAGCCCTCTCATCACTGACTCCATGAGGCGTTGGAACGTAGCTGTTGCGTTGCAGGGGCCAAGGGGCATAACCGCGACTGCCAAGGCCCTTGGCCCATCGAGAATGCGGTCTTCTGTTCTCATGGGTCTAGAGCTACCTGCCAGTAGCCCAACTTCAGGTCCAGGGTCGAGAACCACTGTGCACCAGCTAGCGCGTCCAGGGTGTCGTCAATCCGGGGTAAGGTAAACAGTTTTTCCGGGTGACAGCGTTCAACTTTCTGTGGTCTACGCAGAAGCGCAGCTCGTCATTCCTCTTTGTCACCATGACTACAGGGGAACACCATGGGCTGTCAGACTCTTCAATCACTCCCCTGGATCTCATGTCCCCCAGTATATCTCGTACCGCCCCTTGCTTCGCCAGCGGAACGCGTCTATGTGGTTGCCGAGTACCCGGGCGGCCCCGGTGTCGATGCGGCTAAGCACTTTGTCCGTGCGGCCGTATTCACTATCACCTTGGCTGCAGACCCGCTGATACCGTCTTAGCAGTTGTCGAACTTTCTCCAGCTGTTCTGCGGTAAGGTGGTCGGCCGCCCTTTCCAGTAGGCCTTCTAGCCGGTGGCCCAGGTGTTGCGTTGGCACCGGCTCCTGTGTCTTGTCGATTGCTGTTACGCTCACCACGGGCTCGCACGTTCCTAACTCCGTCCCGGCCTGGACGTCGTGATCGGTGTCCGTTGGATTTAGCAGTCTCACTGGCACCTCTTCTCGGCACGGCAGCAATGCACTGGCTACACACAGTCCGTGTACAGGCGTCTTCTGGTCCAGCATCATGTACCTGGTTTTCTGGCCTTCCAGTCGCGCCATCATCACCACCTCGCTCCTCGCGGAGACAACCACGTCTTCGCTCAAGACGACCCTGCAAATTCCAATGCGCTCTTCTGGTTAACGGAGTATAAAATCTTCCCCGTTGAGCCGCAGGACCTTCCTGCCGACTTCGACCGTCGCCTCATGACTCCTGAGGGCATCCAGTCCCAGTATCACCTCCTCAGCCAGTTTCGCGCCGAACACCCACAGACGTACGGTGCTCCTTCCTAAGGTCAACTTCAGCAGGGCCTCCTTCTCCACAGGCAAGGTGTCGCCCGATGCCGTGACGACCTGGTATGGTCGGCTCGGCTTCCTTGTCGGCAAACCTTTCGCCACGTCAGGTCTGATGATTGTCACGGCCGTCCCGGTGTCTACCAGCACGAGGCACGGCTTTCTTCTTACGCAACCGTCCGGGATGAGTCTGTCATCCATACGCCGGCTGATGACGCGCAGTGTCACTCGACGGGATGGTGGTGATGGCGCCGACGTACCCCTCTCTACGACGACCCTTACTCGTTTTCCGGGAGCTCTTCTTGGTGTGGGCAGTCTCTCTGCAGGTGTCCGGGCTGTCCGCATCCCCAACACAGGCCACTAGGTGTTCGCCGGCTTACCTCGGCTGTGTAGCGGACATTCCTCGCTCTCGACGTCGGTATAGCTGTTACCTTGTCCGCCTCCATCCTTAATGCTGCCGTTAGCGCCTCGTGGATTGTTTTATAATCGCCGAGCTTTAGGTGCTGACAAATCTCCGTGTCTCGTACCCGGTCCACGAATGCGTAGGCAGCTTCCCGGGAAACGAACTCTGGTGGGAGGTCGACTAGGACCTTGCAAGCCAGTTGTTCAACTGCCAGGGCGAACTCCTGCAGCGTTTCCCCTGGCTGCTGTGACCTTGCCTTTAGCTGGCTGCGGTACGCTGCGGCTAAGCGGTGGTTACCGAAACGATTCTCCAGGGCCTCCCAGATGTCCTTTGGCGCCGCCGTTGTCTGCACCGCGTTTAGGACTTCCGCGGCCCGTCCCGGGAGGCAGGTTATTAACTGTGTGTCCTCCTCCTCTGGTGACCATTTGTTGTGCTTGGTCACTGCGTCGAATTGGCTCCGGAAGACTTCAAAAGTTGACGCGCAGTCATATTTCGGAGGTTTTACGCGCGCCGATGTTGTGTCGCGTCACGGTGCGTCGGCCTTCAAATCCTTCAACCTCCTGCCGACGACGTCCTCCACCATGGCGTTCAGGGATTTGCCGCTGCTGTCGAAATTTCCTTCCAGCTCATTAACGCGGTTTGCCAGGCCTCCGACGCGTTCGTCCACTTGGCCGATCTGCTTGCCGAGCCCCGTGACGTCCTCCCTCACGCCAGCCAACTGTTCCTCAATCTTGGTGGCGAGGGCCTCGTTCGCAACCTTCACTTCTTCCATCTTCTCCGTGAGGTTATCGTTAGCCGTTTTCATTTCTTCCAGCTTTGCGGCCAGGTTGTCATTTACCACCTCCGTCTTTGCTGTTAGTTTCGCGGCCAGGTTGTTATTTGCCGCTTCTGTTTTTGTTGTAAACTCGTTCATCTTCGCGTCCATTTTCTCGGTGATGTTGTCATTCGCCGTCTTCATTTCCGAGGTCAGTTCGGCCTTCATTTGCATCATCTTCTCCAAGATCTTTTCCAATGCCGCGTCGACCCGCTTCCTGACACCAGTGTGACTTTGTGGGTTCGTGAAATTAAAAGTCCGATTGCACCACTCAAAATGTTCTTTATTTCCACCGACTTACAGTTAAACACTTGCCAATTACACAGAATTACGTAATACACACAATTACGATTTACCAGTTCGTCCGTTACAATTCCACTTTGCTCTCGCAATTACGTACAATCCTCCGATGCACGTACGCAGTCTTCTCGTCCATACGTTAGTACAGCACTCTTACGCTGCTCGCCAAGAACTGACTCAATTCACTCACTGCAGCCCCTTTTATAGGAATATCGCCGTTTTTTCGAAGCCTCTAGTTTCCATGAATCACCGCGAAGGTTCCAGACTGTAGGGGGGAAGAGGCGGCCAGCGACAAGTGACACTTCCCTAATCAATCCCTCAGTTAGTGACTGAGATAGATGAGTGTGTGTGGCCCGTGTGCCTCTGGTCCCTTCTCAGCTGTCGTTGGTCTGGCTTTCCGATAATTTGGTGAAAATATGCTTAGATTCATTAACAACCACTGTTAAACCAAAGCACACAACATATTTGGATAAAAGTACATTAATAGGTATATTGCAGAATTGCCTTATGAACAAAACAAATGCAGTAAAACCTGACATCAATAGGCCCCTTGATAAGAGGAACTCTGTCTTAAAATGGAAATATTTCTGGCATCATGATTTTAGGGGTAAAAACATGGTGAATTGCTTTTATTAAATAAGACTGTCTTATCTGGACAATGGAAATCAAAGAACAAATTTTTATGGACAATTTTCAACTCCAGAATTCAGAAATTTGTCCATTTTCAGGCACCAGGTGAACGTCTGGCTACCTGATCATATTAGGAGGTTGCTCTAATAGGGTGCAAATACTGCATAGAGTTAAAACTTCATTTCATAGTTAAAAATATGGATGGCAGATTGTCTTTTATTGTTGTTTGTTTCCTTTCCAACTCCTGCTTTAATCACTTGTCAAAAGGACAGAATACAATGCTCATAACAGTACACATGTAAAGGTTGACTAGGTGGTTTAAATCAGCTGTAGTCACCATGGCTTTCAAAGCAATAAGAAAAGAGAAATGTGTTAGATTTTAATATAAGAGTGGAAAAAATGTTTGCTGGTAACAATCATAAAATGTTTGTAAACCAGAATATGAGGGTGTTCAATGTAGGCAAAATACAATTTTACAAGATTCTAAAGAAGAAAACAGGAAAGTTCTGCTAATGGCAAAATAAAGAGAGCACTTAGGAAAACTGAAAACTAGGACAGTGTTTGTGTGGGGGTGGAAGTTAGTTCAAGGACAAATAATAAATGCACACTGGGGCCCATTTTACAGTATTATGTTAGCTGGAAAACGGTGCAAGACCATACTCTAAGCATCTAATTACTGGTTGGAGAGTTTCACAAAAGGTATCGGATAGTATTCAGTGAACCTTGGGGTGAATCAACTGACATTATCACTGAAAGCATCACTGATAGAATTCATAAACTACTTTCAGTAATCAAAGGACATGAACATGAAAACAGAAAAAGCAACATTGATCCATGCATTACCAAATAACTCATTTTGTTTAAAACTGAGAAATATTTGCGAGGAAACTTCTTCAAGGAAAGATCATCCATTTTCTAAGGTGGTTTTATATCATGTTAAGTGGAGAAGCCCACAATGAATGCTTCCAAAACATTGTCCTTTATAGCTCACCTTTTACTGGAGATAAAATAAAATGCCGTGGAGACATCACAGATCATGAAAGAATCAGGAGACAATACCACCATATCCAAATCTTTTGCTTATATAACGCATCACCCACACAAAGAACTTTCCAGTTTCTGACTTTCTTGGTTCTCTTTAATCACCACAATTGTTACTCCAACATTGGACCAAGGCATCATTAACCCTCGAGTAGTCGTGTGATGCTTTGTGAAGTGAGTGCTCACGTGGGCTATATATGTAGCCCATATAAAATTTACTTTATCCTTTGTGTATATTTGTTATAATAATGTTCAGGGATATTCCTTCATTTATCTATAGTGTTTACTTACATTCAAATTGAATTTCATGAACTGTCTCATGATAATTAGATATTAAATTAAATGTTACTATGTGTTGTCTAAATTATACGGTAAACCCGTATAAAGTGTTCCTTTACATTCGTGAATCATATTAATCAAGTTAATAACAGTGAAAACAACAATATCTGATACAGAACGTATCATCTTAAATGGATTGCTCCAATAATCACCGTATGCATATCTAGTAATAGTCCTAAAATATGACACAAGCACACAATTACTATTTAGTTTATAATTCTTCTTGTAGACACTCTTTACACACTGCCGTGGAATGCTTATAGAAAATTTTGTTTGTCACATGCTGCAACTCTTCCTAGTATATTGTCACCCAATCATCGGAAGGCACGGGGGGGGACAGAAAGCATTTAGCCTACGCCTACCCTTCTGACTCGTTGGCGCTCGCTGAGGTGGGGGGGGGGGACTGCCACAAGCCACTGGACGAACCCTTTCGCCTCCCCCTGACTTCTGGAACAACCATGATGATTCACTGAGGCGCGAAGCGTCCAGATACAGCGATTTGCCTATAGAAGGGGTGCAGTGGACAAAACGCTTCGCCAGCACATCAGGGACCTAGCGGCAAGGTTACAGGGAGCAATTGCTTCCCGGTATCCAATGCTGGGGACGAGCTCGATGCCGCTTGGCCTGAGGTTATACCTTTTCCGAGCGCTGGTAATTCCTATCATGCTTTATGCCTGCGAAATCTGGGGTATGGCCGCAGATAACTGGTTGGCATGGCTTCAACGTGCACAGAATTGAGGACTACGGTCTATTTATTCTGT
Organism: Mantis religiosa; assembly: GCA_030765055.1. Classification (NCBI taxonomy): domain Eukaryota; kingdom Metazoa; phylum Arthropoda; class Insecta; order Mantodea; family Mantidae; genus Mantis; species Mantis religiosa. The sequence continues at coordinate 229,769,126 of CM060950.1, forward strand.
GGGCTGCTACTTTCCCGCCAGGTTGCTTAATGAAGCCTCGGGTCTTCCATACGTGGAGGATGAAATTAGGCACCAAGCATCAAAATTATACTCCAGTTTACCTAACCATAGAAGCCCCCTTGACAGATTATTGGGAGATTTTGACCCCACTAGACGCCGCTCTAGTTTTCATAGGGTACCTCGTATGGCCTGCGGGCACCCAAGATAATCCAGGAGCTAATCCTAACAGCAGCTAAAGCTGAGCTCCACATAATTCTCCTAAGCGGTATGGCAACAAAATTTTACCAATCTTAAATCAGAAAAAAAAAACACCAGGGTGCTAGGCTTTGCATCCTGTCCTTTCAATTCCAAGGTACAATCACTATAACCTTACACAATAATACCAACCTGAAAACCTACATGTCACCCGACAACTTCCCAAATATACCTTAATTGCGGTAAAACCCTTAAAGGGTGGGCAAGCAGCAAAAACCTTCTGGATAAATACAGCCAGCAAGCACGACGAGCGAGCGAGTCAGCCAGTTCTTGGCAAGCAGCCGTGAAGAGCGCAATGCTAGTAAACGGACTGGAAGATTGCGTACGTGTATCAAAGGAGTTCTTAAACGGATCGAGAGAAAGAGTGGTATTGCAAGCCGCTGAGTAGCCAGTGAGGATTGTAATTGTGAGAGTTACTTAACTGTGAGTGTCACGCAAGTTTGAGTGTTATGTAACTGTGTGTGATACGTGTATCAACTGTAATTCGGTGGAAATAAAGAACATTTTAGTTTGTGCAACTGGACTTTTAATTCTACGAACCCAGAAAGTCACAACTGGTGTCAGGAAGTGGGAGAATGGCCACGGGATCAGCATTGGAAAAGATTTTGGAGAAGATGATGGAAATGAAGGCCGAACTGACCTCGGAAATGAAGACGGCAAATGACAACATAACCGAGAAAATGGAAAACAAGTTGTAGACGGCAAACAGCAACCTGGCCGCGACAATGACCGCGATGTCCGAGTTGACGACGGAAATGAAAGCGGTGAATGAGACCCTCGCCTCAAAGTTTGAAAAACAGTTGGTCGGCGTAAAAGAGGACGTCACAGAGTTACGCGAGCGCGTTGATGACCTGGAATGCCGTACTACTGAGCTGGAAGGAAAGGCCGAGAGCAGCGTCAAGTCCCTGAACGCCATTGTGGAGGACGTCGTCGGCAGAAGGTGGAAGGATTTGAAAGCCGACGCGCCGGGACACGATACAACACCGGCGCGCGTCAAAACTCCGTATTACGACGGCGCGTCAACTTTGGACGTCTTCCACCACCAGTTCGACACAGTAACCAGGCATAACAAGTGGTCACCGGAGGAAGAGGCCGCACAGCTAATAGCCAGCCTCCAGGGACGGGCAGCAGAAGTCCAGACGCGGTTCAGACAGCGGCAGCTCCCAAGGGTATCTGGGAGGCCCTGGAAAACCGTTTTGGGAACCAACGCTTAGCCGCAGCCTAAAGCAATCAGCTGAAGACGAGGTCGCAACTGCCAGGGAAGACGTTGCAGGAGTTGGCCCTGGCGATTGAGCAGCTGGCTAGCAAGGCCTTGGTTGACCTCCCGCCGGAGTTCATATCCCGAGAAGCCGCCTACAACTTCGTTGTCGGGGTACGTGACACCCAGATACGACAGCGCCTAATGCTCGGCAACTACAAGGCCATTAACGAGGCGTTAACGGCAGCATTGAGGATGGAGGCGGCCAAGGTGAACGCTACCCCGATGTCGAGAACGAGGAATGTCCGCTGCAATGTAGACCGAAGGCCAGGCGAGGGAGGCCAGCGAAGACCTAGTGGCGTGTGTTGGGGATATGGACAGCCGCGACAGCTAGAGAGAGACTGCCAACATCAGAAAGAGCAGCTGGAAGAACGAGTAAGGCCCGGCGTGGCGAGGAGCGCGTCGGCGCCGTTCACACCATCTCCTGGAGAGACACTGTGCGATGCCTGCTGGCGGACGGATGGCAGCCTCATCGCGGACGGTTGAGTGAGAGGAAAGCCGTGCCGCGTGCTGGTGGATACCGGGGCAGCCGTCACCATCATCAGACCCGACATATCCAAGGGTTTGGCATCCAGCTGATGACGGCATCGGGCGACACCTTGCCTGTGGAGAAGGAGGTCCTGCTGAAGCTTACCTTAAGAAGGAGTACCATGCGTCTGTAGGTGTTCATCGCGAAGGTGGCTGAGGGGGTGATTCTGGGATTGGATGCCCTCAGGAGCCAGGAGGCGACGGTCGACGTCGACAGGAAGGTCCTGCGGCTCAACGGAGAAAAATTTACTCTGTCCACCTGAAGAGGGGCTTGCAATCAAAACGGTCGTCTTGAACGAAGACGTGGTTGTCCCCGCGAGGAGCGAGGTGTCGGTGACGGCGCGACAGGAAATGCCAGCGAAACAGGAACATGATGCTGGACCAGAAGACGCCTGTGGACGGCAATGTGTAGCCAGGGAATTGTTGCCGTGCCGAGAGGAGTTACGAGTGAAGCTCCTAAATCCGACGGACACCGATTACGACGTCCAGGCCTGGACGGATTTGGGAACAAGTGAGCCCGTGGTAAGCGTAACAGCAATCAACGAGGAACAGGACCCGGTGCCAACTCAACACCTTGGGCCCCGGCTGGAAGGCTTACTGGAGAGGGTGGCCGATCACCTAACCGCAGAACAGCTCGAGAATGTTTGACAACTGCTGAAACGAATCCAGCGCGTCTTCAGCCAAGGTAACAGTGACTACGGCCGCACGGACAAAGTGCTTACCCACATCGACACCGGGAACGACCGGCCTATTCGGCAACCACCTAGACGCATTCAGCTGGCGAAGCAAGAGGCGGTACGTGACATGCTGGAGGACATGAGATCCAGGGGAGTGATTAAAGAGTCTGATAGCCCATGGTGCTTCCCTGTAGTCTTAGCGACGAAGAAGAACGGCGAGATGCGCTTCTCGTGAACTACAGGAAGCTGAACGCTGTCACCCGGAAGGAGTTTCCCTTTGGCGCAGATTGACGACACCCTGGACACGATAGTTGGTGCACAGTTGTTCTCAACACTGGACCTGAAGTCGGGCTACTGGCAGGTAGCTCTAGACACGAGAGACAAGAAAAAGACCGCGTTCTCGACAGCTCAAGCTATCTGAAATTTCACAGTTACGCCCTTTGATCTCTGCAACGCACGAGCTACCTTCCAAAGCCTTATGGAGGCAGTGATGAGAGGACTGACTTATGACGCCTCCCTGCTCTACCTGGACATCATCATCGTCGGTAAGACCTTCGAAGAACATCTGGAAAACCTGAACAAGGTGCTACAACGACTGTAGGCGACCAGCCTGAAGCTGAACGGGAAGAAGTGCCAACTATTGCGCAAGGAAGTGGACTACTTGGGCCACATAGTCTCAGCAACCGGAGTGGCCACAGACCCGGAGAAGACCCAGGCTGTGAGAGATTGGCCTCCACCATAGGATAAGAAAGAGTTGCGCAGTTTCCTGGGGCTGTGCAGTTCTTACCGACGCTTCATAAAAGGGTTCTCCAACATCGCCAATACCCTCACCCGCCTGACAGAAGAACACCGACATTATGTGTGAACGGAGGACGCCGAAGACGCTTTCCAGCGTCTGTAAAGACACTGTGCAGTGCTGCTATTCTGGGATCTCCACAAGCTGGCGGCGCCTTCATTGGACACCAACGCCAGCGCCCATTGCATTGGAGGCGTCCTGTCGCAGATCCAGGACGGCCATGAGCGGCTAATAGCCTACTACAGCAAGACGCTATCCAAGGCAGAGAAAAACTACTTCGGCACCCGCCGAGAGCTACTGGCGGTAGTAAAGACATTGGAACACTTCTAAAAGTACCTGTATGGTCAGCCATTCCACCTGACGACTTACCATTCTGCCCTAACCTGGCTATTGAACTTTAAGAACCTGGAATGCCAGACAGCGCGTTGATTCCAGAGCCTGCAGGAGTACGAATTCACCTCGGAACATCGCAGAGGGAAGAGTCACGGTAACGCAGACGCTATGTTCCAAAGACCCTGTCAGAAGAGTGCGGCCAGTGCACAAGAGTGGAAGAGAGGGAGCGTGGTGCCGCAGTCCAAGTAGTCACGACAGTGCCTGTGGATGGCCGGGATAGTGCAGGCCTGAGGAGGGAGTAGCTGGCGGATACACACTTGGTGTCACTCTTGAGAGAAGTGGAGGCAGGGACAAGACCAACCTGGTAGGACATCTCACCGAGGAGTGCCACCTAGAAGTCCTACTGGGCCCAATGGGACTCACTGAAAATCAGAGAGGGAGTGCTGCTCCGGGTATGGGATTCACCCGATGGGAAGACGTAGAGAGAACAGTTGGTACTTCCCCGGATTAAGGTCCCGGAAGTCTTGGAGGAAATACACGCCGGTGCTTCAGGAGGACACCTGGGAGCGATCCGAACGATTCACAAACTACGACAGCGCTACTACTGGCTGAGGCTCCGAGCAGATTCTTAGAAATGGTGCCGTCAGTGTAACGTGTGCGCAGCGAGTCGCGCCCCCCAGACAAGAGCCCGGGTCGAATGCGGCAGTACATTTTCGGAGCGGCATTCGAACGGATCGCCTTTGACACAGCTGGACCGCCCTCAGTGTACGACCGAGGCAACATGTACCTCATGGTGGCCGTCGACTACTTCACCAAGTGACCGGAGGTGTATGCCATCCCCAATCAAGAGACAAAAACAATCACAGACTACCTCGTAGAGCAAGTGTTCTGCCGATTTGGAGTGCCGTAAGTGCTGCACAGTGACAAGGGTACCAATTTTGTGTCCAACCTGATGAAGGAGGCACTAGAAATACTTGGGGTTAACAAGACCCGCACAACATCTCTACATCCCCAGTCGGATGGCATGGTCGAAAGGTACATCAAGACCTTAGAAAAGCATCTGAGGAAGGTCGTGGCCAGCCATCAGTGAGACTGGGACATCAAGGTGCCACTGTTCCTGCTAGTTGTACCGCCCTACCCGGACCAGCGGACGCTGCCCGAAGCTTCAGCAGCCATGGGCAAGGACTGTACCGTGTGGTGAAGAGGATTAACGACGTAGTGTAGCGCATCCAGAAGGTGTCCCGAGGAAAGATGTTGGTGGTACACCTGGATCACCTGGCTTGCAACGATGGTGCTGTTCGGGACGACCAGCTTTGAGGAGGGAGCAGTGTCACCCAATCATCGGAAGGCACGGCCAACTAGCAGGTAGGGTGGAGGGACAGAAAGCATTCAGACTACGCCTACCCTCGTGACTCGTTGGTGCTCGCTGAGGGGGTGGGGGAAAACTAGCACAAGCCACTGGACCGACCCTTTCCCCTCCCTGTGACTTCTGGAACAACCATGATGATTCACTGAGCCGCGAAACTTCCAGATACAGCGATCTGCCTATATAAGGGGTGCAGTGGACGAGTCTGTCAGTTCTTGGCGAGCAGACGTGAAGAGCGCAGTGCTAGTGAACGGACTGGATTATTGCGTACGTGTATCAGAGGAGTTCCTAGTAGGATCGAGAGAAAGAGTGGTACTGCAAGGCGCTAAGTAGCGAGTGTGGATTGTAATTGTGATAGTTATGTAATTGTGAGTGTCATGCAAGTGTGAGTGTTATGTAACTGTGTGTGATACGTGTACCAACTGTAATTCGGTGGAAATAAGAAACATTTTAGTTCGTGCAACTGGACTTTTAATTCCACGAACCCAGAAAGTCACAATAATATCCTAGCCTCTTTCACATAAGTGGCACCTCCTTAACTTGTTGTCGAGCTGTGTGACATGTTTTCTGTGAATGTCTTCTATTCTGAGAAGAATCTTAGCATGTTTTCTTAGTGAGGCAGAAATAGTGTTCAGTTCTACTCTTCTTGCTATTTCAGGCTTTCTGAACTCCCAGGATATTGTCCCAAGAAACATGCGTTGCTTGATTTTCTTATTATTCTGATTTGCCGAAAAAATACAAATGGCATTGATCGCACTAATATGGGTTGACCATCCGTTGCTTCAATATCTGATTCATTTTATCACTTGCTTCGTCTTTGTTTCAGTAATGCACATCTGGGGAAACATGATCCTCTTCTCCTTCATCACTGTTGTCATGTTCAATGTCACTTTCACTACTTTCATTTCGAGTCTCATTAAACCACTTTTTAACTAGCAAATCATCCTCAAGAACTCCCACATGACAAACCTTTCTCTTAGTAGCTATTTGAACAACTGTTACGTTAGTGGTCACGTGGGCTACATACGTAGCCCAGCTATGCGAAACTGAGTTTAATCGCAACTAACAACAATACTGTATCACTAAAATACATAATAGCCAACTGACCACTGAGAACACAGTATTTCAAGAAGCTACAAAAGCCCCCACTACCATAAAAGCAGAAGAAGATGCACACTTCCAAAAACAAAATGGCTGGGCTACATATGTAGCCCAGGCAACTATTCAAGTTCTAAGAATACTAAAGTATAGTCTTGTAAACTGTTAATGCAGTCTTTGCTTGCTAATATTCATTAATTCATTCATTCATTCCTCAGTTTTATCTGCTTAAATACAAATGATTGATAGCATCTTCAAGTGAAACTTATATACATATACAGACATAATGACTTAATGAATAATATATACTAAAGCAAAATTTGAAGTAAACACACATACACTAAGATTCCATGTGCACAGCACATCATACATTACAATTCACATAACAAGTACTAATTATTCATAGGGTAATTAAATAATTTAGTATATTTGTCAAGTGAATAAAAGCAGCCTCACAGGCAGAATTTCTTTAATTCTTTCCTGAATTTATTTATACTATCCATATAGTTTTATTGCATTTTCCTCCATAGTTTTATTACATTGACTAACTGTTCTGAAATTTACATCTGTTATTATTTATGGGTGTTGGATTTGTTTACACCTTCTTGATTATTGTTTAGTTTCTAGTGAGATACTCCTTCAAAATTTAACATTATCATTTACATGTATTAGATTTGCATACTGATTTGCAGTTATTTAGTTTTATTACATTTGCTTAATGCTTTGGATTTTTTTTTTGTTATTATTCATTCGTTTTAGATTTGTGTAGTGTTTGTAGTTACCATTAATTCTATTACATCTTCATATTGCTCAGTGCTTTTCGTGTATTTTCATTCATCTCTGTTGGATTGATTTACTGCTTTGTGGTTAATGTATAACTGCATTTTATTTCCTTATTCTGTTCAGTTGAATGTACCTTACTTGTATTAGATTAGTTATTTCTTTATTTTTATTATTTAGTTACATTACTTTTCCCTACTTTTTTATAATTTTATGTCCTCCAATGTTAAGTCATATCAGATAGTAAGTGAAATGGGTGAAATGATGCTCATGTGGGTCCACGGGGTCCATGGAGCTTAAAGCTACCCGAAATTCGTCTTTAAGGATAAGGGAAAACCCCGGAAAAGCCTTATCCAGGCAAGTCACCCTGACCGAGATTGGAACTTGGGACCTCTTGAACGTGAGGTAGACACGCTACCATCTACGCTAACGAGGCGGGATTTTCCTTACTGCTAAGAACTTTACATCTGCTATTATTCACTTGTATCAGATTTCTTTACATCAAGCTTATAATTCATTGAATTATATTTCCCTACTACTTCATCGTGCTTTATATCATCATCGCCATCATCATCACCATTTTGCAAGGCACAACTTTCACATCTACCAACCTTTTGCAGTCTTTCCACTAATCAAAACCTTCTCTTGTTTTATACCTGTAGCTGAGACTGTGAGTTACCTTGTCCACCCTGATACATTGATCTTAATTTTTCCTGTAATATAAAATCAGTAGCAATATTGCTAAGCAGCATTTGTGAAACAGTATATGAGTCATACTCAAAGTTGTGAGCAATTAACTCTTAAAAGTCAAATACAAATAATGGAAAAAATAGTCTCTAAGATCATAATCTATAGATTTTAAACAACATGACATCATTATCTTCTAATAAGTAAGAACAGACAATATGTGTTGTCACTGAATTCCTTGTTAAACAGTAAAAATCCTGTAGAAGCTAAAATTACCTCAGACATCAGCATTTTGTGAAGGTATCCTAAGTGTTAAATCAAAGATCGGAAACATAAATGTTGAAGACAGGCATCATACTAGTTGCCTTAAAACTGCCTTCAGGAAATATAAGAAGGAAGAAGTGGATGTGGTCACTAGAAGGTACCGGCATGCTACTGTGGTTGAAATTGCTGCACTTGAACATAGTGCAGAGAAGAAATGTTTGAAAGCTCAGGTTTTTGACTAGTTTGTGGGATCCCCGTTTTATTATCAAAGTAACACAAACTTCAAAAAAAAAAAAAAAAAATTAGATGATTTCTGATGAGTATTTGACAGGCGATGAACTTGGTTACATCATTATGAACCTGGAAACAAAACTGGTAATGGAATGGTACCACCTGAAATGGAATTTTATTACAAGGGTATTTCTAGAATAATATAGAAAATGCCTTCTAAGAAATTGAGACTATGTTGAAAAGTGTCACAAAACATTCTCTAAAATTAAACATTAACATTTTTAACATTTTTTGAACACTGTACAAGCCAAACTGTGCGCCAAAAAATCAGTTTCAACCTAAAAGATAACAATCTATCTGGAAAAAAAGCATTGCCAATAACCGATGTCATACGGAGCACTCAAATAGCAAAATTACGGCACAAAAATTAGCGTAAAAGTAAAGGTCAACGTTACTACTCAAACTGTGCGCCAAAAAATCAGTTTCAACCTAAAAAATAACAATCTATCTGGAAAAAAGCATTGCCAATAACAGATGTCATACGGAGCACTCAAATAGCAAAATTACGGCACAAAAATTAGCGTAAAAGTAAAGATCAACGTTACTACTGTACTACAATAGCACTGACCCAAATTTCAGACTAACACGGTAATCCCAAATGGACAATTGAACATTATACTAGCAAAGAGCTTGAGTGAAGTGTCCCACATTTTTTTTAACATTGCTTAGACCTCAGTTTATTTCAACTCATGTTTCTATGTCACAGGAGATTAGGAAATATTTAGTTTTATTTTTCTGAAAATTTAGGTTCATAAGCAACAAGTGGTTATACCTAAGCATGCAAGTGAAGCATACATATCTTTTATAGCTATGCGAATTTAATGTTTATGACTGAATATTTATACCTAGAAACCCAAGAAAATAGACATGCTTTAACTGCCGGTGACCTTGGTGCTCTACTCTCTGCTGCTAACATAGAAAGGCGAGAATTAAACCAAACATTATCTTAAAACAATTTTTAAGTGCTATACTTAGCTATGTTATTAAAGAAGATGCTAAAACTTATCATTACTGTTGTCCATACATATTTGACACCTCTTTAGGAAGCTATACATAATTCGCTAATTAATATTGAATGCACAACAGATGTGCTTAGCTGTGTTTTTTGCACTTTGAACTTCAATTACTAGGTAAATAAAATTCTCAGATTGAACTTTACTCGGCATCTGCTATACTATCAACATGGATTTACACTAAATGTTAGATTTGATTTTTGAGTACCTGCTGACATTTGGTACATTCCAATAATGTTCCCTTCAAAAACTTTAATACGATTAAGTTTTTTTTCTTGCAGATCTCTTCTCGTTTTTATAAGATATAGTGCTCCAATAATAGCCCCTGACATAGTTGTTAATCTAAAGTCTTGGTGAAATTTCTATCTGAGCATAGTGCCTGTTTGGTTGGTGTCCCATAACTTAATGCAGTGGTATCGATCTGACTGAAACTTATTCTCAATTTGATTTGAAGTTGTTTGAATATTTTTCTTGCAGCCATAGAAGAAAGCAGTGGGGAAAATGTTGTTTACTAGTAGCTTTCGCATTAAGAACGGTAACTCAGGATAACTTTGGATAGAAATTATCTTCAAATTCCATTCAGATAGTGCAAGGGGATACCAACTCATGGCACACTTTGAGTGGTCTGGGTAGAGTAGAATAAAATATTATGAAGCTATAATGCTGTACTTATCTTTCTTAAGTAAATATGAGGATACATACCGCTTTGATTTTTTTAAGGGAATGTATCCGGAAAAATCCAAAGAACCTACTGTTATATTCCAAGTCCTTTGACCATTATATACATACCAATACCAAAAATATAGCACAAGGATTTAACGAGCAAAATTAAAATTTTGTTAAAAAATGTACATAACATCATTACAAAATGCACAGTTTTCGTAGTTTGCACATACTTTGATCATATATGTATATATATAGAAAACATAAAATTTCTAAGTTCTATAACAAAAAACTTTTTAGTTATTGATATATTAAATAATAATAAATTACTTTTTGATACACTAATAGAAAATGACCCTTGGACTATACAGTTTAATGTATCTATCCTCTAAATTTTTAATTTTAACCACAGTGGTCAGATATAAAGAAACTGTTGTAGTTCATTACTCAGGTTTAATTATTTTAAGAGAAAATAATGCTTTGTGTACAATTTATTAACATTTACAGTTTTTTCAATTATGAGTTATAAAAAATATTTTTAAGCTTAATTATTTACTATTTTTAAGTAATGCATCTCAAATTTTAATATCTTGATCTGTGAACACTCCTAAAAGCTTCCATCTAATAGGTTATTAACTACAGTTGAAGGTGCAAGAATTGTGACAAAATATAAAAAAATACTTAAAAAAAAATAGATTTTAAAAGTTAAGAATATATTATTGTACTTTACCTAAATCCAATCAACATGCAATTATCCAGCCAATCGGTAGGATCCCTGCTGCTTTCTTCTTAGCCTCTGTAGCAGTTTTTGAGAATTGCCATACATGGTCCCAATATTGAAATGCCTGCAATGGAGGGAAATTAGATTAGAGAGTATTGTAAAGCTCAACCTATCTTCAAATGTCTACTGATAATATAACTAAACAAATGCTGGAAAGTAAACTAAACTGCACTAAAATACAAGAAATGATAGCATATTAAAGGTTAAAAAAATGGAATGAAACAAAATAATGACAAAAGGCAGCAACATTACAAAATAACGTAGAAAATGAAGCTAGCTACAGTGAAGCAATAAATATAACACAAATATAAATATTTGTTACAAAGGCTTCACTTTTGTTGAGAAATTGGTGTGTGTGTGTGTGTGTGTGTGTGTGTGTGTGTGTGTGTGTGTGTGTGTGTGTGTGTGTGTGTGTGTGTGTGTGTGTGTGTGTGTGTGTGTGTGTGTGTGTGTGTGTGTGTGTGTGTGTGTGTGTGTGTGTGTGTGTGTGTGTGTGTGTGTGTGTGTGTATTTAATGCTCAGAATTTGATAATAAAATCATATTTCTTCTTGCTTCCCAATATTTGGAGACTAGTTCTTCTTGATTTTGGAGATTTTCACATACAGTTTGATGATCAATGTTCTTTAAATCGTCTTTACCACATAAACAGCACTGAGGAGAAGTTGTTAATCCAGCCTTGAATAAATGTCCATTCAAACAATTGTGGCCTGTGATTAATCTGAACATTGCTACTGAAAATTTTCGAGGTAGATCTAGACTTGTCTTTAGTTTGTTTTGGAGATCTTTCCAATTAAGTTTTTTCAGAGGACACTAGATAGTTTTTATATAGTTTTCTGAAGATGTCTTTGATTAACCTTTTAACTGTTTCATGGGGGATATTTTGCTTCGTTGTTTGAGATATTTTGGAACCCTTCTTGGCCAACATATCTGCTTGCTGCTTTCCAGAAATTCCAGAGTGTGATGGTATCCATTTTTAAAACTATACGAAACTATACACATATTTAAATTTTGAAAATGTTTAATCATATTATGAATTTCATTTATCTTTTCGGTTTTTGGGCAGTCATTTGAAATAATAGCCTGAATAGCTGCTTTAGAATCTGTTAAGAAAACTATGTTGTAAAGCTTATTTGTCCAGTCAAATAGATTTTATAAGGAAGTATAAATTGCATCATCTTCTCCATCAAATCTTGTTAAGTAAATTCCAACATGCTTATAGAAAGAAATGAATTTACAGGTAGCTCCTGCTCTGCTCCATCTTCTTGATTATAAAGAGAGCCATCTGTATAGATGTGTGTCTGTTTGTCAACTGGATATCTTACATTTATGGTTTCAAGGGCATATGCTTTAGCTTTTGTAGATGAGTACTCTTTCTCTTTAAGGGGAGGCATCTGTGAAAAATGCTAAAATTGAGATTTTACAACAGAACTGCTTGAAAATTTGTCATTATGTAGGGTGTAGGGAATCTAGTTAAGCTTCCAAAATTCATCTGTCTATCTTTAATAGTTTTTTCAAAACAAAATATTTAGTGCTTTTGATAGTATGACTTTTATATACCATATTAAAAGATCCAGGTCATCCAGTTTCTATTTTAGAAACTTTAAATTTTAGATTCAGGTCTCTCTGTACATCAGTTATAAAGTTGCTATATTTTAAAGTGTGTATCAAGTATTTTTGGACAAAAAAAAGAATATGTTTAGGTATAAAATTTTGCTTAATTTTTTTGCTATTTTGAGATTTAAAAATCAATAATATATAAACTATTTAATTTAAATAAACAAATATACCAACTTTTATTAATCATTTATTTAGGAATATGTATGCAAAGTTTAATACAAATTCGTTGAGAATTGCAGAAGTTGGAGCATTTTGAAGATACAAAAATGTTCAAAAATTGAAAGTGGAGAAAAATGAATTTAAAGATTTTGACAGAAATTACACCACCTTCTTTACTTTGAAAACTCCATGCATCATATGCAGGCTCTACAGCTATCTTATTACCTTCTTTCTGTTTAATTTGGTTACCTTTTGCCCTTTTATTATAATTTTTCTATCTACAATAGTTTTTACCAAAAAAATAATAATTTAAATTTTGCTGCAATTTCTTTACATTGGGAAACATGTTACATTCTCTACAATTTTTGTTATAAATGATTGGAAATTTGGATTCTGGTTCCTTTAGATAATTGTTACAAAACTATATATGTATATACTCATTTGCCCAAGTCTAATGGTTCTGGAGGAGAAAATTTAAGGAATATGATAGAATTTTCTTGAATTTTTTCAATACCCGTCATCGATTTTTTCATATAAAGCCATAATGATTCCAATTTTTATTGAAAACTTATCAGGAATATACATATATGCAAAACTTAAAGAAATTCATTGAAAACTTTAGTGTCTGGGCTATAAGGAGTATTAAAAATGCTAAAAGTTGGACATGAAGAATAATCTAGTTAGAAGCCCTAAATATTAACAACATTTTTTCCGATGTTTCAAAACCATCCTCCTCTATATGAAAACCACTCAGCTAGTTTACTATCGTCTTCTTTTAATTTAGTCACATTTAACTGTTGCTTGGCATATTTATATTTGCTCAATGAACCTTGATCACTTTGTTTTAGCTTTCACCTATCCCTAATACTGCTAATTTTCTGGCTAACAAGACTTACTTGGCTTGCTGCAACGTTTGTCTTAACTTTAAGTCTATCTTTATAACCCATAATAAATTCACTAACAGCTGCAATCACTGCAATTTTCAATTTCTTTCTTAATACAAAAACTTATTTGTGACATTTACTGCAAGGAAAATTTTATTAGCATTCTGTGCTTCTCCTTTAATGCAACATTCCCATAGAATAGCACTAACTAATCTCTTTATTTTTGTATATGAGATGAAAATTGTAAGTAGAATAGTTCATGCAATTCATACCCATGGCCATTAAAAGCTTCTGCAGAGAAATATGACCCTTACCAATGCCCAGAAATACATCAACCATTCTTGAATTTACATCAAAAGGTGACCTACTAGAATCACTGTTAACTCTTGGGCTATAATATGTTTTCACTTAACATTCACCTTAAGCATAGCATTCTAGTATCATTACTTACTATTATGGCTAGAACACCCTAAAGTTTCATTATATTTTGCTTTGAAATAGCCACTGTACTCCTAACATAACCAGGTATGAATCATATACCTACTGTTGCAGCAAGAAAGCAATACAATGTTAAATCTGGCTTGACTCCTATTCTAAAAAATTATCATTTAATATAAGCTGCTATCCATAGCTTTCACTTGCATGTAAACCATATTTCACAAACATTACATGTCAGTGGAGATGTTTGCTTAGTTTCAAAAGTAGTAAGTGGGAAATAATGTAAAAAAATGGCAGCAGAAAGGTTCAGTAGCTTCCACAAACATTCAGAAGATGTCTCTGCACATTACCATTGTTACAGAATCAAACCACATAGTTTAAACGTGAGAATTCCATCAATTTCTTTGCGACACCCTGGAGAAAGCAATATAAATGGGGACGCCCACCTGCACAGGGGTGTTTAAATAATGACGCAGCTGCTCTCTAAATGGCACTAGGGCTTAACTGATGCCGGATTCTGAAACTACAATGTTTAAACATAATTTTAATACAAAAAACGGAAAATGTCTTTTTTTGTCATTTTTGACGAAATTTCACCGATGCCTCCACTTAAAATCTGCAAGTAAATCTAGGTAGTATTCTCATTCAATGATGATCAGTTGGTTATTAAGAGACATGAAAGGTTCTGTTTTTAGATGGGTAATTTAGTTAATTTCTTAGTTGTTGAACTTTCTGTATGAAGCCTAATTGAGTTTTCAAACTGAAGGTGGATGTGTGTTGTTTTACCCATTTATTATTCTCTGGAATTCTTAAGAGCTTTTCATATGTTAAAAGGGCTTGCCTTTCTAAATCTGTCATTATGGGTCTGTTACATGTAAATGCTTTTAAGGTTATTATTGGAGTAGTTATAACAGCTCCAGTAATTAACCTAAGAGCTTGATTTTGTATGCCCTCCAGTATCATGGAAGTTGAAGGTCATGATGTTATCAGTACTTCTCCACAGTAATTAAGAACTGGCCTTATATATGTATTAAATGTAGCATTTAATGTAGATCTTGAACAACCTCATTTAGTTCCTGCAAGACTTTTTAATATCTTAAAATGGTTAATTGCTTTATCTCTAATTTTTTCAATGTGTTTTCTCTAAGTTAATCTTTTCCAAACAATATTCCAAGATATTGAGCATTTTCTGTCAATTTTCTGTTAAATTGGTGTTAATAATTCTTTCAAATGGAGATCAACTTCACAAACAGATTGTTTGTGTCTTCATTACACAAACAAGGATTCCAGTTACCATGTTATGTGTTTTCAGTATTACCAAAATCTGAAAACGAAACAAACCTAAAAACAGAATCAATTGCTGGTATTTCAAAATTCATTACGCAGTGTTTTTTTTTCTTTCAAATAAATATCTCTTCCCAAACTATTAAATTTATCATACCATTTAATTGTTTTAATAATTTAACTTCACGATTTATTTCTTGGTTAAATGACCAAAAATGATCTCCTATGGCTAATTTATCAGTTCGTTTATACTTGATGTTATGAAAATTTACCTCCAATCTGGTTTCCAAATTACATTACGTCTTTCCAATATAAACCTGATCACAATCCAAACAATAAAATTCATAAATACTAGGCTTTTTATTATTAGAAATTTTACCTTTTTTAGAAAAATGTAGTAAATTTTGTAATACTATATTTATTTTGAGGAACTAAAGTTAAACCAACTTCTATAAAAAAAATTTGAAAATGATTATTAATTCAAAGATGGTAAGTAAAATTTTTAAAATTATAATCGTCTTTTATTTTTTTGGGGGTTGAAATATCATTAACAGTTTTTTGATATTTCAATTTTTCAAACTTCTTTTGAATAGTCTTTATTAAAACCACTATTTAAGGCATTATTAATAACAATTTTATATTCATTACTAACTTCTTTTTTATTCAGGGGTATTTTTATTAATCTATAAATCAAACTATTAAAACAGCAAATTTTTGTGAAAATGGGTAAAAAATCTTATTTTTTATGTAACTGTCAATAAGAGTAGATTTCCTATAAATACCAATTTCTAATTTGATATTATTTCTTATTATCTTCATATCTAGAAGAGGAATAAATGCATTAATTTCAGTCTCTAATGTGAATTTTATAGCTTTATCTCGTAAATTTAGTAATTCTAAAGCCTCGTTAATTTTTTTATCAGGAACAATAGCAAAAATATCATTAACATATGTATTCCACGATTAAAAATCAAAGGGAAAGCTTTAATGACTTGAGTTTCGAAAGAAAAACCGCATAAAAAGATCAGCAAGAAAAGGATAAAGAGGATTACCCATTGCTAAGCCAGAAGTTTGTTTAAAAAATTCACCATTGAAGGTGAAAAAATTCTGATCCAAACAAAAATTTATTGGTTAGTTTATATAATTAACAATAGGTCTCATTTTATTTTCAGGTTTATGAATTTTGGGAAGGGCATAAATTCTAGGTAAAGCAGGATCACTATTTTTTACAGAATGCTTTTCTATATCCAATATTTCTTTCAATTCATTAAGTACTTTATTAAAATTTGTAATAAAAGATTTTAAAGGGTCTTTATTAATTTTTATAAAATCTTCACCTTGAAGTAAAAGGTTTACTCTATTCATATAATCTAATTTATTTAAAATTGCGATTCTATTACCTTTATCCGCTTTAGTGAAAATTAACTCATTTTTTTAACATAATCATCATCATCATCATCATCATCATTATCATCATCATCATCATCATCATCCTTATTTCTCTTAGGTTGGTATATATCTAAATTTTGTAATATTTTGCTACAATTTAATTTAATCAATGATTTATTACTTTCACTTAAATATTGAATAGCAATTTCTATATCTGCAATATAATTATCTATATTGTTTGAAAAACCCATTAGAAAGACATATTAACACTAATTTCTTAAGATAAGTGAAGCCTTTGTAACAAATATTTATATTTTTTTTAATATTACAAGATAATATATAAGGTGGTTCCATAGTATTACAAGGTTAAAAGAAGGGTTACTAGCTGGTTGCAAAGCCATTGTTCCTTCTTTTTTATTTTTGGTTTTGTTGCATCAATGCACAGTACATTTGCTTCACATTTTGCACGTACACTGCCCTCCTTTCCAGTCAGTAGCAGGTACTAGCATATATAAATGACCACCATTCCTCTGAGATTGATCCTTTAATGGACTATTAAACAGTGGCAATTTCCTACTGATGCTGGACACTTATTTATTACAACAGGAAATTGGAGATATGTGATGAAATGGGTTCACTTCAGGCACACAGTTAACCTGTCTTAGGCCATCACACATACCCCATTTACTTTACTATGTCAACCTAAATTTTTTATTTAACTTGTAAGTTCAATTTGTTAAAATACCTTCATTTCGCCTTCATATTGTTTACAAAATTTGCAAATGCAATGTTCGAAGCTGACATCCACACTATGCGTTTTTGCTAATTTGTACATTAAACTCATAAAATGTATGTTTATTATTACTTTAATAAAAACAAATAAAAAACTTAAAACCAACTAACTATCTAAGGAATGCTTTAATATACACACTGTCAATGTGATCGGCAATATGTTGGCAGTATGTCTGCCTTACATTCAAGAGGTTCAGAGTTCAAAACTCAGTCAAGGCGAGTTACCTAGATAAGGCTTTTTCCAGGACTTTCTCTTGTGCAGAAAGCTCATTGCCAGGTAACTTTAAGTTTTATGTACCCTGGACTCACTTGGGTATCATATCACCCATTTCATTCTTTGGCATATATGACTTACCATTTGAGGACGTAACTTAGGAAAATGGCAATCCTGAGATTACTTAGTCGTACTACAGAATTAGAGACCACCAACTTCTGTTCTCTGTTCTCAAGGAAAACATGTGTACGATTGGTGACATTTTAGCTGCATATAACAAATTTATTTTCTCCCGGTTAACTCACAAACTCTCAGAAGCAAATTGAGAATAAATTAAAACAGTAAAAACAAAAATTGCATTTGAAAGCTGCAGCAATGAAGTTGAGAGAGCAGCACCCATCCACATTGGGACATTTAAATTCACTCTTGGAGCTTAAAGTGATGGATATTGTGAAAACAAGTGTATTATTAAGGTGCAAATGAAAAGTATAATAAGAAAAACATTTCCAATGTAAAAATAAAAGTTCTGGGCAATTTTCCCAAATTTTATCAATAAATCATCTTAGGTTGTTCATATATTTATTCTTATTTTATCCTTTATGAGATGGTGATATAAAACTCTCCTTGGACTCTATAGTTCACTGTGTCACTTTCAAATTTTTAGTTAGAATGTAGTAGACATTCATAAGTTAAATTGCCACAAACACATTTCTTAACTTTAACTTGTTTAAGGGAAATAATTGTACAAATGCCTGACATTGAAATGTTAAACATTTTAACATAATTTTAACATGGAAAGTAATTTTGGCATAAATATTTCATATTTACTACTGCAATAAAACTCTTATGCTTGAGTATATTCTGAAAATTTCAAATGAAGTAGTTACAAACTAAGATTCAAGAAGTATTACGAAAAATACCACAAAAAAAAAATGGACTCAAGGAAAATGAAGCTTAAATTCAACAGAGTCCTATACCTAAATGCTAAAGGGGCAGATACATAGTTATTTTTTAAATTGAATCTGTTTGTATTAGAAAACCATTTGTGTAGCAGAAAATACTAGTTACAGAAACAATACAAATAGAAAAAATGGAAAAACTGTGATATTTATATGCAAATATAATAATTTGTAGCCGAAAAACTTAAGTTATCTTATAAGTAATTATCTGAATTATTACGTTAGTACATAATCTTATACTACATTTGACATTGCATAAATTAGCAGCTACAATGAATTATACCTTATTTTAATTTCTGTTTCTACTTACCTTACTTTCATTCACTGAATGAAGTAAACCTTCACCATCGAGTGTGTTCACTTTTAAGTAAACAGTTGCTTGTCTTCCACTGTCATGAAGAGCATTTTTTCGTTAGTATGCACCAGAGCACTGTAAGAAAAAAGCAAAAGCAAAATACCAATGGATTTTTCAGAGTCAAATTTTCCTTTCAGTTATAAAACTTTGGTAGAGCTACAGAGTTCTTAGATACAATTTCCTCCCAAGTCAAAATAAATGAGTGTTTAAAATGAAAGCTTGCATTTTTGTTTTATTTTTTAATTTCTTGTAAATTTGGTAAATTTATTAAAACCAGAATGGATGCTTACTCAGCTATTTGAAAGGGATTTAAAATCTAATGCTTTCATTTATATCACCAGAAAGGATTAGTATATAATAGAAGCATTTATTAGCATAATCTTTAAAGTGAAACTACATACTTTAATATTTTAAATTTTTTATATGATTGTTTGTTGGATATTTGTAAATAAATATAGCTGTTACTTAAGTAGTCAAATGATGTAGTTTGTACCTTCTCAGCTTTGTATACAAAAATAGTTAAGAGGGAATATTATATTCCAGCCAAAATGTAATACTGAAATTTCACCAGAGATACGCATTCTTGGGTAGTGCTGTATCACTGTCTCTCTTGAATAGCATAACTCAAAAATCTGATGCTTTGCACTTCCATATTTTTTGTAACTATTCTTGTACAAACTATTCTCACAAAGGCTTATTTCTACATCTACATCCACTTGTGTTAATCAAGGTAAAATTATCCTTTTTGCTAATTTTCTTGTAGTAGCAAGGAGAATGTGAACATATATTAGGCTTTGAGCACTTTAAAAGCTGGTCCCTTTGGTACTACATTCTCTGTATATGGTCAAAAAATAAAAAGGGCGAATAGAAAATTCAGGCAATTGACAAGGAATTTCTGTATAATGGTTTACTTTACACACATGCACGCAAATGCGGAGAGACAGAGTGTGTATATTTAACATGAATTGTGTTTTAACGAACTCCACATTCTTTGTGTTGTTAGATTTTTTTATTCCTTACAGATGCAAAACAGAACTCACCAACAGAAGGAAACAGGAGATCACACATGGACCATTTTCTAAAAATTCTTCTTTTTCATTATCTTTTAAGATTCAGGCTGTCCCAAAAACCTTTGTGAACATTTCCGGTTTTATTTCTATACTAAATTTTTTTTTAGTGGAATGCAGTACTTCCACTGCCTATTATACTAGTAGAGAAAGTAAAAAGTTTTTGTGTGTAATTGTGAACAGCATAAGTGGAAAACATAAATTCGGTAAAATATCAAAATTTTATATGTAATTTCAGCATTCTATGATTTGTATGTGATGGTTCTCAAAAAAAAAAAAATTCCTCACTCCAGATTACACCTTAAGTGAAAAATTATCTTAAATACTGATTTCAGCAAAATGAAGTATTTCTGTACCTAAAAATGACATTATTTGTAAACAAGCATTTTTGATGTTCCATATATACGAAATATATATTTTCTATATAATATAAATATATATAAGATTATGCCCACCACTAAGAAAGTTTTACTTACCCTTTCATGTAAATACCCTGTATTTCCAGAAAGCTGCGAAGAGCTAAATGTAGCTATAATTTTCCAACACATCTTCAAATGAGTTCAAAATATTCAGTTAACTGAAATTTTGTAGTAAAGTAGTTGATGGTTTCTCAATAGTTTATGTCCATTAAACTACCTTTGAAGGACTCAAAGCGGCAATCACTAAATGGTGTGAATGTGTCATGCTATAAAGGTATGAATTTTGTCATAGACATTTCAAATAGTTTTTCCATTCATGCACATCTGTGCAATAATTAATATAAACGTTCCAAGCCTCTTCCTCTGGAACACGAGAGAAAATCGTGACAATTACAGCAAAACTTCGCTGTATTTTAAGTCATCTTGACTATCGATCTGATTAGCTCTTCCATTGCTATTTTGCTTGAATGTAAAGTAAAGGTTGGTCTATGATTTGAAACATTCATATTATTGTTTAAACTCGCTTCACAGAAACTTTTAAAAAAGATTAATCCTCTTCTGATATGATGAAGCCTATACTTACAAAGATAACGAACAAATGTGACTCTAACAAGAAACAATGAAAATAAAAGAGAGTAGATTTGAGGAGGCCTTGGATCTTGAATTGTGCTATAACCGTAATTCGTTTTTCTTTCTTTACGATGTAATTACAGTAGGCAGAGGAGGAATTGAATTTCACCTACAATTTCGGTAACGAGGTCGCACAGGAAATACATGTTTTAAGACTCTAAAGTAAATATAAAAAGCATAACGCACAAACGAAAAGACGTGGTATTTAAGTTAAGGATTACTCAAAAGCTTGACAGTAAAGTTTTCTAGAGAATCCTCCCCCACACCCCGCCCCCCGCACGCCATAGCTATACTTTAGATGGAAATTTTTCAAACATTTTGATTACGTTAAAAGACTCTAACGGTGTTTAAAATGCCATTTCTATATAACGCTTTCATGGCAGTTCAAATGTGTATCTTGACTTCTGCTGCGGTTGCTGCCGATATTAATTAGCATCACAGCGGTGTACGTAGATAGCTGGCGGAACTTGCAGTCGAGAATATTGCATAGATCGTTGCTGTAGCTGGCCTATTACCCTTGCTTCCACAGTTGTAATGTGCGCTTTGCTGCATGAAACTCTGGGCGTGAGGTCGAGACAACACAATTTGGAGGTCACACGAACTTAAGTAATACTTTATTTACGGTTCGGTATGTTCGGTAATTTCATTCCTGTTTTAACTGCAGTTTGGTACAACAGGCCATTTTTGGCAATCACAAATCTACACTACCGCGATTGGCAGTAAATTAATGAAACGAGGGGCAAAGTGACGCTGAGGAAATAAGTGTGTGTTTGAGTGCAGATTGTCGATGGGGAGCGCTTCTTTTTTTTTTTTTTTTTTTTACTATTTTACTCCTATTTATATTATTTAAATGCGATCTGTCGCACCCCCCTCATTGGGTTAAATATCCCGGTACACTGGTGAAATTCCCAACGATTTACAAAATTGCGCACTTGTCATTGTTGGGAATACCCTGATACCACGTGTCAAATGTGGACATTTACCAGATTACTTCTCACCTTGCTAACTACTACCAATGGCATATCCTTGTCAAGACAACAGCTCCCCTAACATGTCTTTCCAAAACTTCTACCCATTTGGAAGCTGCTTCCACGATAAAAGGTACAATTTAAGATGCAAAATTTTAGACCTACAAAATGAAAGAATGCTTTAAAAATTGACTCATAATATACCTACATACAACGGCAAGGAGATGTATTATCCATTCACTTATCTAAAATTTACTTCAGGAAAGTTCCTGTTTCAATTTTCTGTTCCTTTTTTGTGATTTTTGCATAACTAGTAAATTTTATGATTGGTAAGCCGTAAGAGATACACAAAATGATACCAGATAATAGCAGACTATCTGAAGCAAATATGTAGTTATGTCCAGGTTTAGGATTTTTATGTGCTCATCTTTCATAAAACCTTTTCCCTTGTGGGTACCTCTATTCCTTTTTCACTTAATAATAATAAATTTCTTTTTAATATACTAATAGAAAATGACCCTTGGACTATACAGTTTAATGCATCTATCCTATGAATTTTTAATTTTAACCACAGTGGTCAGAAGTATAGAAACTGTTGAAGCTCATTACTCAGGTTTCATTATTTTAAGAGAAAATAACCTTTTGTGTACAATTTATTAACATTTACAGTTTTTTTCAATATGGGTTATGAAAAATATTTTTTAAGCTTAATTATTTACTATTTTTAAGTAATGCATCTCAAACCTTAATATCTGTGAACACTCCTAAAAGTTTACATCTAGCTAACCACAGTTGAGGGTGCAAGAATTGTGACAAAATATAAAAAAATTATTGAAAAAAAAATAGGTTTTAAAAGTTAAGAATATATTATTGTACTTTACCTAATTCCAATCAACATGCAATTATCCAGCCAATCGGTAGGATCCCTGCTGCTTTCTTCTTAGCCTGTGTAGCAATTTTTGAGAATTGCTATACATGGTCACAATTATGAAATGCCTGCAATGGAGGGAAATTAGACTAGAGAGTATTGGAAAACTCAACCTATCTTCAAATGTCTACTCATAATGTAAGTAAACAAATGCTGGAAAGTAAACTAAACTGCACCAAAATACAAGAAAACATAGCATATTAATGGTTAAAAAATGGGATGAAACAAAGAAATGACGAAAGGCAGCAACATTACAGGATAACGTAGAAAATGAAGCTAGCTACAGTGAAGCAATAAATATTACACAAATATAGATATATGTTACAAAGGCTTCACTTATGTTAAGAAATTGGTGTGTGTGTGTGTGTGTGTGTGTGTGTGTGTGTGTGTGTGTGTGTGTGTGTGTGTGTGTGTGTGTGTATTTAATGCTCAGAATGTTATAATAAGATCATATTTCTTCTTGCTCCCTAATATTTGGAGACTAGTTCTTCTTGATTTTGGAGATTTTCACATATAGTTACATGATCGATGTTCATTAAATTGTCTTTACCACATAAACAGCATTGTGTAGAAGTTGTTAATCCAGCCTTGAATAAATGTCCATTCAAACAATCATGGCCTGTGATTAATCTGAGCATTGCTACTGAAAATTTTCGGGGTAGATCTGGAATTGTCATTAGTTTGTTTTGGAGATCTTTCCAATTAAGTTTTTTCAGAGGAAACTAGATAGTTGTTATATAGTTTTCTGTAGATGTCTTTGATTAACCTTTTAACTGTTTCATAGGGGATATTTGCTTCGTTGTTTGAGATATTTTGGAACCCTTCTTGGCCAACATATCTGCTTGCTGCTTTCCAGAAATTCCACAGTGAGATGGTATCCACTGGAAAACTATAGGAAACTATACACATATTTAAATTTTGAAAATCTTTAATCATATTATGAATTTCATTTATCTTTTCGGTTTTTTGACAGTCATTTGAAATAATAGCCTGAATAGCTGCTTTAGAATCTGTTAAGAAAACTATGTTTTAAAGCTTATTTGTCCAGTCAAATAGATTTTATAAGGAAGTATAAATTGCATCAACTTCTCCATCAAATCCAGTTAAGTAAATTCCAACATGCTTATAGAAAGAAAAGAATTTACAGGTAGCTCCTGCTCTGCTCCATCTTCTTGATTATAAAGAGAGCCATCTGTATAGATGTGTGTCCATTTTTCAACTGGATATCTTAAATTTATAGTTTCAAGGGCATATGCTTTAGCTTTTGTAGATGAGTATTCTTTCTGTTTAAAGGGAGGCATCTGTGAAAAATGCTAAAATTGAGATTTTACATCAGAACTGCTTGAAAATTTGTCATTGGGTAGGGTGTAGGGAATCTAGTTAAGCTTCTGAAATTCATCTGTCTATCTCAAATATTTTTTTCAAAACAAAATATTTAGTGCTTTTTATAGTATGATTTTTATATATTATATTAAAAGTCCCAGGTCATCCAGTTTCTCTTTTAGAAACTTTAAATTTTAGATTCAGGTTTCTCTGTGCATCAGCTGTAAAGTTTCCGTACTTTTTAAGCGTATATCAAGTTTTTTTGGAGAAAAAAAATTTATGTGTAGGTATAAAATTTTGCTTAATTTTTTTGCAATTCTGAGATTTAAAAAGCAATAATGTATAAACTATTTGATTTAAATAAACAAAAATACCAACTGTTATTAAAAATTTATTTAGGAATATGTATGCAAAGTTTAATTAAAATTCGTTGAAAATTGCAGAAGTTGGAGCATTTTGAAGATACAAAACTGTTCAAAAATTGAAAGTGGAGAAAAATGAATTTAAAGATTTTGTTAGAAATTACACTACTTTCTTTACTTTGAAAACTCCATGCATCGTATGCAGGCTCTACAGCTATCTTATTAACTTCTTTCTCTTTAATTTGGTTACCTTTTGCCCTTTTATTATAATTTTTCTATCTACAATAGTTTTTACCAAAAAAATAATAATTTAATTTTTTTGCTGCAATTTCTTTACATTGGGAAACATATTACATTCTCTACAATTTTTGTTATAAATGATTGGAACTTTGGATTCTGGTTCCTTTAGTTAATTGTTACAAAATATATATGTATATACTCATTTGCGCAAGTCTAATGGTGGAGGAGAATATTTAGGGAATATGATAGAATTTTCTTGAATTTTTTCAATACCAATCATTAATTTTTTCATATAAAGCCATAATGATTCCAATTTTTATTGAAAACTTATCAGGAATATACATATATGCAAAATTTAAAGAAACTTATTGAAAACTTTAGTGTCTGGGCTATAAGGAGTATTAAAAATGCTAAAAGTTGGACATGAAGAATAACCTAGTTAGAAGCCCTAAATATAAACAACATTCTTTTCTATGTTTCAAAACCATCCTGCTCTATATGAAGACAACTCAGCTAGTTTACTATCGTCTTCTTTTAATTTAGTCACCTTTAAATGCTGCTTGGCATATTTATATTTGCTCAATGAACCTTGATCACTTTGTTTTAGCTTTCACCTATTCCTAATACTGCTAATTTTCTGGCTAACAAGACTTGCTTTGCTTGCTGCAACGTTTGCCTTAACTTTAAGTCTATCTTTATAACCCATATTAAATTCACTAACAGCTGCAATCACTGCTATTTGCAATTTCTTTCATAATACAAAAACTTCTTTGTGACATTTACTCCATTGAAACCTTTATTGGCATCCTGTGCTTCTCCAGTAATGCAACTTTCCCATAGAAGAGCACTAACTAATCTCTTTATTTTTGTATATGAGATGAAAATTGTAAGTAGAATAGCTCATGCAATTCATACCCATGGTTATACAAAACTGCTGCATAGAAATATGACCCTTACCAATGTGCAGAAATACATCAACCATTCTTAAATTTACATCAAAAGGTGACCTACTAGAACCACTGCTAAATCTTGGGCTATAATATGTTTTCACTTAACATTCACCTCATGCATAGCATTCTAGTATCATTACTTACTATTATGGCTAGAACACCTTAAAGTTTCATTATATTTTGCTTTGAAATAGCCACATTACTCCTAACATAACTTGGTATGAATCATATACCTACTGTTGCAACAAGAAAGCAATACAATGTTCAATAAGGCTTGATTCCTATTCTAAAAAATACTAATTTAATATAACCTGCTATCCATAGCTTTCACTTGCATGTAGACCATATTTCACAAACATTACATGTCGGTGGAAATATTTGCTTACTTTCAAAAGTAGTAAGTGGGAAATAATGTATAAAAATGGCAGAGCAAAGGTTCAGTAGCTTCCACAAACATCCAGAAGATGTCTCTGCACACTACCATTGTTACAGAATCAAACCGCTTAGTTTAAACGTGAGAATTCCATCAATTTCTTTGCGACACACTGGAGAAATCAATATAAATGGCGACGCCCACCGGCACATGGGCGTTTAAGTAATGACGCAGATGCTCTCTAAATGGCACTAGGGCTTAACTGATGCCAGATTCTGAAACTACAATGTTTAAACATAATTTTAATTCAAAACATGGAAAATGTCTTTTTTTGTCATTTTTGACAAAATTGCACCGATGCCTCCCCTTAAATCTGCAAGTAAATCTAGGTAGTATTCTCATTCATTGATTTCAGTGGGTTATTAAGAGACATGAAAGGTTCTAGTTTTAGATGGGTAATTTAGTTTATTTCTTAGTTGTTGAACTTTCTGTATGAAGCTTAATTGAGTTTTCAAACTGAAGGAGGATGTGTGTTGTTTTACCCATTTATTAATCTCTGGAATTCTTAAGAGCTTTTCATATGTTATGGGTCTGTTACATGTAAATGCTTTTAAGGTTATTATCAGAGTAGTTTTTACAGCTCCAGTAATTAACCTAAGAGCTTGATGTTGTGTGCCCTCTAGTATCATGGAAGTTGAAGGTGATGATGTTATCAATACTTCTCCCCAGTAATTAAGAACTGGCCTTATATATGTATTATATGTAGTACTTAATGTAGACCTTGAACAACCCCATTTAGTTCCTGCAAGCTTTTTAATATCTTAAAATGGTTAATTGCTTTATCTCTAGTATTTTCAATGTGTTTTTTCCATGTTAATTTTTGTCAAACAATATTCCAAGATATTGAGCATTTTCTGTCAATTTTCTGTTAAATTGCAGTTAATAATTCTTTCAAATGGAGATCAAATTCACAAACAGATTGTTTGTGTCTTCAGTACACAAACAAGGATTCCAGTTTCCATATTATGTGTTTTCAGTGTTACCAAAATCTGAAAACGAAACAAACCTAAACACAGAATCAATTACTGGTATTTCAAAATGCATTACGCAGTGTTTTTTTTTCTTTTAAATAAATATCTCTTCGCAAACTGTTAAATCATTCATACCACTTAATTGTTTTAACAATTTATCAGTTTGTTCATACTTGATGTTACGAAAATGTACCTCCAAACTGGTTTCCAAATTACATTTCATCTTTCCAATATAAACCTGATCACAATCCAAACAATAAAATTCATAAATACTAGGCTTTTTATTATTAGAAATTTTACCTTTTTTAGAAAAATGTAGTAAATTTTGTAATACTATATTTATTTTGAGGAACTAAAGCTAAACCAACTTCTATAAAAAAAATTTGAAAATGTTTATTAATTCCAGGATGGTAAGTAAAACTTTTAAAATTAAAATCGTCTTTTATTTTTTTAAGGATAGAAATATCATTAACAGTTTTTTGATATTACAATTTTTCAAACTTCTTTTGAATAGTCTTTATTAAAACCATTAATTAAGGCAGCATTAATAACATTTTTATATTCATTATTAACTTCTTTTTTATTCAGGGGTATTTTTATTAATCTATAAATCAAACTATTAAAACAGCAAATTTTTGTGAAAATGGGTAAAAAATTTTATTTTTTATGTAACTGTCAATAAGAGTAGATTTCCTATAAATACCAATTTCTAATTTGTTATTATTTCTTATTATCTTCATATCTAGATGAGGAAGAAATGCATTAACTTCAGTTTATAATGTGAATTTTATAGCTTTATCTTGTAAATTTAGTAATTCTAAAGCCTCGTTAATTTTTTTATCAGGAACAATAGCAAAAATATCATTAACATATCCATTTCACGATTAAAAATCAAAGGGAAAGCTTTAATGATTTGAATTTCGAAAAAAAAAACACATAAAAAGGTCAGCAAGAAAAGGATAAAGAGGATTACCCATTGCTAAGCCAGAAGTTTGTTTAAAAAATTCACCATTGAAGGTGAAAAAATTCTGATCCAAACAAAAATTTATTGGTTAGTTTATATAATTAACAATAGGTCTTATTTTATTTTCAGGTTTATGAATTTTGGGAAGGGCATAAATTCTAGGTAAAACAGGATCACTAACTTTTACAGAATGCTTTTCTATATCCAATATTTTTTCCACTTCATTAAGTACTTGATTAGAATTTGTAATAAAAGATTTTAAAGGATCTTTATTAATTTTTATAAAATCTTCACCTTGAAGTAAAAGGTTTACTCTATTAATATAATTTAATTTTGTTGAAAATTACGATTCTATTATCTTTATCCGCTTTTGTGAAAATTAAATTCTTTTTTTAATGATTTAATAATGTTTATCATCATCATCATCATCATCATCATCATCATCATCATCATCATCATCATCATCATCATCATCATCATCATCATCATCATCATCATCATCATCATCATCATCATCATCATCATCATCATCATCATCATCATCATCATCATCGTCATCATCATCATTATCATCATTATCATCATCATCATCATATTTATTTCTCTTTGTTTGGTATTTATCTAAATTTTGTAATATTTTGCTACAATTTAATTTAATCAATGATTTATTACTTTCACTTAAATATTGAATGGCAATTTCTATATCTGCAATATAATTATCTATATTGTTTGAAAAAACCATTAGAAAGACATATTAACACTAATTTCTTAAGATAAGTGAAGCCTTTGTAACAAATATTTCTGTTCGTGTTATATTACAAGATAATATGAAAGGTGATTCCATAGTGTAACAAGGTTAAAAAAAGGGTCACTAGCTTGTTGCAAAGCCATTGTTCCTTCTTATTTGTTTTTGGTTTTGTTACATCATTGCACAGTACATTTGCTTTACATTCTGTACGGACACTGCCCTCCTTTCCAGGCAATAGCGGGTACTAGCATTTATAAATGACCACCATTCCTCTGAGATTGATCCTTTAATGGGCTATTAAACAGCGGCAATTTCCTACTGATGCTGGACACTTATTCATTACAACAGGAAATTGAAGATATGTGATGAAATGTGTTCACTTCAGGCACACAGTTAACCTGTCTTAGGCCATCACACATACCCCATTTAATTTACTATGTCATCCAAAATTTTGTATTTAACTTGTAAGTTCAATTTGTTAAAATACCTTCATTTCGCCTTCATATTGTTTACAAAATTTGCAAATGCAATGTTCGAAGCTGACATCCACACTATGCGTTTTTGCTAATTTGTACATTAAACTCATAAAATGTATGTTTATTATTACTCTAATAAAAACAAATAAAAAACTTAAAACCAACTAACTATCTAAGGAATGCACTAATATACACACTGTCAATGTGATCGGCAATATGTTGGTAGTATGTCTGCCTTACATTCAAGAGGTTCAGAGTTCAAAACTCAGTCAAGGCGAGTTGCCTAGATAAGGCTCTTTCCAAGACTTTCTCTTGTGCAGAAAGATCAATGCCAGGTAATCTTCAGTTCTATGTACCCTGGACTCACTTGGGTATCATTTCACCCATTTCATTCATCGGCGGATATGACTTACCATTTGAGGACGTAACTTAAGAAAATGGCAATCCTGAGATTACTTAGTCATACTACATAATTACAGAACATCAGCTTCTGTTCTCTGTTTTCAAGGCAAACATGTGTACGATTGGTGACATTTTAGCTGCATATATCAAATTTATTTACGCACGGTTAACTCACAAACTCTCTGAAGCAAATTGAAAATAAATTAAAGCAGTAAACACAAAAATTGCATTTGAAAGCTGCAGCAATGAACTTGAGAGAGCAACACCATCCACATTGGGACATTTAAATTCACTCCTGGAGCTTAAAGTGGTGGTTATTGTGAAAATAAGTGTACTATTAAGGTGCAAATTAAATGTATAATAAGAAAAACATTTCCAATGTAAAAAGAAAAGTTCTGGCCCATTTTCCCAAATTTTATCAATAAATCATCTTAGGATGTTCAGTTATTTATTCTTATTTTATCCTTTATGAGATGGTGATATAAAGCTCTCCTTGGACTCTATAGTTCACTGTGTCACTTTCAAATATTTAATTAGAAAGTAGTAGACATTCATAAGTTAAATTGCCACAAAGGCATTTGTTAACTTTAACTTGTTTAAGGGAAATAATTGTACAAATGCATGACATTGAAATGTTTAACATTTTAACATAATTTTAACAAGGAAAATAATTTTGGCAAATGAAGATGTTACAAACTAAGATTCAAGAAGTATTATGAAAAATACCAAAAAAAAATGAGCTCAAGGAAAATGAAGCTTAAGTTCAACAGAGTCCTATACCTAAATGCTAAAGGGGCAGATACATAGTTATTTTTTAAATTGATTCTGTTTGTATTAGAAAACCATTTGTGTATCAGAAAATACTAGTTACAGAAACAATACAAATAGAAAAAATGGAAAAACTTTGATATTTATACACAAATATAATAATTTGTAACCAAAAGACTTAAGTTATCTTATAAGTAATTATCTGAATTATTACGTTAGTACATAATTTTGTACTATATTTGACATTGCATAAATTAGCAGCTACAATGAATTATACCTTATTTTAATTTCTGTTTCTACTTACCTTACTTTCATTCACTGAATGAAGTATTGCTTTACCATCTAGTGCGTTAACTTTTAAGTAAACAGTTACTTGTCTTCCACTGTCATGAAGAGCATTTTTTCGTTGTTATGCACCAGAGCACTGTAAGAAAAAAGCAAAAGCAAAATACAATTTTCTTGTATTTGCAAGGAGAATGTGAACATATATTAGGCTATGAGCACTTTAAAAGCTGGTCCCTTTGGTACTACATTCTCTGTATATTGTCAAAAAATGAAAAAGGCGAATAGAAAATTCAGGCAATTAACAAGGAATTCCTGTATAATGGTTTACTTTACACACATGCACGCACATGCGGAGAGACAGAGTGTGTATATTTAACATGAATTGTGTTTTAACGAACTCTACATTCTTTGTGTGGTTAGATATTTTTTATTCCTAACAGATGCAAAACAGAACTCACCAACAGAAGGAAACAGAACATCACACAGGGGCCATTTTCTAAAAATTCTACTTTTTCATTATTTTTTAAGATTCAGGCTGTCCCAAAACCTTTGTGAACATTTCCGGTTTTATTGCTATACTAAATTTTTTTAGTGGAATACAGTACTTCCACTGCCTATTATACTAGTAGAGAAAGTAAAAAATTTTTGTGTGTAATTGTGAACAAGTCGAAAACATAAAGTGGGTAAAATACCAAAATTTTATATGTAGTTACAACATTCTATGATTTGTATATGATGGTACTCAAGAAAAATTCCTCACTCCAGATTACACCTTAGGTGAAAAATTGTCTTAAATGCTGATTTCAGCAAAATGAAATATTTCTGTGCCAAAAAATGAGATTATTGACAAAAAAAGCATTTTTGATGTTCCATATATACGAAATATATATTTTCTATATAATATAAATACATATAAGATTATACCTACTCACTAAGAAGGTTTTACTTACTCTTTCATGTAAGTACCCCGTATTTTAAGAAAGCTGCGAAGAGCTAAATGTAGCTATAATTTTCCAACACATCTTCAAATGAGTTCAAAATATTCAGTAAACTGAAATTTTGTAGTAAAGTAGTTGATGGTTTCTCAATAGTTTATGTCTATTAAACGACCTTTGAAGGACGCAAAGCGGCAATCAGTAAATGGTGTGAATGCGTTATGCTATAAAAGTATGAATTTTTTCATAGACATTTCCAACATCTTTTGCATTCATGCACATCTGTGCAATAATTAATATAAACTTTCGAAACCGCTTG
This sequence comes from Mantis religiosa, assembly GCA_030765055.1. Classification (NCBI taxonomy): domain Eukaryota; kingdom Metazoa; phylum Arthropoda; class Insecta; order Mantodea; family Mantidae; genus Mantis; species Mantis religiosa. The sequence continues at coordinate 229,801,196 of CM060950.1, forward strand.
CTCTGGAACACGAGAGAAAATCGTAATAATTACAGCAAAACTTTGCTGTATTTTAAGTGATCTTGACTACAGATCTGATTAGCTCTTCCATGGCTATCTTGCTTGAATGTGAAGAAAATGATGGTCTATGATTTGAAACATTCATATTATTGTTAATACTAGCTTTACAGAAACTTTTAAAAAAGATTAACCTTCTGATATGATGAAGCCTATACTTACAAAGATAACGAACAAATGTGACTCTAACAAGACATAATGAAAATAAAAGAGAGTAGATTTGAGGAGGCCTTGGATCTTGAATTGTGCTATAACCGTAATTCGTTTTTCTTTCTTTACGATGTAATTACAGTAGGCAGAGGAGGAATTGCATTTCACCTACAATTTCGGTAACGAGGTCGCACATGAAATTCATATTTTTAGACTCTCTAAAGTAAATATAAAAGGCATAACTCACAAACGAAAAGTCTTGGTATTTAAGTTAAGGATTTCTCAAAAACACGACAGTAAAGTTTTCTAGAGAATCCTCCCCCACCCCACCCCACGCCCCGCACGCCATAACTATACATTAGATAGAAATTTGTCAAACATTTTGATTACGTTAAAAAGACTCCAACGATGTTTAAAGTGCCACTTCTATATAACATTTTCATGGCAGTTCAAATGTGTATCTTGACTTCTGCTGCGGTTACTGCCGATATTAATTAGCATCACAGTGGTGTACGTAGATACCTGGCGGAACTTGCAGTCGAGAATATTGCATAGATCGTTGCTGTAGCTGGCCTATTACCCTTGCTTCCACAGTTGTAATGTGCGCTCTGCTGCATGAAACTCTGGGCGTGAGGTCGAGACAACACAATATGGAGGACACACGAACTTTAGTAATACTTTATTTACGGTTCGGTATGATCGGTAATTTCATTCCCCATTTACTGCAATTTCGTACAACAGGCCATTTTTGGCAATCAGAAATCTACACTACCGCGATTGACAGTAAGTTAATGAAACGAGGGGCAAAGTGACGCTGAGGAACTAAGTGAGAGTTTAAGTGCAGATTGTACATGGGGATCGCTTCTTTTTTCTTTTTTTTCTATTTTACTCCTATTTATATTATTTAAATGCGATCTGTCGCACCCCAAACTTATTTTCTCATTGGGTTTAATATTCCGGTAAACTGGTGAAATTCCCAACGATTTACAAAATTGCGCACTTGTCATTGTTTGGAATACCCTCATAAAACGTGTCAAAGGTGGACATTTACCAGATAACTTCTCACCTTGCTAACTACTACCAATGGCATATCCTTGTAAAGACAACAGCTCTCCTAATATGTCTTTCCCAAAACTTCTACCTATTTGGAAGCTGCTTCCACGATACAAGGTACAATTTAAGAAGCAACATTTTAGACCTACAAAATGAAAGAATGCTTTAAAATTGACTCATAATATACCTACATACAACGGCACGGATCTAAAATTTTACTTCAGGAAAGTTCTTGTTTCAATTTTCTCTTCCTTTTGTGTGATTTTTGCATAACTAGTAAATTTTATGATTGGTAAGGCGTAAGAGATACACTAAATGATACCAGAAAATTGCAGACCATCTGAAGCAAAAATATGTAGTTATGTCCAGGTTTAGGATTTTTATGTGCTCATCTTTCATACAACCCTTTTCCCTTGTTGAGTACCTCTATTCCTTTTTCACTCAACCATACCCATCACCCCATTTTCCTTATTTTTTTCTTTTAAGTTTCCTTCCATTTTACTATATATGATTTTAATCCATATGAAATTTTTAACGCTTAATTAACATCTCCTCAGCTCGCTGAAAACATGTGTTTTAAACATGTGAAGAGTAAGCCTAACTCTTTCAGTAAACGCTGCGCGGGAGTTGAAAGCACCCCTGCAACAATGGAAAACAATTTTGTTCCACAATTCCTCTTTCTCTTGCTTTACCGCTCTAAAGCAGCCCGCAATAAAATAACTGAAAATGTCTCATTGTCTATGAATATCACTCCTATATCATTAATTAGCCTACTGTGTTTGATTGTTTGTTACTGTGACATGTGGAATCTAAGGTCACGCAGGGACAGCAGTAACCGTAGACGCGTAGATCCATGAATTGACTCTGGGTTTTGCTCGAAGCTACTACATAGAAATCACTGATGCTGCAGTTGCAACAAGAATGGGAACATTTCGGTAATAGTCACGGTGTTGCATAAGAGTGTGGACAGCAAGTGAATGAGATGTGTAACAGTCACATTGAGTTAGCGAGTGAACTGTTGTTAGTCCTTTGTTTTGTTACTAGTTTTACTAGATTTTACCATGCCAATGGTGTCCAGTGCTCGTCTTATTTTTCTGGCTCAGGAATTCAAACAAGATTTCATACATTGCAGTTAAAGGCGGGGTATAAATGAAAAGAAAAAAAGATTATTAGCACATATGGAGCTATTCGATGTGCTATTTACTACACAAAAATCTCGTTAGACGAAAAACACCAGCGAGATCACATCAAACAGCACACTTCTAGCTCTAAGCATAAAATGAACAAGACTTCAGGCAAACAAATCGCGGCAGTCGGTATTACGAAATGAGTTTCAACAGAGCTTTTCAAAAAGCCAAAATGTCAACGAAATCAACAATGAGTTATGTGCAGCTCTTACACAAGCAGGAATTCCTCTCAATATGCTGAACCATCCAGCCTTCAAGGGATTTCATACAAGATATACAAAGATTTCGGTGTCGAATGATAATACTTTAAGAAAAACTACGTGGAGCTTGTTTACCAAGAAGCCATAGAAAGAATATAGGAGAAAGTGTCTGAATGCGATGTGGGAATCATTGTGAATGAAACGATAGACTAAATGGAACGATATGTTTTGAATAATTTTATTTTTACCTTAGCAGGGGAGAGTCCATGTTGTTAAAAATGTATGAGCTGCAGAAAGCCAATGCCAGTTGGTACCGTAATGCCATCAATTCTGGACTTTTGACAATAACTCTGGCCAGCAGGTATCGAGTTGGAAAAACTACTTATTTTGATTATGGATCAGTCTCCATACATGGTTTTAGCCGTTAATCAATTGAAGCCTTTATTTCCCAAGTTGAAGCATGTGAGTCCATAAGGAAATGGGTAAGAGCGGCTGGATGAAAACCAGAAGATGCGTGGTTCAAATGCCGGCCAAGGCATTGAATTTTTCATGTCGACTCTATCTATTAAAGACTTTATCCCATAAACGGCTAGCATGGATAAATGATTAATTTCCATCAATTAACTAAAATAATAAGCCTTGCAATTGATTTGTATTTTAAAATACATATAATTTTCTTAAACTGGAAATCTGTACTCGCTTTTGATTCCTTTTGGTTTTTTTTTTTCATTTTCTTCCCATTTTGGACGTACAAAAGGAACGAAATTCTAAATACATCACGTATCGACAGCTCTTAAGAATTGTATTAAACTTTATGTTTTCTGCATACTCCTACTTCGCTTGTACCTAAAACGAACTAGATGCAAAATTAATTTCTGCAGATGTTTACGTCGATGATAAGAAGCAGTTAGAATAAGCACAATTTCTACAAGAGGCTAGAGAGAAATTTGCCAGTGCAACACTTAAGATTTGTATACTTACCATCTCTCATTTATTCTCCGCCATAGATTATTTTTTACCCTCTCTCTGCCATTATTCTTCTACTTTATATCGGTTACTTGATTCTTTGTAGTGCACCTCCCTAAGAAGTTTGATGTATGGGTCCATCCCTAATCCATCTCTGTCCTCCCGCAACCTATCTTTTCAAGATAACATGAACTGACGCAAGGTGCCTCTACAGTTTATCATTTGTTCCATTAATAACTCAATTCATGTTTTGATTCGCACACACAAACTACCTGAGCTAAATTTGGATTCGCTAGAGGTTTTCCTCGGTACTTCCCACAGGATGCTTGCATATAGGTACTTTAAGGACTGCAACGTGAATCCTCATATCCGTACTTCTTTTTTCAATCAGTTGTCATAGGCCTGACATCTTCTTTGCTGAAGCATCAGTGACTACTGTCTATGATTTCTTCCGAATTAAATGTAATTTCATTGGGATTTTAGCTGTGTGCAAGTTTTGAAAGGAACACATAAAATATTTTAAAATATACCAACTAGTAACGTTTACTTTATTTAACAACATATTATTTTTGTTAAACAGATATTAATGCACATAATTTTGAGGTTTGTAAATACACTATGATTACTTCCGAGCCGTCTATTTAGAGACAGCTGGAACTGCTCCTTCTTGTAGTGCATTTTCTCTCAAGCTATGTTGATTCCCATTCTTATGTACAAACAAATATTAACAAACACAATGTTGAGGTTTTTAAACCTAACTATGTTCATTTTGGGGCCATTTACGTAGCGACATTTGAAAGGATGATCTAAAATTCATACCTCAGCTCGGATTTGAGCGGATATTGCTATTGTGTCGTTATTGTAACCCACTGAGGTAACATAGTACCTTGTTTATATTCAGTTAAGAAACTGATTAGCAAACAGCAGAGTGTTAAAATGGTAAGATATTGTTTATAGGTTTTCTAACCTTCAGTCACCCCGGAAAGGTTAAAGGCCCCAGTGTTTCTGTGTGCTATCATCACAACTATCCACCCTACCTATTCTCTTGCCTCGTTCGCTCCTAACGTTCGGTAGACACATTAGGCCTGCCTGAGCCATCGTGCTGACATTCTGGGTTTCTATCACCTGTCCCAAACCAATGTATACACGGTGTTTATTTCTATTCGTTATTTTCCGCCCTCAGATTGAGCAAGAATGTCGTCATAGTTGAATGGTGAGTCTATCTTGAAATCATAGTGCCCTCTATGGGGAAGAAGCGGTAATTTTTGCGGAACAGTAAACAAATTACAGCGCACTCAGTGTGGTTGCTCTCATAACTAATACAACCAGCTTCCCCTGGATATGTACACATACCACCACGTCTTCATGGTTGAATGCTACTTTCGTACCAGCATTAAAATTGGTGTGACATATAAATATAATTTAAACCGCTGCATAGAGTAGTTTATGCAACGCTATCCGGCATTCAGACAAGTCCCTCGCAGCGCAATGTTGTCAAAAGTGTCCAGGTACCGTCAAATTGACAACTCTTGTTTGCAACATAAACGTCTTACGTTTTATCACTATACCATATTAATTTTTTGTCATTCTCACGCTTAATTAAAATGTCTATTAATGTTGGTATCCTTATGTCTTTTAAGGTGCATCAAATATTTCCAAGATACAGGATCCGTTACTCGCAAAAAGAGACACACTGGTCGCTATAAAATAATTGGTTCCAATCTAGAAGCAATAAATAATGTTATGGCAGAAAGGTCTCAAGCATACCTTCTCGCAATACAGGGAGTGTTTAAGGGGAAGAGAGAACGGAAATATAGGAAAATGGACACATAAGACTATGGACTGGAGATATTTTCTTGTTTAGACTTAGATAAGAGCTTAGTACACACTGTAACACTAATTTATTTTTCATTCCTAATTTTATAGTTTGTAATGAAGTTACACTGTGAGGAAACTGTTGGTGGTACAAAAGAATTCAGGTCAAATTGAAATATTTATATTTTATATGACAGGTTTACAATATGCATATATGTCTGCTATAACAGAACAACCTATGTTCTTTGTGAAATAAGTTTATTAACTTATCATTTCGTATATTCTTTATGGTATACTTTTATGGCCGCATAATTAGTTTTGGAGTGTACTGCATTGCAGTATATCTATAGTTTTTTTTATAAACAGTTATCGTAAGTATGCACCAGGCGAAATTACGCAGCTTTGTATTACGTGGACACGTTAATGTGAGATTCTACTCCTAATAATCCTGGACTCGTAGGACCAAGGACCCGGACCGCTTTCGACCAGCGTGTTACCAAACTGTCCCAAAAGTTCACCCGGCGCCTCCGTGGGGCTTTCCATGGGGCAAGACCTAGAGACTAACTAGCCCTCCCCCCATCTGGTCCCGTGGACTCAAGACAGGATGGAAGTGGATACGTCACTTACGCGCGCCAACTCCAAAATGGGAAGGCTACCGATATGACCTTGGTGGGGCCGCCTGGTGATCTAGCAAACCTTCAACTAGCTGTGCTGACTAGTACGCGGGACTATTGATGGCCTCCCTCAACCCTGTCCGGAGACGTACCCGATCACCCACGGGTATCGGGAACCACTGTCCCCTCGAGTTCAACCCAATCCGAACAACTCCATATCAGAGAGGGGCTCGAATGTTCTGCCCGCGGTTCCTCCAGTAACGTCAGAAGTACCACGAGTGCTAGGAGTCTGCAGAGTTCGCACCACAGCAGCTGAAGGGGACGGGTCCCTTCCCCTACGGGGTCTATTACGTGGACAGTTAAGTGCAGAGGATCTACTTCCATTAGTCCTGGATCCGTAGGAGCGAGGACCCGGGCCTCCTTCTACCCGGGAGCGATGGATACTCCGGGGCTCTTTCCATAGGGCAATACCTGGAGTCTAACCCCCCCCCCCCGCTGACCAAGACGTCAAGACGGGATGGAAGTGGATACGCGACTTACGCACGTCAACCCCGCAGGGAAGACTACCGAGAAACCTCGGTGGGGCAGAATGGTGACCTAGCACACCTTCTACTAGCTCTGCAGGCTAGTACCCGGGACTTTTTGGGCAATCCTCTACCCCCTCCGGGCGGCCATAGCCTGGCCGGAAGTACCCATTTACCCATGGGTGTCGGGAACACACTGCCCCCTCGAGTCCAACCCAATCCGAAAAACTCCCCTACGGGAGGGGCTCGGCAGTTCGGCCCGAGGTTCCTCCAGTAACGTCAGAGGTACCACGAGGTCTAAGTGTCCGCTGCGCCCGCACCACGGCAGCTGAAGGGGAGGGATCCCTTCCCCTAAGGGGTCTATTATGTGGACAGACAAACCTCTGAAATAGTATTTAGCTGCCAGTAAAGGAAGACTTTAAAGCTACTGTCAAAATAGCTAACACGATCGCCAGCCGCTAGGGTATCGTATATAAACTTGCTCCATCAGCGATGCTATTAATGAAGTCAAATTTTGCGTGGTGAAATTAAATATAAAAATGAACACCGTGTATGTTACATTTGAATGAACTTCTCTGTCGTTTGCAGAAATGGTTTAATTACAAATTTACTTGTATATATAAGGAGTAAGAACTGAAGAGGAAATCATATTGTCAGCCATTAAAATGCGGGTGAGATAACTTTAAAATAACTAATTACTAAGCGTTTTAAACTATAAAAGCGAATGTTTCGCAAGAACTATTACTGATATAAATTGTGTGCCTTAAATACATTTATATCCATTTTTATAGTATCCTTATAGTTTACCACTTACATAAAATTATACAGAATTGTATAATAGTGAAGAGCGATTTACAGTATTTGGTATAAAGTGAAACATAAAAATGTCATTTAGCATGTAAATGTGTTAAATTTATATCATTTTAATTAACAGTGAATAAAATTTCAAACAATAAAAATTTTCAAAAGGTCTTACATGCCAATGATAGTTTTTGGTGTGGAGAGCTTTTCAAAAATTTTCATTCTCTATCCTTGAAATATATAAAACTGAAATTCCACGTTTTTTATTTATTCTGTTCACATACGAGACTTCAAAATATGTATTTTCGATTAAATGTCGGCACACAACTTTCGGCTAGAGTATAAATGGTTTCTCTTATAATAATTTATCAAACACGTATATATATATATATATATATATATATATATATATATATGTGTGTGTGTGTGTGTGTGTGTGTGTGTGTGTGTGTGTGTGTGTGTGTGTGTGTGTGTGTGTGTAGAAAAACAAGAAAGTAGAAAACAAGCACATGTTTGTACGCCAAGCTGCTCGCAAGTGGAATTCAGGACACATGCACTTTGGACTCCGTCCAGAACGATATAAACAGCAGTAAAAGGGCGAGGTATGTGATGAAATGCTGGCTAGCCCATTCAGTTTTTTCCTCTTGACTCCCAGGCAATTGTTTTCTACAGACGGGCGAAGGAGGAACTTCCGGAGTATTAATTTTGGAACATCGCTGTCACAGAGGTTTACTTTCTCTAACTGATATAGAATACTATTTCAAATCCAGTGTAACGGCGAATGTAACTGTGATTTCGCCAGCGGGTCGAACATTTAATAACACGTCTTAAAAGTTACACAAACAAAATCAAACGAAATGGCTCGGCTGATAGTATGTGACGTCCTGGGGGCCTCCTGTTGAGCCCATTGCTCTGAACTTGGCCTTTCTCATTATTACTTGTGGTGGTTCTGCCACGAATTTGCAGCCCACCTCAGTAGCGTAGATGGTAGCGTGTCTGCCTCAAGTTCAAGAGGTCCCAAGTTCGAATCTCGGTTATGGTGAGTTACCTGGATAAAGCTTTTTCCGGGGTTTCCCTTATGCTTAAAGAAGAATGTCGGGTAGCTGTAAGTTCAATACACCCTGGATACATTTGAACATCGTTTCACCCACTTCATTCACCGTCCGAAATGACAACGTTACAAACAACAAAACGAATCAGTCTTTATGTACTTGTTCATGTTTCAAGAGTTACAAGACCAAGCGATGTCAATTGACTCATGGCAGTGAAACGATGGATTAGTGTCACTGGAATGGTTAGAGACCCCGTGCTTGCTGCAGTTCTGCTTCTTTCCAGTGGACAGCAGATCACAAAGGATCTACTAAAATGGTCCAAGTGTGACGTTGAGCTCCAATGGCAGGGACACGCCTCTATCCCAATTCAGCTTCATAATAAACGAAAACAACGTAATGTGGAGAATGGTGGCTATGTAATCGAGGTCATCTGTCCAGAATCACAAAGAAGACGATGTCCTAAATGAAGCTTCTATAGTCGCATAATCCCTAACGTCACATTTCACCAAATATTCAGCAGAATGGCATAGCTGGCACAGGAAGGTAATTATGCAACTAATACGCTTTTCATCAAGTTTCTTTAGAAGAATATCCCGTACAGAAGGTGGACTACATAACAATGTATCTAGTACACACACCGAATCAGGTGAATCAACAAACCTAAATATAAGAATGACCTAAAAACTGAGGGGTGGAAGCGAATCCGTAGGCTAATGTAACAGTCAGAGTTTTAAAACCATGAGTCGGTATGTCATAGTTTCGAACCTTCATGCCCCTTACATGCCCACAGATACTGACTTTGTCACTTATAATATATGTTATATGAAAAGACAGATCAATAATAAAGAATTTTTTGAGCATTGCCCGTAGTTAAAGCTGAACTTTTCTTTCGTATAAACTGTGTGCTTTAGGTGAGGTACAGCTGCTTTTGTTGGCTTTATTTGTTGGCTACTAAGGTTTTATTCTCTCTCTTATAGTTAACCTGTTATTGTACTAAAGTAATTCAGAATAAAGAAGACTTTGCAAAATATTGTATAAAGTGCAAAATATACATTTCATTTGTCATGGAAATATCTTAAAATCCCGAGAATAGTTTTTCCATGAAATCACAAATAAGGAGATACTTTCTATATAACCGGGAAGCTCTTTATTTAACTAAAACTTCTTTTTGATTCATTCAGCTGTTTTGCGTCGTAGACTCTCTCTCTCTCTCTCTCTCTCTCTCTCTCTCTCTCTCTCTCTCTCTCTCTCTCTCTCTCTCTCTCTCTCTCTCTCTCTCTCTCTCTCTCTCTCTCTCTCTCTCTCTCTCTCTCTCTCTCTCTCTCTCTCTCTCTCTCTCTTGCCCGCATCGGTAGCGTAGATGGTAGCGCGTCTGCCTCATGTTCAAGAGGTCCCGAGTTCGAATCTCGGTCAGAGTGAATGACCTGGATAAGGATTTTCCGGGGTTTTCCCTTATCCTGATAGACAAATGTCGGGTAACTCTAAGCTCCATGGCCGCGCCGTTGCTCAGTGGTTAGACCACTTGGCTCTCACCCAGGCGGCTCGGGTTCGATCCCAAGCGACCGCAAAGTGAGATTTGTGATGGACAACACGGCGCTGGGGCGGGTTTTCTCTGGGATCTCCGGTTTCCCCCGCCATCTCATTCCACCGATGCTCCATCTTCATCTCCTGTATCATCAGTGTCATCGCGTGTGGTGCCGTATGTGGTAAAAGCGGGCGTTAGACACTACACATTTTATTTCTAAGCTCCATGGACCCCGGACTCATTTGAGCATCATTTCACCCAATTCATTCATCGTCCGATATAACTTAACGTTGGAGGACGTAAATTTCAACAACAAAAAGGACTGTCTCTCTCTGTCTCTTTTGCTGAAAGGTCGTTTGGGAGGGTTAAGCGAGACTTATGAGGATTTGCATGAAATCTATGTATCGAATTTTTGGGTGGAATGCAATACCTTTACTTACTGTAAGAAAAGAGCAAATAAAATGAAAACCCCTGAGATGATGCTATGGCAGATTCAGAGGGATACGTAGCACCTTGACCAATGAAGTCTTTTGAAAATATACCCCTGACTGGGCCAGCCAAAGGAGGAGAAGTGAGGGAAAGGAATACAAAGAGTTGCCGGAAAAGGAGAAATGTTAACAAATGGTAGGGTTTGTGAAAACTAAGATTTAAACTGCCCGGTGGCAGCTTGTAAAACCGATTCCCCTCCCGTATGCTGGCTTAAACATACCATAGAACGCCCGAGATTCTGAGAGCTTTCCCAATCCGGAGAAGGATTTACAATGAGTAATGCATGTGCCATGCAAGCTGCAACTCTCACCAACACATAAAACTCTGAAGTAGCCAACCATGATGGAACCTGAGGAGAAATGAGAAACAAGATGACATGGAGGGATGAAAAAAGCCCATGGGTCAGGGAGATCAAACACGGAAAGTCCTGGGCTACAAGTTAAATGAAGCGCACTTCATCACTTCATCTTTGTACTATCTGGCAGTTCAGCCGAATTGAGTTTTTGTTGCCTAATCAGAGTAACGTCATTATTTTAACACAAAGTATGTGTAACTAACATTCTGTCTTTGACCTGCCATCTACACAAAATGTCCACTTTGGATGTGCAACACGCAGGACACCAATGTTACTACATTGCACTTTTCCGCAGACGACCGTGCGTAAAGTTATCTGTAACATCCGTAGCAAAGTTGATAACATAACTGGTGGCCGAGGTAATGACGTTTCCGGTACAGCAATCTTCCTGAAGGGGAACTTGATTATCTGCTAGCGATTACAGACACGTGCGTGGGGGTGTGGTCCCATCGACTTCTTCCGCCTAGGCAGTACGTGTCATAAACCTTTTGCTCTTCGCTGACCTCTGTTCAGCTATTTTTTTTATTTTTTTATTTTCAGCCTTCCATTTTGATACGTTTTTTACAATACCATGTTCCAAAACATTAAACGTATTTTCTGAACTCCGAAGTGAATTTTCATATTGTGATGCAAATTAGACTAAGAGAATGTTCCTACCCTACTACTAAAACACAAATTACAGCGGAAATAATGTCCGGAAACCAGCTTAATAAGTAACTCAGAAATGAAAAGCTGTTTAGATAATGAAGTTGGCATTTTAGGTTCGCCATCTTCAAAGGATTTGACAAAAAGGTTTTAAAGGAAACTAAACTTCACATGAGAAAAGCTTCCAATATTTTTTACATTCTAAAAATTGACTTTTTTGTTGTTGTTGTAATTTAAGTCCTCCAACGTTGCCATGTCGGACGGTGAATGAGCTGGGTGAAATGATGCTCGAATGAATCCAAATTCCATGGACATTAGAGTTATCCGACATTCATCTTGAAGGATAAGAAATAGAAACGGAAAGAAACCTCATCCAGGTAACTCACCCTGACCGAGATTCGAACTCTTGATCTCTTGAACGTGAGGCTGACACGCTACCATCTACGCTAGCGAGGCGAAATAAAAAACTGACTTTTAAGTATTTTGTTGTTGTTGTACTTTACGTCCTCCAACTTTAGGTCATACGGGACGATGGTGGAATGGCTAAAATGATGCTTAAAGCTTTGGGTTACCCGACATTCGTCTTTCAGGAGAAGGTAAAACACCGGAAAAGGCTTATCCAGGTAGCCCACCCTGACCGATATTCGAACTCGGACCTCTTGAACGTGAGGCAGACACGCTACCATCTACGCTACCGAGACGGGCACTATTTTGTAAAGGACTCGCGTTTGACACCCGTAATGGCAAACCAAAATGTATATCTTGACCAGACATCGGAGCCCATACACCTTTAAAGGTATATGAGGTTACGAGTCCCGCAGTATATAACTGCTGACGTCAGTCCCGAGGACAACACACAGGAATAGTCCTGTTCACATCACGTAGCTTTAGTTTCATTACATCTACTGCTGCCCACGCAGGTAGATCTGTCTTCCACGGAGTGCAAGGTGTTTGACATATTGTGTTAATAGCATTACTTTCACAACAATTATTGGACAATCTCCATTTTATAAATAAAAAGTTTTGGGTATTGTCAACAACCATTAAAACAGCTTAAAGAATGTATATACCTTCGAGCTTTCTAAAAGCACTCAAGGAGATGTCTGCAAAAATTAACAATATACAGACTACACTACCTGGCAAACGAACAGCAAATGCACTGTCCAGTATTCAACACAACAATACTGGATTTTCAGAGCTCCGTAATATAAGAAATAAACTAAGTCCCGGACAAACATATGATATTGATCTGTACTACTCATATTCACCATTAACATCATGTGACATTGAACGAACTTTCTCCCAATATTTTTATATTGTTTCAGCGAGAGTTGCGGAAAATTAACATTTGACAATTTACGAGTGAACATGGTTGTTCACTGTAATTCCCGCAATAAAAGAAATGAGAAGGATGATAAGTTGTAACGTAGCTTACACTTTGTTGGTAGCGTGGTGGTAGCGTATCTGCCTCACGCTCAAGAGGTCCCGACTTCGAATCTTGGTCAGGGTGAGTTACCTAGATAAGTTTTTTCCGGGGTTTTCCTTTATCCTGAAAGACTTATTCTCATATATCAACTCTCTCCAGTGCAACCGTTCAGGAATCCTAACGGTGAAGGAGAGGTCCAAACTAGGTTGGAGTAGCATTCAGTGCCCTAACGTTATGATATTTTCCTTCTTGGTTTCCCGGAGAATTTCCATGTAACCTAATAGGTCAACGGCTTTAAATACCTTACTTCTTTACAGCTGGAAGGCACTGCTTAAGGTCATTCTTTCAACCTCAATATGCAGAGGCGTTAGGCCTATAAGTGCCTCCATGACGCAGCAGGACATGTGCTAATAGCACCAGTTATGCATAGACAGACCAGCCTTTGCACTTTCTGCAAACGAGCTATTGCTGTTTTCTGCTTTACTTTTGGCCACCATACCAAATAAGCATATGTGACTATAGGTCTTATTATAACCATATACGCCTAATATTTTAGATCCACTTAAATAACATTCGTCAACATAATGCTGTCATTTCTCAGAGGGAACTGCAGAGTGTAATAGAGGAATTATAGGTAGGTAACAGAAATACGTCAAGAAATAGCAGCACAATTCCATACTCTCCATGCTTGACAGACGTGGGTAATTTACTTTCTTAGGTACTTATGGATTTTATGTTATAAATAACTTACCAAATAAGTTTTCTGCGGAATTACTGTCAGCCGCACTTTCGGTACAGAAACCATTCGTGCCGGACGGCGGCACTTTGCTGCATCTATTCTTCCAAGGATTGTTCACTCAGTATAAATCTTCAAGGGACACAGCATCTCTCTGGCCCCTTTAAAAGCTCTCTAAAATAAATTCAAGGTGTCACGCGGAAAAAAAAGGAGAGGTCCATCTGATAAACCAATAACAGGATGTTCATCCTTTCGCTAATGTTAGATAGAGCCTTTACCGTAAACTAGCTAAAATGCAGGGAACTGTGAATTATTGAAAGACTGTAATGAAGAGTAATCCAATAACATGGGGCGTGGCACCCTAGCTTGTCAGGAGCTCGTGAGAATCCCCGTCTGTTTCACTAGCAGCAACTTAAGGGATCACCAACCAAAACATGTAACGCAATACTGTGAAATCACTGGAAGGAATTACCTACGTGTGTATCTTCTCAACTTCAAAGCCATTGTGTGAAACGTTGGCCTGATAATTCTGTACCATACCTATTCCTGTTGTTTAATGACATCTCGTAGCCTCATCTTAGAAAATATGTATCCTTGAATGCCAGGAGCTTGCATTTCTCTATAAATATTATTATAGTTATGAACAGTCATTTACAACATTCAAAACTGGCAGGCAAAATTCAATATATATTTTAAAAATCTGTGTTGCGTTCATGCAACTTTTTCAAGCTACTATCGTTCATTTTATATATCTTCCAAAAATTATTATTAGGAAACTTATTTATTAGTGTATTGCTAACCGTATCTAGAGAAAATATTGCATTAAACCCAAAAGTCTGTCAAGGTTTTGAATTTTCTCAAAAGTCACCCCAATGGTTTAATATACCCTTATGTTTGAGATATTTTCATGACAAATGAAATCTAATTCGTGCACCCTATGGAAATAGTGTCTGAATTTCTGTTTATTCGGAACTAATTTTTAATAATTAGAGAACCGTTAGTAGTAGACAAAAATCTAGCTCCATCAAAAATATACCTAGATCTTGTAAAACTACACACTTATCTCAAATATATTTTGGGGGGAATTAGATAGTGCGCATAAGTCCGTTTTATCGTTTTTAATTCGAAAACACTTATACTCTTTTAAATGAGGAGTTGTTATTCCATTCTCTCTCTTTTGTGGTGATTCGAAAAGTAGGGTATTTTAAGGAGGTCATAAAGAGCACTGCGATCTTTAAAAACCTGATCATGACCTTATCGTGTATTCTTCTTGTACCCTTAAAATGTACGAATGTTAATTTTAAGTTTATTTGAATTAACAAATGGCATATGTAATATGGCATATGGCATATGTAATAATAATGCGAAAATTTAAAACACAAATTACTGACTAGCAAATTTAAATGATCACTTAAACAGTTATAGCAGTGAAAACATTACAATTGAGACATTGTTTTATCCACTCAAAACAAAACACAAATATTCAGTTGTCATGGAACTCCACTGAACTATTGAGATGCAACTCACACTGAACTGTGCTCGACACTTTATACTGTGCTCTGCTCAGCTCAGTTGTCCACTGAAAATCTGTCCACTCTTAATTCTACTTGACTCAATTTGACTGTTGGGGGATAATGTGCTCTTCAAATAGGCCACGATTACAAAGGGAACGTTCCAGAAAAGGAAATTAATAGAAACTGCCGAAACGAATCTTCGAGAGCAGAGAGGCGATATTTCAATTTTTTCTTTCCTTTTGCCTTCCTTGCTTCACTGAACCTCAAATATGAATTTCAATTCGAATCTTGATATAAAATTTATAGGTGAAATGCAATATCTCATCTACTGACAGCATATAAAGTTGAAATACACATTTTTTGTAATTTACGTCCTCCAACGTTAAGTCATATCGGACGATGAATGAAATGGGTGAAATGATGCTCAAATGAGTGCGGTGTCCATGAAGCTTAGAGTTGCCCGACATTCGTCTTTCAGGATAAGGGAAAACCCCGTAGAAACCTCATCCAGTTAACTCACCCTGACCGAGATTCGAACTCGGAAACTCTTGAATATGAGGCAGACATGCTACCACCACGCTACCAAGGCGGGCTACTCTTACGTCATTTAAGCTGAACAGCTAGGGTGTATAATACTCGACCGCCACTTTGCCATCTAAGTTAATGTTCATTACCGTGTTTCAGGAATCATTAGGTGCACCAACTGGTAGTTCTTAACTGTATTTACTATTTTTTAATGTGCAATAGACATGGGTTGAACACTTGGTAAAACACAGAATTCAATTATACTGCTCTATTTTTATCAAATACGTTATCCCAATTCTAACTTACAATCTTCCTCCTTTTTACACAAATGCAACAGTTCGACACTTCTCTACAAAGTCGCCTTATGTCTCTTTACCCCTTATGCTGCTAATTATCCTTCTAACTTACACAGTGCTACACGCCGATTCTGTACAGAGCTGATATCCATACATACACTGCTTCGCTGCCGGTTCCACATCTCACGGATTACTTGCGGAGTCGCCCTTACTGACCTGTGAATTTCTTCTTGAACCGATCCTGGCCTGACAACTCCTCTCCCACAGAACCACACTATGCTCGAAGAACCACACTGCTCTCGCTATAACTCATTATACTACTGTCTCGCTGCTCCCTGTTCTAAGCCTCGTATCGGCTTTTATACAATCCTGTGGGGCGCGGTAGATCGTTCCAGAGCAGGAAACCTCTGGAAGTACAGTCCTGAAAGTTCTTTTGCGCAGGAACACAATTTCATCAGGGCCTTGAGACGTTTTTGTGACATCAGCCACCAATAGCCAAAAGCCTCCGTCTCGACTCTTTCCCTCCATAAATGCTTCACGTTCGCAAATGTGACAATAGTGTTAAGTAGCGCTCTCACTAGGTTTAAACGAAAGAATCACCATCGAGAGATAGCCAGTTTTCATTCTGTCGAAAGCTTTCTTAGAGTAGGCCACATAGTAAATGAGTTGGTGAGTACATTTTTGATGTGCTATAAGTGAGTTTGTGACAACAGGTATAACGCACAGAGAAAGCTGTTACTGCTAGATATTAGAGACGTCTCTAGTTCAACTTCCAAGTGATGTAAACCATACTAAGAAGAGGTTGCTTCGCATGTGTTCGCAGCGCGAACAAGAATGGAGTAACTGGAAAAACTGAAAAAAAAAACTGTTTCAATACTAGTGTTCGGATGTTAATGTTAATGCCAGAGTTCTACCCCCATTAGTCCTGTACCCGTAGAACCAAGGACCCGGGCCTCCTTCTACCAGAGTTACCGAGCTGTCCCATAAGGGCGCCCGGTGCCTCCGAGGCTCTTTCCTGGGGCAAGATCTAGAGACTAACAAGCTCCCCTATCTGGTCCTATGGACTCAAGACGGGATGGAACTGGATACGCCACATACGCGCGCCAACTCTAAAATGGGAAGGCTACCGATATGACCTCGATAGGGCCGCCTGGTGATCTAGCACACCTACTACTAGCTATGCTGGCCAGTACGCGGGAATATTAATGGCTTCCCTCAACCCCGTCCGGAGAGGTACACGATCACCCACGGGTATCGGGAACCATTGCCCCCAAGAGTCCAACCCAATCCGAACAACTCCCTATCAGGGAGCAGCTCGAATGTTCTGCCCGAGGTTCCTCTAGTAACGTCAGAGGTACCACGAATGCTAGGGGTCCGCAGCGCACGCACTTTGGCAGCTGAAGGGGACGTATCCCCTCCCCTACGGGGACTAGTGGCAAGATATATTTGGCCCAGACTCCGTGTCGGTGTGAGTTGCTCAGTTAGTTAACCGTTGGCCCAATAATCCCTAGGTCAAGGGTACAAATACGGCCCCGAATGATGGCCTATTTCTGGGGAGTCCTTACAAGCTACAGCCCCAGGTGCATGTAAAAGCTATTACTGAATGAAATTCTGGTACACCAGTGATGCTGATATAATTCTAACAATTAACAAAATCGTTAGAAAGAAAAATGTACCCTTTTATTTATTATATTAACTATTATATTATTTTATTGTTATATGTTATTATTGTTGAGCATACGATATTAATAATAAAATAATAACAATATCCAATTTTGTGGTTTGAACTCACACCTATCTTGTTTTTGATATTGTTTTGTGTCATATAAACTTCTACACAGAGCCAGTATCTCCCAAAAGAGTATATTATTGTTATTGTTATTGCTGTTTTTGGTAATAGTCGTGGAGGGATGGTAACTTTGACTATATCACTATAGCCTAATCAAAGTTTCACCTCTTAACTCTCACTCCCGCTTCAGGAAGTGATGGTAGAATGTCTACCTTACATCCTTATCTGGATAAGGTTTCTCTGGCATTTTCACCTATCATCCTGAAAGACGAAGGGCGGCTAATTATAAGCTCTACGATCCCTGGGCTCATTTGAGTATCATTGCAATTAATTCGCTCTTAGTCCAATATGAATTACTTTGGAAGACCTTAATATAATAAAACCAGTCATTAATGTGAACTAGTTTGTTTTCTGCCTGTAAAGTCATGTTTTTCATAGCGTAATGAGATTTGCACGACAAAGCCTCTTCTTGCAGACGGTTCACTCACTGGGGAGTCAAACTCTAGAAGTCCCCTGTCCCATTTCATTTAAAGCACTTCATGCATCTCATCACAATAATGTGAAAAACTCGAACGAGGAGCAGCGCTTTCCGCCGTAACAGACAATCATTAATACCATACTTGGTAATTAAGTAGAGTATAAAATATTTTTAAACCACTTGTCAAACTATAAAAACAACAACTTGGAGCAGTTCCCCTCCTTGTGGGTTGGATTTATATCACACGATGCGGTGACATATCTCAAGTTGGATTTGCCCCTTCGTGAGGTCTACGCCCCACACGCGCAAAAGTTTCGCGTTCCCTCGGTGTGGCGACGCATGCAGAAGTCAAACCTTACCTTGATGTAGAAGCGATGAACCTTTCGTCTAAAAGCCGTGAAGATGATGTTCTCGAAGATTTCTATAAATCCTCTGTCCCGCAGCTGCGGCGAGCGATGAGATGTGAAACTTCTCAGTTATGGTATCGATAGAAATTTTAGACAACTATGGAATAAAATAATTAATACAGTTTCACTTTACTTGGAGTTATATTCCTGGATATAATTTTCTTCTTTACACGCGACTTTTTCCACTGATGTATATAGCCCTTTACTATATTTTTATTTTCTCCTTTTATTTATAAATGATGCAACGGATTTTTACTTAAATTATTTATCGTAGCGTTGTGTACTCTATGTATATTTTAAACGTTAACTAAACGTTCATAAATGATGAACTCCAATAACTTCTAATGGTTTCAAGAAGTCTTGTACCGAAAACACGTCTACCCTCTTCGAGAGTTCAAACCAGAAGAAAAAATTTAAGAATAAAATCATTGGTTCGTTTTTCTGTTTTGGTTGCTAAGTTAACGTAATATTTAATTGTGATTTGTCTTACGTCACAATTTGGGATTTCAATAAACCTAAGCATTTGTTGCATCATCTCTATGGCCCGCTTGGTTATTAACTTAAGTTGAATAACAGATGGCCATGTTTACTTAATATGTCCATGTATGCAATATCAGCTTCAAACTACAACCCAAAAGAACACCAATATATAGTATTTCACAGCCTAATCCATAGGTTAGCGAACTTTCCACTGACTATGGAAGAATATAACAAGGAAGTGGATCACATAAAATATGTTGCAAATGTAAATGGCTTTGATCCAAAATTAATTACAAAAATGATAAACACACATAAAAGACGTAAAACTATCAAGGATATTAGTACGTTAAAAGCTCATGACTTAAAGAAAATATATTGCAAATTTACAGATCCTAAGGATTTTAATACATTTAAAAGCATTTTCCGTCATTCTAATATACAACTAGTTCCACGTAACAAATACAGCATGAGAAATACACTAAATCATCCGCTCAAAAACACAAGTCCGGCCAACAAATCATCGGGAATTTATAGCTTAAAATGTGAGGATTGCCATGAAATATATATTGGAAAAACTAAAATATATTTGGAAACAAGGATAAAGGAAAACATGAGATGCATAAAATACAAAGAGACAGATAAATCAGCCATATCCCATCATGTTTGGTAAAAAAGCATAATATTTCTAAATAAATCAAACTTTTGGTACCAGCAAAAATTTATTGAGAATTAACAGTTTGGGAAAATATACACATTTTTAAGAATAGAAAGAGAGCCATGAATTTCGAAATACCAATAGTGGATGAAGTCATTTAACTCGTTGAACAGCGCCAGGAGAGGGAGGCGGTCACCTGAAGAACTAGTCAAACATCAGCTATGATGGGCACGCGTGGTCCTTGAAACATGTCCTAATTTTAAATGTAAGTGGAGCAAAATTGTTTTTATACTTTGAAAAATGGTTTATAAATACTTCTATTTGATAATTTTAATAAGTAAAGTATATATGCAGACATTCAACATAAAGATTTTAAGTAAATCCTCAACCCAAATTATATTTCACATGAGTGATCTTTGACAATTTTTATTTCCTCAAAAAGTATTCAAAACATTTTGATTGAAATTACATGTATATCATAAATTTTCTTGGAACAATCTGTGATATCCTCTTCATTCGGAAATAATTGTGTACAATTTTGCATAACTCGCAAGCCTTAAGTGGTAGAACAGATGCTACTATACAAAAAACGTATATCTCGTCAAAGTGTACGATTTTAAACCTCTTCACGGCGTTCATCACTTTCAAACGAAACTCTGTTATTAGCTTGAATGTTCAAATACGTGTACTTTTTCCAAGAGGCAAGTCACTATTTATACCTTTCCGGTTTCATGTTAAAAGCAGGACACTTCAATGTTATCCAATAATGATTCACTTTTTAGAAACGTGAACATCGATTTTGTTTACTGTTTAATTCTGCAACGAACCGCGTAGATAATAAAACGTCTGACCTAATTGATCATGAATGAAAAGAATCATTTAAAATGTTTTTTACAATTTATTATGAAAACAATGTGACCTAGTCATTTACAATTATTACAATATAATAATGGTGGTGGTGGCGGTGGCGGTGGCGGTGCGATATATAGAAAACAAACATGGACACATTAAATGAGTTTCACACTTCAAAGATCTTGGGGAAATAGTTCAGAAAAAGTGGAATCGCAACTAAAGCAAACAAAAGGAGATGTCAAAATATGTAAATAGCATGTCGGCTTACTGAAAATACATATAATAAAAATGCATCTGTATATATATATACAAAATTAAGACACAATAACAATGCAATTACATCCAAGTGCCTCTATGAACCGGAAGTACTAAGTTTGAACACAAAAGTGAAAATCAAAAGTATAGAGAAAGATGAACGTAAAATTATTAGAAGCATTTTAGGTCTGCAAGCCTTAGGCAAAGAATACAGACTTAAAAGTAAAAGGGAAGAAAAAATATACATAGTGATATTAGGAAGCGAAGGATAAAATTTTATGGGCATATTTAAGACAACTTCAAACAGGCTCATAAAACGAATTATGGAAATTCACGACAGAAGTTAAGCAGAAGTAGGCACTATGAAATGTATTGGTGAAGTAAAATTGATTTAAAATTGGTAGGAATCACTCAAGACGATATCCTAGTCAGGGGCCTCTTTAAAATGGGGGACCATAAGTGGTAAGTTGACCAAGAGGAAAAACCGAAGAAAAAGACTGGAAGAAGGTGGACAGACGAGAGAAAAAAAGGCCACAGGCAAAGAATGAGAGAGCTTTGGATTCTTAGAAGAGCTAAAAACGTCTATGAATACTTTGAGCAGTTCTACACGGGGCTCATTTGCAAAAAAAAAAAAAAAAAAAAAAAAAAAAGATGAATACATGGAATTATGTTCAATTGAAAATTTACTTCCAAAACTTAGAAAATTGTACGACCGTAAAGATGATAAGGATAATGATATTATAATAATACTTAATAATAATTCATAATAAGTCATAATAATGAAAGGGTAGAGCCAGACTGAAAAATTCAATGCCATAGCTGAGATTTGAACCACGGATCTTTCTAGTTTCCGTCCAGCCGCTCTAACCATTTGAGCTACTATGGCCAATATGCCGACTTTACATTAAATTCTCCAACTGACTAGTGTTTCTCCAGGTAAAGCACATAGGAATTCTCAAACACATGAGACAGCTACCTCAATGGCGACTTTCTATGCTGTAAGCATTCTAAGGCCCGGGCTTTATAGTACTTACAGCATAGTAAGTCGCCATTAAGGTAGTTCTCTCATGTGTTTATGAGAACTCCAAGTAGTTTACCGGGAGAAACATGAGTCAATTAGAGAATTTAATGTTGTGTCGCCATGTTGGCCATAGTAGCTCTAATGGTTAGAGCGGCTGGACGGAAACCAGAAGATCCGTGGTTCAAATCTCGGCTATGTCATTGAATTATTCAGTCTGACTCTACTCCTTCATAATGCGTCCTACACACGGCTAGTGTGAAAGAACAACCAATTTCCAATAATAATATAATAATGTATGGATTAACAAGAAGCAGATAGAAAAAATGAAATGTGTAGTGTTTAATGCCGCTTTTACTACATACGACACCGCAGGCGGTGACATTGATGATACATGAGATGTAGATGGAGCATCGGTGGAATGAGATGGCGGGGGAAACCGGAGCTCCCGGAGAAAACCCGCCCCAGCGCCGTGTTTTCCAGCACAAATCTCACTTTACGGTCGCCTGGGATCGAAACCGGGCCGCCTTGGTAAGGGCTAAGTGGCCTAACCACTGAGCCACGGCGCGACCAAGAAGCAAATAGAAGATAAGCTTTCGGAACAACTTTTCGTGGAATAGAGGATAGAGAAAAATCACGTGAACCTAACATAAGAATTTTTTTCTTTTTTTGTGTCTCTCGTGTTAGAAGCCAACTATGGAAGAAATCGAATAGCATACCAAGGTTTATGATGCATATATTAACATAGATCTCGGAGGAATGCACGTAACGTAGATTAGTAATTTCCTTTGCTGCGACGGTTTAGGGATTCCACGAGTTCCAGTGTGACTCAGTGGAGCGGACGACGACAAGCATTAGCTGTCACCCTATGTGACATAGACCATGTGGGCAAAATAACAGCGTACGGATGTCAAAATCAGTCTTGTGTGTTAAATTATACTGTCACATTCACTTATTTGTTTGGTCATCTTGCTCGATATATGTGCGGCTATCAAACTCGGAGAGGAATTCCCAACAAAAGGAATCTGGTATGGAACAGTTACATTTATTTATGCCGTACCGTTCTACCACGTCACAAATATCCTTTATTTATTTTAATATTCCTATAGAAGGGTACACTTGCGCCCACTTTACTTACATAAAGCCTGGAGTGATTTAATTACTTTAATTAATTTTTAAGTTCCTCTAAAGTAACTACATTCCAAAAGTCATACATCGTAAAAACGTTCAGCACAAAATGTAATAGGGATTGAAGCCTTCGTGAAAATTTAAATTTTAGCTACATCAATATTTTTCTCTTTAAATCGAAAATATATAGAATATTATAGACTTCTTATTTATGTATTATCCTTTTTTCTTTTAAGAATTTTTACAGCAAATATTTATAATTGTTTGCGCCCCAAATTTGTTTTTATCCAAGTCAATACCATTAGAGAAAAGGCACTCAGATCTTGAAGAAACTATTAACGTTAGCACATTTTTTTTTAAATTACGCCCTTCAACATGAAGTCATATTGAACGATGAATGAAATCCATGAAATGATGCTCAAATGAGCTCAGGGGCCATAGAGGTTACAATTACGCAACATTTGTCTTTCAGGATAAGGGGAAACCCGGAAAAGACATTAATCAAGTAATCCACCCTGATAAACATTGGAGCTCGGGATCTCTTGAACGTAAGGCAGACACGGTACCATCTACGCTATCGACCCCGGCGTAACTAAATTGAAAAAAAATCTTAAATTCCGTTTGTTTTCATTCAGAAAACAAAAACGTAGTCTGATTACATACATGAGGCTTAATTCTAAAATTCTGTAGTAAATAAAATATTAAATAGTAATACTGTTTCCACCAGCTCAAATAAAGAAATGTACGCCATAAATTACTTTGTTGGAAAAAGTTTCTTTCGTGTAAATCAGCTGAAACTTATACACAAAGAGAAAAGGGAACTAATAAGAAATAAATATAGTACAAAAACATTAGGAAGTGATTGAAATCCTCAATTTGTATCAAACTATTTTGTGACGTTAGCAGTTCTCGAAATTGGCCATTGGGAGGCTTAGCACGTTTCCTACTTAATGTGTGTGTCACGTGAGACATACCCAAGCTTGTAAATAAACACTTCTTCCTTAATTTAAAACATTTCCTAAGCGAAAATTTGTATAGATGACGTAATCTGGATAGAATAATCACTTTTTACCCAAATACTTTAGGTGATATATGTGAAGCTGTAATGGTAAAACAAAGTCCTTTGAATGGATTACTGCTCTTTATTCATAGGAAATCTCTAATGGGAATTGGAATTATATATTAACTCCAATCCATTTAAAAATGCAACGGATTATATAAATAATTTTACTATCATACGTTTTTTGTTTAAATTCAAATCACCATTGTGACGGTTGTCAGGTTACTGAATGAATATTGTTGTTCTTCTTATACAACTTCCTTAGTTGCACCACTATTATGCTGTTAGGTGGTGTGGGAATTTCTCTTGGTGCGGTCTTTTGGTCTTTTGTATGGTTAAGGATTACGTGTCGCTGAGCAGGAGTACTCTCTCAGGGTCCAGCAATTATCACCAGCCAATGAAAATTACTGCTTCAATTTCATGTGGATTGTTTATTCCCACAGGTATTACTTGTCTGGTTGTTTGGCTTTGCTCACTTGCTCGCACTCTGGTTACCTCGCCTTGTCTGTTTGAGAATATTTAATCCCACCACGTTTGAAATCTAACTCCACTATTACCTCGCCATCAGATATTAAACTAACGTGTTTTCTCCCATTCGTTGCAACCAACCAAGTGACGCTTCTCACCTCGGCCTACTGTCGGCTTCCTCCTAGATTTATTTGTCTATCTCCACCCTTTTTCTATTTGTTCTCTATTTCAAGGCTACCACGTGGTTTACGCTACATTTTATTGGGGGGAATTTATTTCTACGATTTTACCTTATTGGTCATTTCCATTCACCGTCAACTGTGCAGCAGTCACGGGTGCACCCCTGAAGTTGTATGGCCCTTTGGCGTCATAACGGTACCGCATCCTTACTCTACATATTTTCCTTAAACCTCGCTATTTTCTGAGGCTCCTTGCTGGTGAAGGAATTTTGGGCTTGTATTGTCCTATTGTTTACGTATCTGGCCTTGTCTGCCCGTTCTAACTTAAGGCAACTTTTTCCTTATATTTATTTCGTTTGCACGTTGTGCCTATTACAATATTTCTTTTTGACTTTATTTCATATATAATTTATTTCCAATTGCTTATTGATAATTTTTACGGTTTTATCATCCCTTTACTATATTCTTCTATCGGAAACCTGTGGTATCCGCTTCATAGGGGATTCTTGTTATTCTATCCCTCTAAGGTCCGGCATAAGGAACCGAAGCTTTAGATCGATAGGCAAACAGCATAGGTGATCAGTACAATGTCTGGCGTGAAGGTGAAAGAAGTGGATTTTTTAAACCTAAAATGCTTTATCCGTTTCAAAGAAATTCTAAAAAATCTTTCTTTGGAAACTTGCAACGAAGTTAGGTATGTGCGTACCAATTGCTCTACTGTTTAGATTGGTGGACATCCTTTTTTAATTTACCTCCTCCAACGTTGAGTCGTATCGGAAGGTTAAAGAAAATGTGAAAAATGTTCAAATGAGTTCGGGGTCCATGGAGCTTAGAGTTACTCGACATTCGTCTATCTGGACCAGGGAAAACACCGAAAAAAACTTATCCAGGTAACTCGCCCTGACCGAGTTTCGAACTCGGGGCTTCATGAGCGTGAGGCAGACAAGCTGCCATCTACGGCATCGAGGTGGGCCTCGGTCATTTTTGATGTAATATTATTAGGATCAGAGCTCTTAAAGAGATGATCCTTTACAAAAATTAGTATGCTGAAAGTTGCAAAGTTGCTGATAAGCCCTTGCAGGCTCGTCCAAGTTATACTACATATTGCAGCCAAGAGGTTCCAAACAGTAGTGGCTTGTGGGTACCCACAACAAAAAAGCAGGGGTTTGTTAAATAATATTGCTATATTCCTATGCAGTTATCGGTTATAAATTATGTCATTCACTTCGTTTTTCGTTTACATTACTATTTCACCAAATATGCTGACTTTCCACAAATTAAGCAGGCTAATAGTATGGTGCTGCCATCTACACTTTAACTTCGATGTTTCAAGTTTCCATATACAGATTCGATATTCTTTCCTGGAGAGCGCTACAAATGCCCGTGGCTGCTTCTAGGCACATAAAATGACATATCAGATGGCTTATATATAACCTCAACCATATCTTCTGCCGTATATTATCCTTCCTTACAAAATACTCCACTGCCAGTAGAGTGCCCAGGCCTGATTTGGCTTGAGACCGAAGCTCTGACACTCAGATCTTCAATGTGCAGTCGTGATGGTGTTCCATACTCTATATTACAGTAGGCGTAGGATAATACGTTTTTGTCTCGCAAATTTTAATATATTTCTGCTTGACCTGCTATACTGACTCTGGTAGAGAGAATTCGACTCTTTGCAGAGATTATTCATTGCTAACAGTAAAAGACCTCCTCTTCAGTAACAAAAGCATCGCGTAATGTGTTTTTTTCTTAAGGTGACGGATAAATATATTTTCGGTGGACCCTTGTGTGGAATTTATGCGTTAAGTACAGCTGTACCAATTGCTCTAACGGTGAACATTTCTGATTTTCTATAATTGGCTTCTGAGCTCATAAGAGCCTGATCTTTTCCAAACAATTATTAACAGATTAGTGGCTGAAGATTACCATACTGCACACACAATCCAATTTAGACCAGATGAAAGGGATGAAAAATTGGAAGAAATATTATCTGAATATAATTTATATGTAATAAATCAAAATCATAATCCACCAACGTTCAGTAGTAGAGCCGGCGAACAAGGGAATATAGATATTGCATTAGCATCATGGAAAGCTGAAAGAAAGATTAAAAATTGGATAGTGACACAGAATCAAACAATGAGTGATCATATTTTAGCATATTTTGATTATGTGTTGGAAGATAAAGAGAAATTAGATCAGAAGTATACGGAAATAAGATATAACTTTGAGATGGCAAATTGGAAATTAATGAGGGAAGAACTTAATAATTAAAATATACAATATACGGGAGCATCTGTTGATTTGGACGCTATACTCTTGACGGAAGCAATTAAGATAGCTGTGGATAGAGCTGTTATAAAGATGAAATTTAATAACAAGAATAAAGATAAAATTTGGACAGATAAATTACAAAAGGCAAGATCCTTAGCTAGAAAATTGAGAAGAATTTATCAAAAGTCCATCATCCATACAGAAAAAGAGGAAAATTTGAGAATATTTAGGGAAGCCAAAGAAAAGTATAAAACATTATTAGAAGAAACTAGAAGGAAACATTGGGAACATTTTGTAGAGGGGAATATAAAACAGGATATTTGGGGACAACCTTATAAAATTATCATGGATAAAATTAAGAAGCCAGAAAATATAACTACTTTAAATAAAGTAAATAGGGAAATGACAGAAAATTGACAAGAGTAAGTGAAATTATTATTGAATAATTTATTGCCTGATGACAATAATGAAATGGAAGATGATATACATTTACAAAGAAGATGGCTTTGGAGTATAAAGGAAATCCAATCTATTCTTTTGATGTCACCGAACTAAATTTAATTTTTAATAATCTAAAGGCCAAAAAATCACCATGTCCTTATGTAATAGTCAATGAAGGATTATATAATTTAAAAGAGGAAATTATACCATTTTTACATGTTCTGCTCAATGATTGTTTAATCTGAGGTAGATTCCCAAAAATATGGAAAGAAGCTAAAGTTATAATATTGTGTAAAGGAATGGATAAAGATAAAACACAATCAAAATCCTTTAGACCAGTATGATTATTGAATTCTTTATGAAAGATATTTGAACAACTAATCTTTAAAAGAACGATGTAATATAGACAAATGATTGGTTTAAATAATAAACAATTGGATTTATAAAAGGCTTTTCTACAGAAGATGCAATATTAGAACTACAACAAACAATTTCTAAATCTCAACAAAATTATGTAATTGGAATATCAGTGGATATATCGGGAGCTTTCGATAATCCATGGTAGCCATTTTTCTTTGACAGATTAAGAGAAAAGAAATATCCAAGCACTATATATAGATTGTTAAAAGATTATTATACAAACAGGGAAGTATATGTAAAAGGCCTAAATTATCAAATTAGGAAGAAAATCACAAAATGATGCCCCCAGGTCTCTATCTTGGGGCCTCTATTTTGGGATATTTAGTCGGAAACATTATTGGAAGATTTTAAAAATGATAATAATGTATTAAATATAATAGCATCTGCAGATGATATACTCATTATGAGGGATGGGAAAAGTAGTTTGGAAATAGAAAGCAAGGCCAAGGAGATCACCACTAAACTATCATATTGGTGTTTAAGAGCAAACTTAAAAATAGCTCCAAATAACTTTAATTATTTTATCTTTAAAGGAAATTTAAAAAGGAATCCTACTATAAAAATAGATAATCAAAATATACAAAGCAAAAGAGAAGTAAAGTATTTGGAGATAATGTTGGTTGAGAAGTTGAATTTAGGAAACATACGGAATACATAAGACAAAATTCAGAAAAAGATATGTTAAAATTAGCCAGGATAACCAGATTGAATTTTAATATTTCATTACAAGCAATACATTTATCATAATACCATTTTTTCATCAATCATTACTTATGCGGCAGCAGTCTGGCCAGAAAAAGTGGACATTGTTGTATTCAAAAGTTTACTCAGAAGAACTCAAAGAAAAATTTTATTATGTTTCACAGGAGCAGTAAATACAGCACCAACAATGGCCCTTTTGGTTGCAACAGAAATTTGGCCCATTGATCTAATAATTCGTTCAAGGGCAGCAAAAGTTTGGTTGAAGAAAGGAAATATGGAGAAGGTTCATGAAATTAGTGTATTAAGGACTAATAAAATTTGGGAGATAAAGGATACCTTGAAGAATAAGTGGCAAAAAGAATGGAATAAGATATCAGAAGGAAGAAGAGTTTATGAAATATTTCAGAGTATTAAAGAAAGACTAAAATTACAGTTTATACAACCAATGAAGGGATTAATACGATATATAACTTGTCACGGACCATATAAAACATATTGAAAGAAAATTAATAAAACGGATAATGATATATATAATTTATGTAATAAACAAGATAATCCAGAGCATACAGTTTTTGAATGTGAGAAATATGGAATTTTGGAATCAGAAGAAAGACAGGCATTAGCAGGTTATCTTGTAAAATATATTATCAGAGATGAACAATTAATTAAATATTTACAAGTTTTGACCAATTGTATAAGAAATAAGCTTGGGAATCAGATAGAATAGAAGTAAGACCAGTTATTGTGCAACTAGAGATGCAAAATTTAAGAAGATCTGAAAGAATGCAAAAGAAAACAAAACAAAAAATATCTAATATCTAAGAAAATGTATCTATTCAGAATTTTCCTTTTATAAGGCAAAATACCATAGAGGGACCATTGAATATTATGGAAGAAGAAAATGAAGATCAAAGATAAGAAATATAGGAGGAATGAGATCAAAATATTCAATTTAACAGAACAAGATTTTAAGTAATTTCAATGGGAACTTAGAAATGGGCAAAGAGACCAAGAATAAGATCAAGAAAGAGAGTAGGAGCGATATATATATAAATTATAGAAGGAGATTATAGGAGTAAAGACAAGATGGAGGACAGACCAATCGTATCCAGCCAAAGGGAGGATGATCGTATGCAGTCGTTGTCAGGCAACCAGCCAGAAGGATAGAAAATTGTGGAGGGAAGATCAGATGGCAGTGGAGAGAATAGGCAGCTGTGCCCAGGCAACCAAATTAGGCAGGATGGATTAGGAGTAGTGTAGTTAGAGATGAAGGAAGATAAGGCTGTGTGCATTGTTAGATATAAAAATGTGTGATTGGTTAAAGTTGTGAGTGTTAAAAGTGATATTGCTATTAGGTGAAAAAGTAAACTTTGAGAGAGCTAAGTGATTAGTGAGAAAATTTAATATTTTTAGTGAAAAGTGTAGAAATTTAAGTGGTTAGAATAAAATTCTAGATAAAAAGAATTTGTAATATATACAAAGGATTTATGATTTTTGTCTTAATTGTAATATTGTATAACTTTAAGTTTAATTTTCATATATAATTGTATAGGTAAAGGCACTTAATTCCAATATTTTTTATATTATTGCCTAAAATAGTAATAAGCAGAATATATTATTTTATATGACAGTAAAAAGGTATATAAAAAGAAATTAGATGAATAAAATAATTTGTTTTGGAAATATAATAAAAAGAATGAGTATATAAATATTAATAAAAACAAGTTTTTGAACTTTTTAAAGAATTGTCTCTGTAAAGTTTAAGAGTATTTAAATAAACTTATTTGAATAATATTTATGAAAGAAAAAATTGCTGGTTACCAGTATTTTAAATGTAAAATAAAAAATAAAACAAATTGTTAAAATAGCTGGAAAATATCTCCAGTTCTATAGCTGGACAGCAGTGATTTGGTTTTTATTTTAATTATATATTATTCTATTGTTTTGAGTTCGTAATTAAGTAAGTAGTTAAAGATGTTTTGTAGAATTTAGGTGTTTAATGTGTGTTATATTTTGTTACGATATAGTTAAACATTTCTCTTTTGTTTTTTGGTTTTAAAGTAGAAATGTTTAGAAATAGTTCTTTTTGTTTATTTCAGTTAAGCAATTGAGCTTATTGTTTTTCCAGTTTTAGATTCTTTGCTGGATACTAGTATAGACTTTAATATTATTTTAGTTTTTCTGAGTAGATGAATTCTCTTAGGTATTAGATATTTTTTGTTTTATTACTCTTATTTTTTCCTTCAGTTTTGTTTGTGTAATTAATCTGAAACAATTATGTATATTATATATTCATGTGTATTATATGTATATTGGAAATAAATAGAAAATGTTAATACATGCCCTGGTATACTTTACAATGTGCCGGAGTGGTCTATTCAGAATTTATTTTATTTTCAGAAACTATTTGTAGTTGGTTTATTAATACTCATCACTTACTTATTTATATTTATGAGTATAAGTAAGTGACCAGTGTTAATAAACCAACTACAAATAGTTTCTGAAATTAATTATGACGTCACTGTCACTAAATTCCTCCAAACATATATAATTATTTTATTTTATTTTATTTTTTTATTTTAATACATAAAGAAGAAAATCTAACAACATTAAGGCAGTACAAGTACTACAGTAAAATATAAGATTTGCTGTAAACTTTACTTACCTTTATAAGAAATTGGTAAAATCTTCACAGGCCTCAAAAGACCAGTTTCACAGGTATTTTTTGCATCATCAGTTCTGTAAAGGTTTTAGAAATTTCTTTAAAAGATAGAAAATAATTATATTGTACAGTAATAAGGCCAAATGAGTATAGGAAGGGACGAGCAGGGGTTGTGTGTGTGTGTGTGTGTATGTGTATGTGTGTGTGTGTAGTGTTTAACTCCCGCTTTTACTACATACGACACCGCAGGCGGTGAGCAGGTGTTGGACACAAATGAGAAATGGGGCAGAAGTGTATATAATGAAAACGTAGCAACCAGTAAACCTTGACAAAAGTGAATATCGATAGGATGATTAATTTTTCATGTTTGTTTACACATTTAATGTTGTTTACTTCTGCATTTAATTTTGCATGCTCTTTCAGTATACACTGACAAAACTTTATTGCCCATATTGAACACATCTGTACTAAATCTGATTATTTGTGGCCTACGATGGGGCTATATATGCTGTAACTTACCTTCATACAGGGTAATTACAGAGTGGTTATAATTAAACTTTCTCTATGTAAAAGACTATGGTTGCAAAGTGAGTGACTCCACAATCATGAAATTTTAGGTGATGATTGTCAATGACACAGGGACGAGAATTAATGAATAAACAATTCAATTGAAACACTTCTTATGGGCTGCTACATCATAAAAATACCATCGTTACTGCTACAGAACAGGCTGGATGAGTTACCTGTCAGTGTGTAGGAGAGTCTGGATGTGTAAGGTTGCATTCTCACAGATGCATGAAGCACTTACATGGGTATTCTGGACAACTTTCTCGAAGTGCTTCTCTTCAGATCAGCACTTCTGTGAATGTTACAGTAAACCATATTCTTCAGAATGCCCCACAACTAGAAAATGCAAGGAGTAGGGGCATTTGATTGTGACTGCCAAGTATTTGGAAACGATCTGCTGAAAATTTGATTATCACCAAATTTGGCATGGGGAAGCAGTTGAACTTGACAAACAATGTGTGTTGGAGCCCCATCTTGTACAAAAATGTTTAGTTCAATGCTCTTCTGTGTTGTAGGGGGAGGTATGTCAAGTTGGTAAAGCACATCACAGAAACATAAGCTGGTCAAACTGCACGTCCTGG
The DNA here is from genome assembly GCA_030765055.1 of Mantis religiosa. Classification (NCBI taxonomy): domain Eukaryota; kingdom Metazoa; phylum Arthropoda; class Insecta; order Mantodea; family Mantidae; genus Mantis; species Mantis religiosa. The sequence continues at coordinate 229,833,545 of CM060950.1, forward strand.
TCCTTTAGGGCCAGCTTCCTCAAAAGAGAGTGAACCAATAATAAAGGTGGCCCTCTCACCATACCATGTGATGACACGTTCACTGTGTAAACGTACTTCATGCACATGGACTGCAGGTGCAGAACTCACAGTTACAATTCATGTGTTCATTAATTTGTGTATTTATTTATGTTCATTATGTGTATATTTATTTATTGATGTATTTATTCACAGTAAATAAGAATGTCCATCAATTTGTTAATTAGATTTCAGCCAGTGGGTGTTGACACCCCTAAGAAAATGGCTTTTTGTCTACAACCAGCCCTTGGCAAAGCTGCACTTGACAAGAACGTGCGTCATAAAGGAAAATGCATTGTCATTGTGATTCCTGAAGATGTAGATGTTCCGAGGCAAAAATATATTCGTTCCATCATTCGTTCGTTTGTTTGTTTATTTGTCCGTCCATCCGTCCATCCGTCCATCCATCCATCCGTCCATCCGTCCAT
>CM060950.1:229835029-230030029 GCA_030765055.1 Mantis religiosa
TATTATTATTATTATTATTATTATTATTATTATTATTATTATTATTATTATTATTATTATTATTATTATTATTATTATTATTATTATTATTATTATTATTATTATTATTATTATTATTATTATTATTATTATTATGATGATGATGATGATTATTATTATTATTATTATTATTATTATTATTATTATTATTATTATTATTTTTATTATTATTATTATTATTATTATTATTATTATTATTATTATTATTATTATTATTATTATTATTATTATTATTATTATTATTATTATTATTATTATTATTATTATTATTATTATTATTATTATTATTATTATTATTATTATTATTATTATTATTATTATCATCATCATCATTTTCATTATTTATATTATTATTATTATTATTATTATTATTATTATTATTATTATTATTATTATTATTATTATTATTATTATTATTATTATTATTATTATTATTATTATTATTATTATTATTATTATTATTATTATTATTATTATTATTATTATTATTATTATTATTATTATTATTATTATTATTATTATTATTATTATTATTATTATTATTATTATTATTATTATTATTATTATTATTATTATTATTATTATTATTATTATTATTATTATTATTATTATTATTATTATTATTATTATTATTATTATTATTATTATTATTATTATTATTATTATTATCATCATCATCATCATTTTCATTATTTATATTATTATTATCATCATTATTTTATCATAATTATTAATTACCATTTATTAATATTGGTGTGTCTAGCACCACTAATTGTATTATTGTAATTATTTGTATCTTATCCATTATAATTGCTTCTGACATGATCAATAACACAAACTGTGTTTATGTATGATTGAAATAATGTAATACTAATACATGTATACATCTAATTGGTGGAAACAGAATAGTCATTGTTTATTCTAGTTTTCCATCTTATTTTGGTATACAGTCTACCTCAGCTATTGCCCATACTGAACACATCAGCATTGTATTTGTTTAATTGCGACCAACAGAAGAACTAGGTGTTCTTTACCTTACCACTGTTCAGGGTACATATGTATAGAGGTCATCAGTGCTACCAATCCATATGAAGTGCTAAATGTCCCAAGTAAATTTAGACATATAACTTACCCTACCATTTCTCCTCAATTTATTTACAAGTTCAAACGAAGCTGTAACTTCCAAGTATATCTGACATCTGCACAGACATCTCTATATTTTGCTTCCTCTTTTCCTTTTGGGTGTTAATAATATGTACAAATTACATCTTGGTTGTTGTAATATTCATGCTGACTGGTTTAATTACACAATTGGTCAATGTTTATGAACAATTGCATTTTCGCTATGTGTTATGAGAAAGTATATAAAACTTCAAATTCTTAGTTTTTCTAAAGTACAGTCGTGTTATAAAGTAAATAATATAAAACATAAGGTAATTTTCTCTGCAAATTAGAGGAGAAAATCAGGTGAACATTTTCCGAAACTGTCTGCTTAACCAGTTTCTTTAACCAGTTTATCAATGTCAGGACGTAATGTCTGGGAAACTTTAAATCGAAGGCTGCATATTAGATTGCGATCCGACAAGGTACTTCGGGGTTTGGTCTTAGCTAATTTAGTAACAGAAAAAAAATTGTTCGCACATGTATGTCGAGCCGAACATACACATTGTCCGCGCGGCAAGTGAATACAACGTCGGATATCAGGCTTGGGAGACATTCTTGTAAAAATCAGCCAACTCTTTTTGTGTGTATATTTGTCCTTCAATAAATCGTCACATTGTAAATTCAACAGTTCCATTTGGTACGTGGCAGCTATATTGTTGTCATCGAGTGTGCTAAACCTGACTGATTCCTCAGATTCTGCACTCACTGCCCCATTTATATAGGCAACTTGGTGCTACATGGCTCTTGCCTAACGTCACAATCAGCAGTCTATAAATATACCAAAGCGGAAAATTTTAATTAATAAATTTCTCTGTACTGTATGTTTCATTTCGCCAAAGTTTGTTATTTGTTATTCAAAGAGTTTAACCATGTTTCAGAACTGTAAGTTTTACGCAATATATTAAGTGCATTAATCTCTCCCTGTAATATCTAGTATTAATTCCTAATAAGAGCCCCAAAAAGCACAATTTTTGGGTTAAGAGAAACATTCGCATTACAGTTTCAAGCATTATACTACTTATTTAAACTTTTACTTAACACTAAAATAAATAAAATGATTAAACTGCACAATTATCTTTCTCGATATAGTTACTACGCACACGCCGTTATTTTTGTAACATTGTTTTCAAAATTCGCACTAAAAATTGATTTCTCATGAGATGCAACTTTTAAAAGTTGTTAGGATAGTATGAACAGAATGAGCATTAAACATTTCTCATGTTTCATTGCTAAATAATTTGTCTTGATTGAACCTCCAGATAGTTTCTGCTGCTAGTTTCACAAACTGTTTGCTATTGAATATTACAGTGATATAATGGTCAGTTTTTGATAAAATATAAGGTATGGAAAAAGAAAAGAGAAGAAGCGAGAGAACCGCACCGGAATGTACTACATTGTTCCCATTAGTAGCGACACCCGACGGTCGATTCATTGAACTATCTTTTGGTTGAGCTTGTCGTTCCGAGATCGCGCTAGCGACAATATTCTTGGTAAAGTGACATGTTTTCCAATAACATTGGAGTAATTAATGGAACATAATAAATGTACCGCCTTTTAGGTTTTCAAATACATATTTGTGTATAATCACTATAGAAAAATTAGAACCTTTAGTTAATGTAAAAGAAACTTAAATCTTATACTGCGTCATGCAGAATAAAACTTTGGGAACATGTACATATTACAATTATACGTGTCTCGGTCAATCAGCGAGTGCGTTGGAGAGGAGTTATTTTGTGTCGAGTACAGAGGGGCATGCAACGCATGTTCCTCTAATTATTGAACATATCATATGTAGTTTGTTAGTGATCAGTTAACTAGCAAGAGTTCAAACCCCCAACCCATATACCTTCTGCTGCGCTGTACCCAATTTCCGCCTACGTAGCGCAGGTGGCGTGTCCGCGTCACGCTTAAGTTTTTTTTTTCTATTTACGTCATCCAACTTTAAGTCATATTAGACATGAATGGAATAATGCTCAAACGACTCCAGGGTCCATGAAGCTTAGGGCGACCCGACATTTGTCTCTTAGGATATGAAAATTCCCGGAAAAAGCCTTATCCAGGTAACGCACCCTGACCGCGATTCGAAGTTGGGCCCTCTTGAACGTGTGCCAGACATGCTACCATCTTAGCTACGTGCTAAGGCACGTTTAAGAGGTCCCGAAATTGAATCTCAGTATGGTGAGTTATCCGGACAAGGTTTTGTCCAGGGATTTTCCTTAGTCTGAATGATGAATAAGTAACTATAAGCCCCCATATTGCTGACCCTGCAGCTCAGTCTGTAGAGCACATGCCTGTCGTGCGAGGGTTCCGGCGTCTGATCCCCGGATGGGGTTAGGGATTTTTCTGCAACAAAGATCTTTTCCCAATCGTCACGAGTCTGGAAGTATGAATGACAGTGTGAATGTGCGCGTGATCTAGTAATTAGAAAATGGTGTGTGCTTAAGACCACATGACAGAAGTGAAAACTTAAAAACTCTAATTATTCTTAAAAATTATTTTTAAAAATTTAATGTTGACACTCATTCTTGCGCAAAGAGACCATTTGCGATTTAAGCATTACACACCTTACGAGAAGTATGCTCACAAATGAAGATACTCTGTAAAAACTGAATGACCACGGAATTGCGACCGTGCGAAAAGGGTTATCTATAGAGGGTGTATAAACGAAATAAGATAGTATCACATAATATACTTTTACATGTTTTTATTTTAATATTTAAATACATTTTATTTCACATTCATTTTTACATTTTGTTTCGTTTCATTGCATTTGATGTTTAATGAACATACAAATTCATACATATCTTATATCATATTTATATGTTATTCATTTGCTTATTTGCATATACTTTGAATATTCAAAAATGTTTGGTTACGTATACATTTTTCATATCCGTACAAATACTCATTACTCCATATTCTAATGCACGTTCGTACATATTTTCATACATATTTTATTACATGTTATTAATTTCAAATGTTTCTCACAATTGATACTGATATTAATACATTTTCAATTCAAATGTGTTTGTTCGATGTTTTTTCCGATGTTTTGCCTTTAAGTTCAATCTCACTCTGTAATAAATAATCTCTTAAATAATCTCTCTCTATACTGGCTCTACAGCCCTTGGTGGGCTTTAGCCTTCTGAAACAAAATAATATGTATATAAATATTCTTCCTATAAAAAAATCAAATCTATATATCAAATTCTTAGACCCTCGGTCGATCTTGTTTTTGGAAAAATGTAACCTATAAGTTGTACATGAAAATAAACACAAAACGTCATTTCAATGCATGATAATTTGATTATTTACGTGTTATTACACTTAATTTATTGATGTTTTACGTTTTACTACTCACAATAAAGCGAAATTGTCAATAAAAAAACAGTTCTTAAATGAAATACCTCTTTTTCGAATTCCTAACACTTTTATTTCCAATTAACACACTAGTTTTATTTTTCGTTATTATGGTTTTAATTATCAAAGTACTAAACTTCGGTGAAATTATCTGTTCGTTTTGACTATTATTATTGTTTAAAGTGAAATTTGACATGTTGTTGAGTTGTTAAATGACAGTAGGTTATTTGACTTGATCGGTTACCGGCACTTGACAGACGTTTGTAAGAACGGCCCTAAGATAATAATTTTTTTAATGATACTCCTGTACGGTTTCTGAATTTTTCATAGTATTTGAAATATGTCAAAACATATCTGGATGCGTGTTGTTAATAGGTTGTTGAGTGCGACAGAATGTTACGGTGTATAGCTGTATAGACATGGGACAGCACAAGACTGAAATAACAAATGAGTGTGGCTGTGGGGGTTAGTTCGGATTGAGCCGACTCGAGCCGACTTCTCCCGAATGAGCGTCACATATTCCAGCGTGATGGCTCAGTTTAATTCACTACCCACAGAAAGTGCTAAACGCGTCTAAATAAGTTTTCAATTCAAAAAGGGAACACACAAACACAGCACGATTTAGCTCGTCACGCCCTGTAGATATTGTGATGCTTCTCACAGTACCCGTTCTTCCCTTTAGCAACGAGACCTTGATTTCTTTTTAATCTCATAGATCTTAGTTTTCCCCACTTCAAATTTAACTTTTACCTGGACGTTTGCTCTTTTCGCGTTCTTCAGTAACTTTAACTGTTTTCTTCCTCACGCCGTTATTTTTGTAACATTGTTTTCAAAATTCGCATAAAAATTGATTTCTCATGAGATGCAACTTTTAAAAGTTGTTAGGATAGTATGAACAGAATAAGCATTAAACATTTCTCAGGTTTCATTGCTAAATAATTTGTCTTGATTGAACATCCAGTTACTTTCTGTTGCTGGTTTCACAAACTGTTTGCTATTGAATATTACAGTGATATAATGGTCAGTTTTTGATAAAATATAAGCTATGGAAAAAGAAAAAAGAAGAAGCGGGAGAACCGCACCGGAATGTACTACATTGTTCCCATTAGTAGCGACACGCGACGGTCGATTCATTGAACTTTCTTTTGGTTGAGCTTGTCGTTCCGAGATCGCGCTAGCGACAATATTCTTGGTAAAGTGATATGTTTTCCAATAACATTGGAGTAATTAACGGAACATAATAAATGTACCGCCTTTTAGGTTTTCAAATACATATTTGTGTATAATTTCTATTGAAAAATTAGAACCTTTTAGTTAATGTAAAAGAAACTTAAACCTTTTACTGCATCATGCAGAATAAAACTTTAGGAACATGTACATATTACAATTATACGTGTCTCGGTCAGTCAGCAAAATACGTTGGTAAAGCATTCTTTTGTGTCGAGTACAGAGGGGCATGCAACGCATGTTCCTCTAATTATTGAACATATCATATGTAGTTTGTTAGTGATCAGTTAACTAGCAAGAGTTCCAACCCAAAACCCATATACCTACTGCTGCGCTGTACCCAATTTCCCCCCAAGTAGCGCAGGTCACGTGTCCGCGTCACGCTTAATTTTTTTTTCAATTTACGTCCTCCAACTTTAAGTCATATTAGACATGAATGGAATAATGCTCAAATGACTCCAGGGTCCATGAAGCTTAGGGCGATCCGACATTTGTCTTTTTGGATGTGAAAATTCCCGGAAAAAACCTTATCCAGGTAATGCACCCTGACCGCGATTCGAAGTCGGGCCCTCTTGAACGTGTGCCAGACATGCTACCACCAAAGCTACAGAGGCGCGCACGTTTAAGAGGTCCCGAAATCGAATCTCAGTATGGTGAGTTATACCGACAAGGTTTTGTCCAGGGATTTTCCTTAGTCTGAATGATGAATAAGTAATTATAAGCCCCCATATTGCTGACCCTGCAGCTCAGTCTGTAGAGCACATGCCTGCCGTGCGAGGGGTCCGGCTTTTGATTCCCGGATGGGGTTAGGGATTTTTCTGCAACAAAGATATTTTCCCAATCGTCACGAGTCTGGAAGTATGAATGACAGTGTGAATGTGATCTGGTAATTAAAAATGGTGTGTGCTTAAGACCACATGACAGAAATGAAAACTTAAAGCTATTAATTATTCTTAAAAATTATTTTTAAAAATTTAATGTTGACACTCATTCTTGCGCAAAGAGACCATTTGCGATTTAAGCATTACTCACCTTGCGAGAAGTATGCTCACAAATGAAAATACTCTATAAAAACTGAATGACCACGGAATTGCGACCGTGCGAAAAGGGTTATCTATAAAGGGTGTATAAACGAAATAAGATAGTATCACATAATATAATTTTACGTGTTTTTATTTTAATATTAAAATACATTTTATTTCACACTCATTTTTACATTTCGTTTCCTGCTGATACACATATTTCATTGCATTTTATGTTTAATGAACATACAAATTCATACATATCTTATATCACAATTATATGATATTCATTTGCTTATTTGCATATACTTTGAATATTCAAAAATGTTTGGTTACGTATACATTTTTCATATCCGTACAAATACTCATTACTCCATATTCTAATGCACGTTCGTACATATTTTCATACATATTTTATTACATGTTATTAATTTCAAATGTTTCTCACAATTGATACTGATATTAATACATTTTCAATTCAAATGTGTTTGTTCGATGTTTTTGTCCGAAGTTTTACCTTTAAATTCAAAACAAAATAATCTCTCTCTATACTGGCTCTACAGCCCTTGGTGGGCTTTGGCCTTCTGAAACAAAATAATATGTATATAAATATTCTTCCTATAAAAAAATCAAATCTATATATCAAATTCTTAGACCCTCGGTCGATCTTGTTTTTGGAAAAATGTAACCTATAAGTTGTACATGAAAATAAACGTAAACCGTCATTTCAATGCGTGATAATTTGATCATTTACGTGTTATTACACTTAATTTATTGATGTTGTACGTTTTACTACTCACAATAAAGCGAAATTGTCAATAAAAAAACAGTTCTTAAATGAAATACCTCTTTTTCGAATTCCTAACACTTTTATTTCCAATTAACACACTAGTTTTATTTTTCGTTATTATGGTTTTAATTATCCAAATACCAAACTTCGGTGAAATTATCTGTTCGTTTTGACTATTATTATTGTTTAAAGTGAAATTTGACATGTTGTTGAGTTAAATGACAGTAGGTTATTTGACTTGATCGGTTACCGGCACTTGACAGACGTTTGTAAGAACGGCCCTAAGATAATAATTTTTTTAATGATACTCCTGTACGGTTTCTGAATTTTTCATAGTATTTGAAATATGTCAAAACATATCTGGATGCGTGTTGTTAATAGGTTGTCGAGTGCGACAGAATGTCTACGGTGTATAGCTGTATGGACATGGGACAGCACAAGACTGAAATAACAAATGAGTGTGGCTGTGGGGGTTAGTTCGGATTGAGCCGACTCGAGCCGAATTCTCCCGAATGAGCGTCACATATTCCAGCGTGATGGCTCAGTTTAATTCACTACCCAGAAAATATAAATAGAATAGACAATGAAACCACATGTAACATTGAGGTTAGTAGGCCCAGTTCACAAAATGCTAGTGCTAATCATGATAGTAGTCATATACAGAAATTGATGAGCTGCGAGTCCTGAATGCAGATAAAATGGTTGACCAACTGGCCAAGAAGGCGAGAAAAATGAAGAGGAACTTGAAAAGAACAAGGGAACATACAGAGAGTCAAGACTATGCAGCAGGAATTGCTCTCATTCATGTGAGAAATCAGCAATCAATATCTAAACTTTAAAGCTGTTTATTTTTCAATTTCACACTTTTTGCTGAAGGGGAACTTGATTATCTGCTAGCGATTATAGACACGTGCGTGGGGGTGTGGTCCCATCGACTTCATCCGCCTAGGCTGGCCTTGTTCTTCGCTGGCCTCTGTTCAGCTATTTTTTTTAATTTTTTTTTTTATTTTCAGCCTCCCATTTTTGGTACGTTATTTACAATACCCTGTTCCAAAACATTAAACGCATTTTCTGAACTCCGATGTGAATTTTCATATTGTGATGCAAATTAGACTAAGATAATGTTCCTACCCTACTACTAAAACAGAAATTACAGCGGAAATAATGTCTGGAAACCAGCTTAATAAGTAACTCAGAGATGAAAAGCTGTTTAGATAATGAAGTTGGGATTTTAGGTTCGCCATATTCAAAGGATTTGACAAAAAGGTTTTAAAGAAAACCAAACTTCACATGAAAAAAGCTTCCAATTTTTTTACATTCTAAAAATTGACTTTGTTGTTGTTGTTGTTGTTGTTGTTGTTGTAATTTACGTCCTCCAACGTTGTCATGTCGGACGGTGAATGAGCTGGGTGAAATGATGCTCGAATGAATCCAAATTCCATGGACATTAGAGTTATCCGACATTCATCTTGAAGGATAGGGAAGAAAAACGGAAAGAAACCTCATCCAGGTAACTCACCCTGACCGAGATTCGAACTCTTGATCTCTTGAACGTGAGGCAGACACGCTACCATCTACGCTACCGAGGCGAACTAAAAACTGACTTTTAAGTATTTTGTATTTTGTTGTTGTAGTTTACGTCCTCCAACTTTAGGTCATATGGGACGATGATGGAATGGGTAAAATGATGCTCAAATAAGCCCAGGGTCCATAAAGCTTAGGGTTACCCGACATTCGTCTTTCAGGAGAAGGTAAAACACCAGAAAAAGCTTATCCAGTTAGCACATCCTGACCGATATTCCAACTCGGACCTCTTGAACGTGAGGCAGACACGCTACCATCTACGCTACCGAGACGGGCACTATTTTGTAAAGGACTCGTGTTTGACACCTGTAATGGCAAACCAAAATGTATATCTTGACCAGACATCGGAGCCCATACACCTTTAAAGGTTTATGAGGTTTACGAGTCCCGCAGTATATAAACAACACGCAGGAACAGTCCGGTCCACAACGCGTAGCTTTAGTTTCATTATATCTACTGCTTCCCACGCAGGTAGATCTGTCTTTCACGGAGTGCAAGGTGTTTGACATATTGTGTTAATAGCATTACTTTCACTACAATTATTGGACAATCTCCATTTTATAAATCAACAGTTTTGGGTATTATTAACAACCATTAAAACAGCTTGAAGAATATATATACTTTCGAGCTTTCTAAAAGCACTCAAGGAGGTATTTGCAAAAATTAACAATATACAGACTACACCACCTAGCAAACGAACAACAAATGCACTGTCCAGTATTCAACACAACAATACTGGATTTTCAGAGCTCCGTAATATAAGAAATTAACTAAGTTCCGGACAAACATATGATATTGATCTGTACTACTCATATTCACCATTAACATCATGTGACATTGAACGAACTTTCTCCGAATATTTTTATATTGTTTCAGCGAGAGTTGCGGAAAATTCGCATTTGACAATTTACGAATGAACATGGTTGTTCGCTGTAATTCCCGCAATGAAAGCAATGAGAAGGATGGCAAGTTGTAACGTAGCTTACACTTTGTATGGTAGCGTGGTGGTAGCTTGTCTGCCTCACGCTCAAGAGGTCCCGACTTCGAATCTCGGTCAGGGTGAGTTACCTAGATAAGTTTTTCCCTGGGTTTTCCCTTCACCTGAAAGACTTATTCTCATATATAAACTCTCTCCAGTGCAACCGTTCAGGCATCCTAACGGCGAAGGAGAGGTGCAAACTAGGTTGGGGTAGCATTCAGTCCCCTAACGTTATGATATTTTCCTTCTTGGTTTCCCGGAGAATTTCCATGTAACCTAATAGGTCACCGGCTTTAGATACCATACTTCTTTACAGCTGGAAGGCACTGCTTAAGGCCATTCTTTCAACCTCAATATGCAGAGGCGTTAGGCCTATAAGTGCCTCCATGGCGGCAGTAGGACATGTGCTAATAGCACCAGTTATGCATAAACAGACCAGCCTTTGCACTTTATGCAAACGAGCTATTGCTGTTTTCTGCTTTACTTTTGGCCACCATACCAAATAAGCATATGTTACCATAGGTCTTATTATAACCATATACGCCCAATATTTTAGATCCACTTAAATAGCATTCGTCAACATATTGCTGTCATTTCTCAGAGGGAACTGCACAGTTTAATGGAGGAATTATAGGTAGGTAACAGAAATACGTCAAGAAATAGGAGCACAATTCCATACTCTCCATGCTTTACAGACGTGAGTAATTTACTTTCTTAAGTAATTATGGTATCTTTGTTATAAATTACTTACCAAATAGGTTTTCTGCGGAATTACTGTCAGCCGCACTTTCGGTACAGAAACCATTCGTGCCGGACGGCGGCAAACTGCTGCATCTATTCTTCCAAGGATTGTTTATTCAGTATAAATCTTCAAGGGACACAGCATCTCTCTGGCCCCTTTAAAAGCTCTCTAAATTCAAGGTGCCACGCGGAAAAAAGCAGAGGTCCATCTGATAATCCAATAAAAGGATGTTCATCCCTTCGCTAATGTTAGATAGAGCCTTTACCGTAAACTAGCTAAAATCCAGGGAACTGTGTATTATTGAGAGACTGTAATGAAGAGTAATCCATCCACATGGGGCGTGGCACCCAGTTGCATCTGAAAGGGAAAAACTAGCGATAAGCTACAATTACTGTACATAAGTTGAACATATGGTTCATAATACATATCAGTCTATTATTGTTTACATTTCATTCTATATTATTCCTTCACTGTAAATCTGTGCAACTATAGCTTCTGTAATTTCTTTGAGTTCAAACACAACCTTCTATAAGACGGAAACCTGTGTAAACGAAAATGCTTACAAATACCGAAACGATGGATTTCCGTTTTAGAGAGGTTTGACGGTGTATATGTGTATCACTAGGATCACGTTCCTCAGGTATAACTTATGGTACATAATAACTAAACGCTAGACTATTATTCGCTCTTACCACATGGAAGGATTTTAGATGACAGGTGTATAGTGATATGTTCTTCGTAAACGCAAAACTATGAAAATATAGTTTCATTCTGTGAAAGCTTCTTAAGCACAAAAAGTGATATTTCTTCTCTGTTTCTTGAATTACAATTCTCACAGTAACGATTAAGCCAGGGATTGTTGTGGGCTAAAACAGATTCGAAACGAATCCAAGTTTTAGTATATTTTATCACTAACAATTACGTTTTGGTTTTTGTACAACTCATAACTTGTGTACAGTTTACGGCGTCGCAACAGTGCCGGAAAACTTAACCACAAAAACACACATCGCACAGCTATGGTTTACTTATGTCTCTAACACTCCCTATTACACCTTCATATCTGCAAAATAAATATTTTTACTAACAGTGCTCAAACTGTACTTTTTATACGAAATGCGGCGTTCCAAATTACTCTGATCCCATCAAATTCGGTAGCAATCAAGCATGAGGCTGCTGACTGATAGCAACCAAAGCATTAGATACATAGGGAACTGTAAGTACACGGCTACTGTATATACGAACAAACCTGTAACTATCATATAAGGATGATCACTTCTTCTGGATGCAATAAATACCCTGTTATCAGGCTACTGTTGCTCTATAACGTGCTTAAACATTACTGGAAGTAACATCAAAACTCTTACCTCGCATTGCTCAAATCGCTATATAAGGGCAAGAAGATAACATCCAATGTAAAATAACTTACTTTAAGTGTTTAATTTGATAGAGTTTTTGTTTGCCTGAAAATGATAGGTAAAAAGAACCTGCTCCCCTAATATCATGCCTAAGCTGTGTTATATTTTAATTTGGTTGCTGGAATGGAGTAATTAGCAATGCATTTATTTCATTTACAGGTGCTTGTTCTCTTGGTGCTGTTAGTAGCTGTTAGTGCTGCAATTGGTCAGATCAGTAATTCAGCAGGAGCATTTAACGTTGGGGGATATGGTGACCCAGGAAGGATAAGATACGGCGCAGCAGGTGTTTACTGAAAATGACTGGAGATATGGTCGTCTTGAACACCAACTCCAGTGTTGAACGTTTGCTGTAGTCCTCGTTACGCAAAACTTTAATAACTAATGTAAATAAAAGTATAAACCAAGATTTTAATTTATTTTATTTATAAAGCTCTTGCTCTTCTTTAAATTCTCCTAACGCTAATAGTTCTGAGATTTAGTTATATGTTAAATATTCTGGTGCATTACCCTCAATTTATTTTCCCAATTCTAATTCCATCCTAGGGAACAGAAAATCAGTGCATAAAGCCTAAACATTTGATGAGACCTGAAAAACGTTATGAACAGTTCACTAAATGAACATGCTTGACGCTTTAAGTATCTGTAACACAGAGTAATTTTGTGTCTAACTAATTTAGTAGCAGTATTTGCATTAATGTTTGATAGTCTACGTTGCACAAGGATGTGAAAACCCAGTCATTACTAGGTTGTAAATGGGTTTGTGAACGTATAGATGGCGTTATATTTTCAAGAGCTCACAAGATTTTGTAGCCTTCATTCTGGTGTTTCATATACTTTTAAAGTATTTTTAAGGTCCAACAATTTAATCAGATATCCATAAAGATTGCTCTTAGGTTTCTGTCCGTTCTAAACTAAAACACCCATGTACATATGTTAATTGATAAGAAGCAAATGGGAAGGATCTTGGACACAAAAAGTAAGGGAGAACAATAAGTATAATGATATCTCAGCAAACTATTTTGCGCGCATTATCTTCGTGACGTCCCATTTCACAACAGTTGCTGAAAACAGTGACTGTTTTTCTTCCAAACACATGACACATGTTGCACAACATTTCCATATTAAAGTTTAATAGCAAGTGCTTAAAATGGCCACCATTTTCTTGCAACAGTATTCCGCTCGACGACAGATGTTCCATGACACTATTTTCATGTTGCTGGTGCTATTTCGCCAATACATCTAGAAATTGCGTCTTTGATTTCCTCTAGATAGTGTGGGCTACCACCGTACACTTTTCCTCTTAAATAACCCCACAGAAAGAAATCTGGAGAGGTAAAATCCGAGAAACGCGGAGGCATAAACTTTTGGAGATGATTTGTGTGCCGAAAAATCCCCTTACATCTCCATGGTCTCGTTTGCAGTATGACGGTAGCACTATTCTGCTGACATAAACTGTCACGTTAATCCTCTTCCAGCAGAGCAATGAACTGCTGTATTATTTCCCTGTGGACGACACCATCGACTGTTTCCTCAAAGAAGAAGGGCCCAACGATCATTTGCGATACCGCGCACCAAACGCCGACTCTTTCTGAATGAAGCGGCTGTTCATGAAACACATAATACGGATTTTCACACACACACACACACACACACACACACACACACACACACACACACACACACACACACACACACACACACACACACACACACACAAGGGCGAGGGTATCTACGTGAGCAGCCTTTACATAGTGAAGACCGACCGCCCTCTCAAAACCAGGGAGTTACCGAGGGGAGCCGCCTGGTGATCTAGCATACGTTCTACTAGCTAAGCTGGCTAGTACGCGGGAATATATGGCCTCTCTCAACCCCGTCCGGAGACGTACCCGATCTCCCATGAGTATCGGGAACCACTGCCCCCTCGAGTCCAACCCTATCGGAACAACTAAACTACGGGAGGGGCTCGTCATTTCAGCCCGAGGTTCCTCTAGTAACGTCAAAGATACCACGAGTGCTAAGGGTCCGCAGTTCCCGCACCACAGCAGCTGAAGGGGACGGATCCCCTCCCTTACGGGAATGGATTTTCAGATGTCCACATGCTATTGATCTGGGAGTTAATGTAGCCATTTAAGTGGAAAATCTACGCCTCATCCGTAAAAAAAAATTCTTATCCAAGTTGAATACATTATTGCTTGTGAATGAACGGAACCACTGGCAGTAATAGCGGTATCTCCCTAGATCGGGCTGCCGCAGTTCCTGGTCGAATTTAATACGATACATATGCAGTTTGGCCACCTTAAGCGCTTTATATGTGTAGTCAATTGATGATCCAACTTGTTTTGTCAAACATCTTACCAATTTTCGTGGATAGGTAACAAGTCGCTGCTCGAAATCATGAGCGAAATCTTCTGTGTCTATCTTGGGCCTACCACTTCGTCCTCTATTATCCACGGAGCCTGTGTCACGAATAAGGGGCACAAGTTTGTAAACGGTACATTCACCCGTGTCGGATCATTTGTAAAAACCTTTTCCATCTCTCAAAACATCTTTCATGCATCTTTCAACTCAAAGTATGCTTCTAGCATAGCGGCACGTTGTACGCGCGTAAAAGTCACTGTCCTCGACTGGGAATCATATGTCACTCTGAACAACGCAAGAGCTAAACTGATCTAAAAATACGCAGAGCCCTTTTACAAGGTTACAAGTAATCGTCGTGCAAAGATTGTCACCTGATTCGATCAAATACTCCAGAGACAATTTTTTCCGGTGACTTTTCGAAGGTTCTGTACAAGAGAGAAGGGCTCTTAGAGGATATATAGGGAATTAAAAATAATGTGGGTGAGGGAAAGTACATAGATATGTGTAATAAGCTAGGGCGAGAAGGATTTTCTCGGGCGAGGACAGGAGTTAGAAATTTAAAAGATATTAGATATGATAAGAAAAATGAAAATGCCCAATGTGTGAAAATGATGATACAGACTGCCGCAGTATAATATATTGCAATCAAACTAAGGTATGGAGAGAACAAATTTGGCACCAAATGTGGAATAGTTTGAAGGAGGGGAAGTATTATTAATCAGGAAAATAGTGTCTGCAAACGAAAAAAAAACAATGTAAGAAATGTAGGTGATTATTTAGGGAAAGTCAGAGAGAAATGGTTAAGAATGACTAAGATTAGCTAACAATCAAGATTAGAGAAATGGAAACTAGAGATGAAAGAGAATAAGGGGTCATTAGTAGCAAGAAAACCAAGAGTTATGTGAATTGAGACAGTAATTTAGGGCCAGCAGGTGGAAAGGGTATACTGGATGTGAACAAAAAGTCTGTCATTATGTGCTAGAAGTGTGTAAATGATATTGCACCAATGAATTTATATATAAGGAAAGATGAGAAATAAATATTCTATTCTATGTTAAATTAACACTGTTACCATTTCCTCTATAAAATTAATTTATTTCCTCGTCATTTATAAAATACAAAAATAATCACTGTGACACTTCAGGAAGCGGTTTACGGTCCATATAAAGCTGAACCATTTCAATATGCCATAATTTCCCTTTGAAAGCTCGTAGAATGTGGAAATTTGTTTTAATATTAGTGGCCCTGGGAGAATTGACAAGACTGACAATTATTGACAGCTGACGGTCTTAAATGTTGCCATTTTCTTTGATACGACTGTAGACACCGAAGTTTATATGGGTATATTCAATACATTTGTGGAGCAGCTGGAGCAGCTTGATGATATCAAGGTTATTTTCAGCAAGATGGAGCAACGCGCCATACATCTAATGACACCATGGAACTTGTAACCAGTTTGTTTGATAATCGAATTATCTCAAAAGGTCTGTGGCCCCCCAGATCACCTTACCTAACCTCGCCGGATTTTTCTTTTTGGGTTATCTAGTTATGGAGTGTACAAAATAAGCCCCGGACAATTGGTATTCTCAAGGAGTCCATTCCAACCGAAATAAGTAACACTGGCTATGATACTCTCCGTAGGACTTCAGAGAATACGGGAGACGAGTGCAAACATGTATAGATGCTGGTGGAGGACACATCCAACACTTTCTCTGAGATGTATATAGTGTAATAAAATCTGCCAATTGTGTATTATATTCTCCCAAAGCTGAACGTGTATCCTATTATTGGTTCAAAAGTCGTGGCATATTGAAATGGTTCAGGTTTATATGTATTTCAACATAGGCATTGATTCAATGTATTTAGGTACAACCTTGATTTTCGGGATTCTGTACTGGATTAGACCACGCTAAGGAGGGGATGCGGGACGGAGGTCCAAACTTGGTCTATTGTACCTATGCCCAGGGGTGCCTCGTTCTTACGTGCTGCAGCACGCTCTTTTCATTTTTATAAATCACATTATAGAAATTAAAATAGACCACGGAAATGACAATGCATTAGTATAAGTATAAGAAAATTAGTGCGACCTATAATGAATTCTTGATGCATGGGAAGCACCTGCGTAACTAATGGAACGTATCCGTGACGTCAACATCCTGAGAGCCAGCAAGTTCGGTAATTAGTATTGCGCATGTGTACCACATTACCGTCTTGCGTTCTTGATGTCCTATGTTCCCTAGATTTTCGTACAAATGCGTGCTTCGTGTGGGCGTTGCGGGGTGATCATTTGCTGTGCCGTGAAGAAGGGCCACCAACACTCCTAGTTACAGCTGTAAAACTTGAATATGCATTGAAAATCATTAAGCAACACATCACTACTTTACATTTTAGTTCCAGAAACTAATTTTATCCTTCTTAGGTAAACAAATCCAATACCTAATGGTTATTAAATCGCAGGGCAGATTGTGATGCACCTATCGTGTTGGCCTGACACTCGATTCCCGTGACGATAACGGGAATCTTCCATAACAAGTGAATGTGGTTCGCATGTCGCAATGTATCCAAGTATTCATTTTTGTAACGTTATTTAGTGGCTATATCAGTTTCCTTATTTTGTGTGAGGGTGACACATGTCATAAATTCACTGTATTCAGTGTGAGTAATTTAATATTACGAAAACTTTAACCAATAAATAATGAACACCTTTAGTGAACTTCCGAAAACTCCCTTTACAATGCGAGCATTAGAAGAAAGGGTTAAAATAAAAATGTTAGGGCGACCAACACCCGATCTGGAAATGGAGCAAAAGCGAAAGGAAATAGATACTCTGCTCATAACTGGAAATTTAACACAAATATGTATAACAGCGATGAGTGGATCTGTAGGTGTGAATGAACAGGAACAGAAGAACAGAATAAGCAATTAGCAGAAATTAGGTTAGGGCAGGCCAATATACAGGCAGAATTTTTAAACATGCGCACAGAAGTGCACGATACACAAAAGGACATGGAAACCATCAGGGAACAAGTTAACCAGATTTCACAGCATAATGATAATATGCTGCTCAGTTGAGGGAGGAGATCTTTCTTTTTCTTTTTTCTTTGCTAATTTACGTCCTCCAACGTTAAGTCATATCGGACGATGAATGGAATGGGTGAAATGATGCTCAAATGAACCCAGGGTCCATGGAGCTTAGAGTTACCCGACAGTCGTCTTGAAGGATAAGGGAGAACCCGGAGAAAAACCTTATCCAGGTAACCCACTCTGACCGAGATTCGAACTCGGGACCTCTTGAACGTGAGGCAGACATGCTACCACTACGCTACCGAGGCGGGCAGGGAGGAGATGCGAAACACTTGTGTCATAAAACAAAATAGGCAAAAAGAAGCACAACATAACACTGATAATGAACTGGTAGCAATTAAAGAAACCTTAACACTGGCAGAAGCAGCTCAACGCCCAACAAGTGAAATAATTGAACACCATACACGTGAAATGCCAGTACTCAAAGAGGCCCTTAAAGACATAAAACTATGTAACGACCAACCTCAGAGTAATGGCATTTCTGGTGTACCGGCAAGACTAGGACTGATGAACACGTGCCAAAATACGTCTTCAACAGTACCTATGGAAACCTGCAATACTGTTAGCCAAGGGAGCATATACAATAATTGTATAAACACGGGGTACTCGCATCATTTTAATTTGTTAAATGAAATAACCGTGCCAACACTTGATGACGTAAGAGACAACACGAAGCGTTACATAATGGACCTAGAGTCTTACTTTCAGCTCAAGAACATACCAGATGGATTTAAAATGCTCATAGTTAAAAACAGTTAAGTTCACTGACTTGGTTTAGACTAGCAAGTGGTGACCATACCAGTTACACAGACTTCAAATAACATTTCTTAACAAAATATTGGAATGGCGCGACACAATATACTGTCAGGACTAACATAAATACAGGGAAACATTCACACAGAGGACCATCAATGTTGGATTACTTTATAGACTTAGCGTAACACAGTAAAATGTTGGATCCTCCCATGGAATCTCAGGAATTAATTAATTTGGTCACGCGACACTACCCAGAACAGATAAGAAATCATTTAATCGTCACACGGCCCAGTACAATTAGCGAGACAATCGAATTTTCGATGGCACTGCAACCACCCATGACTGAACTGAACCCAGAACTACGAGATGACAGGACGTCGCAACATGCCCAAAACTTTAGTGGGACGGGAGCATACAAAACTGGAAATGTCAGACATAACGGCCAGACGCATCTCAGAGACCGGTACAGAGACCAGGTATCCGCGTATGACCACAGAAGACACAATTCCCGGTATCACCAAAGACAACCCCGAGAAAATCCTCAAAATCCCCAAGGATCACGAACACATCACATAAATTTCATGCGCACACAACTACCATATGCAAGACGGCACGCCAATAACAGCCATATTGCCGGAGAGAGACGGTATGGTATTTTTCAAAGACCGTACAAACATGACCTATCCAGAAAAAATCCCGCAGGACGCAGATGGACCAATAACGGTCTAACAGAACAAGCACCTCACGAGAACCAAGAGTCAGCAAGAAAAGAAACACAGAGGAGCAGGTTCCCAACGAAAAATTACAACAATGGTGTAATGCCCAGACAAAAATGGTTTAGGAATCAAGCCTTTGTCCCAACCACCCACACATCTCTAAACATTGCAAGTGAGAGACACAATACGGAAAACTAAATTCGGGTAGGAGACCGTTTCCTTTTCCTGCCTCGAGGTATGTTCAAAAAGGTGGAAACACTAAAAATACAATGGCGCAACTACAGATACACGATAAGGATAAAGACATGACCACTGGAAACAATACCGGAAACATGAACACAGTAACAATACAGCAAGACATACCAGAGACGCCACAAATAGAGATCACCATATCAGATGAAACTTTCCAGGCAACGCTAGACACTGGAGCGACGGTACCTGTCGGTAGTCTAAATTTCTTTGATCACTTGGAATCGAAAGACGTACAACTACAAACGTTACCCACCAAAAATGTATACGTACTGATAGCCATAGAAGACAGAAACAACGCATACAAAACAAGCTATGATTCCATTTACCATGTAGAAGTCATTTTTAATAATGCCGCATTTGGCTGTATAAGTTATTCTAGGAAGCGATTTCTTTAAAGAGTGGGTCACATAAGCTAAACGCGTGAGAAAATGGTGACCAGAAAAAAAATGTTCCCCTAAGGAATGTGAGAAAATGTCAGAATATTTCTGTCCATGACCCCGAGGGTCAAAATCCTGTGGAACAAGAAACTGATATAGGAGGGAGTGAAAGACCTACAGCTGGAGACAACGTCCCCCTTCGCAACCGCACGCCAGGTTCTTGAGCAAAATTTAATAATACGTACCAAAATACAAGAGAAGGTGAATGGACTCACACATTTGGACGAAAGACAAAAAGAATATCTTTTTTCTGTTCTGTGGAAGAACAGAGCTGCTTTTACGGAAAAACAGGCCTATGTACAACCTTATGCTAGGACTTTCCAACTAAGAAGTAAAACCATGGAACTTTAAATGCAGGCACATTCCACTAAATTTAAAACCAGCAGTAGAAAACGCCATTAAAGAAATGTTAAAAGAAAACATAATACTAGAGTCCAAAACCTATCCATTTTTTACGCATCCTCACGTACAAAATAACATACCTCGTGGGTTCCCCAATTACCCCTGATCGAACGTGTCATGAACAACGCCATTAATACAAACACGGGAATAGCTCCAGTAACACTACTTTTGAAGGAACCGCCTGAAAACATACTCCCAGGGCTGCCAATCACCATTCGCACTGGGGAGCAAAGTGAAAGCCAACAGATCTTAGAAGCCTATGAGCGCTTGAGAAAACGTGCAGAAAACAGAAATAAAAATAAGAAACGGTATAGGAAGAAATGGACACCGCAGCTAGGAGAAAAGGTGCTGATAAGAACGAATAACAAATCCTCGCTAATTACAAACACATCACATAGACTGCATGTACTCGGGGAAGGACCAGCTGTGATCGTTGCTCAATTCGGTGACCGTTCTTTTGAGTTAGAAGATGTTAAGACAAATAAAAAATTAGGCAGGTATAATTTATCTTTATTGAGACCCTTTAGACAATTGGCCATTGCCAACGACAAAGCCATGACCTGCCGTATCCCGAAGTCACTGACCTCATTAACTGTAAGGCACAAATTATTGTAAAGCTAACTGTTTGACGCAAATATGGTTGAAATATAGATACAGAGCGAAATTTTTGGGAAGTAATAACCCGAGCTTAAACCAAATGCTACCCCTGTCTACACAAAAAAAATATGGACACAATTGTAAAAATACAATTATATTTACTGATAATCGAGTTAGATGTGTTATTAGAAAACAAAATAATTGTGATAGTGTACGAAGAAAGAAATCTGTGCAAGATATGCACAAGGGAGACGCGTGTAATAGTGTACTAAGTGTTAATTGTCCACAATACTGCAATGAAAGTATAGAGCTCAAAAGACAAACATGCACCAACCTAATACGTTAATAAAAAGTGAAAGGCAAAGTCATTGTTCTGAATGCCAAAAGAAAGTTTAGACTTGCACAAGAAATGCAAACTACAAATAAACAGAAAAAGTTTAAGGGCTTAAATATGTAACAATGTATTTCAGAGTATTGCTGTGTAACAATGCATTTATGGATATGTGTATATCTATGTATGTTTATAATTTATCCCTTGCTAAGCGTAAATGTAACAGCTCCCAAAAGCTCCTTGCTCGCTCACGCGTTGACGGAACAAAGGACGATAGGAAGCATGTTAGGAAGTAATCGAGTTCAAACCATTTTTGGTGATTACCGTTTAGTGGGACTTTCGAAGTAATTTGCAATTTTCCCAATTAAAAAAATAGCAATATTACTCCGAAGGGCATTTTGAGACGGAAACATGAGGCTATTAGCAACTGTGAGAAAAATTCAGAATATTTCTTCCCATGACCCCCAGGATCAAAACCTGGAAGGACAAAAAACAGAACTTGCCTAAATATAGGAGGGGTGAAAGACCAACAAGATTAAGTGTGATGAAAACAAACTTCCAATAACAATTTCTATGCATCACGTGATACGGGTGGAATAGTCGTGAAACACGAAAGGGACGTGGATAGATAGTCCGCTGTTGGAAACAACGCGAAGAATCCAGGAAAGGTGCGACACTTCATCTTGGGTCGTTTCGGGGGATGACGGCGTAAAGTGACGAGACAGTGCAGAGTGGTTGAATAAAAGAGTGATAACGGCGTCGTGACAAGCAAGTGTGTTAAGGGAGTGAGCTCATGATCTAATTGTTCTATAAATGAACTGGATAGAGAAGTTAACTAGGAAGCATAGGGTATTTCCACTTAAACGCCGGACCCTGGGACAGAGTACACTTATGTTACCCGTACTTACAACCGAAAACAATTCGCTAGTCCGGAGCACAATCGGTATTTCCCTGATTGTATCCTACACCAATAGGATCCTGACATCAACACCTTTTTCCTGAACTAGGATTATATCCACCGATTCCCGCCTAGGCTTACATCCACCAATTCCCGCCTCAGATGGTGCATCTGTAATGAGTGGCAACACAGGGGCCGTGAAGATCAAAGTGAAGGTCGCTACGCTCTCGCGCAGTACGTGCATTGTTACGCACATCTGATAATGGAGAAAGCAGCTTCAAAAAATGATTGTGCTAGGATATTTTTCTGCAGTCTATCGGTTTTTCAAACATTTTTTTTTCAGGATCTCCCCAACGTATGGCAGCGTTGGAAGCAATTGTTGCTCGGAGAGTGCCTCTAGGCTCCCCAACGAGGTTAAATTTCAAATCAAGATGAGTGAACACTATTTACGAGCACAGGGAATAATTGATAGATTATTTGGATGAGCAAAAAAATGCTTTATCGGACAAGACAATGCAAGAAGCTCGCGGTTTGCGTCACAATTTGGAGGACGAAAGATTTGATTTCTGGCTCACCTTTTTTCACAGTTCTGCTCCAAATTGATATATTATATAATCCGTTTCAGAAACTTCAGGTAGATGCAGTGATAACCGAGTATCGAACAATAAATATCGATTATGAGAGCTTCCAAATCGTCATAAAATCGAGCAGTTGGGAAGTTATCCATAGCTACTAGTAAAACAGTCAACGGGGGAAATTTCAGCCTGACTCGTACGCGTTGGAGATAGTTCTAGAGAAGTGCCAGTTTACAAACACATACACAGACGCGCGCGAGCGCACATACAAATATTAAAATGTGACGCATACGAAGGATAATAGCAAACAGCGCTTAACAGCTAGATGACAATTTGGAAGTGAATAAATTGTGAAATTAGAATAAAATTTGTAAGTGAGTAACTGTAATAGATTATATGGGATATGAAAAGTCCTGGATTCAGATCCCTCGAATGCAAAGTGCAGGAAAATTAATTCCTTTATGTAGAATCTTGCAAGAAACTCTGTGCTACTAATGCTGCGGCGAAAATTTTCAGCATAATATTATTCCAATGAATCCAAAAACTTTTTCTTCCAGCCTCCCACACCTGGAATTCTATCCTGCCTTACCAACAATTTTAACTTGCCACTAACAATATCATGGATTGATCCTCAGATCCACGCAAGACCAGATCCACGTAAAACTGAGGATAACATAGTTAAGAGTTAGACTTCAACAACGAGCAACGCTACACTGATCATCTCTACCTGTACAACTTGGCAGAAGAAGAGCTAAGATCTTCTTGTTCTGCTTCTTATTCTTTAACTTCCATAATTATACCATTATCGTGGTCTTATTGGATTCTTGATCCCTTATCTCTTGTGCCATTAAGCGTCGGGTTGAGGAACCAAAGCTATGGATCAGATAGAGAAATCCAGGATAGATGATCAGCCCATTTCCTGGAATGAGAGCGAGAGAGAAGAGGTAAGATCACTGCTTCAAAATCCTTCTCTATTCTATCCCTTTCAAATTTTTATTATATGTATCCACTATACATTTATTCCCATAAACAATGGTCTACAAGTATCTAACTACAGTTTCCTTTTCTCTCCCTCCGACAAACTGACCCATCCTCCCTCCCAAAAACCCACCCACCCACCCATCCACCCCCCCCTCACACACACACACACACACACACACACATACACACATCTAATCACAAGCATGAGGAAGTGCGAGTAGCCTTTTTCTATAAAAAGATTTCTTTAATTCTAGGGTTTCAAAAGTTTATTTCATGTGAAAATCTCGTAATACAGCGCTTTCTCTATTTACTGTAGGTAGAGGTAATACAGATACACTGTTACAATGTACAAGGTGAGTCAGATGCCCCTATTTATTCTCATCTATGAACCCGCAGTTTATAGTCTAATGTGAAAAAATTGATCCTTTTAGCGCTAAGGCCGTTATTGCAGCTCTGCCGTTCTATTCAATACTATACAGACCAGCAATAATACATGCAGTTCTGAATGAGGATCAAGAAGCTGCGAAAAGCTTAAATAAACGAGGATTTTTCATGCATATAATACTAGCACGCTGATAAAAGAATGCTTTCTCAACAAGCTTCATAGAATATGTGGCAGCTGGTCGAGATGGTTAGCTGTGGCCATATGGTCCAGCAAGTTCTAGCTTCCTAACGACGCGAACTTGTTTTTTTTTTTTTCCTTGTTTGTTTTTTTTTCTTCTTTTTTTCCTTCTCCTAGTCTTTACTGTCTGTATTTTAGTTATTAAACTACAAACAATGAACAATAAAATGAGCATCATTTCACTCCTTCATCCGTTGTCCGATATGACTTAATGTTGCAGGATGTAAATTTTAAAAAAATAATTAGGGAGTAAAATCATCAAAATGTTGGTATAGTATGTGTTCAATAAATTATGCAAACTCTTTAAAGTATTTTTAATAATAAAAGATACCCATGTGGCGAACTTAACTACGCTAGCCTGTTCGCATTATCGACTAACTGTAGATTTGCACGTTATAAAAACATAACCGCTTGATAATAGGTTGGGAATATAATGAGTTTTCATGAACGCAATATTGCTTTTGGTTACCACAAACGTTTAATTGTAAGAAATCGTGACATTTAAAGAATGAACTAAGTACTATTCTTCGTAAACCCTGACTTCAACCTGCATTTATATAAATAACTTTTCTTTTCAAATGAGAAAACGGTTGCAAAACAGCTACCGATTAACATAGCCCTCGACAACATCTCCACAGAAATAATGGTATCGAAAATCACGGAAAAGAATAATATATAAGTAAGCCATATTTAAAAATGCAAATACCGCTTAAAATAAAAACCAGCTTGTGTTTTCATTGTTCCATGCAGAGTATCACTCAGCCTCATCTACGCAGAACTCCAAGCATATAAAGAACTCCTACGGGACAAAAGTCCGGCATACCAACGGCACTGATATGAAACTGTTATCTGACAGCGCCGTTAACACACTACCGCCGCCTCCACTCACGTGCATATATAGTGCATATATACCTTCCTAACCACATATGTTCATACAGCAAACAACCAGTGGTTTAAAGCGCCTAGTGGGCCAAAGCCTGCCCATCCGACTGCCGGCGTCACGCCCACATACCCAAAGTAGAGCTGAACGATCAGCCAAATGATACGGGGTGGAGATCTGATCAGCATCTCGGCACTCCCAGCCGGAAAGTTGGCTTTCTAGACCAGGGTTCGCTACCTAGCGTAGCTCCTGAATTTCCTCAATATGTTGCGTGGTCACTGATCCTATACCCGGGACTTAAAATCTGCAAATCCCAAAGATGGTGTCGAATCCGGGCAATTTCTGAGGCAGGGAAGTAAAGCATGACGCAACAGCCCACTATGCTACGGCGCAGGACATATACATGCAAAACGTTGTACAAATAACTTTACCTTCTTTGAAACGGAGCATACTGTAAAATATGAGTCATTCGGTGCGGGTTGTTTGGGGAGGCAGACTCACCTTTTTACTCTACGTTGGGTCCTCTGAGGATGCTCAACACAGTTTTGAGCGAAACGTCAGCAAAAATTCTTTCACCGTGGCCTACAAGTCCAGAAGAAGCTTTGCTTAAAATGGACGCCGTTAGTGAAAGCATAAGTGTATATATTCACAGTTGTTTCATTTATTTCATTGAATAATTAGTGCTTGAGGTTTCGCTCGCCAGAAGGAGCTTCATCGGGTTATATTATTTATCTTTCAAGGGCAAGCTGATCGTTTCAGTCTGAGCATCTCAGAGTGATCTGGCGGGTCTTTACTGTTGTTTGTTCTTGCAGTATTGTGCAAAACGAAGGTGACACTTAATATTGTCATTTTCTTTTTTCTATCCCTATCGTAGTCCAACCGAGCTGTGCAGTATGTGACCTGTTGTACCAGTTATCTGAGGATCGCCATGAATTTAGATGCGGAGTAACAAAGGAATGCATGACTGAGCACTGTCTCGCAATATACGTCTTAATATCTTTTTAATTTCAAACCGTGCCATACTCCAAAATTTTAAAAGAGGCAGCTGTCATAGCCCACCTCGGTAGCGTTGATGGTAGCGTGTCTGCCTCAAGTTCAAGAGGTCCCGAGCTCGAATCTCGGTTAGGTTGAGTTACCTGGATAGGGTTTTTACAGGTTTTCCTTATCTTGAAAGACGAATGTGCCGTAGCTTTAAGCTTCATGGACCCCGGACTCATTTGAGCACCATTTAGCCCATTTTCATTCATCGTACGATATGACTTAACGTTGGAGGACGTAAATTACACAAAAACAGCTCTTATAGGATATAGGGTGTCCTTGTCACAATAATTTTTATCAACATATTAGGGTCGTTCAGTATTTGACCTGTTTAACAAAAAGTATGACTTCACAACGGAGAAGGCCTACATTTCTTCCTCCAGGAGACCGTTCTCTCTATACCCACAAATCCATCCTTTTGTTGATATCCGATCATCACAAATCTTAATTCTGGCCCGGACGGCAGGGATGCAGATTGTGAAAAACAAGAAGCAGATCACTAATCCAGGTCTTGGCATCTAACCCGGTGGAGGCAATGGATTTTTTCGGGAGTAGCAATTTTTGCACTTCTATTTCTTTGCAACGAAATAGGCGGGTGGTTCTGTGCCGTTGATTTACGAGACGTTAAGGAAGCGCAAGGCTCTGATGAAAGGGTTCTGAGCGAAATTAAGCGGTTTTTCACTTCCGATGTAGAATGCGGCGTTAAGAAACACAGCAGCTAAATTACATTGGTGTTCGATGGAAAAATCTTTAGCCCCTAGGTTCATTTACTTATCACAACATTGTACTCGTGGTCCTTATTAGCTGTAATCTTTCTTCAAGTTTCCGATCTCATTCCCTTTAAAAGGTCGCTCCATTTCTACACTCAGCCTGTTTTTATGTTGGTCCCGGTTTAAATAATCCGGACCTACTATTTAGTTCTCACTACTTCCAGGTGATCCCAATGGGGCAGCCACTTTGTGAATGTTGACCACGGAACTGATCAGTCTACCCCTGTGTTCAACTTTGACCACAATCAACAACCTTATTTAACTTTGAACACTGCCAATGCACCCAAAGCAACATTGAATTCAATATTAGTTATTGTATTATATAAAGTACATAAGTACACATGAAGTATTTAATTGTAATATTAATGTGCATAGAATGAAAAAATGTCTGAATCGGTTAATTTGTTCTCTTATTCTCTGGCAATGCCGCATATCTGAGGAAAATCGGAAGAGACTTAGAACAGTTTGAATATTGTCCAAAGATGAAGGAAAAAAAGCACATTTTGACGAAAAAGGCGTTTAACGATTGTTGCATCAAGAAAATAGATACGCAGAAAAGTTTTTAAGGTTTCTATTTCTTATGCCATTACTATTGGAATACTGAAATCACTATATAGAACTGGTAAACACCAAGAGTAGGAAGCACCCAAATTTCATAACATGCTTTCCTAACATTTTTTGGCATTAACATCACGAGTTTTTATGCATTTGTCAGTCTCGTCAAATGTCTTATTCGAGTGAAATCGTGTTACTTCTGGGCACGACGTTATAATGTGTACATTATAGATATAAATGAAGTTCCTGAAGAGCGTGGTACGGAGTGCCATACACTACAGCTGAAATATTTCACAAATATTGTTATTCAAACTTCATCATTCCATATGTCCATAGAAAATATACACTTCGCTCTTGACATTTTTCCATTTCCTACTGGAGAAAATATTCGTTTACTGTGCGATTTGACTTTAAATCTATTCCGCTTAATTAAATCGGTAATGTATACAATTAGCTTCAGGTTAACAATGTCAGCATATTTAATAAACTTACAGAAGAGATATCAAACTATGATATTACATCAATATACCTAGAACATAACCAGCGGAAACACCGTCATAGGAGAAAAAGAAAAATGTATTCCATTTCTATATTAACATAGGGTTGTATGTTAACATATTTCAAGTGCATGAAAATTCGGTACAACGAAAACATATATTTACCGAAAATAAAAAGTTCTCCTTAATAAATATGCGATCAATTTAACCAATATCAATCTGTGGTGCGTGGTAGAGTGTCTGCCTCACATTCACGAGCTAAATTCACCTTGACTCATTGGTCAGGATGAGCTATTCCTATAAGGTTATGTTTTGTAGAGTTTTACTTATCATGAAAGATAAATGTTGGGCAATTTTTATGTTGTATTGACCCTGGGTTCACTTAAACATAATTTCACCGACTGCATTCATCGTCCGATTTGGTCTATGTTGGAGGAGTCTAAATATAAATTATACAAAAAAATAATGACTTAACTTTCTGAACTGAATCGGCCAGTGGAGAAAGGACCTAAGTCATTTTTCTTAGCTTTTCAAGAGGAAAGAACTGTTTAGCCGATAAACCTACTTTCAGGAAGTTCTGTTTCATTTTTCGTCGTACTCCTTATTGCAGTCCAATAAATACAACATTTGGCTCAACTGCGCCGTCTTTGAGGTAAGCAAATATCCCTTTGTACGTTGTAACAGTTACAGAACGCTACGGAGTAAATCCAGTTAAAACGACGGTAGTGGCGAGACCGACTTTTCTTCTGCAAGGAGCGTCGCGAGGCAGGTCCCAAGCTTGATGGTAGTTCTGATAATAGACAAGAACAGTGTAAACAACCAAAAAAGTCTCAGAATGTTTTCAGTTATTTTAAAGAATATTTTCAAAAGAATAAGCTCCCTTTTTAAGGGTATTTATGACTGAAATTTCATGAAAATCGTGAAAATAACGACTTTTTTATTTTAATTCTATAAAATAATTTAGACATTCCCGAATGTGAAAAATGCATAATTTGCCTCCGGACGCCATTTTTAAATGCTTATTTAAACTCTGTCAGAGTCACGCCCTCTTTTGCCTACATCCACATTCTTTGTCTGCTTTCCGTTCTTAAATTTTCAATTCAATTCAAGAAAAATAAGGCTTTCAGACAAAATAGTTCCTAAAATGTTGCCAATATATCAGAGGCTGGCTTCTACAACATTACTAGAAAGGTGCAAAACAGGAAAAACACAGAATGCCAATGAATCTTTGCATCATGTCATATGGAATAAGTGCCCAACGGAAGTTTTCATATCAAAATAAAAATTGGATCTTGCTGTTATTAAAAGCATCAGTGAGTTTAACATGGGTAGTCTTAAGTCATTGGAGCTGCAGCAAAATATCCGAGGTGAAAGTGTAGTAGACTCAGCAAGGAAAACTTCAGTGCAGCAAGATCAGACTCGTATCCTGCAAAGCAAGAAGCGAAGTTGTGCAAAAGAAAAGCTACATTTAAAGAAGAAAAAGGTGGAAAAAGCAGGCAACAGAGGAGAAGAAAAAGAAATCTGAGGGTCCAACCGATCAGTCTGGTGGATTTTAATGTGAGTTGTGCAATCAAATCTTTAATCGCTGTTTTCTCAATGTTCATATTTTCAGCATTTTTCTTCCTGTAAAATGCTCCTTGCGATGCAGTTTTAGTACTACATTCATGAAACTTCCTACACAGGTTCAGAATATTATGAGGAATGGAAATTGCCCTAGGTTTTGTTGTGAAATGTATATAAGCATATATTTTTAATTTTCAAACACAAAACTTACAGTTTTTTAGACCAATAAAGAATATTTGTAAATTAAAAAAGTTTTGTGACCTAAACTAAAGGAGACACAGAAAAACCCAGAGCAATTTCAAAAAGTATGTGTATTATGAACTTAGGGTTAAAATATTAGACCAAAATTCAAAATATTTTGTCGCAAGGGACTTTTTAGTGACGTAAAAAAACATACAAAATTTATCATAATTTCTAAACTGCTGGAGAAAAATGGTTTAAATTTAGGCTGTAACATGTCTACATTATACTACACCTATGGTGTAAACTTGAAAAAGCTAGCATTATTAGTTCAGAATTTGAAAATTTCAGTCATACATACCCTTAAATTGGCAATTTATTGAGCAATATTTGACTTGTTCATAATTACCCAAAGCTAGTTCTACATTCTCCATTATGTACTTATAGTATGTATGGAAAGTATTGCATTCCAACTAAAAATTCTGAGATTTCAATGGAAATACAGCAGAACAATATCTGTGTACTCATTGTGGGATGTAATTAGGTCACTAGGATTATACGACTAAGCAATTAATGAGCGATTCTTTTGCTTTGTTTGAATTCAATCATTTTATGACTTCTTGGGCTACGCGTGAGAGATACACAGTCAGACAGTGCTATGTAAATGTATTGGTCTCCGCACTATGCTGCTAAAATGTAAAATATCTCTAAATGGACAAAGATACAGGGTGCAAAATGGTACCTCAATAGTTATAAAATAAGCACAGATACATATTTGGTTATTAATAGGTACCATAAAACCTCAATGAATGAAACAAAACAGCAAGTTAAATAATCTTGTTTCCATACAAATATTAAAGTTTCAGATACACAAAATAGCTTCATATTCTGTTTATCTTGAGCTAAAGGCTCAAGCTATCGCTTTAATGTTCAGATTTACTCTACAAACAGTATAGTTATTGATTAACTATGACACGAATCTAATAATATTAATAATAACAACAATAATGAACATAACAAAAGCAATATAAATAATAATGGAATAATAGCAATAATGAAAACCTGAAAATCCTTCTGAATCAGAATGTGCCCTCAGTGTTTGCATGGTTTTCTTTACGGTGTTTTGCAATGCGTATAGTTCAGAATGTTAGGTAATTCCATCGTAAACAGAATGTAAGGGTTTTGATGTGCTGCACTCATATGAGTTTCTCTACTTTTGTAAAACTGTTTTTTCAAATGCTTATTTCTCGATCAATCTCATGTCAGTCGAGTAAACCTGATCTTACTGGTAATTTTCTTGTTGGTTCAAGGTTAATAGGGGAATGCTACAGACTTTAAGGCATAGTGGAGAGTTCAAACAGCTGGTCTCTTGTGACGTTTACATTCCGCTTTCTTTGGATTGACGAGCCTTAAAATGAATATCGGGTAAATATTTTAGTAAAAATGTAAGTGTTGGAAAGTTCAGACAAATACTCGCAATATGGAATGTCTTCTGAACTGTTGACTCCACCAAAAACAAAATTGGGAGATATAAGTTTTCTGTTTTAACGAAATCTCTATTTCTTGGGCATTAACAATTGGTATATCTCTTAATAATTTTAATTTATGCAAAAGTTGTCCACAGTGAAGAGAAACTCTTGGTGAACTACCAGGAAATTCAAGATATAGATTCCATTTGTCACGACAATACTTTAAAATATAGCTTTAAATAAATTCATTTGAGTTATTTTTGGGAAATACGTAATTATCAAAAAATTATCCATTTAATGGAATCTGGGCTAGAGGGTTTCTTGAAAATCTTCTTATTGCATATTTGGAAGATGCCGAACTAAAGGCCCCTCAAAATCCAACCTCTGCGGTCCTCGTCCCGAGGGGTGGGCAACAGGAAGTAGGGGACTGACTGATGGGGTGATGTACGGTGGCGACTTAGTGTACCCACGACCGCTACGGCTGCCGAGAAGGCCCATCAGTAACCCCGAAAACTGGCAGAAGAGGCTCTGGTATTCTCCCCCAGGGACCTACTACGGTAGGTACGGGATTGGCGAACCCGGGGTCCCTAGCCACTCACCCTCATTTCATCCCCCTCACCTCCATCAACTGTGCCACGCTGTGCTACTGCTGATCAGTATGCATCACCTTCTTCCCCTTCTAGTTTTTTATTATGATTATTAGTACTTAAGGTCTTAGGTTTATAACTCCTGTCTCACCAGCAGGGATCTCTCCTATCTCCGTGGTTCTGTCCCACGGTTTTCAGCGCGGCTTCCGACATGTGTGCTCTCCGGATGTCTCAAAAGTGAAGGTTGAGCGGACCCTTCGCACTGCCCCTATGTGTAGCCTTAGGTGCGGAGCCCGTCCACACCGTCAAGTACACCCACGTAGCTCCTTGAGGGCCCGGTCTGTGGTAATCTCCCGACGGCCGCGTTTTGCCGTTGGGTTAGTATCACGGACCGGACGTGTTACCGCTGACGGAACCCCGGTGTAATCAACCACAAGTCCCCTGAATCCGCGTGTGCCCTTTATGCGCAGCGCGGCCTAAAGTGGGGAGCCACAGGCGGTTATTCCTGTGGTAGGGGCATAAAGCCGGGGTGTGCGTGGTGAACGGTTTACCCATACGGACAAGCAGTGGATATTGAAGGGTAGCTTTTCTGAAGTACAAATGAGATCGGTCATGGGTGAGGTCCCCATGACGGCACAGACCGCGAAGATTCGGTGTCTTTCTTTCTTTAACCCCCGGATGGCAGGCTGACGCCGACGGTTCCGGATGGGGGTCTATATCATCATGTCTCCGCGCAAAACCTCCTTCATTGACCCTTATTTATTGATGACCTTGGCATGTGATGCCAAAACGTTTAAGGATATTAGCCCATTTTATATAAAACGTGAAATAGATAAGATCAGTGGCCCTGTTAAAAATGCTACTCGTCTCCGAGACGGTAGCTTACTGTTAGAGACCTCAACTGCAGACCAGTCTAAAAAACTGCAAAAAGCGTCTTTGTTGGGCTACTACCCTATCCGGGTAGTCCCACACAAAACGCTGAACACCTGTAGAGGAGTAGTCACCACCTCCAGTTTAGATGGTCTTGCGAATGAGGAAATAGTAAGTTGCCTCTCTGACCAACTTGTCTGTCAGGCGTACCGGCTTACCCGAAAACAAGATGGCAAGGAATACCCCTTACGTACGGTTTTTCTTACTTTCGCCGGGACTAAGTTACCCGAGTACATCTATTGCGGCTACGAGCGTGCGAGCGTCCGCCAGTATGTCCCGAACCCCATGCGCTGCTTCCAATGTCAGCGGTTCGGACATACTAAGGTCACATGTACCAATCCTGCTCTTTGTGAGCAATGTGGCCTACCGAAGCACAACGATCCAAACTGCAGTCGAACACCTTGTTGCGTGAACTGTGGCGGCAGTCACCCCTCCAGTTCGCGACAGTGCCCTAGATTCATGGACGAAAAGAGCATTCAGGAGCTACGTGTAAAGGAACGCCTGACTTTTCCAGAGGCACGACGGCGCTTCGAACAACTGAAGCCTGCTACCACTACTACTGGATATGCACTAGCAGCTCGCCGTACTCCTAATACCACTGTTGCTGTTCAACACGTCCCTGTCTCCCACGCATCCACGCAGACTGACTTTCTAGCCGTTAAACCTATGTCTCAGACTGTTTGTATATCATCCAGCACAGCCTCCGTTTCAGCCGTACAGACTCCAGCCACCAAGCCATCACCGAGTAACAACAATCCAGTGGTAAATGTAAAAAACTGATCCCGGCCACAACATAGATGACGAAGTCGCTCGCCTTCCATTAGGTCCCGGTCTCGTTCTACGAGCCGTAGGAGTTCTGGCTCCCGAACATCAGCGGAGTCACAGGACGCTAACGATTTTCGAGTCGTAGGGCCCAAGTCAGCCAAGGTCAAGAAAAAAGTTAAAACGGCCCGTTAAAAACTCTTAATGGAAATAATCCAGTGGAATGTCAATGGTTTTCGAGCTCGTGCTCAAGACCTACAACATTTAGTTTCTCAACGGTCACCGTCAATTATTTGTCTCCAGGAAACACACTCACATCCCAATCACTCATTACACCTTCTCTCTTTCTCTGCATTTAGAAGCGACTCTCTTGCAGGTATGCGTGCGAGCGGTGGCGTTGCTACCTTAGTGGCGCCTAACATCTCAGCCGCCAACGTTCCTCTCACCACACCATTGCAAGCCGTGGCCTTTCGGATACAGCTGGAGAGCATCAGTTTTACCATCTGCAACATGTACCTGCCGCCGCTCAGTATAGTTCCAGAGCGTGATCTTCGAGCTCTATTGGCTCAGCTCCCCTCACCACTACTCCTTGTGGGAGATTTGAATGCCAAGCACACGCTCTGGGGATCAGACACTGATGACGCCCGTGGATGCCTCCTCGTAGACGTCTTCGATAAGTCTGACTTGCTTCTGCTAAATACTGGTGACCCGACATTCCTATCATCCGCTTATGGTACACATTCCGTACTAGACCTTTCTTTCTGCAGTCCGTCATTAGTACCACTACGTGAGTGGTCAGTACTTTCCGACCTCTTTGGCAGTGATCATTACCCCATTAACATTCATTTTTCTGGCCGCCAATGTGTACCTTCTCGACATCCTCGCTGGATTATTTCCAAAGCTAACCGGGAAAAATTCCAATCCCTCATACACCTCATCGACGATAATTTCGACACCATCGATGAAATGGTCGAATATTTTACTTGCTCGATCGTGCTCGCAGCAGAATCCAGCATTCCTCGAGGTTCCACTACACCACGTCGTATCCCTGTACCGTGGTGGTCCGAGGAATGCAGTTTGGCTATCAAAGCACGCAAACGTGCTTTGCGCATTTTTCAGCGGCACCCGACGGAAGGGAACTTCGTCGCCTACAAACGTTCTCGCGCTAGGGCACGCTTTATACTGCGCAACGCAAAGCGTAAATCTTGGGAAGCCTATGTGTCTTCGCTTTCCCGGCGCAGCTCTACCCAACAAGTATGGTCAGCTGTTCGGCGGATGTATGGCAAGTATCGCCGGACGGTAATTCCCGGCCTTGCCATCAACGGTTCCATGTGCACCACCGAGCAGGATATAGCTGAAGCCCTAGCTACCACATTTGCTGCCACGAGCCAAACTGCCCTCTATGACGCTCTCTTCCTGCCTATTAAGGAAAAGGCGGAGCGGGTACCTCTTAATTTTAATAGTGACTGCACCGAGCCGTACAACCAACCATTTACCGCAGCCGAGCTCGCCCATTCTCTGGCGTTAGCAAAGGATTCTTCTCCAGGTCCCGATGACGTACACCGGCAGATGTTGCTACATCTTCCATCTGAGGCGCTATGCTTTCTTTTAAACATCTATAACCGCATTTGGCATGAGGGGGTTTTCCCTTCCTCCTGGCGAGAGGGTATCGTCATCCCCATCCCTCGACCCGGAAAGGACCGCACGCTATCATCTAGCTACCGCCCCATTTGCCTAACGAGTGTCATCTGTAAAACGTTGGAGCGAATGATAAACGCTCGGTTAACTTGGTGGCTAGAAAAACATAACCATCTGTCCAACTTGCAATGCGGTTTTCGTCGCCATCGCTCAAGTGTCGATAATCTAACACGCCTTGAGGGGTATATTTACGATGCCTTTCTACTGAAACAGCACGCCGTGGGCGTGTTCCTCGACCTGGAGAAGGCCTATGACACCACCTGGCGGTACGGCACACTCCGTAACCTACATGGTTACGGTATGCGTGGACATCTACCCGAATTCCTGTGCAATTTTTTAAAACTCCGCCGTTTTCGTGTGCGCATAGGAAACACGGTATCCCGGGAGCGGATACAAGAGAACGGCGTACCTCAAGGGTCGATTTTAAGCGTCGCACTTTTTGCCGTAGCGATTAACGGCATCACTAGTGCCGTTCGAAGTGGAATTCCATCATCCCTCTATGTTGACGACTTCGCAGTTTATTATAGATCAGCCAACATAGACCACATTGAGCGCCAACTGCAGCTGACCATCACCCAGCTAGCAGCTTGGGCGCTTCAAACCGGCTTCCGCTTTTCAGCTGCGAAGACACAGTGTATCCACTTTCACCGCCTACGGGGTATTCACCCGCCTCCTGATCTTCATTTGAACGGCACACCCCTGCCATTTGTCTCGCACCTGAAGTTCTTGGGCCTCTACTTTGACCGACAACTCAATTGGGAGCACCACATTCGTCACCTTCGAGCCTCTTGCGATCGTTCTCTTCGGGTGCTGAAGGTATTATCTGGAGCATCTGGGGGGGGGCGATCGCACGGTAATGTTGAGGTTGTACCGCTCTCTGGTTCGGTCCAAGCTGGACTATGGCAGTTTTATTTATGGCGCAGCGACCGCCTCTAAACTTCGCCTTTTAGACACCGTGCGTCACACTGGCATCCGCCTTGCCATAGGAGCTTTCCGCACCAGTCGAGTCGACTGCCTGTATGCAGACTCGGGAGAACCTCCACTCCATATTCGTCGCTCGCTGTTACTCTGCTCATACGTCTCGAAGTTGGCAAGTTATCCCAATCATCCTTGTTTTAAACCAGTTCTGTGTCCAGATTTAGTCCACCGATATACGCGCCCTGGTTCTCGGACACGCCCCATGGGAATAAGATTTCAGGATCTCCTACATTCCCATGGCCTCCGAATGCCTCGCGTGGAGAGGTCGTCCATCAGCCCTTATCCTGCTTGGCAACTGGATCGTGCGCGGTTCAATTTCGCTCTTTCCAGCAACTCTAAACTCGCTACTCCACATTCGGTGTTCGAACAACTTTTTGCCGAACTACTGGGCCGTTACCCTAAATATGTTCCGGTCTTTACCGACGGTTCTCAGCTAGGTAGCACAACGGGTTGCGCGTTTTTCATTAACGGTGAGGCTCATAAATTTCGACTTCTGGACTCAACTTCGGTCTTCTCAGCAGAGCTATATGCCATCTTTTATATGCTCCTTTTTATTTGCAAGTTAGCTCCTGGCTCTTTTATTGTCTGCACTGACTCTCTGAGTGCTCTTCAGGCCTTGCAACAGCACACTGCCGCTCACACCCTTGTTGTAAAAATACAGGACCAGATCTCGCAAATGCTCAGTCGCGGATACCATTTTGTTTTCACTTGGATCCCAGGACATGTGGGCATTTCCGGGAACGAGGAGGCGGACGCGGCTGCTAAGTCCGCTTGCCGTTTGCCCCGGAGTTTAACAACTAAGGTGCCATACCAGGATGTGCAACGTTTTTTCCGTCGCCAGCTCCTATCTGCTTGGCAGCAATCCTGGACAGCTTTGAAAGGCACACAACTCCGGGGAATAAAGGAGAGCGTACAACCCTGGCTAACTTCCTGCAGGGATAACCGGCGAGCCGAGGTGATACTCACCCGGCTGAGAATTGGGCACATGGCCATCTATTAAGAGGGGAACCGGCCCCTGTGTGTGCCCCGTGTGCAGTACGCCTCACGGTGCGGCACGTACTGGTTGATTGCCCGCAGTACGCCCGCGTTCGGCAGTCAATAGGCTTGGGAGCTAACTTGCCCAGTATTTTAGGGGATGACCCAGTGGCCGTGATTAAGGCACTGCGGTATGTTACCGACATTGGTTTTAATATACAAGTGTGACCTGGGTTTTATATTTGTTAATTTTAGCGATTTTAAATTATAAATTTTAGATGGTTTTTATGGTCTTTTAACAGTTGAGTGGTTTTTTTACATTTTACCTTTTTAACTAAATTTTTATAGTTTTTAGGTTTTAGTGTTGACTTGGGGCCCAAATGACCTTGTTGTCGACGGGCCCTTAAACACCACTCACTCACTCACTCACCCGAACTAAAGTAATAATTTTGGTATTTAACATACCTTTTATGTTTGAATTATCTTGTTCAGACGCATAGACACACACACACACACACACACACACACACAAACACTCACACACATATGCGCGCAGACCTTTTCCTAAAAATGCCTTTTCTACAATTCAGGATGCCTCAAGGCTTGTATGTGCACTGAAATCTCAGTATCTAATATTTGGGTGGTGTGCAATACTTTCCGTAAACGCTGTTAGTTTCTTGTGAAGAAATAGCTATGCGTAATTACGGACAGGTCAAATAAAAACTGCTTAATAAATTTCCAGTCTAAAAAGTGAGTTTATTCTCTATTGAAAGATAAGATTCTTTAACATAAACGGAAAATATTCTGAGAGTTTTTCGGTTGTTTACGCTGTTCTCGTCTATTATCAGAGCTACATACTCCAGTTCAAGCCTCGGAACTGCCTTCGGACGTTCGCTGCAGAACAAAATTCGGTCTCGCCACAGCCGTCCTCTTAACTGGATATACCCCGTTGGATTCTGCAACTTTTCTAACGCACGAAGGGACATCTGCTTATCTTAAAAACGGGGCAGTTCGTTCACCTGGTATATAAATGCTGCTACTTAATGCTTAGTAGATATTGTAAAAATTGATTTTGAAATATTCTACTTACTTCCTTTCTCCACTCGATGTTTGGTTTACCACTGTTTAATATGTTTGTTTACTTAAATGTATAGTTCTTATTACAATATTGATTTTCAGCATTTTAGTTAACATAGCTACAATACTCGTATTGCATAGAACAAAAAATGAGAAAAGCACATTAACATTTAGAAATGTTGGAGAAGTAATTTGCAAATTACAATTACCCAATTCATTCAACTGTAGCTGAAGAACGTTTTATGAAATCAATGAGCACTAAATAGATTTCTAGAGGTTTTGGCACATCATCCCGATGCACTCTTTCACCAGCTTTTGTATGCCCTCCATTTTATCCTTCTGAATGGGCACTTTGAGTTATGCCCGCCTCGGTAGCGTGGTGGTAGCATGTCTGCCTCACGTTCAATAGGTCCCGAGTTCGAATCTCGGTAAGGGTGAGTTACCTGGATAAGGTTATTTCCGGGGTTTTGCCTTATCCTTCAAGACGAATGTCAGGTAACTCTAAGCTCCATGGACCCTGGACACATTTGAGCATCATTTCACCCAATTCATTCACCGTCCGATATGACTTAACGTTGGAGGACGT
This sequence comes from Mantis religiosa, assembly GCA_030765055.1. Classification (NCBI taxonomy): domain Eukaryota; kingdom Metazoa; phylum Arthropoda; class Insecta; order Mantodea; family Mantidae; genus Mantis; species Mantis religiosa. The sequence continues at coordinate 229,873,906 of CM060950.1, forward strand.
AAATTACAAAACAAAACAAAACTTTGAGTTATGGGTAAGCTGGCTCCAGTTCGTACGGAAATTTGAACGCATTTTCAGCAAAAGGTATGTATGCGCCACACAGCTTATACTAGAAAGTTTCAAATTATCGTTACTTAATTTTTGGAAAATACTTACTAGACGTTTCGATAGAAAACATATTCCTTTTGTGGCCACTCCTAATCAAAATACGTAATGCTTTCTGTCTGAAACACGGTCACATTTATTCTTGCAATATTATTAGCTACCGGCTCCACATATTCTTTGGAAGTATAAACTCAGTCACATTTTGAGAACTTTCTTTTAAGTATGCCCAACACACTCACACTCACTTGATCTCATGTGAGGAATATGTGGCTTGTAAGCCTCCTAAGATTGGAGCTATGTTGGCTATCCTAAACTTTTCTTTTATGGTTCTCTATGTTCTTTTTGTATTGTTACCGCTTATTGCTACCGTTCAGTATAAATTAACTTCAAATAAAACAGATTTCATAATTACCAAATTTTTATTTGAACACATCAAGAGCAACCCAAATAACCATAAATGAATGACCTCTCTCTGGAAATCGAGAATGATCTCATTTACCTTTCCCAGCTGTGTTAGTGTTAGGTACATTCGGATTAGGGTGTGATTTTTGTTTTGCCCCGGCACTCTATCAGAGAAGTATAGCTCTGTAATATTTTCTGGCAGAGTAGTCTTGATGTAATCGTATAAAAAGGAACATACTTCATTAGCCCCCTTCTTTCCCTCACTTTGATGATACACACGATATAATTCCTGGACTTAACATTATAAACGCAAAAACTGTTTAGCCATAACTGTCTGAGGTAGAATGTTTGTAAAGCCAAATTCTGCATAAAGTCAAATGTCAATCCAGCAACATGGCCGTCTTTATTTTGTTCTGCTTTCTTTAAAGCAGTATAAAATCTCCTACTCCTGTGCCTGTGTATATCAAGATCAATTTTTACTAAATTCTTGCTACTGTCAGTAATATGAGGACCTCTTATTTTGGCTTTTAATTCCCTCCCATTTGCAGTAAACATCAATTTGTGGGTGTCCAAAAAAATAATTGGCATTTTCAGAGAAGTACTTTTTGTAACAATCATACTTAGAATCGAATTTCGAATACTTCTATCGGAAAAGGTAATGCATAATTTTTATATTAAAAAATGCGTACAAGTATTTCATTTCTTTGCCAGCATAGTGGGCTTTCCTAAGGTGAAACGAATGGAAATGATCATGTATCGCACTCGATATATTTTCTGTGCATTCGTAGGTAGGCGAGTAAGCAGGAAGTCAGTTAGGCAGGCAGACAGGCAGTTGCTCGCAAAAATGGGAACTAAAACTTAACGAATTAATAAGTTTAATTGGGTTTGCTGTATTGAACTTCCGTCATTTTCCAATATATTGCTGAAAAAAATTGTGTTTTGATGACATTTCATTTCTTAGCACCCCTCAGAGTTGTGAAAGAGGAAAAGTGTAAACTAAGTAAGAATAATTAGGAAGGTGGATGTTAGCAATGATTAGATAAGGTAGCTTTAGCATTATGCAAGTTAGGAAGTACCGTTTAGGATGACGTAGGATGGCACGTGTCTGTTTAGATTAGGGTAGGGTTAACCTACCATGGGATTCTATGGGTTAAGTTAATTAGGCTAGGATTAGATAGGTTTCTATAACTAATGTTTCTGAATGTTAGGATAAAGGCAGTTTGTCTCGCGTACGCAAAGGTTGCTCAAAATAGGTCAGGTTGGTACTTTAAGTAGTTCATGATTGTCATGTGCTGTATGTGACCACCAAGGATAGGTTGATATTTCAGGTAGTACTGTCTACCCAGCACAAGAGGGCAAGAGACGAATGAAGGGGAGATGGCTATGAACTGTTGATCTGCTCTGTTAGTGGATCTGTTTTCTAGGAAATGAGTGTATGAGAGTGCATATGAGTCGCCCATACTGCCATGCTTGTTGAGGTAACTGTAGATTTAGGTATTATGCCTGGGTAAGCTATGTGACACACTTGCGTATTTTAAACAAATCTAGCATCCTTGTCATAATGGGAAGGCGAGCACAAACACTGTGGGAACACCAAAAGTGATTACGTTACGCTTTCCTCTAGCTTGCTTTCTTGTGATGGGTTGGACAGTATAAATATTTGAGCAGTGAGATTTCGTCTTTCTCTTACGGTTTAACAGTTACATGAAATTCATTCAGAATGAGAAAGACCTTTGAGGACATTCCTGGAAAATTAAATATATGCACTACATTTGTCATGAAAATATATTAAGCATATGATGTTTTATTCTTTAGAATTATTTTCTAGAGGAAACACACCTTTCGAATGATATTCCATATAAGGTATAATTTGTGGTGGAGGGTTCTCCTTGCGAGCTTTGGTTCACAGCTTTGTTAGTTGCTAAACCTGCATGCCCAGTTTGGTGTGTAACCGGCTCATCGCATATGAATGGTACTGCTCACACAGGAACACACACATACACAAACATGTATACACAAAAAACAAAATTGTAACATAGAAAATTTCCTGAATGTGCATTTGTTTTGGATACAGGTGACCTCAAGTGTGTTTATTGCAAATTTAATTTAGCTAGTGAAACCTTGGTACTATAGAACTTCTTTCGTTTAGCTGCTGTGTACTTGGTAGGCAATGTAATCATGGTTACAAAGCTGTTGAACTGCAGTTGATTAAATATTTGTAAATATACAATTTTGAAAGTAGATATTTAGGTTTAAAGTTTTGTTCAAACGAATAGTTTTGTGAAGATTCCAAGCGCATTTGCTTTAATAAGCGTATTTGCTGAAGGATATAATGTTTTCTGAAGGGTCCTTACAATGTGTCCTATCTCCATCCTGGCCTTTTTATTGAAAAGAATTATTTCTTAACAAATATCCACCTTAGCTATGTTTCTGAATGCGTCAAAACGACTATTGTTTGTATTTGTGTTTTCGTTATCGTAACTTGACGCATTTTCAGAACTGTGGTGTCGTTCATTTTAGCATAAAGTAATTCAAACTACTCCGTACGAATGCTTTCCATTCATACACAGTGATGAACCGTGCATGAATAAAATCCCAAGTCCTTTGGTTATATTCGAGAACTATAACGTTTTAATCACAGCTAAATGATAAGAATTATAAATCTATAGCAGTCAAATTTCGGAATGCGTCACGAAGTCTATTGTCATACCTATATCCAATTGGCGATAGCATTGGCTATCCCAGGAACTATGAAATGTAATCTGCCGATAAGGGAAAATGTGACGTGGTACCTTGATTTTTTAAATTGTAAGATTATAAAAATAGTAGGAAAGTCAGCATAAATGAATCAAAGTAAACTAAACAAATGTTTGTTAATTTGAGAGTCATATAACCATATTTCGCTGCACTTCAGTTTTAAGATTTACAAGGTGCTTAAGAGCAAAAATGTCACGATTGTTCAGTTGACAGTCATGATATAGACATTTTTAAGCAAAGCATGTTAGTTTTCGTGCAATGCGTTATCAATCTAAGGTATTTAAAAGTAAATACGCACGTATATATAACCTGCTGGGCAGGTCACAAGGAAAGGTATCTTGTACTGCGGCTTCTGAAAAATGATACAATATTTCGTAACTAATACCATTTTGAACCCTTCAGACCTATTACATTCTTCAGCACTCTTTAAGTTCTGTAAGCTATTATGCGGTTTACATGCTGAAAGCACTTAATAAGGATTCAGGGCTAAATGCTGTACATAGCAAACTTACTGCAACATCTTGATATTTTTGTCAATTCTTCTTAAAGGAAAGGTTCAATTCGTAAAAGAGCATTGATTAACAGAAATAATGAGCCACAGTTTTTTACAAACATATCCAAACTGGAAGGCGGTTTAAGAAAAGTTCTAATATTCATGTCACCCTATTTTAACCCAATTTCACTGAAAAACCTTTGTGGGAGTATCTGTTAGTCAGTTGGTTGCTGGTGGAGATTTTAAGTTATGCCAAACCTAAAATTTCAAATTAGGAAACTGAAAACGTTGATTTGACTAATGTGTATATATAATTAAATCAAGTTTTCTTTAATTTCATTGAATATGTTATCAGATAGTATTTCTGACATTACACTCTACAAAATATAAAATTTATTTCATGTGTCCTTGATTATGTTGTGATTTTTGTGAATCTCATTTTTCGATTGGATTTGAGAAAATGTGCATTTAACCCAAGCTGCAAAATTTTAAGTAAGTGGAGAGTAGAGTAAAGTAATGTGTAATGTTTAACGCCCGCTTTTACTACATCTGGCACCGCAGGATGCCAGATACATGATGATACATGAGATGAAGATGGAGTTCCGGTGGGATCAGATCTCAGAGAAAACTAGAGATCCCGGAGAAAACCCTCCCCAGCGCCGTATTGTTCACCACTAATCTCACTTTGAAGGAGCCTAGGATCGAACCCAAGCGGCCTTGGTGAGAGTAGAGCAGTCTAACCACTCAGCTATGGGCGACCTATGGGGAGAGTGCTATCCTATTTTACAATTATGTTAATTTTAGCATTTATATGCGCACTATTAACAGGAACTGCGAAGTCAAATTAATTATGAAAATTTTGAAATAGTATAAATATTTCTTATTTCCCCCCAAAATCCAGTATGATTATACAATTTCTTAACTTTTTCAATGGTACACCAAGCTGCTCTATTTTTCAGGTTAGCCTTATCACTCCTTATCACATTTATAGTTTCAAAAAGAAATTAGGTATGATAATAATGAGAAAATAGCTAATGATTCTATCAATAGAAAAAATATATTATTTGGGTGAAGCAGTTTCTGATATACAAATATTTGTATAGTAGTAGTGTACAGCACTGGCGTTTTCTGACCTTTTTTTTGTAATTTTACGTCCTCCAACGTTGTCATACTGGTCGATGAATGTAATGCGTGAAATGATGCTCAAATGAGCCCAGGGTCCATAGAGCTTAGAGTTACCCTACATCCGTCTTTCATGATAAGGGAAAACCCCGGAAAAAGCTTATACAGGTAACTCACCCTGACCGAGATTCGAACTCGGGACCTCTTGCACGCGAGGAAAACGTTCTACCACCACGCTACCGAGGCGGGCGTGTTTTTCTAGATTCACGTGTTTCTTCATAGACATTGCCTACATATTTTCTAGCGGCCAAAACTAGAGAAAAGCGGGAATTCAAAATAGGGAAGCGGTTACGGGTGAACAAGTTCAATAAAATAACCATAATTAGCGACTGGGCATCCTTTAGCTTCAGATACGTATATATTCATATGTAAAATAACGTTTTAATGCCCTTAATTAAAGTCGTATACGCTCAACCTACTGATATATAATGGTAAACTTACTTGTAATTATTGAATGCATTAGGAGAGACATAATCAAAGATTTGATCATAATAATATGAGGATCGGCTGACATGTCCCGGGCCTCACATAGAGATGTTTGACAAGTCACATCGTGTAGTTTAACTCTAGACTGGCCTGTATTCATAGTTACAGGTCAATAGCTTGTTTAGTTTTTGAATGACGGCATTTAAACGAGTCAAGTGCAGAACTTTCACGAAACTGGAGGATTTGTAAAACTGAGCAGTGATTATATACTTCAATTTGAAAGGGCTTAACGCCCTTGCAACCTTGGATTTGGAGCAAAGAAGTCTGGTTTTCACCTCACTGCAGCTGTTCATAGAACGAAGATAAATACAGGCACCATAAGCCTTCTCTGTGGCATCGCAAAACCTATGTATTTGTATGTCCCTTAATGTACCTGTGATTAGGACGTGTCTTGGAATACGTATAGCAAGAATGATGGACAATGTCTCGCAGAAATTTAGCCATTGTTGGATGAGGTGGGATGGTATCAATTCATCCCAACCGAGTTTTTCCAACCAAAGAGATTGCAGAAACATCTTGGCATTTATGACAATAGGACTCACTAGGCCTAAAGAATCAAAAATAGATGATATGACAGAAAGTATGCTTCGTTTGGTGTAGCTAGAATTTAGATTATCCTGAAGAGATGGATTGTCTTGTATCTGGAATTGATCTGTTTCAGGATGCCAAAGGAGACCAAGAGCATGCACATTTTCACTGCTATCCAATGAAAGTGGAAGTTGTTTCTCTCTGTGTTCCAGTGGAATGGATTTTAAAATATCTTTATGATTAGAACACCATTTCCTAAGTGGGAATCCACCACTGTCTAACATCTGAAGTAGCTGCCTCGGATTATGTAAAGGTTACTGTAGATCATTATGACCACATAAGCAATCATCTACGTAGAAGGATTCACGGATAGCTTGAGAAGCTAATGGATATTTAGCCTCTTCCTCTGAAGCTAGTTGATGCAAAGTCCTTATGGCCAAAAAGGATGCAGGTTTGGTACCATATGTGACTGTAGTAAGAGCGTAGTCCTTGATAGGTTCATCTTTGTTTTCTCGCCATACTATTCTTTGGAGATCTTGATCATCAGGATGCATTTCCACTCGCCTGTACATCTTAGAAGTGTCAGCTGAGAATGCATAGCGATAAGTTCTGAATCGTAAAATTATGGAGATAAGGTCATCCTGAATAATAGGACCTAACTTCAGCACATCATTCAAGGATGGTCCTGAAGATGACTGTGCAGATGCATCAAATACAACTCTGGTGCGAGTAGTAGTAGACAAAGGTTTGAAAACTGCATGATGCGGAAGATAGTAACAAGGTTCGCCTTCCTTTGGTGGTGACACTTGCTTCATGTGCCCCATGGATTCATATTCAGAGAAAAATTTAGTGTAATCTTCTTTAAGTGTGATGTCGTTTTGAAGACGTCGTTCTAAGTGCATAAAGCGATTGATGGCTTGCTGTCTAGATTCACCTAAGCGATTTTTGTCCTCCTTGACGGGTAGACGAACTGTAAAGCTACCATCGACATTACGAGTGGTTGTTTTTACATAATATTCTTCACACTCCTTTTCCTCCTTAGTAAGAACATGCTGAGGAAATTCTTCCAAATCCCAGAAACGTCTTAACTGTGTGTCAAGTTTATCAGTGCTGATGAAGAAATTATACTGAGGCGAAGACTTAGCCTTGAACTTGTATGATGACCTTGGAATAGGGCCTGATATTATCCAACCGAGGGCTGTGCTGGCTAGTATAGGATGTCCTTGTCTCTTTAAGGTTTTCCCATGCAATAACTCGAAGAATAAGGAACTTCCGATTAGGATTTCAACTTCATCAGGAATGTTGAACCTAGGATCTGCTAATGGAATGCTAGAAGGAATATTCCAGTTGCACAAATTGACATGTGTGGAAGGTAGTTTTCCTGTTATACGAGGAAGTACTAGACATTCAATTTTAGTCTTAAAATCATGTACCATAGATTTCAGATTGACCTGAACATGGTGTGTGGCCGTAGAAATGGTACCATTTATGCCATTGATAGGCGTATCAGCTGTCACCTTATTAAGCTGTAAGTGCTTCGCAAGATCTGCAGTTATGAAATTGGATTGACTGGCAGAGTCGAGGAGTGCTCTACATTGTATGAGATTGCCATATCTGTCTTCCACTTGCACTAGTGCGGTGGCAAGCAAAACCTGCTGTGTGGATTTTGATTTAAGAGAACAGTAGCTAGATGGCGCGTCAATTGTTCTAGTAGAATCATTTACAGGACTAGATGAAGTTGCACGTGAAGCATTTTTTCTGTTACTATCATGAAGCAACTTGCTGTGAGTGGATGAGCCACAATTGCAGTATGAGGCACGATTACATTTACTTGATATGTGATTAGGAGCAAAGCAATTGGCACAAAGGCGCTTGGATTTAATGAAAGTCCAACGCTTATGCACATTAAGGTTTTTGAAGTCATCACAATTATGTAGCATGTGATTGCACTGACAAAATGGACATACACGATCACTCGTGGATAGGTAAGACTGTTTACTGTCTCTGCTGTTGGGCTTAGCAGTGTGCAAATCAGTCTTAGGCTTAACTACCGTCTTGTTACATGCAGTGTTAGCAAGCAATTCAAAAGGGTGTGCTCTTGCTTCTAAAAATTGCATAAGATCCGTCAAAGAAGGGAAGTTTTGAGAATCTATTTTACTCTCCCATTCTCCGCGTGTGGTGTCAGACAAATGTTCTAGGAGAAGTTGCATTAAAATGATTTCATGCAAAGGCACTTCAAGTTTTAATGCTTCAATGGCATTCAAGTTATTTTGAAAATGGTTGAGCAAGGTACGTAGTTTATTTACTGTTTCCTTATGCATTACTGGTGGTGCTAATAAATATTTTATATCATCTGTAGCTATTAGTCTTGTATTGTTATAGTGTGAGCATATGAGCTCCCATGCTACATCAAAATTTTCACTAGTGACAGGTATGTTCTGTATTAGTGAATGAGCTTGTCCCTTGAGAGAGGAAAGTAAGTAATCAATAGCATCCAAAGCTTGGTTGTTTACCACTAAGCTTGTAAATGTTTCATAGAAATGTTTGAAATGAGTGACATCACCCTCAAATTTAGGTAATTGTATCACAGGCAGTTTGATAGCTTTAGCTGCTTGTGACGATTGCGACTGCACTATGTGCTGCGAATGTCCAGAACCGTTTTCTTGCTGTTCATGATCCTGTATTAATTCAGCTAACCTAGCCTTCAATTCGATGTAACTGTTTCTTGTTTCCTCCTTGTGTTCTGCATGCATATCTAATTCAGTTTCCGCTTCCACAAGAGATTCAATTTGGGTCTGAATAGCTTCATATTTGTCCCAATTTTAACTTAGGTTATCGAAATTAGCTCTCAATATGAAAATGTTGACCTGTTCTGGTAATTTATCAAGAAATTTTCGAACAAAGGTAAATTCTCTTTTGATTATACCCCTTCTTTTGACAAGAGCTTTCAAAACCTGCTCCATATTGAATGTTTATGAGACTTGCTTAAATGAGAGAAAGAAGGAAAAGGAATGTTCTGACCTGAAATGTGTTGCGATGCAGGCTACTGCGTCGTTGCGAATGAAATACTGATAATCTGCTGTGTAGATCCCTATGCCTGGCGTCCTGGGGCCCACTGAATCCATGCAGAAGAAACTGTTGCGATGCACAATAATATCTGCCCGTGAAGGACCAATGTTCGTGTCGTGATTAATTTAATTCGGAGGACCACTTGATTTTAGCTACATTTCTTATATGAATAATCATAAAGAAGACAATACATTAACATTTAGATAAACTAAAAAACGTCTTTGCATTGCAACAACGTTGCACTCAGCCACACAACGAAACACATCACATCAATGTTCTTGTCTCAAACATGTCTGACTAACTAACCGGAAAAAGACTACTTTCTTGCACGCTGGCGATTCACATGACCAGTTTGCCGCATAACCGGCGCCGAGTAAAATATTCATGCGTCCGACAAACAAATGACGATCATGGCGCAAACCATCAAATTTCAAGCTAGTACTGCTCTTCCTCAGAAACATAAAAATGTATATGAAAATATAGTGTTCATAATATTAACATGTAAATATATAATAATTTACAATTGTAATTTTTCATATTATCATATGTACGAGAGCTGTTCAATATAAAATAATCACATTTTTTTTTTGACAACGTACCTTTACTCATCCTCATAATTGTGATGGTCTTTCTCAAAATAGTCTCCCCCTGAATGCGATGCACTTGTCCCAGCGTTTCTGCCAGTCTTCAAAGACCTGCTGGAAACCATTTTGAGAGATCCTTCAAAATTGCCTCCTCAGCCTTCACCGTTGTTTCTGGTGATGGATGATGCCTTCCACGAAGGCGCTCCTTCAAGTTAGGGAATAGAAAAAGGTCACATGGGGCTAAATCCGGACTATAGGGAGGGCGAGGGATGCACTTCACGTTGACTTTTGCAAGATATTCAGCAACAACATTGGCAATAATCGGCCGCGCATTATCGTGGTACAACATCCAGCCTGCTTCATGGAAATGTAGTATTTTGCGCCTGATTTGGACTTGCAATGTTTTCAGGACATCCCTGTAGTATTTTCCAGTTACTGATGTGTGTGCAGGTGCAACATGCTGATAAGCCATTCCTTGAATATCAAAGAATGAGATCACAATAACTTTCCCAGCAGATGTAACCACTTTTGCTATTTTGGGGGGTTGGTGATGAAGGAGATTTCTACACTGAGCTTTGTTGTTTGCTCTCAGGATCAAAATGATGTAGCCAAGTTTCATCAGCAGTGATTACGTTTGATAGAAATTCCGGATCTTCCTTAAAATTAACTGCATGTTACCTCCATTGCAGCGATAGGCGACACTGAACATGTCTGAACTTGCCTGGTTCTCACAGGCGGGAACCAGCAGTAGCAACAGTGAGACCACTACGGCGTGTTTGTTTCACATTAAGCTAACAGATAGAATTTTATTACGCAAAATTATGTCCGTAAAAATTATGATCATTCTTTATTGAACAGCTCCCGTATATATAGTTTCATTGACACTGTTTTTATTGTAATTGTAACATAATATTGTATCTCTCTGTGTAACTTCGGTGTTCTATGTACTGGTACTGCATTTCATATATTGAGTGCATTATACATATACTGTATATTTTATTACGTAGTCACGATATGGCATTGCTGTTAAAATGACTTTAATAAATTAAATTAAAAAAAAAAGGTTACAGAGATGGCGCACTAAAGCAAGCTTCAGAGCAGAAAATTTGGAACAACCAGGAAGCATTTAATTCAGAGGTTACTCCGGGGTATTTCTGCACACACTAATAAAAAGCTTCTACAATAGCAATGTAATACGATACTAATGACGTAAAATCCATTTTTAAAGGTCATAGAGCCATTTGGAAACGTATACTCAACTAACATTTTCCCCCCTTACCTACCTCGAAAATATGCTTTAACATATTTAATGTGACATTTGTGGAAGCTTCTTTACACCGTTACCATGGAGATATTATAATTATATCTTTAAAGCACTGTGGCGCTATTTGTTCGTTTCCATGGCAACTAAATTGTAAGTTAAAGAGTGTCACAAATACGTACAGGCAGGAAGGATATCCAGCAGTTGTTGTGCACCATTCTGTCAAGCAGCTCTTAATGTTGGCGACTTGTTAATGATACCTTAGAGGGGGCAGAGGACATCTCTGAACATGAGGACTTGCTATACAGATGTACCTACGCCAGTAATTACTTAACTAAGCAAACTGTTTGCACTCATGGATCGCATGGCAGAATGTGAAATACGCTGTAAATTGCCTCTTTCTTAATTAATAGCGCAATCATCAACCAAGCAGTGAATCTGACGCAGAAATAAAACCAACAACTTCGCAAAAACCATCCTAAACGCTATTGCAACATCACTTCAGTTAATTGTATATTAAAATAAATTCAAAGAGTTTACAACTTGAAGGTGAGAAGGTACTGCACTGGTGTTTAAATTTCACATTTTTATTTTTACATTTTATTATAATGGCATCCCTCTAGATTACAAATATATAGTTAAAAAGTTCATTGGAGCAATATTTTAGACCTAATTTGCTAATCATATTATGCCATGTTAAGTTTTTACCACACCCCTTTTCGTAAACATTCAGAAAATCGATCATAACTTCTGTAATATTGTTGCGTATAAGGTCTGAACAAGATTTGGGAAATATTTTAATTATTGGAGGTTCACATTTCATTTCGTGGTAAGCTCCAGGCTTTATCAGAAATTAACAATTTGAGACAGGTTGGATGACTCAGTGATCGGAGTAAGCAGTGGTATTGATCTACCAGCTCCTCTGTGTTCTGTTAAATAGGCAGGAAAATTAAGAAGAGCCATTCTTGGGTTGCACAAGTTTGCACCATAGGATTTAAACCCTCTGTGAGGAACCGCTGAGTCTTATGATAGCAGACATTTTGGAAGTCAGTGATATTTAAACGATTACAGCCAGTAAGGAAGGGTTAGTCAGATCGTGGTTAGTTAGTCAATCATCAGTTGGTCAGTCAGTTAGTTGGTTAGATCATTGGATGCTGCTACTTTAGTCTCATCATATAACTTGTGAATATTTCTACAAAACTCAACTCATCAAAGTGAACTAGCCACCTATCGTTTAGAACTCTACGCAAATCTACATAAAAGGTAATATTTATTTATCATGTATTAATTGACTCAATGTCTATCTAGATTGCATCCTTTATCTCTTCAAGATAAAGGAGAGCTTTGTTTGGTTTGATTTCTCCAAACTTTAAAAATATTTGTCAATGTTATGGAGAACCCATAACTATAATTTAACCCTAATCATGTCCCTAACCTTTGACCTGTTTAGCTCTACCATGTGATCCCTTATCCTTTCAGTAACTGCACCCCCAGTTGTCGATTAGGTTTGTAAGTCCTTCACCCCCCTTACAATCCTGGTTTTCAACAATACTGAACAGATAGTTCTGAACTAAGCCTTGTTTTGTAAGGGATCTTTCAAGCTTTCTGCTGGTACCACTCTAACTCCAATGATGCTATCTTTTCTTTTGTCTTTGACTGCGTATGTGAACAGTTGTTTGTTCTTAATAATATGTTGTACTAGTTATTGGTGAATATATGATATGGGTAGTCCAAGAATATTTCGAAAGAGAAAGTTTACAGGCAATGGTTTTAATAAATATAGAAGAGTAAATGTGGAAAATATAAATAGAATATACAATGAAACCACATGTAATAATGAGGTTAGTAGGCTCAGTTCACACAGTTAAGTGCAAAGGTTCTACTCCCGTTATTCCTGGACCCGTCGGACCAAGGACCCGGTTCTCCTTCTACCCGGGGGCGATGAATACTCCGGGGCCCTTTCCATAGCGAAATACCTGATTTCTTAACCCCCCCACCCTACGCTGAGCACGTCAAGAGAGGGGATGGAAGTGGATACGTCCCTTACCTGCGTCAACCCCGTAGGGATGATTACCGAAAACCTCGGTGGGGCCGCCTGGTGATCTAGCACACCTACTAGCTCTGCAGGCTACTACCCGGGACTTATAAGGCAACCCTCTGCCCTTCGGGCGGCCGTAGCCTGCACAGTTCACACAACATATGTGCTAATCATGATGGTAGTCATATACAGAAATTGATGTGCTACGAGTCCTGAAAGCAGATAAAATGGTTGGAGAACTGGCCAAGAAAGCCAGAAAAATGAAGAGGAATTTGAAAACAATAAGTGAGAATACAGAGGGTAAAGATTATGCAGCAGGGATGTTCTGACTCATGTGAGAAGTCAGTAATCAATATATAAACTTTAAAGCTGTTTTTCTGAGTTTAACATATTTTCAGGTTCCGGTACACTTTTCTAAAAAACTAATGAACCAAAACATATGAATTTTTTGTGTGTATTAAGCAGACTTAGGAGAATAACAATAAGCGATTTTTCTCTGATATTCATAATACTTCTTTAAAAAAATAAAATTTCCTGAAAATTCAGTGCTTGTGTTTACAAAAATTAAAATATTATTACAAATTATCGGTACAAAATTGCAAATAAATTTAGATTATATTAAAATTAGGGTTTTAAGAACATGCCTGAAAAGTTTCATGTAAATATCAATAATAATTTCTTAGTAATGTGTGCCCAAAATCTTGGAAATAACATTGTGGAGATAGGCAGTACCTTGTCACCTTAAAATTGTGTTACATTATCCCTTTCTAATGTAATATAAAGCTTACGAACAGAAATTTACCTTGATTGGAGTTTAAAATTATTTTCTTTTAGGTAATAATAAAATGTGTGAGAATTAACTCACAGAATCTGACATGATATTTGGGAGCAAAGGGTTAGGTTTTCCTCTTAACCAAAGATACTTATAACGGCTAAGTGCTTCTGTTTGTTATTTGTCCATCAAGTGCAGTCAGAAGACAACGGTGGGCTGGTATTACTGCAGTTTAAAGCAATCTTAGTAGGTAACATTAGACATTGAGTTTAATTGTGTAAAGGCTGTGCTGTTGCGCTACTTTTTTTTTAGTTTACGTCGTCCAACGTTAAATCATATCGGACGATGAATGGAATGGGTGAACTGATGCTCAAATGAGCCCAGGATCCATAAAGCTTAGACTTACCCATCATTTGTCTTTCAGGATAAAGAAAAACTCCGGAAAAAAACCTTATCCAGGTAACTCACCCTGACTGAGATTCGAACTCGGGACCTCTTGAACGTGAGGAAGACACTCTACCACCACGCTAACGAGGCAGGCGCGTTTGGTTCTCGTATTAATAATCGCCCCGTATTATTATTCTCGTATTAATAATTGAGTTAATAGGTGGACGAAAGTGGAAAGCAGTGCAATTTGTGTATAACGTTTATAATTTGTTTTGTATAGGAATGAAGTAACGCTACAACTGCGCGAGTTTGGCTGCTATGGTGATATCCCTGCGGACGGTGTTCAGATAAACTTTGGGAAGAGAACACCGTAAGAATAATTTATTATCATCATTATTTTTAAAACTATTATATTAATCCACAAGGCACTAATACTTCTGAAGTATGCTTTAATTTTTCAAATATTTCTATAGAAATTCAGAAATAGTTGTACTATTTGCCTAACAGGGGGCAACTCTTACAAACATATCACTTTTGATATCTGCTATGCACAGCTGGTCTGAAAAGTTTCCGACCTATTAAAGATACAAGACACTTTTTCACATATGTTGATTTTATTTTTCAACATTTCTTCTTGTAACTCTACATACCTCTACATACCTACCCAGCTAGGTTCCCATCTCTGCAACACGTCCAAATAGTACTCGGCGTTTTCTCTGCAAAATAACTGTTCACGAAGATGATTGCCTCTTCATTTGATGAAAATGGCCGTTTTACCGCAACTTCTGCCTTCAGTTTGTCAAGTAATGATGCGTAGTATGCTCCTGCAATGGTAATTGATTAAAATAACTCCATGACTATCCCAAAAAAAAACGGTTAATATGCTAATCAGGTCTTCGCGGGTGATCAGTTGTGTCAAATTAATAAACGTTAAGCTTTCGGCCATTGTAAACTCCATGGCCTTCTTCCGGATCCTGAAAAAGGCCATGGAGTTTACAATGGCCGAAAGTTCGATGTTTATTAATTTGACACGGCTGATCACCCGCGAAGCCTTGATTAGTAATGCTCGCCGTGAAAGCTTTAAGTCTTACATGTTAATGTGCTGCTAAGTTTCCTTTCTGATATTCTACACGCAACGTAAAGGCCTTTAACGATTTCTAGTAACAATAAAAGGTAATACCAATGTATTCAGTTGAAACAGTTTTACAAAATATTAATCACACAAAAACTAAAAATGTAATTACTCTCATACATTAATCCACCATTCTCAGCATAAGCATTTTCAAAAGGTTCTTGGGCCATTAGGATTGGGATTTCATTACGGGGGGGATTCGGTATGTAGGCCACCTTGCTGGGCCCATTGTACCCCCGGGAGGAAGGATGTGACGGAGGAGACAGAGGGCAGCCGACCCAAGGAGCCCCGACAATACATTTGGCAGGATCCCCACATTTTACTTGGGTAGAGACTTCCCTCAATAGACCAGGACAACGAACTCGCTCCCCCACAGCGGGACGGCAATGAGCCCAGCAGCTGAGCCCTAAAGGACCCTGGCTCACGGTCACGAAATGGTCCCAACAGAGGAGCGGAGACCGGCAACCGGCGTATAGGACGAGGAAGTAGTTCTCCTCAGAGCATATCATCCTGCCATGCACCGCCGAGACACTCGCCGATACTTCTACCCTGAAAGAGACCACCAGGTGAGAGAGGATGTAAAATGATAATGGAGATGAAATGGAGGGACAGGAAATTCGGGGGATGTAATTAACCTACTCAGCATTCGTCTAGCTACCGGGAAAAACTCCTGAAAAAAACCCATGGGTCAGGTAGGTCGACCACGGGAATCGAACCCGGGTCCACCAAATGCGGGCCACAGACTAAACCGCCTGAGCCATCCTACTCTGCTCTTGGGCCATAATAATACTTAATTATTACCAAGATGGAAACTGCAATGGTTAAACAAATTTTTAATTTTTACTTTGGCTGTACAGTATGTTCTTTAATGTTATTTATTTAAAAGCTGATGACCGTTAGAAGCAGATTTCGAAGAAATTCCAGGTATTTGTGTTAAATATATAGAATATTTCAATACCATGTAGTATTCAAAATATCCTTTAGCAACAGGTATAGTCCTCGATTTGCCACAGCGCTTGAATACAGCAGAGTTGCTGAAATTCGTCGTAAGCAGGGTCCTGTGTTCATTTTTAACGTTTATTCTGAATTTCTTACAGTTTGTCTGGTTTATCTTGAAACACGGGAATTAGAGAGAGAGCGCGTGCACTATTGCCCGCACCTTTGTAGATAAACCATGACTGAATAATCCCATATTGCATCACATCTATGTAACGTTCCAATTGACTCCGTCTGGTTATATTTTAGCTATCCCTTTAATACCTTCAAGCGCAGATCTTTAAAGACTAATGGTAGATGGCGGTAGTATAGATATACAGTGCATTAGGGAGTTTTTGGAGAGTCACATTCTTCTGAATTTATCACGAAATTGTCCAAAATAACAATTAATCCGTCTTTTCCCCAGTATGTATTTTCTACCTCTTTCTTTGATTTGTGTCCACATTAGCTTGATATCATTCGTATCACAATGAAACCGAGGTAAGGTGTGTCCATTTAGTTCAGTGATGGAGTCGATTGTATACTGTTTGAACTTATCTTTGTTTCTCTTAATTATCTCGTACAACACCGGTTTTGATACAATATTTCCATTATTACCATATTTCACTCTAAATATAAAGCACTGTTTGTAAATAAGCAAGCTCTGCACTGGCTGCAGCACCTGTCGCTGTCTGACGCAGAGTATGCAGTCGCGGATACAGTGGAAATGTGTTTACAAAACTTTTCACCCCACCCTTTCCACAGGGAGGGGTAGCGGTAATTAGGTCATGTTCCAAGCTAAACCAGACAAACCTTACATAGAAAACCACATTACTGTCTGCCCAACACAAGAAGGCAAGGTAGAGGAATGCGTAATGCAATCACTTTTTCTGCCCCACGGTGTTTATGCTCACCTTCCCAGTATGACAAGGGTGCTAGATTCGTTTAAATGTCGGAAATGCTGTCGCATAACTAACCAATGCATAATACACATCACTACAGTTATTGCAACAAGCATTATATCTGGTAGCATGGCTGACCCATATGTACTCTCACACACTCATTTCCTAGCAAACAGATCGACTAACAGAGCAGATAAACAGTTCAAACCCCTCTCCCCTTCATTTGTTTCTTGTCTACATGAGGTGGGTAGACAGTACCTAACCAATCAAATGAAACAGTCTTGGTGGCTTTGTTAGACGATCACGTATTGTTTCTATGGCCAGCGGTTCATATCTGACTCCGTTCGATGATTATTAGTTGCTTTTAAAAGCAACAACCTTATTCCAATGGATGTATTGGTCCGTAGAGTCGCTTCTGTGGGTCAAAATTTCGGCAAATCGGCAGCGATGACATTATCCTGATAATTGACTGCGCCATTAACACACAAAATATTTATTTTCTAATGATATATAAAATATTGTAAACAGTCAAACTTGGCAAACATTACTAGCTTGAAAAATTGCTTTTGACACACAAATGTTAGGTTTTTGACACTGGGAACTGTATTCTCCTGAATATACAAATTATAAAATGTTTGGCGAATTACGCACCCATTAAAGTCATCAATGACAGTGATTGACAGTGATTCTTTCTGGTAAACGATGTACTTTCCAGATGTTTCAATGGAGGTTCCTTGTTCCTCACATATCTCTCCTTCTTTAATTCTTCTTCATCTTCTTCCTCTTCTTCACTTCATGGCATAGGCAATCGAGTGCCTGTTCCGCCTTCGAAGTCCTCCTGCCATCGTTTCTTGGGTCTGCCCACCGATCTCTTATCTTTAGCATGATGCTGTAATATTTGTTTTGTAAGTCTATTATCTGGCATTCTTTCAACATGTTCCTTCCATTTTTGTTAGAGATCTTTTAACCTATCATTCATGCTAAAAATATCCAGCTCTTCTCTTATATTTTCATTTCTTATTAAGTCCCTCTTCGTGGATCCTTTCACACTTCTCAAGAATTTCATTTCTGAAGCCTGTATTTTACTCTGTTGCTTTTTAGTTAACGTCCAAGTCTCACTTCCGTATGTCAGTACAGGTACAGCCATAACTTTGTAGAACTTTAAATTTATTTTTTAAGTATTTTGGTTCTAAATGTTCTATTTATTGTTCCACACTCTTTGAAATGTGCATATTTTATTGTATACAACATATTCCTTGTCATAACTAACATCAGTTCCCAAGTAGTTAAAATGGCTTACCTTTTCAACGCAACGATTATTTATAACCATTTTTGTTATAATTGGCTCTTTCCCAATGAATGCCATTACCTTTGATTTTAAAAAAGAAATTTTCATATTATATTGCTTACAAAGTTCACTAAGTTTAAAAATAGATTTTTGCAAGGCAGACTCGCTCTTTTGTATAATAACTAAGTCGTCAGCAGACAATAAAGTACCTCAAAAGTTTTTATTTGGAATTTTAAAACCTACATTCACTGGCTGCTTCCATTTGCACACTAGGTCGTCAATATAAATACAAAGTGTAGGTGATAAAGTACACCCTTGTCTGACACCCTAATTAGTAAGAACTTTTTCAGAAAATTTACCATTGTTCCTCACATTTATTTTTGTTTGGAAATAGAAGCATTTTATCATTTTTACTAATTGTTGTGGGTATCCTCGTTCTTCCAATATTTGCCACATTTTGCATCGGTTTACCCTATCGAAGGCTTTTTCAAGGTCAACAAACGCCATATCCGTTTCCTTATTAAACTCCCTATATTTTTCAAGTAGTTGTTTAACAATAAAAATGTTATCTACACAGGATCTGCCTCTTCTAAATCCAATTTGTTCTTCCGAGAGAAGACATTCAGCTATATTGTGCAACCTTTTGTTTACTATTTTAGCAGATATTTTATAGACCGTATCCAGGAAAGGTATTCCTCTGTAATTGCTACAGTCATTTCGTTTGCCTCTCTTAAAGATAGAGATGGTTTGGGCTATAAACCAATCTTCTGGGATTCATTGCTTCTTCCAGCACATATTATAGAAATGTAGCAGTCGGAGATTTAGCAATAACCCTCCATATTTAAATAACTCTACGTTCAATTCAGCTTGGCCCGTTGCTTTCCTATTTTTAGTTTTTATGAGTGCTTCTTCTAATTCTTCAATAAAAATTAAATCTCCTTCATATGTGACGTTGCCTTCTGCGTTTTCGTTATTTATCTCCGCATTTTCATCATATTATCACGCAGACGGCGAACTCACGTTGCCGATCGATAATGCGGGCTGGCGGGGCGGGGGGGACGCAAGGGGTGGCACCTCCTCCTACCGCGCGAAGGTGCACGAAGGCTCCAGAATGATTTCCCCCTCCATAATGGAAGAATCGAGAGGTTTCGAGGCGATCGATACAAGCGAGGCGACAGCTAGTCAAGTGGAGGACGTCGCGGCGTGCGGACGTGTAGGTGAGTTGAGTGAATGACCGTGAGCCGGGCGGACGTGTAAAGACGAACTGGCAAGGTTGAATGGTGTAAATTAAATTGTAATTGTGGACATTAAACTCTAATTGGAATAAAGTGGAAATAAAGAACATTTGGAGTGGTGAATTTGAACTCTCTTTAATTTTACGAACCCACAAACTCACAACTGGTGTCAGGAAGCGGGAAGATATCATCACCGAACATTACGGCCATGGAATCGGCATTGGAAATGCTTTTAGCGAAGATGAACGAGTTAACAACAAAAACAGAAGCGGCAAATAACATCATCACAGCCGAGCTGAAACAAATGAAGACCGCTAACGACATCATCGAGAAGATGGAAGAAATGAAGACCGAATTGATCACAGAAATGAAGGCAGCGAACCACAGTCTGGCCACGGAAATGAAGGAGGCGAACGAGGTCCTCGCCGCCAAATTTGAGGAACAGTTGGCCGGCGTGAGGGATGACGTGACGGAGCTGGGCAAGCGGATGGGCCAAGTGGACGAGCGCGTCGAGGACCTGGGGAACCGCTTCAATGACCTAGAGGAACACCGACCTTATGTGTGGACGGAGGACGCCGAAGACGCTTTCCAGCACCTGAAGGAAACCCTGTGCAGTGCTCCAATTTTAGGTTTCCCACAACTCGGTGGCGCCTTCATTGTGGACACCGACGCCAGCGACCATTGCATTGGAGGTGTCCTATCGCAGATCCAAGACGGCCATGAGCCTACTACAGCAAGACGCTATCCAAGGCAGAGGAGAACTACTGCGTCACCCGACGAGAATTATTGGCGGTAGTAAAGACCTTGGAGCACTTCCACAAGTACCTGTACGGTCAGCCATTCCACCTGAGACCTGACCATTCCGCCCTAACCTGGCTATTGAGCTTTAAGAACCAGGAAGGCCAGACAGCACGTTGGGTCCAGAGGCCGCAGGAGTACGACTTCACCTCGGAACATCGTAGAGGGAAGAGCCACGGTAACGCTGACGCCATGTCCCGAAGACCCTGTCCAGAAGAGTGCGGCCAGTGCACAAGAGTGGAAGATAAGGAGCGTGCCGCAGCAATCCGAGTAGTTGTGGCAGTGCCTGCTGAAGGCTGGGATAGCGCAGGCCTGAGGAGGGAGCAGCTGGCGGACGCAGACTTGGGGCCACTCTTGAGGGAAGTGGAGGCAGGGATGAGACCAATCTGGGAGAACATCGCACCGAGGAGCGCCACCTACAAGTCGTACTGGGCCCAATGGGACTCGTTGAAGACCAGAGAGGGCGTGCTGTTCCGCGTATGGGAATCACCCGATGGGAAGACGCACAGAGAACAGTTGGTACTTCCCCGGAGTAAGGTACCGGAAGTCTTGGAAGAAGTGCACGCTGCTACTTCAGGAAGACACCTGGGAGCAAACCGAACGATTGACAAACTTCAGCAGCGCTACTACTGGCTGAGACTCCGAGCAGATGTTGGTGGTACAGCTGGATCGTCTAGCCCGCTACGATGGTGCTGTTCCGGACGACCAGCTTTGAGGAGGGAGCAGTGTCACGCAGACGGCAAACTCGCGTTGCCGATCGATAATGCGGACTGGCGGAGGCGGGGGGGACGCAAGGGGTGGCACCTCCTCCTACCGCGCGAAGGTGCACGAAGGCTCCAGAATGATTTCCCCCTCCATAATGGAAGAATCGAGAGGTTTCGGGGCGATCAATACAAGGGAGGCGACAGTTAGTTGAGTGGAGGACTTCGCGGCGTGCGGACGTATAGCTGAGTTGAGTGAGTGACCGTGAGCCGGGCGGACGTGTAATTGAGTTGAGCGGACGTGTAAAGACGAACTGGCAAGTTTGAATGGTGTAAATGAAATTGTAATTGTGGACATTAAACTGTAAATGGAATAAGGTGGAAATAAAGAACATTTGGAGTGGTGAATTTGAACTCTCTTTAATTTTACGAACCCAAAATTCACAATATCATAAAGCTTTGTAATGTTCTAACCATTTAGACTCGGGCATTATACTTAAATATACTGTATCTTTCTCATTTTGGTTTAAATGTTTCAGCAGTTTATATGAAAAGAGCTGTCTTCCATGTAAGTCGTGTTCCACATCTCCTATAAATTTATTCCATGATGCATCGTTTAACTTCCTCACCAAACTCTTAGCCATATTTCGTTTTGCCTAATATGCTTGTTTAGTTTCCTCAGTATTTATAAGCTTTCTTTTTTTCCTCGACTGCCTTTGCAATTTCTTCATTCCACATTATTATTCCCTTTCATCTTATTTTGTTCTTTTTAACTAGTGCTTCTTTGGCAGCTCCTTCTATGCAGCTTTATGGTATGATGAAAATAAGGAGATAAATAACGAAAACGCAGAAGGCAATGTCACATATGAAGGAGATTGACTAAAATACTACAAATTTGAAATACTAATATGAATTTCTAATTTCCTGTGAAAATCATTAGCACTTCCTCTGTTCATCGAGTTTTAGATAATTCTGTGTACCTTAGAAACCATAAGAAGTATATAAATAATCCTTAACATAAGGATTATCCGCTTCCAATATATTCTTTGCTATGTGTTTGAATTGTCTAATACTTTATTTTATTGACCGCCTTGGTTGCCTGGTGGTAGCATGTCTGCCTCTCGTTCAAGAGGTCTCGAGTTCGAATCTCGGTCAGGGTGAGTTACCTGGATAAGGTTCTTTCCGGGCTTTTCCCTTATCCTGTAAGACAAATGTCGGGTAACTCTAAGCTACATGGACCCCGGACTCATTTGAGCACCATTTCATCCATTCCATTCATCGTCCGATATGACTTAACGTTGGAGGACATAAAGTTACAAAAAGAAAAAAGACAAAAAAGACTTTATTTTAGTGTTTTGAAGTGTTTTGTTTCTCAAGATAACGAGCAACAGCGTGAATTTCAAGGCCTGCGTCTGCCCTTCGAAAGGCATTCTGTGATTTCAGCCCCTCCAATGTATAATGAGACTACTACGTAAAGGTGTGCGATTTATTTTATCAGAAACCATTTATGTATGCGCTATTGAAATTGTGGATGTATTGTTACAGATCGCATTGTTGTGTTGGAGCCGCCACAAAGCCAGAGGTGTGCGCGTGGGCAAGAAATTAAAGAGTTGCGCGCAGACCTGAACGCTTGCCGAGAGAGAGTAAGGCACAGAGAGAGAAAGAGACAGAGAGAAATCTAGAATTATCCGCTTTTCTGATGCCGTCGCGATTGTTAGCGAATGGTCTACCGCATTCTAGAACAACGATTGGGAGTTATAAGTAGCGGCAGAGTGTGAGAATCAGTCAGTTAATGCTGTGATATAATTGCATGAGTTGTGTGATGGTGGACATTTAAACTGTACCGCAGTGATTATTTTGTTTTATACATGTGGCTGAGCTACGAGACGAACTTTAATACTATTTGTCAATGTCAGGACCTTTTGCTGCTGCAAAGGTTGTACAAAGCTTCTGTTTACTGCAATAAAGAGTGTTTTTCAATTTCTGCTAACAAAACTTTTGATTCTACCAAGCCACGAAGTCACAGTATGCACACCCAGTCCTTTTGAAGAACTCTTACTACACTCAAGTGAATATTTAAAACTACACAGAACGATAAATCTTTTTCCCCTGGCTCACCAAGTATATGATTCTGATTTCTTCACTGAAGTTAACAGAAGCTTAGATAGCATAGAACTTAGAGATCATATTTAAGCTGAGATTAAAAGTACTATCCGGCCAAGAAACTATTTTAGATGTCAGTAAAGAAGTTTTAAGGGAGGTAGATGAAGATCACTTATTTACTTTTATTACAAACTAGCTGGCTAGTCTAAAGTTTCAGGGTTCGCTTTTTTAATTTAAAGCGAATTAATTGCTTTAATCTATATCTCTCGATTTATGAAATTATTGTACGATGGTCTATAAACTGCCAAACTTTTATCCCAAATAGTTTTCATTTAATTCAGTGTGCACGATTGCAATAAATATACAACATAAGTCTCCTTATATTCTTGCAAGCGGATGTGAAAAAACTGCAAAGTGCCCAAGTTCCTTAAATTCTGCTTGACAGCCTTCAATTCCAATAAATAGCCTATAAGGTACTGATAGGGTCCAAGTTGTGTATGTTTGCGTGAAGAGGAACGGGATGAAGGGGGAGTGAGCTGGTGACGTGTGACAATGCCTGCATAAGCACTTGAGATTGTGGCGGTGCTCTCGGTGCTCTCGCATCTAAACATTTTTTTGTTACATCTGCTAAGCTCTTGTACATTATTGTTGATGAGGGTTCATCAGAGGCCAATCGTAAACGAAATCTGGTGGCCTGTAGTGAGACTTGTCAGTTGAAATATAACAGGAAAATGTCACAAGCAATCTAGGCCAAGTTTTTCCTTCAGTATTCAACTCAAGTAGGCAATATATACTAGCAAGGGGAATAAATATAATATTATTCGGAATTATTGATCTTTTAATTCACGTCCTTCAACATTAAGTCACATCAGACGATGAATGAAATGGTGTTCAAATGAGTACAGAGTACATAGAGCTTTTCTTCTGTAATTTACGTCCTCAAACGTTAAGTCATATCGGACGATGAATGGAAGTGGTGAAATGATGCTCAAATGAGCCCGGGGTCCATAGAGCTTAGAGTTACCCGACATTCGTCTTTCAGGATAAGGGAAAACCCCGGAAAAAACCTTATCCAGGTAAGCCACCCTGTCCGAGATTCGAACTTGGGACCTCTTGAACGTGAGGCAGACATGCTACCACCACGCTACCGAGGCGGGCACAGAGTACATATAGCTTAGAGTTATACGAATAAGTCAAATTGAAATGTACACTGTAGTAAAAAGGCGATCCTTAAATAGTGTCTTAATACATGACATTAAAAGCGCCAGTTACTCTGGTTTAGACGTTTATTTGCACTGTTCAGTATTATGCATTCATTGAAAGAACTGAAACGCCACTGTCCATCTGGCCGTTACCACTTCTCTCCCCTCCCTAGTGCCGTCTTATTCAAAGTAAACTTGAGCCCATTGCTTACAACTACACAGAGCTTGGACCCTTATAGTGTGTTACCCTTGCGTGGTGGAAGAATCCTAAGTCAAATTTGAAAAAAAAAAAAATGTTCATTGTTTTTGGTCCCGTAGTTACTAACAAACATAGAAGCTATATAATGTTTAAATAATAAGGAAATCCTTAACGTATACTACGTACATAGAGATAATGTTCCTCACTCCCAGACCACCAACTTAACCGCCTTGCAAAAGCCATTCTGCGATCAAAAATAATCTTCTGCATTAATGTAAACAACCAGTTTACTAACTTACTATTAGCAGTTATCTCTCCAAACCTATTTAGTATATCATCCTAATGAACTGCTTTACGACATAAATACAAAGTAATTAAAGCAAAATGTCTTATACGAGCGTCATTTGATTATTTTCGCATACTGAGAGAAGATGCCCAGCAGAGTTATGGGCGAAACGCCAGATGATAACTCATCGGCTGGACCACGGCCTGCAAAACCGGAACTACGTTCTATTGGATTTAGCTAGGATTATTTCCCATTCTACCTAGAGTTTCAAAATACAATAGTATCAATGTGCAAGTGTATTCAATATGATAACAGAAATAATAGATTAACGCCCTCTCAGAGAGTGCAAATTGTACCAAGGTAAAAAGCTGCCGATAGGACTTTGGATGTTAAACGTGGCTTATAAATGGAGCCTAAAAATCTATTTGAGATTCCATAACATTACGAAAAACTCAGATGCTTCCGTATTCAAGTACAGGCGCTTTGTAGATCCTCTTTAGTAACACCAAACAAATTGTAGATCAATCACAGAATAATGACATTGCAGACATGACTTTCGTAAGTGCACAAGTCCAGCCAGCTAAGTTTCGATAAAATAAAAAAAAACCTTCATAATTTCTGAAAATGAAGTGCTAATATTATAAATTTTGTAACACATGAACTTTGGCTCATATTTGTTTTACTGTTCAGTAATATCAGTTACCATTGGTACTTTGTTATAATATTTATAATAAATTTGTTGGACTTGTGCAGTTATGAAACTCATCTGGGTGTACAAATGCATTAAAAGGACTATATTATCAAATGCATAGAGGAATTACCTCTAAAGATGGGATGAAAGGTGAAAATATTTTATAGTACTCATATGTGTAAACCACGTTTTATTTGTAGAATAATAAAAAATAGACATTACATCCATTAAGTTATCCTAATCTGAATCCCACAACTCACTTCGTGGTTCTTCACCTTTAAATATCTGTTCATTGCTATGTTTATGACACAGAGTTTGAAAATACGATTGCTTTTCAGGATTAAGTGAAGAAAGATGCTTTGAAATGTCATTGGCTTTCGCAGTTTTCAGAGGAATTTCTTTATCAAAAGCTTTCTTCAGTATGGTTTCAGTACACTTTGTGTTTCCTTTGATTAGGAATGTCTCTGTCATTAAACCATTAGAGTTCTTGACAGTGTTTGATCTATATTCAATAATCTTATATGTAGTCACTTTAAACTTCTCTTGCTTTTTGGCCACTGGCATGGGTTCCTTCACCTTGCTGAAAGCCATCTTATAGTCCTTGATCATAGACAGTTGAGCATCATATACTTTAATGTTCTTGGATGAGTCCTTTATTATGCTTATGCCCACGATGCCTGTCTAAGTTGCAGAAGTCCTTGGACTCTTGTAGCAATGAAACTTACTAACTCAGTAGCAAGTGGAAATGCCTCAAACTTGAGATGTTTTCATATTATACAGTGTCAAAAAGTGGATTTTTGCAGTTATGCAAATTATGTTTTCAATAGCTTTAAACAAATAAATTCTCCATGAATATTTTAAGAGAAAATAGGTCATTTATATCAGAAAATGCTGGAAATTAATTATTCTTTCACACTAGCCGTGTGTAAAAAAAGTATAAAACGGTAATGTCAGACTGAAAAATTCAATGCCATAGCCGCGATTTGAACCACGGATCTTCTGGTCTCCGTCCAGCCGCTCTAAATTATTGAGCTACTATGGCCAACGTGCCGATATGACATTAAATTCTCCAACTGACTCGTGTTTTTCACGATAAACCACTTAGGAGTTCTCATACACATGAGACAACCAACTTAATGGCGACTTACTATGCTGAAAGTAATTTAAGGCCCGGGCTTTAGAGTTAACCAATATTAGGTCAATTAATGGAACTTAATTGTTCTTTCACACTCGCAGTGTGTAGGCCAAAGTATGGAAAGGTAGAGTTAGACTGAAAAATTCAATGCCATAGCTGGGATATGAACCACGGATCTTCTGGTCTCCGTCCAGCCACTCTAAACTATTGAGCTACTATGGCCAACGTTCCGATATGACATTAAATTCTCCAACTGACTCGTGTTTTTCGCGATAAACCACTTAGAAGTTCTCATAAACACATGAGACAACTACCTTAAGGGCGACTTACTATGCTGTAAGTAATTTAAGGCCCGGGCTTTATAGTTAACCTCTATTAGGTCAATTGATGGAACTTAATCGTTCTTTCACACTCGAAGTGTGTAGGCTAAAGTATGGAAAGTTAGAGTGAGACTGAAAATTTCAGTGCCATAGCCGCGATTTGTTTATGCGAACTCGTAAGTGGTTTACCGTGAAACACACGAGTCAGTTGGAGAATTTAATGTCATATCGGCACGTTGGCCATAGTAGCTCAATGGTTTAGAGCTGATGGACGGAGACCAGAAGATCCGTGGATCAAATGCCGGCTATGACATTGAACTTTTTAGTCTGACTCTACCTTTCCATCAGAAAACGCCAAAAAGGCAAAAGTGGAAGAAAAGGGGATATATTTGTTAAAAGCCATCATATTTCTTGAACATATGGAAGCCATCCCATTAAACTATTACCAGTAGTAAGGGCCCTCGGCGGCCAGAACCGGAAGTCGGGGTCAGCCAATTTGACCTCATGACTAGGTACATCGGCGGCCAACGCTAAAGCGTGGTCCTTTGGTGAGCCAAGATACCCCGATACAGTTCCGATTCTCCTCGCCGAGGGTTACCAACTTTATTGAAAAAAAATCAGATACATTATACATACATGATACAGACTACTTGCAAAATATAATATAAAAATAGTGGTGTATGGTTTAAAGGAAAGAAAGGGAAGTGGGTCCTGCAGTTGACTTTCAGTGTGGCACTGAAATCTTAGGTGAGCAAAGTTAGGATGAGGTTGGGTAGAGGGAATACATACAGGAGCAACGATGGAGAGAGAGGAATGGGGAAGAGGGTTTTTTCCGTTAGTGGAGAGACGCCACACAAAATTACATCCGTGGGGTGAGATTTTAGAGGGATGAAAGGAGATGAGGACAACGTTGGCGTTGGTGATGTTGACACGAATGGAAACGGTCTTGATGCCTCCAAACGAATCGATGTGGATCGAACGAACGGAGAAAGCGTCCTCGTCTACGAAGGTTCCATCCTCGGTGAGAGGCGGTGACGCCGTAAAGTGGATGGATGCCATAAGGTTGTTACCTGAGAACTAGAAAACAAACACCATAAGAACAAGGATAGAAGAGAAGAAGGGAAAAAAGAAGAGAACAAAAGCACTACGCACCTATGTCAATAAAATCCGTTGAGCAACTCATTCCTCGACAGGGGTGTCAGGGACCTCTCTAAACGTGAGCAGATGCTTTCGCAGTCCGTTTGTGTTGGGAATGTACTCTATTCCGCTGTAGATGATGTGGAAAGGTGCTTGATTAAGCTGACGGATGGTATCGTCGTCGAGATCGTTGTAGGCAGAAGCTAGGAAGACCTCTCTCCCGTCCTTAAGCCGGAGCACTGTTTTCCACCCGTACTGAGTATTGGTTACTCTAGCACCGATGACCAGGTATGGAACGTTGCGAGCCAGGTCCAGAACACCGATGATGTGCGGAGTCTGCCCACGAGCGTTGAGATCACGGAGAACGCTGCGCTGCATGTTGATCGCACGAAGGCCAACGAAGAAGTGAGAGAGGGACAGGCTTAGGAAACAAGTTTAGACTTGTAAAGGCCAAAGAGCAACTTTAGATTACTCCACTCTTCTTTAAAGAGGGCAATGCCCGAAGGCTTTAGGATGATAGCAGGGGACCCGAAGGAGGATTTAAAATGAAGGGAGAGGGTATCGGAAATAGGGTGAGTGATGCTTGGTTGCTTGGAAGAGGAGTTTAGGTGGGAATCAATTTTAGGACCCAAAACGTTGAAGAGAGTATTCCACTCGTTGATGGTGCTGAAAACCGCAGACTTGTGTCTTCCGCAGGTAGCGATGGTGACGGAGAATTGAGGAGACGTTGTTACGGAGAGATACTTAGTCTCAGACTCGTTGAGGAAGTGAATACACGACCTAGGAACAGAAACGAAAAAACAGGGGTAGAACAGCATTGGAGAAAAAACTAGAGAGAGAGAGAAAAGCAAAGAGCAAGAGAGGTACTTACATGTTGAAAAGTTGATTGAAGAGTGAAAGCGATGCAGGAACAGACGGCTTACTTATAGGGACTTAACAGAGGAGTACAGGATTGTCCGGTAGAGGTGCACTTTAAAGAGGGAGACTTGGAAATGAGTTCATCGTTAAACCGAAAATAGGAAACTTTAAACCGCGAAAAGAATAACAATTCAGATAAGTTGTTGCAGCGATGAGTTAGATATGCAACAACATAGTGACCACACGTGGCGGAACGGTTGCCTTGAAGGCGCCGCGTGTTGTAACTCCAATTTGGACCGAAGTAACGATTTAAAAAAAATAAAATGGAAGGTAAGAGAGGTGGTAACGCATAACTGTCGAAGTATTCACCATGACCGTCCTTAGACACAAAAATACAAATCCAGTGCTTACCCGGTTTGGTGTGTGGGTCTGTGTTAATGACAAGAGCAATTGGAGGATTGGGTAGAGAGTGAACAGGGGGAAGTAGATCGGATGGAAAACCCCCGATAAACTGAGGAAGTTTACAAAGGCATGAAGTAATTTGAGAAGTGTTCATGATACTAGAATAGATCGGTGAACATCAATTTCAACGAATCGATATATTTCTGCAAACGAGAGAAGACAAACAGGTTCTGGTAGAGGTTTTGCGAATTCAAGCTTTATAGCTAGATTACCGTGATGGAGACCAGAGACATAGTCTTTATTGGCAGACATATCAGCGGTGAGGTCAAAAGAAAAGAGCGTATAACCATTGGGATATTCTTCTCTAGAGATGTTTATTCCCTTGTGTTTAAAAACCATTTCTAATGCCTCAAAGAGAGAGTAATACCCCGGTAGAAAAAAGTTATCTGAAAAGTTAAATTGAAGGACCTGAAGAGGGACGGGTCGATTATTGTCAAATAATTGAAGAGCGGTGAGGTTAAAGTGTTGGAAGTTGAAGGGGTTTTTAGTTATATCACCAGTATATGCCTTATCGGAAACCATGCCAAGGGTGATTCGCCTAGGAATTTTACCAACAAGAATGTTTGTGAAAGCAGCTGTGGACGCCCCTTTGGCTATACTTAAAGCCTGAAAATCAACGTCCTTAAAATATAAACCGGCATTTGCCTTAAGAAGACCGTTTTGGTGAGCTAGTTTAATTGTTGGAGAGGGTCGAACTTTTTTTAGATGTAATTTGGCATAAACCAATTTAGAAAATCCGTTAAAATCAGCTTTATCGGAAATAAGATGAAACTGAGGAATGGAAGGAGTAAGCGTTATAGTAACGTCAACGTTATTTAGCAGAAGCTGATTTTGATTAAAAAGGCCGTGTGAGAGACATCCCATCATTTGAACTATTTTGCTATTTTTTGTGTATTTAAAACGACTTTGAACACCGGTATTATTAACAAACTCATCCATAGAACCAGCAGAGTCCTTGAACCATAAGGATGATTGCAAACGTCCGTTCATAGCATCGGAAGACGAATTAAGCAGGGTTTCGAGGTATGTTCTATAAGCCTACCCTTGCTGAGGCATGGAGATGTTTACATTGTTTAATGATACGGATAGTTGACTAAACAGAGAATTTAACGAGTTATTGACAAATGTAACTGTGTCTGCATCAGTAAGATGAGACCCGTCAGCTTTTACAATTTTAACACCAACCTCGAGAAGAACAAATGAAAGATCCAGGTTGTCGTCACCATTTGATGCGTAATGAAAAGTGATAGGAGAGTTCTGAGATAGAGCATTTTCAGGATTTAGGTGAAATATTTCATAGTGTTCAATGTTTGTTTGAACAGGAAGTTTTCTGAAGATGTCAAGCTCAGAGTTCATGTACAAAGTATCGCTCATGATGATGATGATGAAAATATGTCTTGCCTTTTGGTGCGACGACTACCGCGTTTACGATTAGACTGGGTTTTCTTTTTCTTTCGCCCTGCTTTTATCTTAATTCGTTTTCTTCCGGAACCTAACATGGAGTCGATTTTAGCATCAGCCTTACGTTTAAGATTAGAACCAGCCTCTTTTAAACGATTTTTAAAAGCTTCTTTAGGAGAGGCAGAAGTAGTAGCAATATCAGTTAACACATTGCCACCCATTCGAAGGGCCTCTTTACCGATTGCCTTATCACCACTTTTAAAGACGGGTAAAAGAGTTCTAAACAAACCTCCTAGTGCACTAAAAAGACCACTACCCTTTTGAAATGGACCACCTTTGTAGAGAATGAATTGCCAGTGGGAGGTAATCCGCCGGCCTGATTGAGGTAATACCGAAAAATTATATCATTCCGCGAGGTCATGACGAGGTCTAAAAGATAGAACTAAAGCAGAAGAAAATCCGTCAGCAAATGGCAAAAGATTTCCAAAACCATCCCTTAAATGAATGGCGATAACGTCAAAATCTTGTTGAAGTAAAGGGACCCAAATTTGAGGAAAGAATGATTTTTCAGCACACGCGCGTTTGGAGGATGGTGTTTGGTGCTCAACAAGAGTGGAATCTAACACCTGAGCAAACACATTACCTACCAATTGTGGAGAAACAAGACTACAATAAACGAAAACTTCATAAGGAAATCCCATAAATGGATCCAAAGGGTAAGAAGCAGTTTCCTGCTTTACAATATCTTAATCGGGTAAAAAACCTAACATTCGGGATAAATTTGTAGATAATAGTAAGCTAACTAGACGTCTTGAACTCTGAGGGGTGGATTGAGGGGTGGATTTGGGAATGTTTTTGTTTTTCTTGTTAGGCTTTCTTTCTGCGGGAGCGTCAGCTACTTCTATATCTTCAATAACTTCTAATTGTTTGTGCGGGGTAATTTCCTCAGATACAGGAACACTTTGAGATACAGGTAACTCGTTGTATGTTACTGTGGGAGAAATAATAACATTTGGGGAAACTGTAACAATCCCCTTGGCAACTGAAAAAACATCCTTAATGCCGATAGAAGCTTCAATGCGTTTATTTAAAATTTGATGCATATGCTGAGGATTGGTTTCAGTCATGTTCTTTGCAAAGTGAATACAAAAGTCAACAGTTTTATCATCTTCAATGTACGAGCCCGACATGTTACATTGTACAGATAAATTGTAGAACCGAGAAGGGTATCTAAGTTTGGAAAGACAAACCTCCCAATTACCCTTTAGCACAATGCGTTCCGGTAATTGATTGGAAAAGCAAGCGGTAGTATTATTGGTAAAACGATCCATGGATGCGTTGCTAGCTAACAAAAGCGAAAACGGTTTTGTTCGAATCATAACGATGAAATATCCGATTGTTTTATCGAAGAGTTAAACTTGTCTGGGTAACCTTTCCATTTAACCAATACCTGCTTACTGGCCCCTCGACCTTTGGTTGCAATAATTTTATCAACCTTATAAGATTCTGGAAGGGATACACGCTGCAGTTCCTGTTCATAAAATATGCCCTAAATGTCTTCACCCGCCAAATCACGAATTTTGTACACAACAGGGGAGCCCAAGATAACTTTGGCTACTTGAAATATTTCATCTGTCCAATTTTGTTCGTACCCTTTATCAAGAGTCATTTTTTCTTTGGGAATGCGCACATAGTCACCCACGCTATACTTTTTTCTTGCCTTTCTAGGTTTGTGTTGCATATTAAAATACACTTCAAGGATATTGTCAGGGGAAACGTCACCTGGAGCCATTTTAATTGATCGGTGATAAGAACTGTTGTAAGACTTAACAAGAAGCGGCAATACGTCTACGTACCTATATGTATTTTTATGGGTGAAATATTTCCACATCTTTGTCTTTAAGGTTCTGTTAAATCGTTCAACTACTGCTGCTTTCACTGTGTTGTTTGTTGTTTGGTGAGAAATACTGAATTTTTGTAAAAAAAAATGCGAAACTGCTTGTTTTTAAACTCACTACCTTTGTCGGTCTGCAGGACTTTAGGAAAGCGTTTACTATCAGTAAAGATCTGGTTGAAAGCTTTCACTAAATGATCGCCTGATTTGGACACCAAGGGTAGAGCCCAAGCATACTTAGAGAAGACATCAATAACTGTGAGAATGTATCGATACGGGGTGTTATAAATTTTAACGGAATCCATCACGTTTAAGTCGGCTTCCCACACGTCATCGATATTGGTAATGTGATAATGTTTAGTTGGAAAGCGCTTTGGCAAAGGTTTGTGAAGTGTATAACTGTCCTGAGTTTGAAGAAACGATTCAATACGCGGTTTAGAAACTTTAGTGGCTTTCCGGAGTTTGGCGGCTGTACCCAATCCGGCATAGTGATCAACTTGATTATAAAAACGCTCTAGTATAGACTCTCCCATTCGGAATCTTCGTTATCACGTTTTCGAGGTCTAAGTCCGTATTTAACTGAAAGATGAGCTAAATTTCTAGCTCGTTTTCCTTTCTTTTTTTTCGGTCTCGCTTTTTGATTCACTTTTAACTCCCGAGGTTTCGGGCCTGACATCATGCTGCTCTTGTTTTATAGGCAATGT
This sequence comes from Mantis religiosa, assembly GCA_030765055.1. Classification (NCBI taxonomy): domain Eukaryota; kingdom Metazoa; phylum Arthropoda; class Insecta; order Mantodea; family Mantidae; genus Mantis; species Mantis religiosa. The sequence continues at coordinate 229,907,393 of CM060950.1, forward strand.
TTCAATTTGCGGTTCGTGTTTAGCATTTGAATTTCGGTTACTTGGAGAACGCAACTTTGACACAAGGTCATAGTACGTAGCTAACATATGTTTTAAAATATTCCATTTATCATTGTCAGACATTTTAGTAGCCATAACCTTTGAAATATCGTTAGAAATAGATGATATTGTAGAGTCAATTACATGTAAACGAGCTACACTTTTAGGTACTGATGGATAACCCTCAATCTGCTTTGCATGTTTCATGTTTTAAATAAATTTTGAAACCAACGCGCTAGCAATCGAACCAAGGACGGGCAGAAGATAAGCTGGTAGAAAACCTCCTTTCTGCATAAGAATCTTTCGCTTCTTCTTCAGCGATACCTTTTTGTCAACTAACCGTCTCCACACCCCCTTATGCCTTTTTAAACGGTTTTTGCATGCTGGGGAAATGCGGACATTTCCTTTACACACATTGTGAACACATTCAGCAATAGCTTTAATGGTTTCGGGTTTTGCTTCTTTTAAGAGCTTTTTTCGTAGCTTAGGTTTTGCTTTGCTAAGTGCAACCAGATTATCTGTCTGATTTGCAATACGAGGAGATGTAATTCTTTGTATTTTGTTATCCATAATGATGGAAGAGAAAATCAACTCGGTGTATTTATACCGGTACAAAGTACGAAGGAGATTCCCCGGGAATAATCCCTGTTCTGTAGCGATATCGATCGGGCGTATATTGAGTACAATCCAACACTAAATAACCATGGGGATTTTTAGTAGCCATTTCAAAAGCTTCCGAAAGAAACCGAGAATTCCGAGGTTCCATCTGCTGAAATAATTTTTCAATTTGCATTTTATCTCTACTGTTTTTAAGAACAACAATATAGTTAGCATTAAGGGATATTGTGCGAAACTTTTTTCCTTGGGGAAACACATTTTGCAAAATGTATATAACCCCAAAGTTCCGGTGGTGAGAATCTTTGGTGAAAAAATTTGATACCTCGGTATTATCTGTCTCCCACATTAAATCATCAATTATAAGGATGTCTCCCTTTTCAATAGAGTGAAGAGGAGGAATACCTGCATGCGTATATACATTAAAAGTACAATGATTAAATACACTTCCCAAGTCTGGGGGATATTCTGGCGGATGGGCCCAAATGGCTCGCTTTGGAACTGTATCAAACATATGTTCAGCATTGGCAAGAAGACGCTTTACAAAAGTAGACTTTCCGCATCTTGAAGGGCCTACGACTCTCATTGTGCTAGGAAATGAAAACTTAGACAAGTTAAATGATTGCTCCTCCTCCTGCGTTTTACCCGACACATCTTGCATCTCCGGGTTTACACGTTTAAATTTTCCCAAGTCTGGAACCACCTCTCCAAGAGACACATCTTGCATCTCTTCTTCCTTTCCAGGGTTTACACGTTTAAATTTTCCCACCTCTCCAAGAGACACATCTTGCATCTCTACTTCCTTTCCAGGGTTTACACGTTTAAATTTGCCCACCTCTCTAAGAGACACATCTTGCATCTCCGGGTTTATACGTTTAAAGTTCCCCAAGTCTGAAAGAGACACATCTACTTTAAATTTGCCCTTGTCTCCAAGAGATAACTTTTTATTGTTCCGTTTGTTTGTTTTTTCTCTTTAAATTTGTTTTATAAGGGTTGGACGTTTACTATTTTCTTGGATTAATTTACCTTTACGAGGAAGCAAAGCATGCCAATTAACTGGTTTCATATTATCCGGTGAAATTAAATAATGCCACGGTACGTACTGCTTTTTTCTGCATTTTCGAGGTTTACACAGTTCCCTTGCCTGCTTTTTTAATGGCAAATCATCCAAAACATTTTCACTGTAAAGACGGCGTTTGCGTGGAAGAAACGCTTGCCAATTTGTTCTTAAACCCGACCCAGGAAGAAGAGTGGTCCACGGAACAATCCCTTTCTTTGGTTCCTTGCGTCTTCTTAAAATTTCTAAACGTGATAACTTTGCGGAGGGCTTAAATTTCTTTTGTACATGTTCTTCGCTAGCGTCCTGTTCCAATGGTCGACATAAAGTTTGAAAATCTAGTTTAAACTTTTTAGAAAAAGAATGCTGCTCTTCGTCTTCTTCTTCTTCCTCAAACTTTCTTTTTTCAGCCATAAATATGCTGTATTACTTTGAACGCTGCCTTTTATACCCGTAAGGGTAAGTATCAAAGTCTTTGCCTACCACCCGCTTATTAACTAGCATTCGGAACCTTTTGGAATATGGTTCCGTTCTGACCCTCCATAAGCGTTTTCTACTAATGTGTGCCCCTTCAACAGTTACAGTTTGCTCATTATTTTTTAGTACAATATCCCTAATTGTTTCTGCATTAATACGTTTTAAAGTTTCTGAATTTAAAGTAATTCCCTTTATTTTGCATACTGAGAATGTTGTATTACTTGTAGGATTTTTAACCTCAAAACAGCAACTCTTTGGACCCGTTGATGCAAACCTGCAGATGTAGGAATCTTTCCCAAATTTTTCCAACTCATCTGTCATGTCCCCTAAATAAGACCCTGCTGGCGGCAACCATTCCCCTCGTTTGTGGGAAAAAATAACAGAATCCGTGTCGAAATAGCACATTCGAGTTCCCAATTGTTTTAAATAAGAGTACAATACCAGTCTTGCATGAGCTGTAGTGTATGCTGCTATAACAACATTTGCAGTAGGGTTTATTTTTAAAGCGTTTTCACAATATCGCCATACAACATACATGATATTTTCTGTAGCGGGTAAAAACGATTGCACCTCTATTCCTGAATCATTAAATAGTTCTAAAAGTCTAGAGTATTCCTTAACAGCCTCGAAAGTAGGTAAATTATCCCGCTGCCCGTACTTTCCCCAAAAGGAATTTAGCATAAGCTTTGCCAACTCCCGCTTTCCGGGATTATGCTCTATAGCCTCCTTGTTTAATTGAATTCCTTCCCTAACCATAAACTTCTCAATATACTGATCTTTATCGGCGTCTGAAACACAGTTAGATGGCCAAGCAGAGGCCTCTGTTTTTAACCTGAGAAAGTGTTTCACGTAATCTTCAAATAATCCTTTTTTTCCAGCATTTGGATCATACTGTACCATTTCGTACTCCCATATTTCATAAATGTGAATAACTTTATATCCCTCACTAATAGCTACCTTAATTTCATCAATAATCCATGTTCCTGAGAGACACCGTTCATGATTGCTGTGTTTACATTGGTCCTGGTTTTCTACCTCGGCACAGGTCCGACATAATGGAAACATTAGCTTACCGTTAATGCGTACAGGTAAAACGGGATGGTAAAGGTGTTCGGGAGGAAGCATATCACACTTTAGTTCCCCTCCCTGCACATTTTCTAAATCCGGAAAATTGTCCACATAAATCTTTGGATGTCCTACAGGGTATGGCTTGGTCTTGTTTACAAAAGGGTTAAGACTGCATACATCATAATAAAATATTTTTTCGTTGTCCTCCACCTCTTTATAAATTTTTACGCAGTTTGTGCGTCCACCAAAAAAGGCTTCTCTGGGATTTAACGGTTCAGCAAATGTTTTAGATTGTGATTTTACATATAAGCTCAATTCCTCATTAGACTGTATCATGGCATTAAACTCACACTCCCACATTTCTATAACAGTGTATCCCCCACTTTGTATTAGTTTAGTTATTCTTTGTGTGTTTTCATGTCTTACTCCCATTGTTTCACCACCTGTGCTGCTAATTACAGAGTGCCGGTCCTTGAAACATTTTTCGCGACCGTGATAAAAACATCCGTGAAATAAATATACCGTTTTATCATCTCTAAACCCGTCCACTTTGTATCCCAGTATTTTAATCTCTCGTCCTCTGTACGCATATTGAATAATAATATTTTCTTTAAGCTCCAGCCAAGATAACCAAATGCATGCAATTCGCGAGTGTATGTCTGCCAATCGGTATCCTCCGCTGGGAATTAACGCAGTTTTATTTTCGCACATAAATCTCTTTCTAAACACATTCATGCACGCATGCGCAATAGTAACGCATTCGCGAAACGGATCTATTCCATTTTCATCTAAAAACTGTTTCCAAAATCTAGCAACTCCTTCGCTTAATATATATACATCCAGTTTGCAATAGTTTATCATTTCATCTTTCATGTTAAACTTGTAATTTGACCTAATCTTTTCAAGGTACCATTTTTCAAAGTTCTTTCTTTCGTCTACAGACATATTTTCTGGACAATAATATCTTTGTTCAGGAAGAGGGCCCACGTATGCCTTATTTTCAACTGCATTAAACAAATATGGAAAATAACCCTTGCTTTCTTTTAATTGAAACGTCTTTGAAAAGCGAGATAGTGGCATTGGAATAAAGTTTAAGGAATCCAGAAACGTAACACTTGTGTGTTTTATTCTATATATTTGGGTTCCATTTATAATAAGTTCAGGATTCCATTTTAAAGTTTCTACCATGTGCCGTAACACAAACTGTCCGTCATAACCTCTTAGGTTATGTGCAATAACAATTACATCCCAAGATTTAAATTTTGGTTGTGTTATGTGATCCAACAGTGACTTTACAGGATCGTCCTCATATACCCACTCTTTAATTCCGCACTGAGAACAGTAACCAGCTTTTGCACTTGAATTTATACACAAAGAACAACTCTGGTATAAAACACATAGGTTTGGGACATGTTCATATGTATCAGGTTGAGACTTGTATTTAGTGTTTTGAGTGCATTCAAAGTCTATAAACATAAAGATAAATTTATTTCGCATGCACGAACTCTTATAAGGTTGAATAAAGCACATGTGGTCTCCGTCTACATGTTTCTTACAATTAATACAATATTTTTCTCGGCACTGGTGAGGAACTTTTCCATTTTTCATACTGTAAAGCTTATTGCAAGAGCGACATATTTTTTCCATTTCACACACAGACGTTTTTGCGCTATATAATGTTCCTTTTTTAAATGTAATTCATAGCACCGTTGCCCGTTAAAGTCTCTATAGCACTTACCACATTGCACGTAAGAGTCAAAATTACTATGCACTTCTTGGTGACATTTTGTACATCTGCTTTCACAACGATGTTTCTCCATTCTTGTTTTTAACGGTTTATTGCATTTTCTGCAATAGGCTATACATTTAAAACGGCGATGTATATCTACAATGCAATTAAAGTGCCCTTCGTGAAACAACAAATCTATGTATTTATCGCTTTCTACTTCCGATTTGTGTAACACATTTTTTCCTGTATGATCTCCAAACACCGTAAAACAATATCCAGGAAGCACAGCTTCAAATGTCTGTATGTCTTTAATAGTAAACACCCCATTATCTTTGTTAAAACCTTCGCACAATAAAGCTGCCTTTTCCTTTTGCAAATACTCGCCTCGGCGAATAGATTTGTATTGTTTATCTCCTTCAACTTTAGCCTGACATACCGCAATAGCTCTTGGTAGACACATTTTTTCCGTATTTACTATTTCTATTATTCCCTTATTCCTTTTGCATGCCTCACACTTTTTGTAGCACAACCCAACCATATCCTGTGTCCAAACGCATGTGATTTTAATTGGTGAATTTATTAGAAATTCTTGGTTGCTTTGCATTACCCGTTCTATACTTTGCATTATGATCTCAGCATTTACCTGATCGTTCTTTCGCACACATACATTAAACGGTTTAGTAGGGTGTTTTTTATCTGATATTGTTATACCTAACCATCCAGGTGAATTGTGTAAAAGGTTATTGTTGGCAAACTTTAAAAACTGTGTAAACATATTGTGCACCCACCCATGCGGATTTGTATTTTCGGGCATGGAACCAACAGTTATGTCCGTTTCGGAATAACCAGAATAAAGCTTTTTCATACTTCTTTCCCTATGTTCAACTATTTTAAATGGTATCTTCACCTCTTCATCTTCCATCCTACTTACCGCTTCTTTCTTTTGCACATCTTCGGGAACGGGAATATCGTATTCGTCCGCAAAGTACGGCGACAGGTCTTCCTCTTCATGTTCCATCATCCGCGCACCTCTGAATCGCAGCGTGTTTTCGCACTTGTCTTTATACGTTTCCTATACCCACCGCATATTGATACTTTCACTTTTCTGCATTGTCACGACTTTGGTATATTTAAGTGGGTTTGCTTCCTCACGCAAGCGATAATTGAGGGGTCAGCTTCCTTGACCTTTTACTCACGCAAACAGTAATTTATCCTTGTTAACGTGGCTAAACTAAATTACCCTTTTCGTAGCGCAAACTGTAATTCATCCTCGTTAACAACTGCCATTCATCATCATCATAGTGGAAAACACATATTTTGTTTCATCGAACCAGTCATTTATCTTTATTGTTCTCGCACGTATTGCGTTTCATATTAACTATGCATAATCAAACCAGCCTTGGACCAGCGTATATAAACCCCATGGTTTTTCTTTAAAGCGTCCAGTACCACTAAGAGTGTTACCACACAGTTAAACTCTCTGCTGCTCTTTAACTTTTGCCGCTCTTCAACGTTCAGCTTGTACCGCTCCTGCAACGTTCAACTTGTGCTACTCTTCAACGTTCAGCTTGTACCGCTCTACAACGTTCAACTTGTGCTACTCTTCAACGTTCAAATTCATGTAAGTGTATATTTCTACTCCAAGCGTTTCTATTCTTTAACTTTTAGCATTATTTTGTTCTTATTTTATGTGTTATTTTCAGCCTATCGTGTAGTTTTGCTGTTGCTGCTGTGTTGCCTGCTGTGTGTTGCTGCTTTGGTGTGTTGCCTGCTCTTGCTCCTGCATTGGTGTGTTGGCGAAAATCTCCCAAAACGTAAGTATCCTACAAGGTTTTTTTTCTTTTTTCTATTGCTTAGTGTTTCTTCGTTTTTCTACACATTTCTTTTATATTTTTCAGATGTATTTCAAATGTCCTCCTTGTCCAGCTCGTCATTCCTTTACCTTTGTCCCAAACAGGTGTGAACCGTGTATTGCTGTTACCTGCCCCTCTTGTAGTGCTCTTGTATGTGCTGGAAACGCTTTTAAAGCTTGTCTTCTTATTCTTCCTCCCGAAATTCGCCTTCCTCCGTGGTCTCTAACGTGCCCCAAATGCAGTAATGAGTTTTCTTTTGACCGTCCAGATTTAAAGATCATTGCTTTGGATTTAAACGTAGCTTTAGAAGAACGTCAAGTTCAATGTGTTAGAATATTTGGTATACACGATGGTATGTTATGTCCGCTAAGCTCTCATGCCTGCGCTTTTCAAATGCTTAAGTTCACTTACAGACTACCCTGTGGCTTTTATAGATGTAGATCCACACTTGATCCCACTAGACGCATATTTGAAATTAATTGCTTTTGGACGCATTTCACATTAAGTCAACCTCTGTGGTATTCGCATGCACGTAACCAGCTCCCTCCATATGACTCTTACCCACTATTACTGCTCCAATGCTTCGGTATTTTAATGTTCCCGAATATTATGATCAAAACTGTGGTGGGTTTTTTACCCACGAATCTATTCCTCCTGATTGTGTTTTTTCCTTTGATTCCATAACTTCTGAGTAGTTCATCTTTTCTAACTGATTTTTTTTAAAATCTTACAATAATTGTAAAGTAGAGGGATACTTTTATAATGTTTTGCCCCTGCCGTGGTCCTCCCTACGTTCGGGTTAACAACACATATAACCCTAAATGCCTGCAGTGTCAGGCTTTCCGTCAGTGTTGCAGGCACGATATATCCATTCCCCACCTTGAATATATATGTTGCCGTTGTCACTCTAAAGTTGTAATCCGGAAAATTTAGAAATGTTACCCTTTAAACGTTTCCCTGCTTCCAAATTTCACACTCGCTGCCCTTGTCGCTTTCCATTATGCCGTTATCGTCTCTCTATTTTTGATCCCTATATTCAAACAAACAACTTATTTTCCCCAAAATGTCTGCAATGTCATGCCATTCGGGCATGTCACTTATATAACATTACCAATCCTTACTTGCATTTAAAATTTATTGTTTGCCGATGTAATCCCTCTACTCTTCAAAGGCTATTGTAAGGTTTTTGTTTGTTTCTTTTTCAGATCATGATTCTTGATCGTTGCTCCTTAACGTTCCGATATTACTTCATCTCTGGCTTTTTCCCTAATTATACGCTTCTGTCTACTTATACACCCTGCTCTTTTCCTACCTACTGTAATATTTTGTGCACTATCCTTTCTTTTTTAGCTTAGGATAATGTTTGCCATCTTCTTGCCGGTTTGTTTTGCTTTCAGCTAGCTCATACAACTCCTAATGATTGCTTTGATATTCCCACAATTTTTATAACTTTCGGTAGCAACACCGATCTTGCTTCCAAAAAGTTTGTCCGCACCTTTTTATCTGCTGATTTTATGTATCTTAGTTTCTCGGAGTTTAATCATTCAAATATTAATTTTAAATGTAATATTTCTTTTCAATTAAATAATTGTCACTTCACTCAATGGATTGTTCAGCATGAGAAGACTGCGTTTCTTTTACACACTTCAATATTTAGCTACCAAGAACCTCATCCTCACCTCGGGCTTAATCTTAACCACTGTTGGTTAGATATTGCTGACATTGTGCTTCCTATGCTTCCTATCCCTCTTCATAGGTATGGAATTTTGGGAATTTTTTCTAAAAATCGCTTTCGCCTTCACTTTCCTCGACACCAAACTTCTTTAACACATCCTCCTCCTTTATCGGTCCTGGCTTTTAATTCTATGCGGGTTTTTCCAGATGTTTTCCCTTCCCCAAAATCCAAACGCCGGCGAACAGCAGACATTGAACCTGGCGCTTCAACTTCTACAGGAGCAGCAACAACGAACAGCGCAGGAAATTCTGCAGGAAGAGGTTCTACAGCAGCGCAATCAGTATATTCGCAACCAGCAGGAAACAATTGAACAGCAGTCAAATTTGGTTCGTCAACAATAGGAGGTAATAAGTGGTTTACAAGCTTATCTCAATCGATTAGAAGAAGCTTTTGTGACGGAAACGCGTAAACATTACGAACTTCTTCATCTTTTAGGCGCATTAGAGCGAAAAACGAAATTAAAAGCTTTTGGTTGTGCGGATATTTCTGCCATTCATAAAAATCTTCCGTCTAAGGAAGACGTTTTAAAATTCGTGCAACAACAGCGGCCTTCTTCTCCATGTCAGGAATCTGGCACTTCCTCTCCCAATTACTCTCCCCGCGTTTCTGTAAACCACCTAGGTCGGCCCGATAAATTTGTCATCAGGGTCGACAATGATTCTCCTCTTCAATAATACTTGGTATATCTGTGTGGTAAAGACAGCTGGTGGGTGATAAATCATATTGTGTTATATGTGGTAAAGACAGCTGGTGGGTGATAAATCATATTGTGTTATATGTATATCTGTGTGGTAAAGGCAGCTGGCGGGTGATGAAATTGATGTCCCCTTGATTGGTTAGTGGGCTGGATGAGCTTTATGTGTCTGCCCCCCCCTTAAATGGTTGATAGGTATCTTAAATCATATTGTGTTATATGTAGTAAAGACAGCTGGTGGGTGCTAAATCATATTGTGTTATATGTAGTAAAGACAGCTGGTGGGTGATAAATCATATTGTGTTATATGTATATCTGAGTGGTAAAGGCAGCTGGTGGGTGATAAAATTGATGTCCCCTTGATTGGTTAGTGGGCTGGATGAGCTTTGTGTGTCTGCCCCCCTTAAATGGTTGATAGGTATCTTAAATCAATGTATATCATATTTAACGTTGTATTGTATTTTACAATCATAGATAATAAATATGTTTCATACCTTAACTTATTGTTTATTCAAAGTCATCTTCTTCCTCATACTTTTCCTCTTGCACTGTAGGGTTTTAATCATACGACGCTAAATAGTTTTCAACCTCAATTTCTTCCTCCTATTCCTTTCCTGTACATGCCTTTCCAAGTTTAGCTATAAGTTTCTTTAATCCCTGAGTGTCCTCAAACATCTTTTCTACATTCTCCTTTATTTTTGTTACAAGCTCGTGTTGTTTGCTTGTGTTTTCCTTCTTTTCTTCCAATATCCGTTTTATTTTTTCCATGTTTTCCTCCATTTCCCGCATTCCTTTTTCGCATTCGTCTTTATCTTTTATAGCTGCTTCCATTTCCCTAGTACATGTTTTAACTTTTGTGTCGCAGTCCTTCCTCATTTTTCCTTTTACAGCGTTTATTTCCTTCTTACACCTCTCTGTTGCTGCTTTCCTAATAGTACTCACTGACACCTTTCTTGCTTCTCCGTTAGTTGGTCCACCATCACATTCCGAATTTACCCTCAAGCTTCCCTCCGCACTCCATCGTGACCCTCATTTAACCCTTCCTACCACTTTTCTACCGCCTCCGATATCAAATTTCTATTCCCCACTACCGCATCCTCCTGTCAGGTACATTAAATTTTCTGTCATGTATGTGTTCATTTCATTTATTATGCTGTATGCCAGTATTAGCTCACTCTCTTCGGACGTTAACTTCCAACCTATCTCCATCCCTCCCGTTAAATTCAACGCACCCACAACCGTTCTACAATCTAACATCTCCACCTTTATGCTTACATTATTTCCCGTATACATTTTTATAGGTGTCCCATAAAATTTAAATTTCTCGCCCTTTTTTCCCACTTTTTCAAATTCACATTCCTCGTTAACCGCATATCCTTCCGCGCATTCTACGTGCCCCATTTCCACGTTCCCATAGTATACGTTCCCGCATCATTCTCCTCCTCCGCATTTTGTTATTGGCTTCAAACAATGATACACGTTTTGTAGTCCTTCCATATTCATTATGCTAGTATTATATCTGCATCCTATTCCTTTATTGTATACACATGTACAATTTGCAAGTAGCACGTAGTCCTTTTTACACATCGTCGCGTTCTTCAACATTCCTGTTGCATCGTCGACATTAAACCCGCACCTTCCAAAGCTCACGCAAACTTCTTCGGCTCCCACTATAACTCCTGTTACCACCAGCAGCAGCGACACCCTCATTTTTAACTATTTTTCTTGTTTTTCCGCCCCTTTTATATCCCGCGTCCCTCCCCTATTTTCGCCACTCGTCTTCTAACTCTCGGCCCGTCTAGATCAAAATAAGTAGGTAAGTACCCTGTCCTTTTTTCTCTCCCTCTCGTTTTTTTCCTCTAACCTCTCCCATTCCTTTTTTCAGTCATGTCTGAATTGGTCAAGTATCTACAAAGCTACGGACACCTCAGCAACCTTACTCCTGAAGAACGCCGTGTCATTGCTATGCTTTATCCAGCTTTTTTAAAAATGTACCCGCCCCGGGACGTTAATATTGTATGGGCGTGCATGGATTCAATGTGCCATGAAGCATTCCGACCGTTCCTTACCTGCGACAAACATTGGAATCGTCCGGAGCACCGCACACACATAGATGGGCCACCTCCTCTTGTTCAAAATTGTCCATTTTGTAACTAATTTTTTCAATAAAGTTGGTAACCCTCGGCGAGGAGAATCGGAACTGTATGGGGGTATCTTGGCTCACCAAAGGACCACGCTTTAGCGTTGGTCGCCGATGTACCTAGTCATGAGGTCAAATTGGCTGACCCCGACTTCCGGTTCTGGCCGCCGAGGGCCCTTACTACTATTACCTCGTTTGTGAAGTAGACCTTCGCCTAAAAGATGAGCGAAAATGTACTCTCCTGCTACAAACCTTAAAGGACGTATCCTGTATTCCTATAAAGTGGTGTAGTATTTAGAGTATAAGGTGGCAGATGTGGAGCGATGTTTTAAAATATATTTAAAATTGAAGTTAGGACTAAGATGATAATATATGCAGAGGCCGACGTAAGTATTCGAACGCAAACATATTTATTACTTATATTATTTTAAAGCTGCGCAGATTAAGCATATGTAAATACAACTGGTAAAAAATAAACTTGAGTCTTCCATTAAACATATATACTCGTAAATAGCAACTGAAACTTTTTGTACTACAAGGAGAAATAAAACGGTTACTTTACATCTGAACATAAGTATTCGAACAGAGAACAGCTACTATTTATTTATCATTTCCTTTCTTTGAATTACTGCTGATAATCGTTGGGGCATTGTCTGTATGTGTTGTTTAGTGACTGCAGAGTCCATATTTCTCCACTCTGTTTGAAGAAGTTCTTTCAGATGGTCCTTGATTCTGATGTGATGCTTCCTCACACGCTCCTCGAGTTCCTTCCAGATTTTCTCTATAGGATTTAAATCTGGAGACTGGGGCAGTGTGTTCAAAGTATGAGGAACGTTATACACGATCCAAAGCCTTACAATTTCAGCATTATGCTTAGGATCATTGTCCTGCTGGAAGTAATAATCATGCCATAATCCCGTCTTCTCTGCACTATTTAAGATTGTTTTCAAGAATCGCCTTGTAATCAATTTTTTCCATGTACATCTAAGAACACCAGTTCTCCGAGCCAGATGAAGCTGTACAACCCCATACCATCTCACTACTGCCACCATGTTTCATTGTAGCTACCATGTTCTTAGGTTCCTATACTGTATTTGGCAATCTCCACACTTTAAGACGTCCATTACTCTTGTATAAGCGAATTTTCTCTCGTCCGATCAGAGAACCTTATGCCAGAATTCTCTTGGTTTCACCACATACTGTTTAGCAAATTCCATACGCTGTTTCTTATTTACGTTATTAACTTATGGTTTCTTCCTAAGAACGCGGGCATTGCTACCCAGTACTATTTAAAACCCGTTCAACTGTTCTGGTGTGAACCACAGTGGCAGAATATTGCTCAAGGCATCCTCTAATCTCAGATGCAGTGATTATCGGATTCTGCTTCACTATTTTTATTATTAGCCTCCCTTCTCTGACGATGAGTTTAAAAGGAGCGACATTTCTAGGTTTATTTACAACAGTATTTGTCTGTTTGAAGCATTGAAATATGCAGAATACTGTAGTTATCCTTCTGTTAATGGTTTTGGCAATTTCAGCTAGAGATTTGTTTTGTTTGTACATATTTATCACGAAATTTCTCTCTGCCACCGTTGTCTCCTTACCTTTGCTTCCCATATTACCTGTGAGTTCACAATCGACTGAACAGCTTTGAGCACACTGTCTCGAGGCATAGCATTAACACAACTGATATGTGGTAGGGGTGTGTAGGGTACGTGCAACCAGCTTTCTCTCTGTTCGATTGGGTACTTTCGTATACTTGTGTCCTCCAATAAGAGAGACATTAGAATAAATACAGTATAGATTGTGTAATAAATACAGGCAAAGACATATTTTAAATATTGTTTCCGAGACACAAAATGTTAATGCTTACATGTTTAACAATTCAACGCTGCCAAATAAATATTACAGTATTTATAGTACGTGAAATGTTACATGTTATATTGCTCGAATACTTCTGTAGCCTCTGTATATTAAATCCAGGATGAATTTATAGGATTACATAAGCAGTAAAAAGTGTCACCCTGGCAATGTTCACTATTTAAGTGTAAAATTATTTCAAATACCACGCTACACCAAAACAGCAAATTGTTTTAGTGAAGAAACTACCTGTAAGTTCGTACAATTAAATTAAAGTCGTTGGAAAGTGTATGTTAAGTTTGTTTTCGTACATTTTGCTGAAAAAAGCAAAACATTCCGACTAGCGCATGGTAACAGATCGCATGGACTGCCACCCCTTGTTAAAACAAAAAAACTGCCGGTTGTTATCACAAGACAAATAGGAGGCGAGTGAATTATACTTTGAAATTAACTTGCCTTGAGATTAGCGGGCGCTGAAGAAAAATGTCAGAAAATAAAATACTTGATGGATTAGGTTTTCACGAGAGAGCCCCCAAGTGGAAAATGAAATGCAGTGTCACAGAGCGGCGTTAATTGAATATTTCTCGCTCTTTAGGTACTGAACCTAGAAGAGAACCACAACATCTACACTTGAACTAGTTCCCCAATATATTTCGTATAGCAAGACTATGGCTACATAAAGGTTAAAATCCTTATTTTATCTTTCACAGTTTCAAAATAATAACGCACAATTCGGTATCTAGCTCTCCAATAAAACACTCCTTTACATATTTTCTATACAATACCCAAAATAAACAAATATTTTTGCAGATTCTTAATCAAATGCCTCAAATGTGGCAGATTTATTGACTTTGGAATCTGAACCATTTATTCAAAATTAGCTATCATATTCCACAATGTCAAGTAACGATGGTAGCCAATCACTGGCCTTCAGACACCGAAAGTCTAATTCGTAGTGCTCACAACCTCTGTGAGCTACTTAACTTCCCTGCAACATTGGAAGTACCTCAGCTAACATTACTAGAAATAACTGAGGAGGCTACAAAAATGACAAAGTATCAAAAAATTAAAACCAAAAGCACTTTAACAATTTGTCATAACTTGGATACATCACAGCATATTTAAGGCCCTTACTTTAAAGATCTAACTTTTCTTTAAAACTCACATAATTTGTATAAGAGCACATCAGGTGTATATAAACAACAATATTATGGATTTTAAGGTCCATGAATAGTTTGTCCCCAACACATATTTTTCTCCCTAGGGCCCTGCTTCGGTAGGTACGGGTTTGGCACACCCGGGGTCCCGAGCCAGCAGTCTCCCTCGTGTGGGCTTCTCTTCGTGGTTGAGGGAGACAGTCAACATACCCACTCACGTGTAGGCCGTGCGTGGAGACCCGTGTCGGTGGAAAGGTTTGTCCTGGTGGTTGAGGGATGCGCATCTGAGCTCGTTCCAGTGTACTTCTGAATTTTCGGAGGGTGCGCCTTTCTAATACACTACTTTGCTTTCTGCTTTGCTTAAACCGGAGGTTAGGGACTAACCCACCCCTAATCAATCGGCCAGGACTAGGTATTGTACCGAACTCCAGGGTGAGTGAGACGGCGAGCTCCCTGTGTAGCCCTGTCATCCCAGTGGGGTGACCCCTTGTTGGGCTCCGTGGTGGGTGGGGAGCACTGGGGGATAAAACTTATTCCATCTATTAGGATAAAACCCTCTATTAATAAAATTATTAGCAAAAGTGGAAAGGAAATAGCCGAGTGTAGTGGTCCTCGCTATTTAGTTATTTATAGAACTGAGGAAGGTCGGAAGTTTAGTACCGTGAACCCGTTCGTTATTCAGAAGGGTTTGGATAGTATTGCTGGTTATCTGAAGGCATGTACTAGATCTCGCAATGGCACACTTCTGGTCGAAGCAGTTTCTTCGACATAGGCTGCTAAAATCTTGAAAGCCAATATGCTTGCGAGCTAACAGGTGCGCGTTGAATTGCATAGGACTCTGAACTCCTTGCGTGGTGTTGTAAACACCAGCGCATTGAATGGTATGTCCAATGAGGATATTTAGCAAAACTTGGCGGAACAAGGTGCGACTAATGTATATCGAGTTCACCGCAAAGAACGAGGTGAACTAGTGGCCAGTCGTACCCTGTTTCTTACCTTTGATAGGTCAGAACTCACGAAAAGGACTAAGGCAGGGTATGAAGCCATAGAAGTGAGGCAGTATATACCTAATCTACTGAGGTGTTATAAGTGCCAGCGCTTTGGCCACACAAGTGATTCATGTAATGGAGTTGCCACTTGTGTTGACTGCGGGGAAGTCAAGCATGACAATGCATGCACTTCAGCTCAAAGTGTGGTAATCACTCAGCAAACTCCACAGAATGTCCCCGTTTTATGGAGGAGAAGGCGATCCAAGGGATAAAAGTAAGAGAGAGGCTTTCCTTCGTGGAAGCCCGGAAACTCTTGCGTATTTGCTAGCCTTCTGTGCCAAGGACCGTTACTTATAGTGCAGTTGCAGCTAAGTCGGTACCTAGACGTGAAATCGCAACACAAATCTGCGAAATAAACGGAGAAGTAGTATCTGAAAGATCACTTACACCAAGATCACAGACAACGCAACAAACACCAAAACGTACAACAGTGAACGCGCCGACCAATTCTAGTCCTAAGAAGAAGGTTTCAGCCAAGTCACCGCCGAAAGCATCTACTTCAAGAACAAGTGAACCGGAAGTATATAATGTATCGCCAAGAAAATTTAAGACCTCTTATGACAGAACGAACTTCCTCAAGGAAAATAGTAAGACCAGTGAAAGGAAAGCTAGGCAGCACAAAAGTTCGGGAACATCTCCGTCAACATCTGAGGAATCATCTGGAGAGTACGCCGATCGTCGACTTCCTTCTTCGCTGGTCGCATTTTCCGATCCTGTCGAGAGACCGGATTCGAAGTTACCAGTACGGAAACCGTCCTCTTCCATTGACGATGTGGAGCGAGTTGATCCTGTCCTCACTGCCCAAACGACAGTGAGGAAAAGGCAGGAAAAACTTGCTGAAAGTGCTGGCGCAGCCCCAAAGAAAAGGAACAGATTGGGTCAACCACCACTGGGCAGGTAGCTTTTGTCATGGCAAGTTGATATTGAAAGTAGTAATTTTATGCCTTCTGGTATTTTATTGGTACTTATAGCTCTTTAATCATTTTTTATCCATTTGGGCTTATCTATTTTTATTGTCATTTTGCTTTGATCTGTTTTTTTAATTTTGAATAATTTATATCTGGCTATTGCCATGAATTAGTTTCTGTAAGAGCGCTGATGACCCCTGCAGTTGATCGCCCTTATAAACATATCATCATTTACCTTTCACGTAATGGGGCAAAGGGTAGTTACTCGCAAAAAAAGTTGACTAATAACTCGAACAGTTGCAAGGTTACTCTTCAGTGTAAAACTACACAATCTGTCTTAACAGGGAGGATTTTGCGCGTACTTAGATAGCAAATCCAAACAATATGGAGCGCTATACGAATGCCGAAATGACGGATATGGTTTTGATGGATGGAAGAGCTGAAGGGAGCTTAACGAACGCACGATTAATTTAGTTTCATTAAAAATAAGAATTGTAAAAATAGTTACATCAATGATAATATTTATTTGTTTAACTTCAGAGCATTTTGTTATGATCTTAATTGTACAGTACTTTCAACCACTTAATGTAAATATCAACAGCTTCCTTTTCAGTTACAAATGCTTTATTTAGTATTATCAAATACGTGAAATGAAATGCTTGTCTCATTTTATAAGCCATTTAAATTTGGTTAATTTCATGTTGTTTTCTGTTCCGTTTATCATTTAATGCTTCCATCCTCAATCTCACTAACATTAACTTCCCTGTAAAGGGTATAAGTTGCATATGTCCACCAGCTTATTTGCCATCATGGACTACTATAACGGATTTTGGAACACGTAAGACACTGAATAACTCACAATAGCTCCTTTAATGCTGTTTCATAAGACAAAAAAATTCTTAATAGTAGCAAACAAGCTACTGCGGAGTATATCGGCATGTCTACAAACAGTTACAGCACGCAGCACGGTGTGGAACCTATACCTGTGAACTGCGACAGCGTGAGTCACGCTTCGTTGTTCCTGTCACTTCCTAATCCACACTCATTCTGGAGCATTTTTTCGGGTACTATTGGCGGTTAAAACTATCTATGTATGTCACATAGAAGCTGAGAAACTACTTCTATATGTTCGTTAGATGTCGTTTTGAAGCACCCTGTATGTGTGTGTGTGTGTGTGTTGTGTGTGTGTGTGTGTGTGTGTGTGTGTGTGTGTGTGTGTGTGTGTGTGTGTGTGTGTGTGTGTGTGTGTGTTCCTCATATACTTGTATACTATTGCACCAATTTCCACTACACCTGGTATTGGTAAACTTTGACACAAGTTGAACATTACTGTTTAGAAATGTTTCAAATCTCACAAAATTTAACACAGTTGATAATTTAGATTTTTGGAATGCCTTATAAGCTGTAGCCTTACGAAGTATGCAGTTCTAAAATTGACAACATGAGAGTAGTCATTGTTCACGAAATCACAAATTAACAACAAGCTTAAGAGTCAGTTGTAATATTCCTTAATGTCTCCTGTGACACGAATCATGCTCCATTTAAATATCCGATATTGCGATTTCAGTAAAGATACATATTTTCACGTTTTAAAGCTTTACTATGTATATCTATGCCTCTTTATATGAACCGCATAACTGAAAAACAAAAAATTGCTAAGAGACCAAATTTGGTATTGATTCCATTATCTTCCAAACATACAACACGAAGACTTCGAGTGAATCCCTCCATTCTCAAATATTGATATGTAAAGTGTTCTTTATTTTTGTTTTCTCGAAAATGCCCTCTAACATGTTTTAATAAAATATTTTATGTGTAAGTTACGTCCACGAATATATAACTGGCGAACCATAAGAGATAGAAGATATCCTACTACACAATTCTATAGATATTGGTAAATATGTGAGCTAAACATTTTTGGATAATCATTTCTGAGATACTCTTGGCTATTGGCTTGAATTTTCTAATTCTTTATCTTCTTTCCAGTGGTAGGTTTCTGTTCCTATTTCTTCCCCAGAGTTATGCAAAGAGCATGAAATTTACAGTCATCAGTTACTGTTTACATCAAATTTTCATTCAGATTACTCGCGTTTACTATAACTGAACTTAGTCATTTGCTGAAACCCTTTATTTCACCTTCTCTGAAATATCACTCCAAATGTGTCCAAATGCGTCTGACGATTTAATAAACAGAAACATAGTTAGTTACTAACACTCCCCACATGGCAACCTTGGCCTTCGGGGTAACCTCACCCCACCAAGTGATGACCGGACCCATTTCTCAGGTGGAGGCACCCAGAGGGCGGTGTCCATTACCTCCGATGATAGGGTGATAGTGAAGATGGCGGTGAGGTGAGAGGACCTACAGTTTTTACCGTGGACTCCGAACCACGTTGGGCATAGGGGATACTTCACGTGTGCTAGACAGAGGTGAAGGCGTGGATAGGGCTGACTTAAAATCGCCAACCCCAGAGCCGGGAATCGAACTCGGGACCCTTAGAACGGGAGCCGCGAACGAAACCACCGCGCTACCACGGCGCCCATAAACCGAAACATTACTTAGAGAACTTTAATATGTTGGCATTTTTCGATATCCAACAATGATATATTTATTTTTGCAAAACTTTAAAAAAACACAATCAATGAAACAATTAGCGACGTGTATTGAACAACATCCTTTAAAAATTCATCAAGCAAATGCCTGAAGTTGGTTTAACCTGTCCATTACAAATATTCAACCACAAGTGAATAAGTTAGTGGGGTACATCAACCGCTATAACCACAACGATCCTTGTTTTTTCCTTTTGGGTGAAGTTTCAAAACTTGAGGACATAGATTATTGTGACTTTATGGGTTCGTGGAATTATAAGTCCAATATGCAGATATTCCAAATGTTCTTTATTTGCGTAGAAATACACTTCGTAGCAGCAGAATTACGTCACATACATAACACCACCTACCAAGGTCGATGTCCACACAAACAGCGTTCTGATTACATCAGCTCTCGTTACAACAATCTAAAATTGTTTACTGTGTTTACTACTGTTCACGACTGACCCTTGGCGAGCCGTCGCCTTCTTAGCTACCTCATTGATAAATTCGAGAGATATTTGGAACAAATAAGAAGTCGAATGTTCTATCACTGGAACCTTCCAGACGTATAACCCTATCTGGGCCGGCAAGTCCTTTATTTCCGTGATACACTATCCGTCTGTTAATTATCTGCGCCATCTTTATTTGCCGGCTCTTTGTATACACAAGCCGCGCTGTCACGATCGGGTTCGCGACATTATTGTGACTTTGTGGGTTCGTGAAATGAAAAGTCCAATTACACAAACTCAACAATGTTCTTTATTTCCACCGACTTACAGTTTGATACTTGCCAATTACACAGAATTACGTAATGCACACAATTACGATTCACCAGTTCGTCCGTTACAATTTCACTTGCACTAGTAATTACGGACAATACTCCGATGCACGTACACAATTACGTAAATTCTTCCGTCGCACAGTCTTCTCTTCCACTAACACGGCGCTACTTCGCTAGCACGTCAAGCACTGACCGACTGCCCCTTGCACGACGTGTCGCTTATATAGGGTCCGCTTGACGATCTAGAAGGTTCTCGATTGGATTGAATGTCCCGTAATTTCCAGACCCTAGGAGAAGGGTAAAGAGACGGCTCAGGGGCCCGGCATCCCTCTCCTAACCATCCCTTCAGTTAGTGACAGGAGACAAATGAGTGGGCGTGGCGTGGCCTCCGGTCCCTTCTCAGCTGTTGTTTGTGGTGCTTCCCGATAATTGGGGGACACTGCTCCCTCCTCAAAGCTGGTCGTCCCGAACAGCACCATCATAGCGGGCTAGACGATCCAGGTGTACCACCAAAATCTTCCCTCGGGGAACCTTCTGGAAGCGGTAGACAACGTCGTTAATCCTCTTCATCACCCGGTACGGTCCTTGCTATGGCTGCTGGAGCTTCGGGCAGCGTCCCTTGGTCCAGGTAGGACGGTACAACTAGACTAGGTCACCTTGCTGGAACCCTTGGCTGTTGGCTTGCCTGTCATACCTGATCTTCATGCGGTCGCTCGCCTTCTGGATGATCTGGCGAGCCATCTCGTGCATGTCGTGGAGATGGTCCACCAAGTTCTCCACATACTCGTTCGCTGGCTGTTTCACTTCCGGAGGGCTTCCAAAAGCCAGGTCACAATGGAGGCGTAATTCTCGGCCGAACATTAAGCTTGCTGGCGTCATCCCAGTTGTGTCGTGTGTAGACGAGCGGTAGGCCAGCAAGAACAGTGGCACCTTGAGGTCCCAGTCTCGCTGATGGCTGGTAACGACCTTCCTCAGGTGTTCCTCTAAGGTCTTGATGTACCTTTCGACCATGCCATCCGACTGGGGATGTAGAGGTGTCGTGCGGGTCTTTTTCACCCCAAGCCTTTGTAGTGCCTCCTTCATTAGGTTGGACTCAAAGTTGGTACCCTGGTCACTGTGTAGCTCTAACGGCACCCCAAATCGACAGAACACTTGCTCCACGATGCAGTCTGTGATTGTCTTTGCCTCTTGGTTTGGGATGGCATACACCTCCGGCCACTTGGTGAAGTAGTCCACGACCACCATTAGGTACTTGTTGCCTTGGTTGGAAACTGGGAACGGTCCAGCAATGTCAACGGCGATCCGTTCGAATGGCGCTCTGACGTTGTACTGCTGCATGCGACCCCTGCTCCTAGTCTGGGGGCCACGACTCGCCGCGCACACGTGACACTGACGGCACCATCTCTCAGCATCTGCTTGGAGTCTCAGCCAGTAGTAGCGCTGCCGTAGTTTGTCAATCGTTCGGTTCGCTCCCAGGTGTCCTACCGAAGTACCGGCGTGCAATTCCTCCAGGACTTCCGCGACCTTACTCCGGGGAAGTACCAACTGCTCTCTCTGCGTCTTCTCATCGGGTGATTCCCATACCCGGAAGAGCACGCCCTCTCTGGTCTTCAACGAGTCCCATTGGGCCCAGTACGACTTGTAGGTGGCGCTCCTCGGTGCAATGTCCTCCCAGGTTGGTCTCATCCCCGCCTCCACTTCCTTCAAGAGTGGCCCCAAGTCGGCGTCCGCCAGCTGCTCCCTCCTCAGGCCTGCGCTATCCCAGCCTTCAGCAGGCACTGCCACAGCTACTCGGACTGCTGCGGCACGCTCCTTCTCTTCCACTCTTGTGCACTGGCCGCACTCTTCTGGACAGGGTCTTCGGGACATGGCGTCTGCGTTACCGTGGCTCTTCACTCTCCGATGTTCCGAGGTGAAGTCGTACTCCTGCAGCCTCTGGACCCAACGTGCTGTCTGGCCTTCCTGGTTCTTAAAGCTCAATAGCCAGGTTAGGGTGGAGTGGTCAGTCCTCAGGTGGAATGGCTGACCGTACAGGTACTTGTGGAAGTGCTCCAATGTCTTTACTACCGCCAGTAACTCCCGTCGGGTGACGCAGTAGTTCTTCTCTGCCTTGGATAGCTTCTTGCTGTAATAGGCTATCACCCGCTCATGCCCGTCTTGGATCTGCGATAGGAAACCTCCAGTGCAATGGTCGCTGACGTCGGTGTCCACAATGAAGGCGCCACCCGGTTGTGGGAAACACAAAATTGGAGCACTGCACAGGGTCTCCTTTAGGTGCTGGAAAGCGTTTTCTGCGTCCTCTGTCCACACATAGGGCCGGTGTTCCTCCGTCAGGCGGGTGAGGGGTTTTGCGGTGTTGGAGAACCCCTTTATGAAGCGGCGGTAATAACTGCACAGCCTCAGGAAACTGCGCAACTCTTTCTTATCCCTTGGGCGAGGCCAATCTCTCACGGCCTTTGTCTTCTCCGGGTCTGTGGCCACTCCGGTTGCTGAGACTATGTGGCCCAAATAGTTAACTTCCTTGCGGAAGAGCTGGCACTTCTTCGCGTTCAGCTTCAAGTTGGTCGCTTGCGGTCTCTGTAGTACCTTACTCAGATTCTCGAGGTGATCTTCAAAAGTCTTCCCGACGATGATGATGTCTTCCAGGTATAGCAGGCAGGCATCGTAAGTCAGCCCTCTCATCACTGACTCCATGAGGCGCTGGAAGGTAGCTGGTGCGTTGCAGAGGCCAAAGGGCATAACCGTGAACTGCCAGAGCCCTTGGCCCGTCGAGAATGCGGTCTTCTCCTTGTCTCTCGGGTCGAGAGCTACCTGCCAGTAGCCCGACTTCAGGCCCAGGGTCGAGAACCACTGTGCACCAGCTAGCATGTCCAGGGTGTCGTCAATCTGGGGTAAGGGAAAACAGTCCTTCCGGGTGACGCCGTTCAACTTTCTGTAGTCTACGCAGAAGCGCAGCTCGCCGTTCTTCTTTGTCACCAAGACTACAGGGGAACACCAAGGGCTGTCAGACTCTTCAATCACTCCCCTGGACCTCATGTCCTCCAGCATGTATCGTACCGACCCTTGCTTCGCCAGCGGAACGCGTCTATGTGGTTGCCGAATAGGCCGGGTGTCCCCGGTGTCGATGCGATGATGCACTTTGTCCGTGCGGCCGTCGTCACTATCACCTTGGCTGAAGACGCGCTGATACCGCCTTAGAAGTTGTCGAACCTTCTCCAGCTGTTCTGTGGTCAGGTGGTCGGCCGCCCTCTCCACCAAGCCTTCTAGCCGGGGCTCCAGGTGTTGCTTCGGCGCCGGCTCCTGTGTCTCGTCGATAGCTGTTACGCTCACCACGGGCTCGCACATTCCCAACTCCGTCCAGGCCTGGACGTCGTGATCGGCGTCCGTAGGATTTAGCAGTCTCACGGACACCTCCTCTCGGCACGGCAGCAAAGCCCTGGCTACACACAGTCCGTTTACAGGCGTCTTCTGGTCCAGCATCATGTTCCTGGTTCTCTGGCCCTCCAGTCGCGCCGTCACCACCACCTCGCTCCTCGCGGTGACAACCACGTCTTCGTCCAAGACGACCCTGCAAATTCCAAGGCGCTCTTCGGGTTGACGGAGTATAACCTCTTCTCCGTTAAGCCGCAGGACCTTCTTGCCGACGTCGACCGTCGCCTCATGGCTCCTGAGGGCATTCCAGTCCCAGGATCACCTCCTCAGCCACCTTCGCGACGAACACCCACAGACGCACGGCACTCCGTCCCAAGTTCAGCTCCAGCAGGGCCTCCTGCTCCACAGGCAAGGTTTCGCCCGATGCCGTAACAAGCTGGTATGGCCGGCTGGGCTTCCTTGTCGGCATACACTTCGCCACGTCAGGTCTGATGATGGTCACGGCCGCCCCGGTGTCCACCAGCACGCGGCACGGCTTCCCTCTTACCCAACCGTCCGCGATGAGGCTTTCATCCATACGCCGGCTGACGGCGCGCAGTGTCACTCGAGGGGATGTTGGTGATGGCGCCGACGTGCCCCTCTCCACGAGGGCCCTTACTCGTTTTCCGGCTACTCTTCCTGGTGTGGGCAGTCTCTCTGCAGGTGTCCGGGCTGCCCACACCCCCAACACAGGCCACTAGGTGTTCGCCGGAGTCCCTCAGCTGGTCTTCTGTCTCCGGCGTAGCGGACACTCCTCGTTCTCGACGTCGGGATGGTTGTTATTTTGGCCGCCTCCATCCTTAATGCCGCTGTCAGCGCCCCGTGGATGGTTTTATATTCCCCG
The DNA here is from genome assembly GCA_030765055.1 of Mantis religiosa. Taxonomy (NCBI): domain Eukaryota; kingdom Metazoa; phylum Arthropoda; class Insecta; order Mantodea; family Mantidae; genus Mantis; species Mantis religiosa. Next base: position 229,931,402 of record CM060950.1, read on the forward strand.
AGCATTAGGCGCTGACGAATCTCCGTGTCCCGTACCCCGTCGACAAAATTGTAGGCGGCTTCCCGGGATACGAACTCCAGTGGCAGGTCAACCAAGGCCTTGCTAGCCAGCTGCTCGATGGCTATGGCGAACTCCTGCAGCGTCTCCCCCGGCTGCTGCGACCTTGCCTTTAGCTGACTTCGGTATGCTGCGGATAAGCGGTGGTTCCCGAAGCGATTCTCCAGTGCCTCCCAGATGTCCTTGGGCGCCGCCGTCGTCTGCACCGCGTTTAGGACTTCCGCGGCTCTTCCCTGGAGGCTGGCTATTAACTGTGTGGCCTCCTCCTCCAGTGACCATCCGCTGTGCCTGGCCACTGTGTCGAACTGGCGGCGGAAGACCTCAAACGTTGACGCGCTGTCATACTTGGGAGGTTTGACGCGCGCAGATGTTGTGTCGCGTCCCGGCGCGTCGGCCTTCAAATCCTTCAGCTTCCTGCCGACGACGTCCTCCACCATGGCGTTTAGGGACTTCACGCTGCTGTCAGCTTTTCCTTCCAGCTCATTAACGCAGCTCGCCAGGTCTTCGACGCGCTCGCCTAACTCTGTGACGTCCTCTTTTACGCCGGCCAACTGTTCTTCAAACTTTGCGGCGAGAGCTTCGTTCGCCGCCTTCATTTCCGTGGCCAGACTGCCGTTCGCTGCTCTCATTTCTGTGGTTAACTCGGCCTTCATTTCTTCCATCTTCTCGGTGATGTTGTCGTTGGCCGTCTTCATTTGTTTCAGTTCCGCGGTGATGTTGTCGTTGGCCGTCTTCATTTGTTTCAACTCGGCGGTGAGGTTGTTGTTTGCCGCCTCTGTTTTTGCAGCGAGGTTTTCATTTGCCGTCTTCATTTCTTTCAGTTCCGCTAAAATCTTTTCTAATGCTGCCTCCATTGTGTTATGTCGCACTCCTGACACCAATTGTGACTTTGTGGGTTCCTGAAATGAAAAGTCCAATTACACAAACTCAACAATGTTCTTTAATTCCACCGACTTACAGTTTGATATTTGCCAATTACACAGAATTACGTAATGCACACAATTACGATTCACCAGTTCTTCCGTTACAATTTCACTTGCACTAGTAATTACGGACAATACTCCGATGCACGTACACAATTACCTAAATTCTTCCGTCGCACAGTCTTCTCTTCCACTAACACGGGGCTACTTCGCTAGCACGTCAAGCACTGACTGACTGCCCCTTGCACGACGTGTCGCTTATATAGTGTCCGCTTGCCGATCTAGAAGGTTCTCGATTAGATTGAATGTCCCGTAATTTCCAGACCCTAGGAGAAGGGTAAAGAGACGGCCCAGGGGCCCGACATCCCTCTCCTAACCATCCCTTCAGTTAGTGACAGGAGACAAATGAGTGGGCGTGGCGTTGCCTCCGGTCCCTTCTCAGCTGTTGTTTGTGGTGTTTCCCGATAACTGGGTGACATTATTAATAAACGGCTTTACTGGTGTATAGAGAGAATTTTCAGACAAAGCCCAAAGTGGTTTTCGACAAGGATATTCAACTCTTTACCTTATTTCTAAAATGTGAAGTATATAATGACTTCACTGATAATCAATACCTAGCTCTAGTTAATCTGAATTTGACAGGGCTTAGCACTCAGCGTGGCGATCTCATATCCGCCGTATACTACTCGAATATTAAATGCCAGAAGAATATCAGTCTTCAATACAAATTATTTCAAAGCAAACCTCGAAGCAATAGACGTAACGGACATTTCTCCCAGTGTTCTTCCCCGAAAATGGAGTCAAACAGAATTCAATTAGTGTAATTCTTACGTGTAATGCTACTCATTGTTGCTAACAGTAATAACCTTTCGTCCATTAAATCTCTAGTTCAAGTTTACTTCTCATAAATAATCAAAGCCGACTTGTAAAGAAATAATTCATATTATACAGCGATGACTTAATAACTTGTTGCACCCCCTGAACTGGAGCCGCTATAAAGGATTCAATTTCACACATATAATTCAGGATATATCTTCTTCTCAGCTTACAACCACTTACTGTATCCCCAACTTATTGGAAAACTTTAAACTCCTGTAATAAATGGCTACTTTTCGACACCATAATCTCATTTCAACTGTTCATCTGAAGCTCATTAAAGCTCACTCTGGTCAAAGACTCAACATACCGCACATTTATCAGCAGGATCATGGAGAGCTGCCCTCAGTGTGTTACTATGCACTTATAAATCTACCATAAAGTAGAAATATGATCGTTTCTGTAGTTGTCAGTTCCCAAAATTTTAGAAATTACTAAAATAATTGACTCAATTCAGTGTTCGGCACCGAGAATTGCTTTAGTAACTTTTCAAACCAGTCCATTAAAATTCCATAATTTGAAGCTAACGTACTTCCGGTGCAAATTACAAAGTGAATCTTAGGTTCATCATATGCGACACGTACTCCATCAAAACCATTATCCCTATCCCTTGAAGATTCCTACTAACAATTTAAGAAATGTAACAGAATCAGCACAACCTTGAGATTTTAAAATTCCTTTCTCAGTTTTTTTTTCGAGCAACTTAAAATTACTCTAAATATGTTCCCTCATTCAATAACTCTGATATATATCACTGAAGCGTATCATCTTAACTTATATAACACCGATTAGACCAGACGAACATTCACAAACAAATAGCATTTCATAGCGACTTTCATTTAACAAACTGCGTGCAATTTATGCTACATACAACCTTCAATCTTAGCAATACCAGTGCTGAATTATGGAAGTAAGGCATGAACCGTAAGGAAAAAGAGCAGTATTAACGATACAAGCTGCCAAGATCATATACTTTAAGATCAGTTCAGGGATGTCAGAGATAAGGTCGTATCAGAAATGAATTAATTACAGAAGAATTGGGGGTGCAACCATTAATAGAGGAAACAAAAGGTATAGAAAAAATAGGTGGAAAAGTTCCACAGAATAACAGAAGTACCAAAACAAACTTAATTAGGGACCTAAAGGACAAATATTAATAGACGTCCCGAGAAAAGATGACTTCAAGAAATATGAGGCCGGAAGTAGAGGTAACTAGAAGACACATCTTCAAGGATAGGTTCAGAATAGACCGGTATCAATGGGTGTGCAGCGATATTACCTGAACACTATACAGTATAGTCTTTTCCTTTGCCTCTCTCTGCTATTTCAAATATGTCACAGTTCAATTTTCATCACAATATTATATGCTTTAAAATTATAACTCTATACAATTTGAGACTCATTTGAGTGTTCAGTTCTTCAAAATATTTTTAACGAATTTCAGCAATTGTACACTGAAAAGCAAACTTTGCTATATCATTATCATTTTCCTGGATTCTGGTGATCAGGAAGTTAAAGAAATCACCAAACACTCCCCTCTGGTTATCAAGATTTGCTCAATTATATCTAAACGTCTTGCACTGAACGTGGAAGCAAATGTGGAAAACTGCATCTAGAACTAAGTCAGTATTCGTTTGATCCACATAGACCAAAGTTGTATTAAGGTGACTTAGTATTGCACATACCTCTGCAAAGTACAGACATCTCGTTAACTGTGACCTTCCTCCCATGCGCAACCTCTGTATATGGAACCCCAAAGTGGATTATTTCGCCACAGCTGCATTTGCTATTTCTAAAGCAAAGAAAGGTGCCTACAAGACGCCCAAAGCTCAGGACAGCAAACAACTTCAAACTTCAGGAAGTCCAAGAATTCCGCTGTGAAAGTAAGTATATAGTACATTAAAATGTTGAATATATATATTTTACTAATTTAAAATAAAGTATTTTTCATTTTAGTTCAGCCTGTATTTTTGAAAATCGCCATATGATCATAGCTAAAACAACAGATATAGAAAAATGTATCTGACAATTCGAAGCAGCAACCGACACATGATATGTTTAGTTCCAAAGCATTATTTGTGTGGTATAATAAAGTCTACGTTTTTGTGTATTAAGTTTGTGTCTGTTTACCTCATACGAATGCAAGTTATGCAAAAGTAATACAGAATTAAATAGATTTCATAACATACTCACAGAAAATTTCATTCAAAATTTCTCGTTCACATAAAAATAAACGAAGTTTAACAAATATCGTTGAACCCCGTTTTTAATAAATCCAGATATTCGCAAAATTTATAATCTAAGAGTATTGTGGTGTTACTTTTTCCTGAACGACTTGTGGTCCATTCTCTGAAGATTCCGAAATCAAATAAAAAATTTGGTTATTTGCATTTCATTTTGAAGTTATACATGCACAGCCACACACACCTGCCTCTATCCAAATTTCTTTCGGGAAGAGTTCAGCGTGCCGTAATTTTAAAAAGGAATTTTCAATTTTTATACGTAGTAGAGAGAGCAAAAACAGTATCAGGACAAAGAAGATTTTCTTATCCTACAGGTATTTTTTATCAATTTTGTTTATTCGTTTCACAAGGTCAAGATGGATGCCGCGCTTGTTGCCACCTGATCAAAAGCTGCAAAAAATTGTCTATATTAAGAATTTGGAGCTCTACCGTAAAAATCGTAGTGAATTTTTGACATGACTTGTTACCATGAATGAAAATTGGATACATTACTATACTCCAGAAAGTAAATCAGGGTCCAAACAGTGCATTGCACAAGGTGAATCAACACTTAAAGACTTAAGTCAGTTTTGAAGGCTAACAAGTTTATGGCAAGTGTTTTCAAGAATGCACAGGTAATTATTTCTTATGATTACTTGGAAAAGGGTAAAAGTATTACTGGTAACTACCATGGAAGCTTACTTTAATGTTTGAGGGATTAGGTGAAAATAAAAATAACTGGCTCACTTTCCTCTCGGGCAGTCAGCCAGGTGAAAAGATGATGAGATATCAACGTTTCGGGAGTGTACATCTCTCCCATCATCAGGATATTTATAAAATGTTATACCACAAATGAAATACTGGATATAACACAACTATATATAAAGACAAAACACTATCAAAATTCGCATTACTGAACAAAAGACTGTTTTCAGTAAATTACATGCCAGGTCAGGAGATGGCGTGAGTATAGAAAATTGTGTCAAAGAAACGTAACTACTTAACTTGATTATAAAGCTGTATTGATCTTTGCTTCTTAATTCCATGGATTTCCATTTTAAGGCCGGTTTCCAAGAGGAGCAGATATGAAATCCAGCATCACAATTAAGCGTGCTCCTTTCAGAGGAAATTGGCAAAGCGTCCTTAATTTTCCGCTCCCAGTAACTTTTGCATTTTTCCAAGACGGTCGTCTTCCGAAAATTGGCTCTATGGTCGTTATCAAAACAATGCTCTGCCAGGCCAGACTTCTCAGGTTGGATTAAACGAATGCTCCGTTTAGGTTCGATTCTTCTAGTAGTGATGGTCCTTCCGGTTTGTTCTATGTACGGTGTCCCACAATCACAGGGAATGCGGTACACTCCCGGAACTTGGAAGTGCAGTTTGTCTTTCAATGGACTCAACGGATGTTTAATTTTCGGTGGTGGCTTGTGGATGTCCTCATGTTGTATTTGGCGAGAATTCTGCTGATTCTGCCGGATAGATTGCCGGTAAACGGGATGCAGGCTTTAGCGGTAGGCTTATCTGACGCTTGCTGTATTACAGGTTTCCGTTTCTTAGCTTTGGTAATCGAGGCTTCAGCGTCAAATTCGGAGTAGCTGTTTTGACGGAAAGTGAGACTCAGGTGCTGTAATTCTTGTTTTAAGTGGCTGGGATCAGAGATAGACAAAGCTCTGTGGCCCAGTGTATTGAGAACTCCCAGTCGTTGAGACGTATGATGGAAACTATGAGTGTTCAGATAGAGATCGGTGTGTGTAGGCTTGCGATATACAGAATGCCCCAATGTACCGTTGCAGTTTTTTGAAACAAGAATGTCCAGGAATGGAAGAGCTATATCCTTCTCCACTTCCATGGTAAACTCTATTCAAGGGCGAAGGCTGTTGAGATGCGCAAGAAAGCTAGGCAAAGTGTCTGATCCATCTGGCCAATTTATAAATGTGTCGTCCACGTATCTATAGAAATGAGATGATGTAAGTGGAGCTGAGGCAAGTATTTCATCTATGAGGTATTCCATATAGAAATTAGCTATAGCTGGTGACAAAGGGGAGACCATTACTATTCCGTCTACCTGTTCACAGAAAGTACCACAAAAGAAAAAGAAAGTGGTCGTCAGGGTATGTCGGAAGAGCTCTGTGATAATAGCCGTAAAATGCTCCTTCAGAAGTTCAATGGCTTCTTGAAGTGGCACTCTTGTAAATAGAGAAACCACGTCGAAGCTGAGAAGAAGATCAGAAAGGCTAATGGGAATGTTCTTAAGTGTATGTACAAATTGTGTGGAGTTACTCACATGATGTGGGCAATCCCCTACCAAAGGTTGTAACAGATCAACCAGGTGACGTGCCACCCGATATGTAGGGCTGCTGCTGGCGTCGACAGTGGAGCGTAAAGGAACGCCCGGTTTGTAGATCTTCGGAAGTGCGTATATTCTAGGAGGCCTGGAACAGGACGGTGATACCGCCTTCTTAATTTCTGAAGTAAGGCAGGGTCTTTTAATAAGTTGTACAGTCCTACGTCCGATGGAAGAGGTAAGATACTTATCAAGAATCCTGTAGGCCGGATCATCTAAGAGCTGCATCATTTTGTCTAAGTATTTGGCTGTGGAGACGATCAAAGTGGCATTACACTTGTCCGACTTTATTTATTTATCTTATTATACGTTTTCTGCTTGTTATGGACAGACAAAGTCTTTCATCTTCTGTATTCAAATCTATGTTATTACACATTAATTGGAAATATTTCGTTGTTTATGATATTCAGTCTGGTTACTAAGGTCTGTTTTGTACAACGCATAGGAATATGCACAACCGTTAGCAAACAAACCAAACTAATAATGAATTTTGGGAATGTTGGTAAACCACACTTTCGGTAGAGCAGAATACCTCCAGTTAGTTGTTAACATTGCTCTCCACCAAGGTGAGCGACTGCGAAGTAAACCGCTCTGAACATTTATTTATGAACATACATATTCTTCCGCTCTGTTTATATACAACTAAAACTGGTAAAGGCCCATCTATTGGAACTTGGCGTTGTTCTCACATATTTTACGTATCTTTTTCACGAGGGTAGAGCGTCAGTTTGTAACGGTATCATTACCGGAAGTCTACTTCATTTAGAAACAAGTGCTCAGAATATTTGCCTGTTGATAGTTCTATGCTAATACAGAAAATGTACAAGCAGCTTACCATCTACTTCAAGGAGAAATAGGGTTGCCATAGTTATAGAATGAAAAGTATGAAAATATGCCAAAACTGGGTAAATAATGTTACTGGAACAACAAAACATGGGATATAAATGTAGGTAACTTAACGTTTACTAACAAATGAAATAGAGTATAGGAATATTACAGTTTTATAATATAATCTCTCAAATTATAATGACCCTACTCTAAGTATGTACGAGAACAAAAGGAGCGAGGCTGAGATCCTATATTGGCACGCGTTTAGGTCTGACTTTTGAGGGAATATCGCAGATTCTTCTCTCCTTTTTTATTTTACAATAACCAATTCCATGTAATAACATTTCCCTGATGTGAATAGTGTACTACAGATTCTCCTTTCCACAATCAAATTACCTCTAATGAGATTTAACTGAATGGATGTTGCAGGAAGTAGTCAAACTAAAAGAGCGCGCAAATATCACAGAATGACTAGCGACATCTGCAAACGCAGATAATAACTATTTTAAGAGTTGAAAATGTAGATGGCACTAAGTATGTTTTTAAACATTTATTTGAAAAGTAAGCTAAAATAAAGTAATTAAGTGCAAGCGCTGCATTTAAGCATAGCTTTATGTTGGAAATTGGAAAATCATAATACCGTAACGATTTATCTTATGAAAGGTGTCCAATTGTTATGTACAGACAAAACCTTAACACAGTATCCTGCAGTTATATCTAATTATTAGATATAAATAGGGAATATTTGGCAGTTTGCGGTATGATCGGGTTGCTGAACAAGCCGAATACTAAGACTGAAATGTACAAAACTAATGATCACTTTTGGAAATGTTGGTACACCGCATAGTTAAAGCTTTGAAACTACTATGAATTGCTTACCACACAGATATTTTTCCATTTTTATTTATTTTTCTTTTATAGCTCACGCTTCTCCCCGTGTACCCAACCCCCATGGGCTACCTAAGGAGGCTTTTTACGGTGCTCGTTTGCTAGGTCTGCCAGCTAGATCCCCAGTGCAATTCCCATCGCATGCATCAGCCGTCCGGAACACTTCCGTGTCACCCTCTACCCAACCGCAAGAATGAACACTTCCGTGTCACCCTCTACCCAACCGCAAGAATGTCTGCTCTCTTCTAATAACCGTACAACACCTCCACCAACCTCGTCTCCTGTTTCTACACCTTCCAGGTCTCCTCAACCACAATTATCAGGTACTATTCAACATCGCCTCAAACAGACCATGCCTGAACAGCTCCCACCAAGGAGGTCTGCCACTCCACCTCAATTGTCACCTTCTAACGATCATTGGAGTTGATAGAGGATTGCGGATATTGCAGCCTTCAGCGAGGTAACCGATCGCATTCCTCCGCAATTGCAAATTAAGTTTTCAGCTGCGCTGAGTGAGGCTCTGCTCACAAGATCTTCACAAACGTCACAAGAAATGGTACTTATTCAAAAATTCTGCTTCACCTTCTGCATTTCCAATGGCTACTAGACACCAGTGAGACACATTTCCAGGAGTCAAAATATGCTTCTGGAATGCCAATGGTCTCCGCAGACAATTGGCGGTAGTTTCCAACTTTTTGTCCGTGCAGAAGGTTAATACCTTAATGGCGCAGGAAACCCATTATCACCTGATATAAAATGTGGCATCCCAGTAATGTGTTCCTACAGTACTGATCGAGCCGACGGCAGAGGAGGTGCTGTCATATACATTGACCGTGCCATTCAACACCATCAAATATTTATCCCCACAACCCGTAATCTGAAGATTACCGGCATCCAAGTTGACACCAGCAATAGCCCCCTGCACTTATACTCAGTATACGCCGCACCGACTTCCCCCTACTTCCTTCTGAATTGGATCACCTCTTCAACTCCCCAGTTGCCACGAATGCTGCGGGAGATTTCAATGCCAAGCACTGACACTGGAAATCCTCCATTACCGACCACCGTGGGCGCACACTCCACAACTTCGTAGCGTCTAGAGCTATTTCCGCTAAGGCTGCAAACCAACCTACACATCACTATGGAGACAGGAGACAACCTGACTGGCTTGATCTCGCCCTGGTCCGCAATATGTGGCAGCACCTTACCCCCTTCACAGCTCCTGCTCTATCTTCAGATCATTACCCCATCCTCCTATCCTTCCCTGGTAAGCCCAAGTACAAAGCTCCTCGAGGATTCCCACTCCCACGAAAGACCACTTGGGGGAATTACAGCTGGAACACTTGCCGATTACATAGAATTACGTAGCGTACACAATTACAATTCACCAGTTCGTCTGTCACAGGTCCACTTCGCACTAGCAATTACGTACAACTCCTCCGATGCACGTAAACGGTCTTGCAGTCCGTTCACTAGCACGGCACTCCTCCAGCTGCTCGCCAAGTACTGACTGACTCGTCCACTGCAGGTTTTATATAGCGAAGATCGCCGTTTCTGAAAGTCTCGCGGTTCAGTGAAACTTCCCGACTGTTCCAGACTCATGGAGGACGAAAGAGATGGCTAGTGGTGTTTCTCCAACCATCCCCCCTCGTTAGCGCTAAAAGATAAATAAGTAGGCGTGGCCTGAATGTCTCCTGTCGCCTACTCGGCTGCTAGCTGGTCGGGCCTTCCGATAATTTGGTGACAATATGATTGGGGAATTCCTAATTTTAAGAATTTCATGATGGCGTAGGTGAGACTTGGTTGCTACTCCCTATATTTCAATGGCGTATGTGATGGCTGGCCGGAGTACTTGCTTATACAGGAGCAGTTTTGTAGGCAGAGACATGACTGGTCGTCGGTTACCCATTCTTTTGCTAACTTTATTAGACACATATGTAATGTGGTCTCTCCATGTCAATCTGATGTCTAGTAAAACACCAAGATACTTAACGCAAGTTTTCCAATGGACCTCCTCACCAGCTAGGCGAATTGGTGAAAGATCTGCTATTCGTCTTCCAGAGAATGTTGGTCTGTCTCTTCTGAGAGTGGACGCGTAGGCGCCAACGTTCGAACAAGGTGGTGAGGAGGTCGGCATATTGTTGAATCCTGCGGGTACACAGGTTTAGCGCTGATGATGCGGAGGTAATAGCTGTATCGGCAGCACAGAGATACGGTGAGCAGAGTGGCAGGGATGGTAGGGTGTTGATGTATAGAAGGTAGACAGTGGATGCCAGGACACTACCTCGGGATATGCCAGCTCTAGTGGGATGGGATGAGCATAAGATTGCATCGTGGGAGACAGCAAACCTTCTGCCAGTGAGGTAGGAGTGAATGATCCGTACTAAGTAGGAAGGGGTTTAGTAGGTAATGAGACGAGGGCGTAAGCCTTCGTGCCATTCGCTGTCGAATGCTCTGGTGATATCTAGGAGTAGTGCTGAAACGAACTGCTTCCTGTTAAAGGCTGTGTAAACGTCATCGACCAGACGCAGCAGTTGGTGTTGAGTGGAATTCTGAGAGCGAAAGCCGAATTGCACAGTTCTGACAGTACTGTGTAGATTAAGGATAGTCCTTAGACGACCTGTAGTAAGCTTTTACATCAGTTTACTCAGTGTTTGAAGCAAACTGATGGGCCTGTAGCTCTCCGGGGACGTTCCGTCTTTCCCAGGTTGGCAGATAACGATGACCTTTGCATGCTTCCAGGCCTTTGGGAAGTAGCAAAGCTTGAGGATAGCATTAAGGAGAAGGGTTAATGTTTTCACCTAAGGGAATGGTAGAACTATTAGACCGCGTTCGCTATGTCGTCAAAGCCGGGTGACTTGAATGGCCATAGGCTGGTGATGTCACACTGCACTTCAGCTACGGAGATAGAGGGAGGTGGTAGATCATCATACGGTTGGGAAAGGGAAAAGTACATCTGAACTGCCTAAGTGACTGCATGGATATGATCTACATCAGGGGTATCAGCGGCCGCAAAGGTCATTTCCAGGAAGGTTGCATATAGTTCAGCTTCTTCCCTTGCAGCCTGAGCGACTGCCTGTCCACGGTTCAGCGGTGGATGTTTGCGATGGGTTTGAAGTAAGGATTTGATCATGCTCCAAAAGGAGTTGTCCTCTACACAAAGAGAGGAGATCTTATTTTCTCAGCACCCGTTGCGAAATTTTTGGAGTTGAATTTTGACCAACTCAGGAATTTGGTGAAAATCAAGAAGATCTGCTGGTCAGCGACTATGTAAAAATCCTCACCGCATCCTGTTCTTTTGTTTAATCGCCTCACGGATAGCCTGACGTAATGGATCGTCATTCAATCTGCTAGGTTTTGATTTTCGGGAAGAGCTCATGATAACAGTAAACAGTTTGGAGTTGAAAATATCATCGATGGTTGTCTCTCTCTTCTAGTGTTTGACATGGCTGTTGTGGCGGCTGAATTTGTTCCAATGGAATCGAAAACTTCTCCCAATTGGGAGGAGCAAAAACGTCTGCATGGTAAGCAATTCTTGGTAGTTTCAAAGCTTTAGCTATGTGGTGTAACAACATTTCCAAAAGTGACAGTTAGGTTTATATATTCCAACTCAGATATGTTCTAATCAGCAACGAAATAATACCGTAAATTGTCAAATATTTCCCATTTATATCTAATAATTAGACTTCAATGCAGAATACTTTGTTAAGATTTTTGTCTGTCCATAAAAATTGGACACCTTGCATAAGATAAATCATTACCGTATTGTGAATTTCCAATTTCTAACATAAAGCTATGCTTAAATGCACCGTTTGCACTTAACTACTTTATTTTAGCTTACTTTTCAAATAAATGTTTAAAAACATACTTAGTGCCATCTACATTTTCAACTGTTGAAATAGTTCTTATCTGCGTTTGCAGATGTTGCTAGTCATTGAGTGATATTTGCGAGCCCTTTTGATTTGACTACTTCCTGTAACACCCATTCAAATAAATCTCATGAAAGGTAATTTGATTATGGAAAGGGGTGCCCGCAGTATACTATTCACCTCAGGGAAATGTTATTACATGGAATTGGTTATTGTAAAATAAAATAAAAAGGAAGCATCCGTGATATTCCCTCAAAGGTCAGACCTAAATGCGTCCCAATATAGGATCTCAGCCTCCCTATTTTTCTTCTCGTATATACTTACAGCAGGGTCATTATAATTTGAGAGATTATATTATACAACTGTAATATTGCTACATTCTATTTCATTTGTTAATAAACGTTAAGTTACCTATATTTATGTCCCATGTTTTATTGTTCCTGTAGTATTATTTCCCGAGGTTTAACACATTTCCACACTTTTCATTCTATAATTATGCTAACCCTATTCTTCCTTCAATTAGATGGTAAGCTGCTTGCACATATTCAGTTGCTGCTTGCACTTGTTTGTAAACCGAGTAGATTTCCAGTAATTATGCCTTTTCAAACTGACGTTTCTCCCCCTTGCTTAGATATGTAAAATATGTGAGAACAACGTCAATTTCCAATTGATAGATATTTATCAGTTTTAGTTGTATATAAACAGAGCGGAACAATACGTATTTACATAAATAAATGTTCAGAGTGGTTTACTCCACAGTCGCTCACCTTGGTTGAGCGCAATGTTCACAACCAACTGGAGGTATTCTGCTCTACCCAAAGTGTGGTTTACCAACATTCTCAAAATTCATTATTAGTTTGGTTTGTTTGCTAACGGTTGTGCATATTCCTATGCTTTGTTCAAAAAGACCTTAATAACCAGATTGAATATCATGAACAACATAATATTTCCAATTAATTTCTAATAACATTGATTTGCATAGAGAAGTTTAAAAAATTTTTCTGTCCATAAAAAGTGGGAAACGTATAATAAGATAAATAAATAAAGTCGGACAAGTCTAATGCCACTTTGATCGTCTCCACAGCCCAATACTTAGAGAAAATGATGCAGCTCTCAGATGATCCGGCCTACAGGATTCTTTGATAAGCATCCTACCTCTTCCATCGGACGTCGGACTGAACAACTTATTAAAAGATCCTGCCTTACTTCAGAAATTAAGACGGCGATATCACCGTTGGTTTCCAGGCCTCCTACAATGTACGGACTTCCGAAGATCCACAAACCGGAAGTTCTTTTACTTTCCATTGTCGACCCCAGGAGCAGCCCTGCATATCGGCTGGCACGTCACCTGGCTGATCTGTTACAACCTCTGGTAGGGGATTGCCCAAATCATGTGAGTAACTCCACACAGTTTGTTCTTTCACTTAAGAACATTCCCATTGGCCTTTCTGATCTTCTTGTCAGCTTCGACGTGGTTTCTCTATTTACAAGAGTGCCACTTCAAGAAGGCATCCATTTTCTGAAGGAGCATTTTACGACTGATATCATGGAGCTCTTCCGACATATCCTTACGAACACTTTCTTCTTGTTTGGTGGTGCTTTCCATGAACAAGTAGACGGAGTAGCAATGGTCTCCCCTTTGTCACCAGATACCTAATTTCTATATGGAATACCAAGAACATGAAATACTTACCACAGTTCCACTTAAATCATCTCATTTCAACAGGTAAGTTGACGACACTTTCTTAATTTGGCCACATTTATCAGACTTTTTTCCTATCTCTTTTGCTCATCTCAAAAGCCTTTGACCTCAAATACAGTTTACCATGGAAGTGGAGAAGTATCTAGCTCTTCCATTCCTGGGCATTCTTGTTTAAAAAAACAGCAATGGTACACTGGGGCATGTTGTATATCGCAAAACTACGCACACCGATCTCTATCTGAACGCTCAGAGTTTCCATCATAAGTTTCAATGACTGGGAGTTCTCAAAGCACTGGCCCACAGAGCTTAGTCTATCTCTGATCCCAGGCACTTAAAACAAGAATTACATTACCTGAGACTCACTTTCCGGCCAAACGGCTTCTCTGATTATGACGCTTAGGCCTCGATCACCAAAGCTAGGAAAGCGAAACCTGTAATATAGCAAGCGTCAGATAAGCCTACTGCTACAGCCTGCATCCCATTTACTGGCAATCTCTCCGGCAGAATCAGTAGAATTTTCGCCAAATACAAAATCAGGGCCATCCACAAGCCACATCCGAAGATTAAACATCTGTTGAGACCACTAAAAGACAAACTGGACTTCCAAGTTCCGGGAGTTTATCGCAATCCCTGTGAATATGGGACACCATATATAGGACAAAACGGAAGTATCATCGCTACTAGAATAATCGGACATAAACGGAGCATTCGTTTAATGCAACCTGAGAAGTCTGGGCTGGCAGAGCATTGTTTTGATAACGACCATAGAGCCAATTTTCGGAAGACGACCATCTTGGCAAGTGCAACAGTTACTGGGAGCGGAGAATTAAGGAAGCTTTGGCGATTTCCTGTGAAAGGAGCACGCTTAATTGTGATGCTGGATTTCAGTTCAGCTCCTATTGGAAACCGGCCTTAAAAATGGAAATCCGTCGATTTGAGAAGCAAAGATCACTACAGCTTGGTAATCAGGTTAGGTAGTTACGTTTCTTTGACACAATTTTCTATAGTCTCCTGACCTGGCATTTAATTTACTGAAAAGTCTTTTGTTCAGTACTGCGAAATTTGATAGCGTTTTGTCTTTGCTTAGAAGTGGGAGACATGTACACTCCCGAAACGTTGATATCTAATCATCTTTTCACCTGGCTGGCTGCCCGAGAATAAAGTGAGCGTATTCTTCGCTAGGAAAGCTTCAGGTTTTATTATTTTGAAAAAGAACTCATCTGCGAAGAAAAAAATCTTGTTTCTTGACGACAATGCTCTGGCCCATCGCTCAGACATTACAATGGGAAAATGTGCGAATTAAAGTTCCCCACCCAATTTGCCAGATGTACTACCCAGTTACCTTACCCCAAAAAATTTCTTTATGGACGAAGATTTCACAGCTAGGAGGAGGTCATTGATGCGGTAAACAGCTGTTTATAGGATCATAATAATTTCCTCTAGAGAGAACTAAATTAGAACAGGGATATAACAAATGAAGTAGTCCTTCTGTAGATTATGTGGAAACAAAGAAAAAGAAGCTGTAATATGTTTTTGCTGCGATGTCCGGGATATATTAACCGACTGTTGTACATGCTGATCGATTATAAGATTCCTATTTCCGTTCATTCCTTATGAAATCAATAACTTTTGAAATGTCCGCACCTGAAAAATGAATGCAACTGATGAGTTTGGGCATAAAGTAGTTACTCTTTAACTAATTGCTATCTTAAATAAAGGAAAACAGAAAAGATATCCGTAATTCAAAAGTCAATGATGGCAATAAGGGTTGAGGATTTCAGGAGTGCGGCTAACTGTAAGGTTTTTGCGTCTATTGTACCTCCGGGAGGAAGGGATGTCATGAGAGATACCTATAATGGGGTGGAAGGGAATACCGCCATTTACAATAGTATTTAGCTCTGCTACCCGCAAATTGTTATCCCGTATATTATAAAACTGATAAAACTATCTTGCTTTGCAAACATTAGCCTGCCCTCGTAGCCACGGACGTTAGAGCGTATGTCTCTAGCGGTACGCCGCGTAGAGGGTCGTGGGTTCGAGTCCCGACTTGGACATGGGTGTTTATGTGTATAGGTGTGAAACTAAAGAAAACAGATAGTAAAATAAACGGAAACTTTAAAACACTGTTAAATAAGGAAAAAAATTATAAAAAAACAGTTTTATAACATCATTTTGTAACTTGTCGCAGGTACATATTATCCAGTGCTTCCAAGAGCATTACATTGCTTTTATTTTTTGTGCTGTGTTTTCGTCCACGTGGGAAGTGATAAAATAGCGCCACCGTATTAATTAACAAAGCAATGCGTTAATATTAGCTTTATATGATTTCTAGTCGTAAACTACTTCCTGTAGTAATCGACTAGTTAATGTACGCTTTATTATGCTAGGTAGCAGCTAGTTTGTTACACGGAATAATTCTCTGCTGACATTAGAAAAATATACCGCTACTATAGTCTTTATCAGACTTATTTTCAACGATGACTTATTGGCTCAGAGTGCAAAATATTGATTGCAACATTGATTAACATCACATTAATAAAAGGTAAAATTAGAATTAAAAGACTAAGTACTATAGCCCAGATCTGAACCACGAAACTTCCGAACTACGCACGGCAGCTGAGCTACCATAACAATATACCGATACTACAATTCAACTCATTCACATTTTTCTAGTACTACACGAGGGAACCTCAAATTATGCTTTCATGCTAGGTGGCCCAGCTGCCGCGACCTTTGCGTACCCAGAGATTCCTTCGTGGGTTAAGACAGTTGCACAACGGAACGGGGTTGTTTTTATTTCTCCATTCTCGACAAGAGTTCTCATTACAAAAGGCTCCACAATAAAGCCTTTACTTACAAAAAGCACATATTATGAAAACATTTAATAATAGGCACTATAAAATGAAGTATACTTTCTTCACCAGGTACGAAACATATTGACGTATACAAAATCTACGATTTTATGAAAACGCCAAGTTCTACTCATCAGTCATAGGGAAAGTATCATAACAGGACACGTGCAATTCTAAAACGGCAACATACAGCCTGCCAAATTTAGCCTACTACGGCCCAAGTAAAATAATAATTTAACACATTATTTTACAGTGGTGAACATTGAACTAGGATTTAAAATTTTTTGACAGTTTAAACCACCATTGGGATTTGAGAGCGCCTTGGGTTAACAGAATGGTTTACCAGAAAATAGGAGTCAACTGTGGCCATTCTCATCCAAAGAAGAAGTTTCACAATAAACCCAAGTTCCGTGGAAATTCTGGCTATTCTATTTGATTTTTCACTCACGTTATTTCAATCATTGCCATAATCCATTCGAATGTTTTGTGAAATGTTGGTAAAAATTGCAATATTAATTTGTACGTACAGCTTGAAGGTAGGTATTCTTCACCTAAGTGGACTTGAATATCACATATTTATTACAATAACATTTATTTTACCAGCGACATGAGAAACAAAACACCAGATTCACTGTTTTACAATTTTAGATCTGTAAATAAGTTTCTTATTGTGCAATAGTTATGAAATAATGTCTAGAGATATTCTGCATGACTGCTACGCAGCGGATTTTTATTCTGTGAACAAATTCATTCATAGACGTTATGTATGGTATCTTGAAACGTGCACTTTTCAGATGAATTATTGAAACGTTATCATACATTTCATATGTGGAAATCCTCATGCACGCACAAGCGTAAACTACAACACCTGCGTCAGACGCGTGATAATGTAACTGCATTCTCCGCCATATTTCACTACTGACACGATATTATGGACTAATTATCGTGTTTGCTGCACACTCATACATCGTAAATCGCAATTCTGTCCACTGAAGCAGCAGCGGCATAGCAATCTGTTCTCCACTTCATGTCAAACTTAAAAACGGGAAATAGTGAGCTTTGCGAGGTTGATATTAGTAGAACTAACAGTTTATTTACAAACACTGAATTGATTCATTATTCATATATTTATATGAACTGAAGAAAAAATGTAGGTACATGGAAAACCAGTCTTTTAGTGTACATTACGATGTAATTTTATGTGCAGTGGAAAAGGGCTTGTTACATCCTTCGATTAGGTACTTCATAAAAATAACACCAAAAAAGCTAAAATGTCATTTGCTTCATTGTCTTGGCAAATTCTTAAAAAACGTTTTTTTTTCCAAACCGGAAGTTTAAGTTAACGTGGCTTTTTTAAATTGAGTTGAGGAACTTATTCTTTATATAGTTGAGGTGGTGCCTATGTGACACCACACAGGGCGTATAAACATTAATCGACTAAAACGATAGTACGAAAACGTTTTTGTACACTTAATGAGGCTGAAGATGTTGGCAGTATAGCATAAGTCCAGGTAGATCTGGCGATCGGAATCTTCTGTCGGCCATTAGGCAAACCTCATTTCTTATCTTTACATACCAAGCAAGACTAGGGTTTTGTTCTTCACATGTCTGTTAAGCTAAACATTACAAAGAGATGTAATATTTTGGCGATAAAAATACAACTGGCATACAATGATCTCCACCAGAGCAGCTGGAAACAGAAGGAATGCCTTCAGTGTCCACTAAGGGTGATCCAACATTGGCAGTCAAAATACGTTATTTAAAGATTCAGTTGGAATTATTAGGAGGTAGCATACATGCAACATTTGTATGTTTGCTTCGTAATACTGCCACTGGAAAACGAAAATGAAACGTGTTTAAGTGGTGTCCTGCAAATGGTTTTAAGCATGGAAGTAACACCACTTTGACCATAAATAAGTACTTCTCGTATAACCCTGCCGTATGTGTGCAGAAAATATCTATTCAGGAAATGAACATAAAAGCCTCGCCGAAATTATGTATTCAGTAAATTAAGAGTCATAATAGGTAAGATATAAACATTGGAAATATTCGTTAAATGTAAAACAGGATGTTTGTTGGGTTAGCAGTTCACTGTAGGAAAGACATCGTCGCGGGCGGTCCATCTGATCGACACCTGGGTAAAGTGGTTTTTAGACCTTTTCTTAGTAACTGATGACCGTAGCAAAAGATACAAAAGCTCACTTGCAATAAAAGGTCGACTTGAGTAAGGGTATCCTGGTGTGAATAACAGATTTATTGAAAAGATTGACACACAGTTGGATAGTCTGTCCAGGAAGGAAGACGTGGCTCGAGAAGTATCTGTCCCTACAAAATAATGAATTACGTGTTATCACGTAATCTGCGTTTCATATACTGTAACTCAAGACATTATTATAGATTGGTTTCCCTTAGTCGGCAACTTAACAATTTACTTAATTAAAAATAGAAGCAGTCATTAAACGAGTCTTAGACTTGGATTCCGGTGTCATTACCGGTGTCGTTATCCTTACTCGTAGATATACTCATGCAGACCCTGAGAGAAAGCTCTTTCTCGAAGCTGAGTCTAGACTGCGCATTGCTTCTAATTTGCATAACGTTTACCGGCAAAGCGTGATACCATGTATTCAAAATATGAAGATCTGTAACTGCTTTAAAGTAATATAATCTCCTGCCATACAACATCTCTCATTGCACAATAGCTGTAAAAACCGTACACATTTTGCCATTCCTGTACTTTTATCTCTCTTCTAAAATTTATGTGATTCTTACAACGTAACTTCCCATGCCTACCATCCAACAGAATTAACATACAATTTTAATGTAATATTTACAATTTTGACTTGAGCACTGCATTTCATTTTGCTACTAAACCAATACTATGTACCGTATAGACCCATAATTTAATAGTTAGACTTAATTATATTTTACCTTCTCTACTGCTTACCTATAGTAATTAGTGATACCCAAGGAATTCAGAAGTAAAATAATTTATTACGGTATCATAGAATGATATAAATACTTTCCATTTTCTAAAGGCAATATACAGAAACAAGCATAACTGATAACTTTGTTACTGAATAACTGTATCATCTCAGTGCCGTGATAAGGAAAATGTGATTAGTTATCAGCCATCAGCCTTCTCCAAGAATCCAACAAGGATAAATCCATTAGTGAAAGGTTCAGATAGAATTCAGTAAGTTCAAAAGTAGCTGGATTATATTTAGACGGCACACTGATAATTATAAATGGAAAACAATTATTATAATTTGAAAAACCACAGAGTAAACCCATGTTTCCAATGGAAATTGTAAGGTTTACCATTTATTAACACACGCACACACACACACACACACACACACACACACACACACACATACCGAAGTATACATTTCAACGGGCCAGTCATCAGCAGACCGGCAGACCAGCAGAAAGGTCGAGTCGTCCAGGTTTACCTAGACGGAGTGTTTGCTGCCCAGCACCTAGCCGCTTATTGCGTCTTTATCTGGGCAGTATAATAGAGTGGTCTTTTGCCTCAGGCGGTTGTTTTCGCCAGTGGACATATCTAGCCTTGTGCGCGCTGTCGCCCCATGGGGGGAATGCGCCCAGTGCTGGCTGCGCTCTTCCGCCTGCCTCGGAGGTATCTGAGCACAGTCCGCTTAACAGGCTAGAGGGAAAGGAACCGTGTTTAGGTATTGACTTACCATCATTAGACAAAGAGTGTATCAAAGAACAAGGTGCCTTGTGTAAATTCACTTAGTTTAGTGTTGATTTCTATAAAGGTGTTTAAGTATGGAAAAGTATCAGATGAAAACAATCGATTGTGAATTGAAGCGCTCAGAATAATAACGGAATAATCATGCACAGCTGCCATCTACATTTCATGTGATGAAGTGTTAGACAAATTCGGACATGCCAAAGCTTTTATTTTCCACCTTAAAAATTCTTAGTGAAAATGAACATATTCTCAACATAAAAAGACATATACTAATTAATTATCAGTGCGGTGTAGTGAACGGTAGTACATGGCGCCATCTGCAGATTCTATTCCTGAATCTCAAAAAAAGGGAGAAAAGCAACTGAATGGATAATAAATCGAATAACGTTTTGTAGAAATAGTAATAATCGTTCATTAATCAAATAAACAGGGAATATTTTGTTGACATATAGAATAGTGACACTTCAAACTTTGTAATTCTAAAAAGATTCTGATGGTCTCCTTTGCTTTTACGTAAGTTTATATCCATTATGATGGATCATGATAATCTCGAGATTGTTAAATTTGGTTTATGGTATACTAACTCTAAAGTATATCAAAAAGTTAATTTTATGAATAGACGTAAAGGTTCACATTTAATTATGTAAAAAAGAGAATCTGCTAATAGTGAAGTAAACTAAGTATTAAGAATAAGGAAACAAGATAGCAACATCTTCCTATTACGTATCTTATTTACAGTCCTCTGGATTGGATTTAAAAGGTTT
The DNA here is from genome assembly GCA_030765055.1 of Mantis religiosa. Taxonomy (NCBI): domain Eukaryota; kingdom Metazoa; phylum Arthropoda; class Insecta; order Mantodea; family Mantidae; genus Mantis; species Mantis religiosa. The sequence continues at coordinate 229,952,442 of CM060950.1, forward strand.
CAAAATCCAGTGGATTTTAAATAAGATACGTAATAGTGAAGTTGTGTTGCTATAGTGTTTTGTCATTCTTATCTTAATACAAGTTCATATGTTTCGTGGTTTACATTATAGTAGAAGTACAGTGAACAGAGAAAGATAAAGAAAGCTAAATACAATGACCTGATGAAATTATGGAAATATATTTGAGATATTTAAAAGTATGTTATATATTGTAAATGTTTTATTGACATATATTATTTTATATATTTATACATAGTCTCTTTTACAGCATTTTTGTTTTGTATACTTCTCTTCTAATAAACAACACAAAGTCAAGGAAAGCATTAGTCACAATGGTTCAGGAAATTCCTCATAGACTTCAAATCCCTTAGTTTAAACACCCAGAAAATATCAAGTTGTCACGTTAACTACTTTCCCTCTTTTGGTAAACACATAAAATGTAATTGAACTCAAAATGCACTTTAGTTGGGATATGCTGTTGTTATACGAGGTGCCTCAGTTTTAAATGTAAAATTCATTTGTCAATCTGAAAGCCTTCCTAGTTCCATGGTTTACGAAAGCTTAAAGCGTTTTAGGAAGGTACTAGGAGAGATGTTTTCAGAATTTGGCGAGAAACTGTTTCGTATTTCAGCGAGAGGTAAAAATCTATTGTACTTTTGAGATATGTTCAGAGGTTGATACCAGGAGCAGACGTAATAGAAGTCCCGCTTATTGAGGGAACATTCCGTGTCACGTGGTGAGGGGAGATGTAGCAGAAAAAAAACAATAAGAAACGCCATTCTAAAGTGATATCATGGCAGACTAGCGCTTTCAACGGCGGGAAAATACAGAAAATCGGGGAAAGAGGCATTGAACTTAGGTTCGGTGTGGACATCCAATACAGTTAAGTTTTGAGAAACCGTCAAAGCCAGTCATTCGCCCTCCTTTCGACTAGTCTGACGTTTAAAGGTTCAGTCAGTTAAATCTACGTATTTGAGGAAATATATTCGGGCATAAGAAATAATTTTGCTCCGCGAAAAATCCGCGTGCCGCAAAGTGATTCCGGCCTCACTTATGTGACAGAACGAATAAACAGTAATGTAATGCGCCGCTGATACGAAGAATAAGTAGTGTATTCTCAAATTCCGCGAAATCGGGTATTTCAGTAAATATTAGATCAACTTACCAGGGACATTTTCTACATATGTTTGTGATCGTTAAAGGTAAACAGGTAAATGAAGAAGATTTAGTGTCACATTTATCACCACTTCTTACCTCCTAAACCGGGAATTACCATTGTCGCTTAGCAATATAAGCAGAGATCTTTGTCTTGACACCGAGATATCACTAGACAGGTTAGAAACAACACTCGGAACGTGAATCTAGCGAGACAAGCACCTGGACCCGAAGAGACGCCGAGAACGGGCTCCGAACCTGAGACACCAATGCCGAGAGAGCCTGCAGATACCAACATCTGCAATCACAGGTACTTACCGAGGCGCAGGGACCAATTGACACCGTCCCACTCCAGACAATTTTACGGGAAGTGTCGCTCTAGAAACTGCTGCTACTGTTAAGTATAGCAGATTCTGTGTGTTAAGCCGTCCGATTTGTCTCCAAATTCACAGTTGTCTGTTTCTTCTACTTTTCTTTTGGACAGCTGTTTCTATGAATATCTTCTTGATTAACAGACAAGGTTGAGGTTAGATAAATCTAATTTGAGGCTAAGAAAAACAGCGTTCGATATATATTGTTTTGAATTTGTATATATGTTAATCACATCTTTTAATAGAAATTAATAGTCATAAACGTCATTCATAATACGATATCATTAGGAAATCAATCCTATGGTACATGATAAAGAGTCTTATTGTAAAATGTAAATAAGTGAAATTCTAAAGCATACGTCGCTTATTAGTTCCGGAGATAACAGGTTACTATATCAAGTTTATGGAAGAGGGATTTGAATCACTCCCAAGGGGTAGCTTATATGACGGCACTGCTGAAAATATATGTACCTGCTACATAGGTACATAAAAGTAAGTAGAGGACCTACTGTACTCCATTTAAAAATGCAACACGAAATTTTCACTGGATATACTCATTTTCAAGCTCCCTGAATCATATGGAAAGCACCTTTAGAAATAGGTTTGTGCGTGCACGTGCGAGCTGTATGAAGAGCATAACTAAAAACGGAAAGACGGTTAAATGATAAATCTGGGATTTGATTTCTATGTCTTCTAAAAGTGCGACATGAATATTTTTGAGGAAATAGTATACTTCACACTACCCATACATGGAAACTTTTGCATATTTTGTTTTCCTCAAAAGTGTTCCTAATTACTTTGAATAAAATGTCAAGTTTCATATATTTTAATTACAAATCAAATACTATTTTGAAATATCTGGAGAGGGCGTCTGAAATCCTCATTTTAAGTACTTTTGCATAATTGTCAAGCCACAAGAAGTGACATCGTATTGTACAGAACGTGAGACCCTTTTATAGCATATCACGTATCCAAAATACATTAGATAGCATTTACCATTTCCGTAATATTGCCTGTTATTGGTCTATATTTCCCAATACTTATACGTTTCTCGAAAAGGAAGTCGTTATTCATTGTTTTCAACATCTTGACCTTGTAAAGAGGACAGAATTTCAAAGCCTTCACGTGCGATATAGTTTTAAAAGATTTAATTATTTCTTAAGCTTCTGTATTCTCCTATTCGCATTGTACCTATAAGAAAATACGTAATAAAACAGGTTCTATACATGTTAGTAATTAGTTTGCAGATACGCTGCCACCTACACAGCAAGGGCGGAAAATTCACATTTATCAAAGCCACTATGATTAAGCAAAAATATTTCGCCACCCTAATCATCTCAGGTTTAGGCACGTTAGAGGGTCCCCTTGCTATCCTCGTGCGCCTCATAGCTTTAACTATTACCTACAAACGTATTATACTCGTATATATACCATCACAAACATTTCTAAACCTCATTTAAGGAAATCAGAGTCCCGAATACGCGGGATAACTTGTAACTACCTTTTCAATTCCTGAAAGAGATGAAAGTCGCTGGAACCAATTCGAGGACTGCTGGGTGTATCTCCGAACTTGGCTTCTGACATTTCGCTCGGGGGCGCCTTTCCCAAACAACTTTGCTGAAAAAAGAAAGACAGAGAAAAAAAGTCGCCACAGGTGTTAAAATTTGCACCGTTGCATACACTCAACAGTTGTACTGAACATGCAGTAGAACTGTGAACACTGAAAATTTCCAATTTTTGGTAGTTTAGATGAATGAAAACTAATTCGTTTAAAAAGCATATAAAATATATGAACTCTTGGTGTAAAAGTCCTATTTTGATTTTATTATTTATTACCGTATGCTGCTTCCCTATCGAGTGGGATGGCTCAGGCGTTTTCGTCTGTAGCCTGCATTCGGAAGGCCCGGTTTCGATTACTGAGGCCGGTTACCGTGAGTTTTGTCGGGGGTTTTCCGGGTGGCTAGGCGAAAGCTGGGTAGGTTAATTACATCTCCCGAATTTCCTGTCACTCCATTTCATCTCCATCATCATTTCATATCATCTCTCACCTGGTGGTATCCTTCAGGGTAAACGTGTCGGCGGGAGTCTCGGTAGCGCAAGGCAGGATGATATGCCACTTCCATATAGGGCCCAAATGACCTTGTTGTCGACGGGCCCTAAAACACCACACACTCACACTCCTCTGGTAGTTCGGCTGCCAGCCTCCGGACCGACTGTTTGGGCCGTCTTCGAATTACAGTGTGGCGGAATGTCTGTTTGCTCGTTTTCCTGGTTTCCAGGGGGATGTTTCTACCTAACTAGAAAAAGAACTTTAAAGGATGCAAAAAATATATATTTTGTATAAAATCCCCCAAACCAAAATCTACCTTTCAGTGGCACATGCTTCGTTATTTTTTATTTTCTTGAAGAAGGGTGTAACGTACATTTAAAATGTTTAGTATTGTTTATATAATGTCCTGGAAATACCATGTGAAATGTTCTTAATTATCAATGACTTTCATGTAATTAGTCCACCGTAAAATTTAGAATGTTACTGTAGAAATGGTAGATGTCTATGGATACAGCTTGTGAAATAAAATGGTTATGGAATTAACATTTCCGAAAAAGCCTAAGTTACCCCTAGGAATATTCAAATATTTACTTTTTAAGTGGTAAGTCGTTATTCGTTTATTCCCATGGTAATATACAAAGCACGGAACCTCAGTCATCACATGGCCATCACTTTAGCCAAGTATATCCTTATCACTACATTAATATATGCACGTGTGCAATAGTGGAGTGAGTACAGAAAATACGATCCACGAGATCGAAGGGCAACTTTTACTAGATTTTGGTAATTAAGGATTCAAGTTCCTCAAGGCAGAGCTGCAGTTAAAGCTTAGTCATATTAACAGGAATATTGAAGAAAATATTTAAAAGCTCTGCCTAACGGAACCACGAGCCATAAGTTGTAAAACTTCGCATCTGTTGCATTTATCACTTTTGCTACTATTCTTATGTTGTTTGTATTCATAAGCGCTCGAGTTTCATAAGCCTGCAGATTGAACTTTCGTAGTTTAGATTAAATAAGAGAGCGTAGGCTTTCACGGCCGGAGTCAATATAACTGGAAGTTATTTCCGGGCTGTTATGCCGTGGTCTGCTGGATTTGTAGTTACCAGACGTTTGGTTTGGTCTACATTGGAACCACACAGCGCAGCATTAACACCAGACTCGCCGAACACAAAAGAAACTGCCGCTTGGGACAAACTGAAAAGTCTGCAGTCGCCCAACACGCCATTGAAGCTGAGGGCGAACACATTATAAAATTCCAGGACACCAACATTCTTTCATCTATAACACATTACCATGCCCGGCTACAACGCGAGGCTATTGAAATTTATAAACATCCACATAATTTTAATAAGAAAGAAGAAACTTTGAAGCTCAACAGCAACTGCAGCAGACCAGCAGAAGAATCGAGTCGTCCAAGTTTACCTGGACGGAATGGTTTCGCCCAGCACCTAGCCGCTTTCTGCGACTTTATCTGGGTGGTGTAGAAGTCTTTAGTCTTTTGTCTCAAGCGTTTATGTCGGGGCATAGGTTTCTCTGATCTGTTGGGTTAAGCAGCTCAGGCTGCCGCCTGGGGTATATATTCCCAAGGCCGCCCTCACCCAACTCTCCGCTTGAAGAAGGTCGGAATGATGACAGCACGATCAGAGGGGATAGGAAACTATGTGGGGGAATTATCTAAACCCATTTCTGGTTCTGGTGTTTTCAGTGTGATGGAGAGAACCCCATCTGGCTAATAGCCCATGGCGTCCTTTGGGAGTTTGTACCTCCTCCTCCTGCGAGGAGCTCTGTATTCATACCGACCCAGGGTGATGACCAGCTGGTTGGAATGGGTAGAAAGTTTTTGATGGAGGGTTCGAGATCTCTCTCTTACCATGTCCTCTATGTAAGGGATTTGGGAATATTCATGTAAGATGTGCGTAGGGAATCTACGCCCAGTACCATAGATCATCCTTAACGCCCGATTCTGCATGATTTTCAGTCTGCGGATTGTGGTCGGAGCCGCCAATCCCCAGACCTCGCACCCATACAGAATCATGGGTGGAATGATCGCACGGTACAGACGTAGTTTGAGGTGTGCCGGCATGTTGGACCTGAAAATGGGGTACAACTGCCTGAGTGCAACATGGCCTAGTCCCGCCTTAGCCCTGACATGGGGAGTGAAGTTTAGCCCGCGATCAAGTAGGACACCCAGGTATTTAGCCGAGGAAACCCATGGGATTTGCCTCTGCCTCAGCCTCAGCGTTCCCGTCGGTCGCCAGCGTCTGACCTTAGCCAGCAGAAGAGCTGAGCTCTTCCCTGGACTAATTGCCATCCTCCACTTCTCACTCCAGCGGCCGATCGCTCGGAGCTGTCGCTGCAGAGGCGGAAAGCAGAACTTGACATTTTTATTACGCGCCATAATGAGAACGTCGTCCGCATACTGGCACGTAACTGTCTGTGGCTCTGTAGGGAAGTCAGACATGTAGGCCGCGAAGAGCAACGGTGATAGTACACTACCCTCCGGGACCCCCGCAGCTATGGGTCTGACGCTGGAAAGCTTTCCTTCCACTCTCACCCTGAATGAGCGATCCCGAAGGAAGCTGCTGATCAGAGCAAGATAGGGAGGAGGGACGTTAACTTCCTTGAGCTTGTACAGTAGACCCTGGTGCCAGGTTGTCGCAAAGGCCTTTTCCACGTCCAACAGAACCGCAATGGTTTTGAAGTTCTCCTGGAATCCCAGGGTTACCTTCTCAACCAATCGAAGCAACTGCATGGTCGTGGAGTGCCCCCGTCGAAAACCAAACTGGTGATCCGGAAGGAGTTGCCTGTCCTCAAAAAGAGGTGTCAAGCGGGTTAGGAGCAGTCGTTCAAACATTTTTGAGACAACTGGGAGAATAGTGATTGATCGGTAGTTGCAAGGAAAGACCGGATCCTTGGCGGGTTTCAAGAAGCACACCACCCGCGCCTCCTTCCAGTATATCGGGAAGTGGCGTAGGTGAAGGCAAGCATTGAATATCCTCGTCAAGTGAATGACAGCCCTCTTGGGAAGGTGCTGGAGCATGGTCGCTGTAACGCCATCATGTCCAGGAGATTTGTTAGGTTTGAGCTTTTTGATTTCAGAAGCCACCATTTTAGGGGTGACTATAGGAATATGGATCTCCTCGTGTCTCGGTGGTGGGTCCTCATAGAGGAACTCCACCTCCGCCTCCACGTGTTCAGTAAAGTGCTCGTCTTGGGGGTCCTCCCTTGGTTCGAATTGGCACTCCAGATAGTCTGCGAACGCTGTGGCTTTCTCGTGTGGTTCAAAGGCGAGCCTCCCACGAGTGCCATGCAATGGATGCTGGTACAGAGTTTTGTCCTTGCGTAAGGACTTGATTATTCGCCATGGTTTCTTTTCCTGAAGGTTGATGTTCTGCATGGTGTTTTCCCAGGTGGCGGCTCGATGAGCTCGAAGCAGTCTTCTTACCAGGGATTTTAACCGCTGGTAGACTGCGCCTATCCTGGGATGGCGAAATCGTTGCCACAGCCTCCGTACGGTAGCCTTGGCTTTTATCAGCTGCCGAATCTCGTTGGGAATGATTCCAGGATTAAGCTTGTTAGTCGGGATGCGGTATGTGTGTGCTCTTACAATCTGTTGGATTTGTTGGGAGAAACGTGTCGCCGCCAGCTCCAGCGCCTCAATATCATTGATACGTGGGCGGGGGTCGAACGTTCGGTTAAAGGATTGTATGGCTGCATCCCAGTCAACCTCGTATTCCCAATCAGGGAATATCAGTGCAGGTGCACTGATATCTGTGTCGACTATGACAGGGTCATGGTCTGAGTCCATCTCATTAACTACTGAGAGGTCCAGATGGAATGGCATGTTTTTGGTGATCATGATGTCTATGATATTCGGTCTGCCGCGAGCCGGATGACACGTTGGACCTCTAGGTCCGTGCGCGATCAGATTTGGGTCTCCGCTTATGAGGCGGTAGAGCCCTCTTCCTCTCTGGTTATTGTTGCGGCTATTCCAGAGCCCATGTTTCGCGTTGAGGTCTCCTGCAATGCAAACCACTGGGTGTAGGTTCAGTAGGGTGGTGTAATCTGCCTCATAGAAGTGATGACCAGGTGCGTCGTATGCAGCTATCAGTAAAGAGTCTATGCCACCAATGGCAAGTCGGATGGCACAGGCCTCAACATGCTGAAGCGCTGGAAGAGGAAAGGGTGTATGTGTGATAACATTTTTTATGAAAATGGCTGTTCCGCCCTCCTGCCGGCCGACTCTATCGGCCCGGTGGGTGACGTAATTGGGCAACGAGAAAATTGTACCAGCCTGTAGATGCGTTTCACAGACCATTAGAATGTCAATTCCATAGGACTGCACAAACTCAAGCACACCAGGATACTGTGTCCCTATCCCATTCGCATTCCAGAATGCGACCCGCAATGGTCTCCGAACAAGTCTGGGGGCCATTACAGTTGAGTGACAGGGGACAGTTCCTCGAGTGTTTTGAGGAAGATTGTATATTTTTCCATAGAGTTGTAGTGTGGGTCGTTCATTACCCGCTTGCACTCTCTAAGAGTAGGGAGAATCCTTTGCAGGAGATCGCCGAACCACAGAGATAGGTCTCTGAATTCTTCGACGTCTCTCTCGGATATTGCTGTTGCTGCAGTTAGTAGTGGCGAGAGTGGAACAGTCATTGTAGCTGGCGCAGTGCTAGGAGTTGTTGACTCCGTCTCCTTGGGCGGGGCTTGCCGCTGCTTCTTTTGTGGGGGATCAGTTGGTCTAGCTGTCTGTTGCTGTTGTGAAGCGATAGTCGGTTTGGCTGCCTTCTTCTTTCTCCGTGGAGGTCTCTGTGGTTGGGGTTGTGCTTCCTCCGTTGGTGCAGGGGTAGCTGCATGCTGTGCAGGGGCCTTAGCAGATTGCTCTGCGCGGTCGGCTGTTTGTTCTGCCCTAGATAGGGCCGCAGCAAAAGACACGCCAGGTCGGACGGTTCCCTTCCCAACATCCGTTCTGCGGCGGCTCTCGATGATCTTCTGCCTCGCCACGCAGCCCTTGTAGACGCTAACGTGGTCCTGCTGGCAGTTGGCGCACCTCTTCTCGTCCGGGGCTTTATCGCAGTCCCTCAGAAGATGAGGCCCAGCACAACGCAGGCATACTTGCTTTCGCTCGCACGCCGCGCTAGAGTGGTGGAACCCCATACATCTATGGCACTGGACTGGTCCACTTTGGCCGTAGAATCTCTCGACTCTGACGACTGTATGGAATAGCTTCCGGACGGAGTCTATTGGTTGTTCCGACTCTCCAGTGACCTTGTCCACATTGACCAAGAAGAGAGGCATCGGAACTTTTATCGGCCCTTCTTCAGTGGAGATAGTCTTTTTGAGCTGTGCCACGGAATTAGCTGTAATTCCGTGCTCCCTCAGTAGCGCAGTCTTCACCTCCTGAGGTGGGCATTCGGAGTCTAATCCCCTGATGACCCTCCTTTCGACGTTTGGTCGCTGAGGGGAGTAGTAGTAGAATTGAATATCTAAACTCCTTAGCACTTCCTTGGCTGCCTCAAAATCAGATAGACTAAAAGTCTGGATGTGAACCTTTCGAGGTTTCCTCCTCACCTCGAAATCCTTCACTTTCTGTTCCATCTGTCGCATTACTGCGACATGATTCTTGAAAGTGTCCGCCACTATGGGCGGCATTTTAGTCCCCCTCTTGGGTAGGGGTTGCTTTTCTCCCGGTGCAAGCGGTTGCGTCTGTCCCAAGTTTTTGGGATCGGCGGTTTTCTTCTTCCTCCTCTCAACGACAGTGTAGTCGTCAAGGTCGGACTCTCCCTCCGACTCAGGCAGAGGTGGATAGGACGCAGGGTCCATGGATGCAGATGCTGGTTGTGCAGATGATGATTGCTTCTGAGAAGCCGCAGCATTCCTCTTTAGGCTTTTTGCCTTGGTGGTGGTTCCCGTAGGGAGAGGGAAGGTGCTGGTCGACGGCTGTTGCCCGTCTTGGTCGGTCAACGTCGGCGCAGTTGCCCGCCGGCTATCCGCAGCGGACCGGACCCCCCTAGGGTGACGTTGAGTCTCCCTATGGTAGGCGCCTGAGCGAGTCATTTCGACCCTGGGTGCAGAACTAGAGTTCCGACCCTTGGCTGTGGTCTTGCGGACCTGCTGTCTCGTAATCTGTCTGTCTGTGTTTTGTGTCCAAAAAGTAAGTCTGGTGCTGGTATCGATTCACGCTAGCGGAAGCTCGAGTATGCGGTACACTGACCACTCCCTTCCAACTAGCAGGCTGCCAAAAAAACTGGTGCCCTATTGCTGAACTGTGCACACGTAGCAGGGCAGCAAAGTTGTCCAATACACCCGTCGATAAGTGTGGCTCACAGATAGAACGTCCACCAAAAGACGAACAGCAACTGGCAGCAGCAGCAGACCAGCATCGAACATAAGAAACGACACGGAACAGAAGAAAACCAAGCGAACCAACCAGAAGGTAGCATCCCTATCCAAGCCCGCCCACTCCCTCGCTCCGTCCGCCAGCCGGTCCAATCAGCGGAGGTCACTAACAGTATAAATACTGCAGCCCAGACAGTCAACACTTCAGACGCTACGCTAACTTCTCCGAGGAGACTACGACCACGCCACTGAAGATGTCCGCCGCAGTTGCGGACGAAACGTCTGGTATCTACAAATCCAGCAGACCACGGCATAACAGCCCGGAAATAACTTCCAGTTATATTTAGATTAAATAAGTTCTGATGAGACACATATGTTAAGCGGTTGAAAACATTAAACTCTTCCTTAAGCTCAAAAATTAACAATACTCTAATAAACACACTGAAAACTAAAGCACCGAGTCCGCTTATCACTCTATATTATTTATTAATGGTTCAATGCTCAACAGTAATATTCTGTATGATGCATTTAGTTCATTTTTGTCGGCACTTATTTTCTTTTGAAAAGTTCATTGCTTTGCAATTAAGATGAAGGACATCATCGAAAATAATATAACAAAATAAAATAAATACTTCTACGATTATCCATCTGTATATTTCTCCTTCTACTGAGGAAGATACTTTAGCACTGGAGTTTTTTTTTCCATATTCCACATTTGAAATGTGCATAGTGAGCAGATGTTGACGGAAACCTTAGGGAGAAAGTTGACCATCCAAGCAGCTAGTGGGACAGTCCGCATAGGTACTGTCAGTAACAGACTCTCAAATCTGTTGCACTAAATTATAACTTGATGTTTTGTTACGTATTTAGATTGGACAATTGAACTTGACATTAGTGTACATCGTTATGCGCATTAAATGATGAATTACCTATTGATCAGTCGTGAGGAGGAAGCGTTGACTATTGTTATGTTAACTTGCGCATTGCCTGCTTGGCCAAATATAAATCACAGTTTGGATACTAGGGATAAGCGTGGTGTTTGCAATTACGGAGATCAAAGTTGCTAAATAGCTGATCTGGTAAAATTTACCTGAATCGAAATGCTTTCTACAAATTGCCAACAGAAGAAAATCCACGTGAATGCGAATCAATGGACATGTGCGGTAGCTTGTTATACATTTTGGTTTCAGACAGTTTTAAAAATGTGAAATAGGTAGCATCTGCTGTAAAATAGTTATGAGCTTAAATAAGTGGATACAACTACAGCCCATCACAGCCGCCGCAACAATATATTTTATCTGGGGAAAGAAAGGGATTTTTGAGCTGTTTTGGTTGTGTACATCATTAAGTATCGCGTTTCAGGTAAGACATAAGTAACGTGGTAAACTGGGATAGTTTCCGCGCTCGTGCACGTCACCCGCTTTCGTAGTGAGCTACCACCAAGTGGCATTTACCTAAAATTGAATAATTGCATGAAGGATGGAGGCGGAGCTCTGGAGAACTTTAGCGCCTTCGACCATATTATGCACTAATAGACCCTGCTTGCACCTTTCCTGACCGTAATATCTCTGAAACCAACTTAGCATGCCAGCTTCCCATAATCAACTGGTCTCGCCTTCTAACACATCATTTTCTTTATGTATATCAAGTTTATATTCTGCAAGTGCACAACAGTTATTTCATATGTATTAAGAAAAATGCCTGATATTCTGCAGCATATATCATAAAATACCTACTTTTTTTAAATATATTTATTTCAGATCCTGATATTTACATTTGTTTCACATTCTGATATTTACATTTTAGACAAGAACAAATGAGAGAACAAACTTGTTTGACAATGAAACAAAATTACTAAACACTAAATAACTACAGAAACAATTACCTTCGTTCAAAAAATAATTCATATGCCTTATAAAACTTGGCAGATTTTCTAACTCCAAAGAGCTTAAGTAGTAGGAGAAAGCTTTTTCTAGATACTAGACGTCGCGACGCCGACGTCGGTGGGAGGGTGGAGGGGAGGGGTGTGAGGACCACCCAAGGTGTTGTAGGTGATATGGAAGGGACAGACATGTCTCGGCGCGCAATCCCAGGGCTTTTTTTTAATGGAAGCCATAAATTATTGTAAATGTATGTTACAGATACAGGCGTCGTGACATCTGGCGTCTGTGGAAGGGGGAGATGAGATCGACCACCTGTTACTCGACAAAGATTATGGGGGAGAAAGCACTTAAATGCATTCCCAGAGATTTTTAATGGAAGCCATAAATTATTGTAAATGTATGTTACAGATACAGGCGTCGTGACATCTGGCGTCTGTGGAAGGGGGAGATGAGATCGACCACCTGTTACTCGACAAAGATTATGGGGGAGAAAGCACTTAAATGCATTCCCAGAGATTTTTAAGGGATGTCATAAATTATTGTAAATGTATGTTTCAGATACAGACTTCGCGACATCTAGTGTCTGTGGAAGGGGGAGATGAGATCGGCCACCTGTTACTCGACAAAGATTATGTGGGAGAAAACACTGAAATGCATTCCCAGAGATTTTTAAGGGATGTCATAAATTATTGTAAATGTATGTTTCAGATACAGACTTCGCGACATCTAGTGGCTCTGGAAGGGGGAGATGAGATTGCCCACCTGTTACTCGACAAAGATTATGTGGGAGAAAACACTGAAATGCATTCCAACAGTTTTTGGTAGAGTGCACCCCAAGCAAACAGTCATGTGAAACTTGAAGGTCTTTCTTATAAAAATTAATGGGTCCCATCAATTCTGATCTGACAATTACTGCGCCGAGGGTCATGTCAAGAGAGACACATTTATGTTGCAGGTGTAAACATGATGTAAAACTGTCTCGCTCCCCCGCGTCTATGTGTCCAAGCCCCCCAACTTGTAACAAGAAATCGCCAAACTGTGGCTTGTAACACACATTAGTGTCACCGTAAGTTTACCCAACCCTCACAACTGGAGTAGGGGCTGATGGTTCTCTATCCTACCGGCTGTTAACCTGCTTCGCTACATCTGGCGTCTGTGGAAGGGGGAGATGAGATCGGCCACCTGTTACTCGACAAAGATTCTTTATTTGTGAAATTATGGATAACTAAGGTAGACACACCCACACATACCTTAAACTTATTTTCACTTTGTTTTTAATCGCGTTACGAATGTTTTCTTCTCTCGTTTACTAAGATTACAACGTGGGCCTTCTTAGAACTGCTTATGACAAAAACGTTTTTTATTTTCTTCATGGGCTTAAAGATACAGAGTTTGAATTTAGGTGGAACACTTTTTTTATGTATACATTATTCTTAATACCTGCTAATATTCTAAAGCATTTGCGCTAGCTTTTTTTTTCTGATGTATCTGCGAACTGATTTTCACGAGATAATTAGATAGAGGATTACTTAATATATCAGACTCAAAAGTATACTCTGGAAGCGGTTGCTTCATACACACACACACACACACACACACAAACACACACACACATGTACAAGCAAGCACCAAGGAGAGGGAAAGAAAGAGAGAGGGAGGGAGTGAGAGAGGAAACAAAAAATTTTCGGAGAAAAGACCAAATTCTGTGCAAAAGTGACACACAACCGTTTAACCTCGCATGTGGCCAGTGAAGGCCAACTGGGCATTTAATTAACTACATTAAAGGACTCCAAATAATCTCCCATTCAAGGAAATATTTAATGTATTTCTTCATTTACAGTTGCTTGTAGGAGAACATTCTTCAGTTTTTGTAAAAGGGTTTTAGCGCTAAGAATGAAAATATAACCGTAATTGGTGAACCGTAATAACGAATGTACACCACTTAGAGAAAATTTAAATTGATCACACTTGGAAATCAATACCATTCTTTTACTTTCAATGTTTATGACCAATGCAGGGCGCCAGCAATTAATGCTAATTTTTAAAAATCATTTGAAATAAATAGTCCTCAGGCTAAGAACGTAAATAGTACTCCATCTATAGAATAACATGAAAATTGATGGGAAAATAAAAAGTAACTTCGCCGGTTAATAGCCATTGGATCTAGGTTCGAATCTCATGGATGTAACTCAAATAAATCTGAATATAAATAGTGTACGCATGAAACAAATGGTTTAAAATGAATATATCAGACATACACACGCACGCACACACATACACACACACATACACGTACATATACGCACATAGTCATACACACTCACATGCACACACGCACGCACACATACACATACTCGCAAACAAGCAAACATGTATACGAATGTACTGAGGAGAAGCGTCATTTGCAGTTATAACATCTTTTTCAGACTGTACCGCGCGTAGAAAAGGAAATATCTTTGGATGACAGAGGGGAGAGGGAAAATCTAAAGTCTCAGAATGCTCTATACAGGGCTCGCTAGACTAGTGGAGGGGAGGATTTTGAAATTGCTATAAAAACGATTGTCTGATAGACACATTATTCAGTCTGTAATAGTGCGCAGCCAACACATCAGACAACAATTTTTCCTTCTTCGGGATATTCATCCAGACTTCATTTATAAAAAGGTAAGCGATTCATTTATAATTACAGTGATATAATTACAGAGAGTGTTTATTTGCAAGAAAATATATTGAAGGGAATTTTCTCTTATCAGCGATAAAAGATGTATAGACTGCGTGCATTTTTCAAGGGTATTTCTTGTTCAAATCACAATTGAAATTATTAACTTATAAGATGCTCATTGCTTCATAATTATACCGTAATCTCTATTATTTCAGGAAAACAAGATGCATCCAAGAAAAAATTGGGTAAATAAATTGACCCTGGCCGGCAGAAAGCGTAAAGCTCCCGACAGCGAGCAAGGATCACCAGCGTCGCCAATATTGTCTGGGGTGGATTACATCATTCCACCACCCCCAGATTTTCAAGATGAATGTTCCTGTCGGAATTGCGGCTATAGGATCGCACTAGAGTGGCTTGAAAACGCTAATGCCGGTATGCAATACTCTTTTCATAGTTTTGTATTTTTACTTTTTACCACTTTCCCCATTGCATGCAACTATGAGTTTCTTTCAGAAGATTGTGGTAATTATTAATTAGTTTTTCCACCGCATCTCCCGGTCGATAAGACATAGGTCACTCTATTGTAACTTTTAAACTAAGGGCCTGAACATAGGCGAATTTATACTCAAATAAATTCTCTAATTGAGATCTTCAAGTATATATTGTTATTTTTTGTATATATTAATTTAGTTATTTTACTTTCAAATTTTACATTTTAAATTTTAACTTTTGGTCTCATATGTGCTGTTTGCGGCTATAGGATCGCACTAGAGTGGCTTGAAAACGCTAATGCCGGTATGCAATACTCTTTTCATAGTTTTGTATTTTTACTTTTTACCACTTTCCCCATTGCATGCAACTATGAGTTTCTTTCAGAAGATTGTGGTAATTATTAATTAGTTTTTCCACCGCATCTCCCGGGCGATAAGACATAGGTCACTCTATTGTAACTTTTAAACTAAGGGCCTGAACATAGGCGAATTTATACTCAAATAAATTCTCTAATTGATATCTTCAAGAATATATAGTTATTTTTTGTATATATTAATTTAGTTATTTTACTTTCAAATTTTACATTTTAAATTTTAACTTTTGGTCTCATATGTGCTGTTTGCGGCTATAGGATCGCACTAGAGTGGCTTGAAAACGCTAATGCCGGTATGCAATACTCTTTTCATAGTTTTGTATTTTTACTTTTTACCACTTTTCCCATTGCATGCAACTATGAGTTTCTTTCAGAAGATTGTGGTAATTATTAATTAGTTTTTCCACCGCATCTCCCGGTCGATAAGACATAGGTCACTCTATTGTAACTTTTAAACTAAGGGCCTGAACATAGGCGAATTTATACTCAAATAAATTCTCTAATTGAGATCTTCAAGTATATATAGTTATTTTTTGTATATATTAATTTAGTTATTTTACTTTCAAATTTTACATTTTAAATTTTAACTTTTGGTCTCATATGTGCTGTATAGCAGATAAAGATTAACTGTAAGTGACAAAATGGATATAGTTTCAAATAAAACATAGTCTCTGTATCATTTATATATTAGAAAACTTTATATCAAAGGGCATATAATGCGCAATACGCTTATCTACATTTACAGCCATCAGCCAACTAAGAAATAGAGTATAATGAAATGGTTTATGCTTCAAGCACTTTTTAGTGTTGCAATGCAGGTTGTAGTGTAATAATATTGGAATATAAGAAAAGGAATTTGCCAATAGCTATCATTGTGTGTTTTTCAATTATTTCATTGCCGATAGTAGAGCTAGTTTCACTATATTTATTCTTACAGGATTTTAAGCTAGTAATATGATTAATTTCTCTGAATTCAGAGCCAGGACCAATGCCAGATCACGAAGCCGAATGGTGCGGTTGCACCAATTGTGTGTACAGGATCCGGCTCTGCGAGCTGTTACATCCCATGCAATGTAAGTGCATTTGACAAATTATTTTCATTAATTAGAAGCAGGCATTCTTTCCATTAATGTACTTTAACATATATATTATACTGCTTGCGCTTTCTTCTCCTTCTCCTTCCTTCTTCTCCTTCCTTCTTCTCCTTCTCCTTCTTCTCCCTCTCCTTCTGCTTCCATCTTCTCCTTCCTTCTTCTCCTTCTCCTTCCATCTTCTCCTTCCTTCTTCTCCTTCTCCTTCCTTCTTCTTCCTTCTTCTCCTTCTCCTTTCTTCTCCTTCTTCTCCATCTCCTTCCTTCTTCTCCCTCTCCTTCTTCTCCTTCCATCTTCTCCTTCCTTCTTCTCCTTCTCCTTCCTTCTTCTCCTTCTCCTTCCTTCTCCTTCCTTCTTCTCCTTCTCCTTCCTTCTTCTCCTTTCTTCTTCTCCTTCTCCTTCCTTCTCCTTCTTCTCCACCTCCTTCCTTCTTCTCCTTCTCCTTCTTCTCCTTCTTCTCCTTCTCATCATCACCATTATTATTATTATTATTATTATTAGATTTTAGAAGGAGAAACCGTCGCAAAGCATATGATACAGTACAATCACATAATCTCCGTACTCACCCTTTGACTTTTAGAGTGTTAACATCGAGCAGCAAGAAGTTCCTCGAAGCTTTGGGCTTCAGAATTCTGTAATGGACATCTTTAACGTGACCGAAACGCCTTCATTTGAGGATAAGATTGCTAAAGAAGAGGAACATGTGTTTCTCCCGTATAATACATCGGCTCTGGACGCTAATGACGAGATTAGGATACCTTGTCAAGCGGAAGATTTATATACTCTGCCTAACCGGAGTTATCTCTACATTGAGGGATCTGTTTCTAAGCCTAATGGAACAGCTACGTTGGCGAAGTTGACTAACAATGCCCTGGCATTTATGTTTGATGAGATTCGGCTGGACATGAATGGAACTTGTATAGATAGAACAAGGAATCCTGGCATTACATCGACTATGCGCAACTATGCTGCTCTCAATCCCATGGAATCGAATCGTTTGATCAATGCCGGATGGTGCTATCCTGGAGAATATGTGGATATTGTGCACTCAACAAGCGGAGCATTCAATGCCGTAGTGCCCCTGTCAATGCTTCTGGGATTTGCAGATGACCACAAGGACCTCGTTCTCAATAGCAAGTTTGAGTTGGTGCTCATTCGATCTAAGGACTCTAAGAACTGCATTCTGGCACCCGAAGGAGAAGGAAATGCTATCGTTAAACTTGCTCGCATCGAATGGAGGATGCCTGTAATCCGCCTTTCT
The DNA here is from genome assembly GCA_030765055.1 of Mantis religiosa. NCBI lineage: Eukaryota > Metazoa > Arthropoda > Insecta > Mantodea > Mantidae > Mantis > Mantis religiosa. Next base: position 229,970,128 of record CM060950.1, read on the forward strand.
GACACTGAAAAGGTAGAAATCCTCAAGATCGTCAAGGTAGACAGACCACTGCATATCGCATTTAGAACAATGGATATACATACCCAGCCGGCTGTTCCGCAAACTAGATCATTTACATGGAACGTCGCAACAACTTCGAAACCGGAGAAGCCGAGATTTGTTATAGTGGGAGCCCAGAGATCAAGAACAAATAATGCGTCAAAGGACTGTTCCGAGTTTGATCATTGTAACATAACAAATTTGCGGCTTTATCTCAATAGTGAGTGTTATCCCTATCACGATATGAACTTGGACTTTGGGAACTCTAGATTTGCAGCTTTATATGAAATGTATTCAAAGTTCCAAAACTCTTATTACGGGAAAGAAAACTACCCTCTATTGAAGAGAAAAGATTTTCTCAAGCATGCACCATTGTTCATCATAGACTGCTCGCATCAGCCTGAGGAAATTATAAATGGCTCTGTCAATATCAGACTTGAAATTGAAACTAGTGCAAATATACCTGCACAGACTACTTTGTATTGTCTGGTAATACATGACAGAGTTTTCACATACAAGCCTCTGACTCACGTGATGCAGTCATTAATTTAATTTCATCAATGATTCTTGTAATGAAGGATATACAGGATATAGGATGCATGTAACAAGGATTTCAAGTGAATAAAAAAGATATATAATATGAAAAGTAATTTAGTTTTATTTCATATTATTGTACATTTCCAATGCCGCCCTTCTCCAGCTCCTTGTCCCTACATATGATATTTCATTACAGAGAGTTAGATTCGTTAAGTGTCTCTGTATATAACCTTCCAACCTCTTTAACTGACAAAATTCACTAAAATTTAAAAGTATTTCACCTCTGTTTAGAACTGTATTCAGAAATCTGATCCTCTCATCTTCCATATACACAATGACATTAAAGGAATATACAATGTTCTCACTGTAATCACAACACACGTAGTTTCTCTCTTTGAGGAATGCTTCAAATACATGAAGCCTACTTTTAATAATTTCCCAGTCATACACTGACATATACACAAAATTGTCACCGGCTCTATTCTTTATGATTACAGCTGGAATACGAAAGATTAGTCCTACGTTAACACTGTAACTTTTGGATATTTGAACGTCGTGGAGCATGGTAGCCGATGTCATGTTTCCCGTTATTTTTTTTTTAATGAAGAAGCCCGAATCTGTTCCCTCTAATTCTTTCAGAGGTTCAGGCGTCTTGGTACACGCGAACTTCTTGCATGCCTCTTTGAGGTAGCAGCAGCAGACGTCATTCGCTCTTCTAAGAGTGTCAGCCGCCTTTGGAGATCCGCAAAGCTATTTTTAAGTACCTTTTTTCGAGGTTTCCTTATAGCTGTCCTGAAACAGAGCACATAACATGTGTGTTAGCAAGAGAGAAAAAATAGATTGTCTCCTGAGAGAATAGCACTTCAGAGACGCAAGAGTTTCTTTTTTTTTTAAGTTGTATGATAGCAATACTTACATTGATGTTTTGCGGCGTTCGGATTGTATGCTCGGGGTACGCTCAGGAGTAACATTCTCAGTAATTTCATCGCCCTGATCTGGTAGGATGTCGTCTACAAGCTGTGTAGATCGCTCCGTAACAGCATCCTTTTCAGCCTCATCGCTGGAGGTATCGCAATCAATAACAGGCCTAGGATCTCGAACTGTCATTCGAAGCCTGTAACAAAGGTATTTTTTGTACATGGAATTATATATTTCAACGATTCTGTAAGGAAAGAGTCGTGAATTTCTTTAATTTCACTTACTTTGATTGTCTCTGTCTGAGCTGGTACACGCTACACTTCTCATTGCAGAGGAAGTAAGAGTACATATGTTCATGAGCCTCGGGCTGCGTGCACAGGGTTGCATGCGTATCACCGTTACAAAATTCAGAGTGGTGTATGGCCTCGTGACTTGAAGCGAATCTATCAACCTCATCAACTCCGCTTTGTTCTTGCTCATGAACCGGCTCTTGCCTGGAATAACGAATAGGTTTCAAATTACTTTTTCTACTTAAATATAAAACGGCATTAAATTCTCTAGAAAAAAAGAATAATTGGTATTATACTTACATGTATCCCTTTCTGTAGACTGGGCAGTTTTCTGTGCATACTTCGCGAGAAGACATCTGATCGTGGTATGAAGGTCTGTTACAAACGATTGAATGCATAAGACCGTTGCATAACTCTTTGTGGTAATACGCGTAATGATACTCCTCCGCTGCACACTCACTCCCAAGAGTTGACATATCAGACATAGCAAATAAGTACGCTGAGAGAATCCACGAACTAATTTAGCGCTCCAAGCTGGAGAGTCTTATATACTCTTTCAATAGTGGTGGGAGAATTCAGGGGCGGGGAAAGCGTTTGGCGGAAAAAATAATTTATGACTTCCCTTAAAAAACTCTGGGAACACATACTCTTTGTAGCGCAACAGATGTTCAATCTCAGGCCCCTTATTTATGAGGATCATTAAACATGGCTGCATCCTTTCACATAACATCGACGTCGGTTAACCCTTAACAGATGTTCAATCCAACATATCACAGAAACCTCTCGAGACATGTATGCCCCTTCCATAACACATAATCTTTGTCGAGTAACAGGTGGTCGATCTCATCTCCCCCTTCCACAGACGCCAGATGTCACGACGCCTGTATCTGAAACATACATATACAATAATTTATGGCTTCCATTAAAAAAAAGCCATGGGAATGCGAGTCGAGACGTGTCTGTCCCTTCCATACCACCTGCAACATCTTGGGTGGTCCTCGCCCCCCCCTCCCTTCCCCCCTCCCACCGACGTCTAGCGTCGCGACGCCTTGTATCCAGAAAAAGCTTTCTTCTACTACTAGCTTAGCATGCTCTGTTTTCAGATAACTCACATATTCAAAAGGATTTACATACTACGAATATTGCAGTACATAATACTCTGTATGAACTAGTAACCACACACAAAACCGATGTCTGGCAGACGGAGTGATCACAAAGTTCGGTTCGAGAAGAATGTGTGGGATACACCAGTCATATCGGGTCAAACGGAGTTGCTGTAAATACTTCACAAGGCGTCCCTTAATCGGCGCCACAACTGCACATTCATAAAGTCTATGCTGTATAGTATCTCGACATCACATTGCATACACTTACTTGAATCTGAGAGCCGTATCCTATGTAAACGAATGTGGGTGGTCCGGATATCATGCACCACCATAAACCATAGGGATCGGAGTCTTGCCGGCAGATGTTTCGATGAGATGTTAGAGAACATAGCTGAATAGTGAGTGTCCGCTCTCCAATTCCTGGATATGCGCATAGCAGGAGCCTTACAGGGAAGCATCAATAGCCCATATATTTTCTTCGAGGTGTAGTCAGTTGCGGTCAGAAGATAACTTCGGTCATGCACATAGCTTCGCATATAGTCTAGGGTTGTTGGAATCCGTTTAACATCTAGTGGGGCGTGTAGTCCGACGGCAGTAACCCAATGTTGTATCCACATGCTGGAGAAAGTACAGTCTTTGTGCTGTAGTATATAATTCCGACTAAAGAGAAGCGCTCTACATCTTAGCTCTATATTCCAAAGACCAATACCACCTTCTTTCGGTTGCTGATAAAGAGTTGTCACAGGCACTTTGAAAATATTCCCCTGCCATATATACCAACCATCCGCTGCAGTTATTTGCCGAAAAAGCACATAAGAGTGTATGGCCCACATTCTTTCACATAAGCAAAGTTCTCGGTGATACATAGTTTTGCAGTGTACTTTGACTGACTGGAAACGAAATGCCCAATTAGTGCCCAATTTATCGACTGCATTTCGTTTATATAGGCGGAATATAGTACACCTAAAATTCTCATCTGCAACACAGTCTTCAAGGGTCGTAGTTCAGGCGGTTCTTTCCATGGACCTATGGGAAATATATATGATTTATCAGCATTAAGTGCCAAGCCAGAGACATGACCATACTCCTGAAGGATGCATGTCTTATTTGATGCATCTGACTCCGTTGACAGAAGAACACTTACATCGTCCGCATAAGCTGAAACTGCCAATTTATAGCCGTTCAGTTGTACACCATTCACTGCCATGTAATTCATATAATAAAGGATTGAGGGCCAATGCAAACAACATCATGGATGCTGGACAACCTTGACGAATGGAGCGCTTAATCGGAATTTCTTTGGTCAAGAATCCGTTAATTTGCAATCTGGAGGTGATGCCGCTATATAAAGACTTTATGACCCATATAACTTTTTCAGAAAATCCATGCCACTTCAGGATCTGAAACAAGTACCGATGATACAAGCTATCAAATGCATTCTTAAAATCCAGCGAGGCTATAACTGCTTGTTTTCCAGTATATCCACAATAGGCTACAGCATCCCGTAGAGAACACGTTAAATCATAGAGCGACCAGAAGTTGCACATGCCTGTGCTGGATGAAGCAAACTATCAAGTAAAGGCCGGATTCGATTGATTACCGTTCTGGCCAATAACTTATAATCATAATTCAATAAAGTAATTGGTCTGTAATTAGTAACCTGAGCTTTATCTCGTTTCTTGCTGATGGGCACTATAACACCCATCTGTTGTGATACACATAATTGTTTGTGCTGTATTATACAATTAAACAGATGCACTAAATCATAAAAAATAACATCCCAAAAACCTGCATAAAACTCGTGCGGGATGCCTTTAGAACCGGGTGTTTTAGATGTTTTTCCTTGTTTCAAGGCTTCATACAAATCCTCCTTTGTAATGGGCTGCTCTAATGCACTATTGTCTTCCGAAGCTACTTTTGGCAGAGATGGGAATTTCACATGTTGTAAACTGGCCAATTCTCCAGTAGGCTCGCTGAACAGGGAAGAAAAATGCCTATAGAAGGCAGCACTGATTCCATGCTGGGTCGTCTCCTCAATCCCATCTAATTGAAGTTGCTTAATCGTGTTGCTTTGACGTCTCTTGCTCAATTTCATCAGATGATAAAATCCGATCCGTTCATCACCGATTGTTGTTGCATCTCCACTGCGAAGTTGGATCCCTTCCATTCGTTTGCGATAAATCGTACGAATTTTTGCTTTGAGTTGTCTCAATCGCATCCCACTCTCTGTTGTTGGTTGGTAAGCATTATGCAATTCACAAATACATCGAAAATAAAAATTGATCAAATTTTCCTCATCTTTGCGTTTAGCATTGGAGCACTGTTGAAAGTATCGTTTGATTTGTGGCTTAATAAGACGCTCCCACCAGTCTGTATAATTGGGGAAGGATGGTAAGCGTGACTTCCACACCATCCATACCGCTGCAAATCTGGCTGTCACCGTGGGATCAGTCAGTAAAGAGGTATTAAGTTTCCAATATGAACGTCCATGTGAAATAAAAGACAAATTTAAGGAAATATGCAGACTGACCGCCTCATGATCACTAAAGGCTACTGGTATGAGTTCAACAGCTTGTATGTGACTTTGTAGGCGGGCGGGAATATACATGTGATCCAATCTTGCCGCTGAACTTCCTGTATAATGTGTATAGCGTACCACTGAATGCACCTGTAGCCAAACATCACACATTTGCAATACTGTGATTAGCTCATTTAGAGTATTACTCCGTCGAAATGTTCCAGTACAATCTGCTGCCCGCAGAACACAATTAAAATCCCCACCAAGAATATAACACTGTGGTAAGGAACGCAGGAGATATGGAAGATCCGATTGAACAAAACAAATTCCTTTCCTTGTACTTATTGGAGCCTGATGGTGCATAAATATTAACAAAAGGAACATTTTTATATACTCCACTTTTTCCACTTCCGGTAGGCAGTTTTTCAATGGAAGTTAATTCAATGCCTGATTTAGTTAAAAAGGCGATGCCTAATGATTCACTTCCCATATTTACATATGCATTATAATGTCTAATAACTGAAAAATCAGTTGGGCCGCGCCGTGGCTCAGTGGTTAGACCGCTTGGCTCTCACCAAGGCGGCCCGGGTTCGATCCCAGGCGACCGCAAATTGAGATTTGTGTTGGACAACACGGCGCAGGGACGGGTTTTCTCAGCGACCTCCGGTTTCCCCCGCCATCTCATTCCACCGGTGCTCCATCTTCGTCTCATGTATCATCAGTGTCACCACCTGCGGTGCCGTATGTAGTAAAAGCGGGCGTTAAACACTACACATTTTGAAAAATCAGGAGTTTTTACCTCCTGGAGAAAGAGTACATCAACGTCATTAACTGTTAAAAAGGACTGTAGCATCGCCATTTTCGTAGAGGAGTAATTACCATTGAAATTTAAGGTTATTACCGTCAAGGTCAGCACCATATGAAAACTAAGAGGAAAACACGACATTCAGAAGAGCAGTAAATGTCCCAAAACTATATTTAATCCTTCGGTTTAAACAAAGGAAAACCATGTTTACTTTCCGTAGAACTATAAGAGGCTACTGGTTTGTGAGGGGAATCTCCGGTTGTGTCCATAAATAACGACGACTCCTCCTGCAAACCGTCCTTATTCATATGTTCCTGTTCATGGAAAACCTCAACTTCTTCACTCCAAGTCATAATTGCTGTAGGAGCTTTCTTTCGTAACCGCAGATCGCGAGTTGTAACCATATCTTCAGCAGTGGTGCCCTTGGGTGTTGTTTGCTTATGTTCCGACTTTCGGCTGATAACCACCGAACCACGACATCTGCCTTTCTTCTTTTTTCTCGGGGGTTTGTTTACCTGTAGGCTGTCCGCGTCACTATTGCTGCACTTTGCCCTCTCATCAACAGGATCATCTTCCGCTGTGTCAGTGTCAATATCCACGACCAATTCGACTCTGCCCTTCCCTTTGTTTTGTGTATGTCGAACCGATACCGGCCGGGCAACACATTCCATTAACATTTCAGTATCCGAAGAGGTGTATGGCGCACTCTCCTTGTCATGTGGACTGCACACTTTACCACGTACTTCCGGCAACTTAGTCAACCTGTGGGGCAGGAATACTTTGCTGCAGATGGCTAGGTTCCATTCCCCGACTTTGTGAGGACCCTTCAGTTGGCTGTATGCTGTGGGCCACCACAGAAAATAATTCACTAAACGTTCTCTTAGCAGGTGCAGGTTGGGCGAATTGCAAACGTTGAGGGCAGTGTCGCCCTATATGAGTTGAACTGCCCCATTTAAAGCAGGTTTGTTCCTGTCCTAAATAGGTGACAAATGCCTCACTTTTCCCTATAAGTAAGCTCGAGGGAATGGGTTTCGTAATGATCATTTGCGCGAGTCGAATGCCTGTCTCTACATTAGCAAATTTCCATTTGACTGTCCAGTTGTCTCTTTTGACCATATGCACAGTCCCATAATTTTGTAATACATTCGTAATTCGGTCATCGGAAATTTCCAGTGGAACATTGTATAATCAGACTGTAGTAAATTCCTTATCAGCGGGAGCGATAACAACATCAAACTTTTCCCCATTCATTAGAGCTACTGTTGCTTCTCCAGCATGTCTGAGCAAGTGATTTTCATAACTGATATTGGTTTTAGATTTTAAGTAGACTGCATTTTCTTTGCCTACAAGCTGTAAAGTTTGCAATTCATCGACACGTACCTTAAGTTCGTCATCCACCCAGTTGTGTATATCCAGTGCAGAGGGCCTCGTTTGTGTTGGATTAAACGTTGCTTTCATAGTATTAACACGCACTACTTTTGTTTCCATTTTGAAAGAATCGAGATATACTATACACTGCTAGCCTGGTCTCAGAGCGGTGCGGTCCAACGTGCTGACACGACCGCTACCAGGAAGCGACTCTACTGGGGTATCAACAATGAGTTCTAATGCCCCAGGCAAAATCCGTAGCCAAGTGCAACGTGCAACTGAAATAATGCCGGGTTCTAAAGTCTTTGTTATTTCCGAATGTTTTAAATACTCTGAATTGCTATTCAAGGTGAAAATATACTGGATGAGTATTCTATTTAGATATAGTTTTTCTACATTTCAAAGTTTACATTTTTAATATAAACTTTCCTTCTGCAAGAGAACTGAACCTAGATATGTAATTTCGAATGAGAAAAATGGGTGGGTGGCGGTTAGTTTTTATCCAATCATATCCCTCAATTGGTGTTGGCATTTAAGTCTAAGTTCTTGCATATTAGTCAACAACTTTATATTATATATTGTAGTGTACTCAGTGTAACACCTTCGAACCAATGCAGGAATGCCTTCAGGCTTGAAACGTTCTTTCCTTAAGTTTATTCCTTTCCTCCCCTTCTCAAGTTTTAAACGCTTGCAAAACTATAAGTGAATACACACAATATAAATATTATGAATTATAAATTTTTATTTCAGAGAAAATCCAACTTCAGTGAACTGTTTTTCTCGTTTCTCTTTTTCGTGATAAGTGCATTTTATTGCTTTTTAGAAAGAAACTTGTGAAGTGATATTGAAATAAAAATACCTAAGCACACCATATTGTACTGTTCTTCATGTGAATGTATTTAAAGCGAAACAAAGGGTTACAATTTACCATACGAAGTATGATACTCCTACTGGCAGTTCATGTAATGTTGTCATTAAACAACAACGTCATCCGCTGTCTATTGTACATCATCAGTAAATATAAATATATAAAACAATCATACAAAATCAACAAAATATCAATATCAAGAACAAAAAATGAAATGTAATGTTCCAATATTTATGAATTGTTGCAATACTTGATGTGTTAGTGTGAGAATTCAAGTGTCCACGACCTATACGTTCAAGTATTTGACCCGGCAATTGGATGCCAGTTGTGCATGCGCGAAAGCACTTTAAAACGTGCAGTAAACCTGCTACCATGTTTTACCAAATTTAAACGAGTATCATGTAGATTTAGATGATCTGGAGTTTAAAATGCTACATATGTGTATGGTGCGTTTGAAAGCATTCAAATAAAAAATAACCAAGAAGTCTTCAAGGTGTTAAATATTAACTTTCACGTGTTTGCTCATTCACACTGGCCGTCACTGGAATCCTGTATGTTTATACTTGGGTACTGTTTTCTAACCTCCTCAGCTGTGATATAAAGTGTATTGAACTTTTTTCTAATGTAGTATTACAATTTTTTACGGAAAATACGGATATCCAAAATATAAGCGAATAAATTTGCTTGTTAGAATATGCATGTCAAATATACACTCAAAGCTTTACTATGAAGTAAAACGATTACAATAAATGGTTAACAATTTTCAAGATAATTCCATGACAGAGCTTCAGAAATTTAACAATGAAGATATAGGTTTTTGGAATCGGTCATTGATGTAAGAGTGACCAAAAGAACGAACACTCCCAAACGTATGTCATTCACTGACCTCCTAGGACTACCATAGCGCAGCTCTTTATTGTTACTCTCGCAGCTGAATGGACCACTATATTACATACGACGTGAGAAGGTGGCCCGTTCCGAACTATTCTGGCACACAAATATTCGCAATTAACACAAACATTGGAGGGAGCGGGTGCATTGTCGTTATAACGTATGTGCTCAAGTAGTTACAATATTGGCTCGGTCTCGAAGCACAAGAACAGCCAAACAAATAAAATTTAATTCCTGGGATTTTCAGAAAAATCCAGCTGCGTTTGGAATCTTGCCATATTTATGATCCATTGCACCGGCCACATGCCTAAGTAGAGAGGAAAGCTTTTTTAAACTTTGGGTACGGCGGAATCGATTGCCTCATTTTTCAGCCTACCTTCATTACCCTTTAATACGTCATAGCCATTTATTCTTATGTTTATTGGCAAGAACAAACAAAACCTGAGATTTTATTCTGTATACTTTAATGAAAAAAACTCCAAAATTAGGGAACCATGTTTTATTCTTATGAAGGGTTTAGTCTTTTCCCCTTTATTATAGCTGAAGTAATTTATTGCTATAAATTCCGCACCACATTTAAGCTCTATGAGACGCTATATTTGGATTATATAAATAGTTTCTGGTATTCAACTATACTTCAGGCATCAACTTAAAGAAATGGTCAAAGTTGTGGAAAGTAGTAAAGTTAATAAACAGAAAATATCAAAAATGTATTTAGTAAAGAACGACAGAAAATGTGTTAAATAGTATAATAAGTAACAAGACCGGTGAAGAAATAATCGCGTATTCGAAGTCCAGCATCGAGAGGTTATGCATTTTCAAAGAGGGGTTGAAAATCAAGCCAGAAAGAAGGACGTCATATGCAAATTCTGTGAAGCAGACTCGATGAAAAACTCGAACTTCGCAGATGACGTCAAGAGACGAATTATGTAGCAAATATTTAGAGGAAGGATAGATTAAAGTGGAGGTACAGCTGTTTTTATGTATTTTCACTATATAAACTCCCAACTCTTCTGTGACATTTATGTGACAATGTTTGAGCATTTGCTTAGTGACGATATTGTTAGTTTGAAATAATAATATAATAGTTATAACCTATAATATAACAATAGATGCATATAAATAATTTATATACACAAAGTCTGCACTTCTTTCTATTCCTACAAATTGTCTTTCTTCTTCACTCATCCTTGTTATTCCAATACTCATCCAGAAGTTTTGCTTTCATCACCGTCCTTATTTACTGAATTCAGGTGTCTCCTGGTCTATTTTTATAATTCTTGGTCCAAATGGAACCCATTTCCAAACTTTTCTGGACGTTGTTTCCTCTGTAATTCTCTTGCTGTGTCCATTAGTTTTTGTATCATATATATTATATCAGACTAAACTTAATAGTGAGAAACTTACTATTTTTTTTCTAACACAGAACGTCTGACTCAAGTTCTCCAACTCATCACAACATTTTACAAAACTTTTTTAACTTTCAAAATTAAATATTCATTTCTGTTCCCAAAGCCATTTAAATAGGTCATCCAACTTTATTTAAAGGCCTACTTATTAATGATTTCTTCCAATGAGGAGGATAACAATAATAATAGTGTTCCTTTTGTAAGAATCGTGCATGTAATATAGCTGCATTCGTGGCTAATTATCACTTAAGTAACAAGTAGAAGTGTATCACTGTGTGTTAATTTAACTAAAATAGATACCACTTTATTACAAGAATTAGATCTGCTAAAGCAGTAATTAATTAAACTTGGCGATATCTTCTTAAATGATATATACCATAGTATTTGCTAAAAGTTGTTTATTTTAACACTACAATTTCGTTAAGCACGGTGTATTTCTGGGCTATACTTTGCACCCATCTTTACTAACGTTAATGATTTGATTTTAAATAGTAACCTTACTAAACGTTTTACTATTTAAAGATTAATTGAGAACCTCTGTTATTGCGCACTTTTCCTATGAATTTTATTATCAACTTATTAAAGATGACTTATTAATTGAAAGACGGTGTTCGAATAAAGAAATATATATGCTGAGAGGTATTAAAGTTCATAAAGTAAACACTGGCTTAAATTAAAGAAACAATGGCCATCAAAACTGTATGAAAGTTTAGGTATTTATGCATCAAGGAATGATTCATATCATTCCAAAGAATATATTTATAAATAATTTTAAATTTGAAATATCCGGTTAAAATGTGTTTACACTAATATGCTAATGTACATTTATTATTCCTCCGTTGTCATTTTATATATAGTACATTATAGTGGGACAACTATATTTGTGCAGTGAGGAGGGAATCGGTGGATATAGAAAAATGCGTTGAGGTCAGGATCCTATTGGTGTAGGATGCAATCAGGGAAAGACCGATTATTCTCCGGACTAGCGAATTGTTCTCGGTTGTACGTACGGGTGAGCATAAGTGTACTTTGTCCCAGGGTCCGACGTTTAAGTGAAAATACACTATGCTTCCTCGTTGACTTCTCTATCCAGTTTATTTATAGAACATTTAGATCATGAGCTTGCTCGCCAACACACTTGCTCGTCACGACGCCGGTATCACTCTTTTATTCAAGTCGCCCACGTTTCCCTTTCCCGCATTTAATTGTAATTTTTACTCTGCACTGTCTCGTCACTTTACGCCTTCATCCCCCCAAATTCCCAAGATGAAGTGTGGCGCCTTTCCTGGTCTGTTCGCGTCATTTCCGACCGCGAACTATCTATACTTGCCCATTTCCTATTTCATGACTATTCCGCCCGTATCACGTGATGCATAGCAATTTTGATTGGAGGTATGTTTCCTCACCCCCTCCTATATCTAGGCAAGGTTTTTGTTTTGTCCCACCGTGTTTTGACCCTCGTGGTCATGGGAAGAAATATTCTGACTTTTTCTCACATTCCTTAGGGGAACGTTTCTTCCTCGTCACCTTTTCCTCACGCGTTTAGCTTATGTGACACATTCCTTAGTTAAGGCAGTTTTAACTTCCCTCACTTGATTACAGCCTCAGGATTCCGTCTCAGCAGTTGCACACATGCGTTATTATATAACGTAAATAAAGGGAGATCACAGGCGAGAAGCGCCTCTATAGCAGCAATTAATTTTCCTCTGCTAATCTGCAGTCTAACAGTGCCCCATTAAAGTTTATCTCTATCTTTCTCCCCTGCGACATGCTTACAACAGGATCGTTCTGGTTTGAGACAGACTATATTTGATTAAATGAACAAATACCTAAGCGCAAAACGTTTTCAACTCACACCTGCATATACCGTTAATGTTCTGTTGTTTCAGCCTACAAAGTCTCTCACCATATAGTTGTTATCGACATCAGATGACCAAAAGAAATTGCTCCGCGATAATACGTGCGATTCGCATTTGACGGAATCTGACCTTGCCTTGGATTCTTCGTCACTTTTCGTGCTAGGTATAAGATCCTAGTGTGGTTTTTCACATTATCAACATTTCCTTTCTATTAATAATCTTTCATTCTATTTCATTCCCAGAGAAAAATCGAAATTGACTTTTTATTTATGAATGAAATTTAATTGCCACGCTTCTTAGCGTCCCATTCTATATTGGCTGTGATAGACCACTTAAATTTGCTCAGAGGCCTTTATCAGGCCTGAACCGGTGACCTTGGGAACCAGAGCCGGGATGTATGCCCTACACCAGTGTTTCTCAAACTCTTCTGCCTCAAGGACCCCCTTAGCATCTAACTTGTTCGCGTACCCCCATAGTTTGGCAACTCAATTTGTATGAACAAGTTGACTTTTTGTTGAATTCTTTAATTGGAATTTAAATAATTACGGTATGCATAATTTAAGATATTTTCTTGTATATTTACTGTTAAATTTAATAAACAAAAAATTAAAAAATTATAGTTAAACTAAGTAAAACAAACTTGTGTATAAAATGTATTTTAAATGAGTATATATACATATATAATTTTAAATTTTATAACTGTATAATTTAATTTTTTCCTTTAAAGTAAATTTTATACAAGTTCTTCTAGCTAGATTTTTTATTTACCTTTAGTCTTACATCGGTAAAATTAGAAATACCACAGTCTTTGGATTAACCAAGGATTAATAACTTTAGGCACAATATGTTATAAAATGAATTTATTTTCCGTATTAAGAAACGATTTTATACATTTAAAAAGGTTATTCATACTGTTCTAAATCCACTATTTGTCATTTAAATTCACTATTTATTGAAACAGGCATATGGGGTGTTGTATTTCGAAGTCAATTGTTTACTCAGGAGTGTAAGGTTAACTTTCCTTTGTTTCTGTCAGCAACTCAGACAAATAGCAACACGTCTACACTTTACATTGGATGTCGAGAAATAGGAGGGACATACGACGAATATCTCCATTTTACGAGATGAGTAAATTGTATTTATTATAAAAGTACAGGGAAAAAGTCAGCACTAAAAATTGTTTTTTGCCAACCTTGAATATTGGTTTCCCTGCACAGGCGCGAGATTATGCATTAGACACCGTTAGACACGTCGCAAATTTTGAGAACGATTGATGTAATATACTGAGAAAATGATCTGCAGCCACTCTGCTTAATTGGCCATTTCACAGTTAACATTAAGTAAGCCCTCATTACATATGTCCCCAGGATATCATTTGAGTATTATCTTTCGCGCATGCGCTCCCTGCGTTCACTCCTAATTGAATCGTTTATTTCAGAAACCACCTAAGAGAAAAAATATCAAAAAATATGTTTTTGGTGGTACTGTAAAATTTAAAGGTATATACATCTTTTAGTGCAGAAATAACCTATGTTTCATATCAGCAATGCTATTTTCAGCCTTGAAAATAATCCGTTTACTTCAGAAAGAACCAAAGCGCCGTCGCTTAGGTTCTTTCTGCGGTAAATTTCACTCGTGACGGATGGCAGCCTTGATGACATGTGTTTGGTGACTCGCTGTGACAATAATTCACAACTGTCCTGTACGTGGCCACTCATTTGCCCCATGAGCCAGAGATTTTGGAAGCATAAAGCGTTTCTTGAGAAAGATGGACAGGATTTATATTCCTGATGAATATGCAGAGCTCATGCTAAAAGCTAGTAAGTCTGGCCGATTTACTGTATATCACCTTACATCAGACAATGTTCAAAAAGTGGTGGCCCAAATCGCAAAATTCGGACGAAACATCAGGTAGAAAATTACCCAGCAGCCATTGGAAGTGTCCAAGTACAAGCAGTTTCTCTACAACAAGAATACTCCGGGAAAAGTGGTAGCAAGCGAATTAATTGGAGAAATAACATCTAACTTCACATTGCTAACAACTGCCAGCCTTTCGGAACTACCAACAGAGAAAGCTTATCCTTTGGGGAATGTATGTTTACTTTTATTGTACCAAAGTTATTTTAAAGGTTTATATTTTACTTTTAGCTAAACATTTCTGTAGGCTATAACAACTTTAAAAATTTATCGGGTTTTGCATACTGTGATTTTTGATTTTAGGTCCCAATCAACAAAGAAGAGATAAGACAATATAAACATGTTGACGAAATACACTGTTGGATATGAAGCCTTCTATTACACTTATCATCCAATTGCCAACAACTGACGAGGAGTTGCCAGAAGATGCATAAGTGAATGAGGCCACATATTTGTATATAGACATACTGCAGCATGTAGTCTACTTGTATTTTTCGAATTTGGCCTAATAAAAACACACTCTGTTATACTTAAGCGTGTCTGTTACTTACCTTTTTGTACAAAAACATGAGCCCGCCTCGGTAGCGGGGTGGCAGCATGTCTGCCTCACTTTCAAGAGGTTCCGAGTTCGAATCTCGGACAGGGTGAGTTACCTGGAATATGTTTTTTCCGGGGTTTTCCCTTATCCTTAAAGACGGTTGTCCGGTAACGCTTAAGCTCTATGGACCCGGGGTTCATTTGAGCATTATATTACCCATTTCATTCATCGTCCGATATGACTTGACGTTGGAGGACGTAAACAAAAAACAAACAAAAAATCAAAACAGGTAAAAAATGATTAGACTTAATTTCAATAATTATAAATTTTAAAATTATTTTAAATAATTATAAAGATTAAAAAATCACTTTGGATACACAGATTTGTTGCAGAAACCATCAAAGTGCAATTTTTTCAAAAATTTATGGCTCAAAAAGTTAAAGGAAGAAGAAATAAAATAAAAATATATTTCAGTAGCGTGTTTTTGATTTGGTGAAAAAATATTTCAAGGATACTAGACCTATACTAAGGCAGCAAAACAGATTTCTTTCTTTTTTTGTTTGTTTTTGTTTTAGTTTTCCGAAAGTTGAAAAATGCGCACTTAGGTGGTTTATGAAATAAACGATTCAATTGAGACTTACGGGACAGTGCTTTTCTGCCAGAAACGCATTGACAATGCAGAACAACGTGAGTGTCAATTGATGAATAGCTTTTGTTTATACCGTAATTGTGTTACAGGATACGTTAAGAAATGGTATATATCTATTTGGCCATTTATCTTATTTCATCTACCAAACAGACAATGAAGAAAGTGAACAGTTTTCTCAAAGACAGAAATAGTCACACATTTCACCTTTGTTTCACATAATGGGCGTAATTGCCCTCAGCTTTGCCTCTTTACGGTTATGTATGCTTACAACTATAGGCACTTGTTTTCATTCAAGAATAAACAGCTTGACATAAGTTTCAGCTCTTTTATTACGTATTTTATTTTAAAACATATTAAAATTCAATTTATCTAATCGCTATTTACCATTTATGAGTTTTAATAAATAAAATACATTGATGTAGCTTTAGGAATGGAAAATTCGTGTTCCAGTTTGCTAAACCCTAGATAATTTTATTTGGATCATTTGAAAATAACTGTATCTTGCTATTAATATATTTAAAGCGTCAGACATCAATTAAATTTCTCTGCTGAAGGAAAATAAATAGTAACCAAATTTATCTGAAAATAGTTCTTAGGGATCACTAAGTTTTCTTATTTTAAGTTATAAAATATAATACAAAAACAGTTCTAACCTAAAGACACTGTTTTCTTATTGTTACCGAATGGCACTGCATATTAAGATGCGATGTGTTGTACGTACACCACTTTCTCTGTTTCACTTTAGTACATCTTATTCCTACAAAGCTTACTCGTTAGTTTCATTTATATTAATCTAGATAAACACATGCAAAAGTATATTATTAAATGTCGCCAAATAGGTACGCGGGGATTAGGGAAAACATTGGTTATAAGTGATGGTTAAATCTTTTGATTCTCTACGTGGTGGATTTGAAATTCCTTGATGGAAAGAGAGGGCGAGGAAGTGGGAAGAAATGTGAGTTCTCATAGGAATAAAAATATGTCTAATTTCAAATCATTTCTGGAAAATGGTAAAAAAGAAAACAAAAGCATTTAAATTAAAGTAAGAGTGTCAATAACATTTGCAATTTTGTGCAGTAGGATTTTGTCGGTCTCTTGCCATTTACCAGTTTGAATACAAAAGGCATTCACAAGAAGAGAACTTTCAAGGCCAATTACGATAATTATGGATGCATATTTTTAACAAAATAATTATGAACCACTTTAAGATAACTGGAAGTTTCAAAAATTTTCTATGTGAAGTGTAGATTCCCTTAAAACTCTAACTAGGGACCTCTTGAACGCGAGGCAGGAGGTCCGCAGTTCGAATCTCGGTAAGGGTGAGTTACCTGTATAAGGCTATTACCGGGGTTTTCCCTTATCCTGAAGGATGAATGTCGGGTAACAATAAATCGATGCGTTAAATTGTGTTTTACTCTTTCGTTTATTGCTGTATCTGCAATAAAGGTGCACTTACTTTTTGCTTTCCAGACAATTCCCTTTGAAAATAGAGTGATAAACAGGAACATGCCGTTTTTTGAAATGAACTGTATTTCCCTGTTAAGCGTAGTAGAGGGAGTCATTAACGTAAGCATAGCATACAGTGGTTGTGGAGCGTGTTCCTGCAAGAAACCTTGTACGAAATGGCGCATCTGTTGTCTAAAACACAATGCATCTCTCATCCTTTCAGTATTGGCTGGAATGGCTCAGTTCCAAACCCGAATACGATCTAAAGAGGGGTTGAATTGTACACAGCAGCAAGAAAAATAATCCAGAATGAGCCTCTAGGCTTTATACGAAGTGGCAACATCGGCAGAGTGAGAAGGGCGTTCATTCAGAGCCGGAGATGACCCGTGGAAGAGCTAGAAGAATTTTACGGTTAGATTTACACTTTCGGCTGATTAACAGCAGAAAACTTAGCGGTGCGTATGCAAGTGGTAATGGAAAATGACTTAATTACAGCAGTGAGGATGAGCGACAAACCTCAGTTTTACTTAAGTAGTGCAGTAAACAAGCAGGACTTGCATTACTACGTCATCCACCCTAAACACTCACTAAATCCATTAAACACCTCTTCATCCGGAGCTTGTGACAGTTGAATAAAATTTTTCCCCTCTTTAATTGGGCCTCCAAGCGCTGGTAACATTTTTTTCGACCCAAGCTGCAGAGACAACGAATAAGACATTCTCCATGCTTATTTTAAACAGGTTGGTGCCACAGCGCATACCGCTAACATACCCGTTACGTGGTATTCGCGTTTTGATGACGAGCCACGACCGCCAAGATGTCACTTGTAACCTTTTCCCTTGGAGGTAGATAAAGAACACATCTATGACCACACACATTTGTGTATTGAGATGCTAAGACTGACCAAAACATGTTGGGCAGAATTATGGAGATTATCTGAGACTGACCTGAAAACCTGTATTCAAACGACATAAGTCAAATGACATAACTTCTAACACCGGACTATGATAAAGTCTTGTATATATTTAACTTGGGGAAAAATAAAATCAGTTTTCCTTGAAGTTCTGCCGGTTCTATTCATATCACAAAGCCATGTTCAGCTGTATCACCCGTATATAGAAGCTTAAATTTAAATTGTACAATGAAAATATAACATTTTATTCTAAACTATATAAATTTTCTAAGATATAAATGGACTTCAGTCAGTTTCTTATTGTTTAGATGTTTGTTATCAAATATTACGTACTTATCGGCAGTTTCTGTATTATATTAGTGGACCACCTTTTGCTGCACTGCAATGGTGCAGTTTACTTATTACTATAAAAGCAGACACGTTTTGATGTGTTTTTCAAAAGTTATTTAAAGCCTTTAATGTTAAAAATTATGATTGTGAAAATATATTTTGGTTCTGAATTGTAGGTCTGTAGCAAGTTTTGCTAAATATGAGAAAACATAGAAATAATTTCCGCGTATGATGTTTTTTAACAGTAGGAAATTTTGGCCTAAGGTTTCTTTATAATGAAAAATAACTGATATATCACATTCACAGAGCTTTAAATAATTACAATTAAAATTTTGTTTCAAAACCTAATAATTCTGTCAGCTCACTATTTCTAAAAGTTGTATTTTTCTTTCTATAATCATTTAGGTACAAGACAATGCGAACAAGATTCTCGAGCTGGTCACTCTACTATGACTTTCAAATTCCCAAAATTACGAACATCGACTTCTTATTTCAGAAAAGTATTCTAAAATTCCAAAAAATTAACAAGGAATAACTCAGAAATGTTTAGCACCATAAAAACGAAATGTCCGCCTGCGTACCGTAGATGGTAGCGTGCCTTCCTCACGTTCAAAACGTCTCGAGTTCGATTCTCGGTTAGGCGAGTTACCTGGATAAGAGGGTTTCCGTGCTTTCCTTTATCCTAATAGACGAATGTCGAATAACTAAGCTCCATGGACCCCAGACCCATTTGAGCATCATTTCACCTATTTCACTCATCGTCCGATATAACTTAGCGTTGGAGGACGTACATTAAAAAAGTAATAAAAATAAAAAACTACGGTATATCAGTTGTGTTTTAAGGAGATTTAACTTGTTCTACAGTAAGATTTTGTGCATCTCTTATAGCTTACCGTCTATGTAAGCCCATTAATAACAAAGAGGACTACAGAGACTATTTTCAACATTTCAAGATATACCCTTTTTCTTTAAATAATTCTATTAAATTTACGAAAACTAAACGTTAGATCACATTTACATTGTGACATTAACTTATACGAGAAATAAAACGGCCAAGACTTTGAGAAATCAGAAATTTAATATTAAATACGAAGACAATTATATTAAACACTAACAAGTATTACTTTATTAATACTAATAAATTGAGATACTAATGCAGTTGTAACAAACTTTATTAAGATTACGAGAAGAGCAATTTTATGCCACTTAGAGAAGTTAGCAACTAATCGACATAATCCCAAATGCTTTTGGCAAATCCTTAAAGCAAACATCATTGAAACACGCAAGAATTCATGTAGAGCATAGGTGTGTACCAAAGTTGCTGTACTAATAACGAATAAGATGCAAAAAGAGGAATATTTGATCTTTTAGTTTACAAGCATTAGCCATAACACTGCCTCTAATATAAATATGTAAAATGATTGACACATTGAAATTTCTGTGTTTTACGTTGTTCTGTGCTTACATTTTATTGCGGAAGACGAATTAACTAAGCTTTGTGAAACGTTACAAAGCAAAACATTAAGGAGTTCATAACACATTCGTATATTCCGATATAGTAAAGTATGTTACATTGCTAAACCATTTGTACACAATTTTAATGATTGTTTATAATATGGGACATCTACAAAAAGGTTACGATCAGCCACAGTTGTTTCCATATACAGGTAAGTAATACTAAACAATTATAGGCCAACAGTTTTTACTTTTCTGGATTTCTAAATTTCTGGGAAAATATTATTCTAAGAAAAATTATCAATGTAACAAAACATATACTCTAAGCTGTACTAAATTTGGCTTCTGTAATGTGTATAATGTTGACAATGCTACTTTACAATTAACTAAATAATAAATGAGTTAAATGATATAACCAGTGTTTAAGAATTTCTCTTTATAAACCAGAAGCCTTTGACATGGTTAATCATGCCACCATGATAAACGAAATAGCTTTGGAGTCTACAGAATTGCCTAGAACTTATTTCAAAGTCATTTGGCTATCAGAGCAGAATAATGGTTTTGACGTAGACTTTCACGTGAAGATTGTGGTTTCATGGTGTGCAGTACTTAGGACTTTTTATTTTTAATTTATCTTAATGAATTACTAAATAAAAGTCTTAAAGCATGTAATAGGTCTTTATTGTCGTATGCAAATGAGGGCAATTTTTACTGGAAAATCTGAGGACGATGCACACGCAAATGCAAAGAACGCGAAAAAGATAAAAAGTACTTGACTAACTTTGTCTCCTCCGACTCCAGCAAAACGACACGAAAACCATTATCTTTTATAATCTATTGGCCTTAAGCCCCTTGCTTCTTCATTTCACATTCAAACACAAATTATGACTCATAGGTAGCTGACTGTAAATGTCCTTTTATAAACGAATCCACTTCGTGCTGGAGACGTCACTTAGGAGAAGATCTTGGGGCAGTCTGCGCTTCAGGCGAGTTGGCTGGCGAGTGCGACAGCCGAGACGGTAGGTAACAGCTCCAGGGACCTCCTGGAGATGGTAAAAGAATGGACGTGCCAGGCGTCGGATGTATTGGTGAACGGGTAAAAGACCAAACTCATGATGAAGCTGCTGGTTTCGGATGAACCATGGAGCGTTTGTAACTGTACGAAGCACCCTGTTTTGTAGTACCTGCAGTCGGCGGAGATTAGTCTTACTGGTGCCACCCCAGACTGGAGCTGCATAGGTAAAAATGGGACGGACTAGAGATGTGTAAAGAAGCAGGGAGGATTCATAACCAAGTGAAGTGCGCCTGTTGAGTAGAGGGTACAGTTTTGATATCCGGGCAGTTGGAAGATAATTTCTATTCAAGGTTGTCCTGAATTACAGTTCTTAATGTGAAAGCTACTAGTAAACAACATTTTCCCCACTGCTTCCTTCTATGGCTGCAAGAAAAATATTCAAACAACTTCAAATCTAATTGAGAATAAGTTACAGTCAGATCGATACCACTGCATTAAGTTATGGGACACCAACCAAACAGGCACTATGCTCAGATAGAAATTTCACCATGACTTTAGATTAACAACTATGTCAGGGGCTATTATTGGAACACTATATCTTATAAAAACGAGAAGAGGTCTTCAAGAAAACAAGCTTAATCAGATTCAAGTTTTTGAAGGCAACATTATTGGAATGTTTCACTCTCATTTTATATAATCTTTCTCACCCTCATAGCATACTTGAGACTGCTCTAACTTCCTGAATGTTCTCTCTTATCCAGGACCATGTGCTCCTCTCAGATATCTAACCGCAGGCGCTGATTTGTAAGTTCTGATGGGTGCAAATATTTCATACGAGGAGGATAAACAAATAGAGACGAAGTATTTCAAATTGAAGAGTTTTTTCGTACGTGAATGAATGGGTTTTGCGGTTAGGTGGACGACTGCTAGCTAACAGTCAGAGGAATAATTTAGTACTTCTTTATTTAAAACTCAGTACGTATATTTAATATACAATTCTTGGAAGACATTTTATCTAGGTGTAAAAATGTACTAACAAGTACGTTTTAAAAACCTACACTTCGCACAAAGAGGTGACTGGGAGTATTTTCATCGGATCCGATCTAGACTGGAAGACAGAATGTAACACCGATATGCCCTTAGAGTGACTGCTGTCCAACTGACTAACGGACAAAACGATGGCCATGGTAGAATTTCAGAATTCTGGATGTCATTCAATAATGAAATATCACTTTGTATCTCTTTTGTTCAAGGTAGCTCTGCTATCTTCATCTTCTGAGCTGTTTTTGAAAGTAGCTTTTCTGTTCACGAAGCTCCAAGAAGAAAAGGTAATTAAATCACCATATATATCTAATCCTGAAGCATTTTATTATGTTTTATCAATCTGATACATTACACTATGATATCGATGTGGCAAACTCTCATTCATTTTTTCTCTACTATGTACATAGAAGTTTGAGAAAATGTTGCATTACACCTAAAAATTCATACCAAAACTTCATGTGAAGAAAGCTTTTTAGATTTTCTGGATAAAAAGGAATTTTAAATAGCAGTTCGGGTACGTGACCCACCCTCTCTCTCTCTTTCTCTCTCTCTCTCTCTCTCTCTCTCTCTCTCTCTCTCTCTCTCTCTCTCTCTCTCTCTCTCTCTCTCTCTCTCTCTCTTTCTCTCTCTCTGGGCGTGTGTAAGAAAGAGAGAGAACAGCGAAAGGTCAGTTAAATATCACACTTATTATCCACATTCACTATGTTCTAAGGATGGGACATGTAGATTTTTAAGAAATAATACCTTCTTCCTAAACTAACCTAATCATGAAAATATTACCTGAAAATTCCATTTACATAAAAACGGATGTAAAGATTTTGTTTAAGTTGTCACATATTAATCACATATTGTGATAATATCACAAGATGTTGTCATGAAAAAAGAAATGTGTATCTTGAACTTTATAGGCATACATTTGCAACACATTTTTATTCTGGATCAAGTTTTGCAGAACTGGTAGACCATAAGGAACTTACATTACACACCACACACTACACAGAAGCTGTAGACCTCATTAAGGTACATGATGCATATGTACCTCTCAAATACCCATTCAGGAGTGAATTATTTCTGAGAAATTCCTTTTTGGTGAGCTTTTCCATATTTTCACATTTTTTAAATTTGCTCTGTTTCAAGTTTTTGCTTTTTGTTTTATTTTTATCTCTACTACGTAGGTACATAGCAGGCAGAGAAGGTATTCAATGGCTTCAGTGCCAAGATTCTTTTGTTTCCCGCCTCGATGACGTAGATGGTAGTGTTCTACCTTAGTTCAAGAGGTCCCAAGTTCAAATCTTGGACAGGATGTGTTATCTGAACAAGGTTATTTTCCAGTATTTTACCTTATCCTGAAAGACTAATGTTGATTAACTAAGCTCTGTGGACACTGGGCTTACTTGAATATCATTTCAACAATTCCATTCGTCGTCCGACATAACGTTGGAGGACGTAAATTAGAAAGAAAATTTAAAAAATTCACAGAAATTACAGGTTTTGAGGTATCTTTAATAAAAAAAGATTTTCAAGAAACCTACCTGGACCAGCTTTCAAAACTCTGGATTTACTTCAAAATGCGTCTTAACGATTTGAGTAAAGCACCGACTGATTATAGTACGCTCGTGACAAGTGAAAGGTGTCTCCTGATTTTGAAGATTGTAGATTTTGAAGAAATTGCAGATTCGTTAATGCACACAATTTATTACAAATAATATACACTGTGTGTATGTCTATATAGCCGTTTTTGAGGTATTCCTGGTTAATGATTTAAGTTTCCAAACACATGCTTTTCTCAACAGAAAGTCGTTATTCGTTTGTTATGTTCTGACCATATCAGAACGACCAGCTTTAAAAATTTGACTATCACTTATATCAGCTTCCTTTATTAAATTGAAAGTTACTGAACGGAAGCAATATTAACGTATACCACAGGAATACTGTTTTTTGGAATTTTTTCTATTTTATACTTCCTTATTCAGGGGTCTACAGCAGTGTCACTTGCACTTTATTTTAACAATATGAACCAAGACTGGTTACGTCTATTTCCCAATTGACCTCTTGCGATACCTACAAGAATATTTTATACCTAGACGATAAAAAACTATTGATTATATTCTCTATAATTTAGTTAAACGTTTTATACAATTTAAGAATTTTATCTGTATTTCCTTCCAAACCTGTTTTTAGTAATACCATGTCAAAAATGTAAGTTACAAAGGTGTGGGACAGTATGCATCAGTAATATCTTCATTATTAGCGCACTGGCCTTTGTTAAAGAAAGCAAAGGTTGACAAAAAATTAAAGTTACAAGCTAATATATTTCATATCCACATAATCCTGCATCACCCGATATTTGTTATTTATTAAGAATATAGTGTATATTTTCTATAATAAGCCAAAGCACTTAAAATGTTTGAAAATAGGACATTCTGCATACCACACGACGATGTAACTTCGGTGTATGGCATCATATTGTGCGTATCTTTACTTCGTTGAGTTGTATTTGTAGGTAAAAGAGGCCAGTTAAGTGCATGTTAGTATTATTTTTAATGGTTAGATAGCATTTAATTTGGTTTCACTGTATATGTGTGTGTTTTATCCCACCACCACCACCCATCATATTCCATTACATTGTGAGTAATACTATACGCTTGGGTGCACAATTGCATTAAGTTTTGTTTCACTAATGATTTATACGTCAGATGTACTAGAGATTGACAATTATAAAAATGATATGAATATTTACACCCTGCGTAACTATTTAGACATTATCGAAGTTGATACTGTATACACGTATACTGAAATTCTTGGTGTGTTTTTGTATAATTTCCTTCTTTTTCTAATGTCTAGCTCCACCAGCCATTGTTATTACTGTCTTTACACTTTCCCTTTCTTTGTCTAACAGATTACACTCAGAGAGTGTGGGTGTAGGTGTGTGTATGTGTGTGTCTACTTGTACTTACGGAAAACATTCATAAGCTCCTTAAATATGTTCTATCCAACGCCAAATTCATCTGTTTGCTTGTCATATTAGGTGAAGGATAAATATACGTTTTGAGTTAGAACATATATTTTATTTAACTTTTCTATTCTAATTGAAACAGTTTCGGGCAGACAATCTAGAGTTAATAATTTTCAAATAAATACACATACAAAAGATGTACTTGAGTAAAAAATAAATTTGAGTTTTATATTGTCAATGAGTGCTCAATTTTTGTCAACAATTAGTTGCCAATAATGCCAATTTCACGAGTAAAGTATTTAGTAAGGGAAGTTCGTAATCATATGAATAGTAGAAAAATGGTATTTAAGGATAAGTCATTGTATCTTAATGTTACTATAAACATTTATTTCCAGTATACATATACAGTCTCTAAATAATTTCAATATACATCAGCAAGTCCAATTCCATCATTTTGCAAAACAGATGTATATTGTAATATCCCTCGCTGCCAGGTACTATCCGGGATCTTAATTTTTACTGAATGCTGAAAAATGTATTGCATTCACATCAAAACTGTTACCATTTTTGAGCTGGCGAACGAGAACACATTACTCGGGGGTTTCACTGAGAGGCTTAATATACAATTCAGAACAATATTAAAGACACTTTCACAATCACTATTTATATTTATTATACTTTAAATAATCTTTTACAGTGTCCAGCGTCGTCCATCTCCTCGGTTGTCCACACACCACCACGCTTAGTCACACACATACCATAGCTACACCGAGCTATTCCAACAACCGCTCACACACCCCAACATACAACTCTTCATACACAAATAACAAGATGGGCGACGTGCCAATAACTCAATACATCATGTACAAATAATGCAATACCTTATTTACAAATTCCACAAGGGCTGTTCCATTAATTTATTTATTATTGTTATTTAAATGAGTGGAGCCAAGGGAGCAAACAGTAGTTGGAACAGCCTATTACGTAACAGACGGAAGGAAAGACATTTGTACTAACGACTACTCTAATAAACTCAAGATAATCCACATAATTAACCTAACAAAGCCCTACATTTCCCTCCCCTCTAGAAAAAGACGAGCCCCTGCTCGTCGGACTAATAGCAAACAGCAAAACACACAAAAGAAAAGCACTAAGGGTAGCCCCTAACCTATCATTAGAAAACACAAACATGAAAAGTACCAATAAATGAATTCCTGAGAGGCCCCTCCCAATGAGTCACGATGCATGATGTTGTCTATACCACTAGTCCCAGAGTCCACCGAACCAACCCTACACCACTGGAACACTGATGGAAGTCACAGAGGCGCAGCACGACGATTACAACCATTTGGAGTAGCAGACCGACCCTGAAGATGAAAATTGGGCAAACTGGTGGTTACCACAAATGGCACATACCTGATGTCACAGACAGTTCCAAACATAGAGGACGAAGAAATTCATATAAATAAAGTTCCATCATATCAAGTTTTGCTTGACTTTTCAGCAGCTCGATCCCTCCTAGTAGTGAGCCTAGCTTCATTGAGCAAAATGGACGTCCAGCTTCTAGACTTGGCTGCTTATGACTTAGGTCACCTCAGCATATGTATCAAGCTGATGTCACAGGCAGTTCCAAATATAGGGGAGCCAGCAAGCTGTGCTGCTCTCCTGCTGCCAAACACCTGTGGGGGACTGGCCACATCACCCCACGACGAACTGCAAAGGTAACCAACTTGCTGGAATTGTGGTCTGCCATACTGATGAAGTGACCCCTGTGGTCACTCCTGAAACTTTGAGGCATAGCCAGCGTTACTGCCTCTGGTACTGGTGCTGCCACATTGCTGCTGCTACCTCTCCTGCTGCAACTACTGCTTCTGCTGGTAGGTGAGGGTGGCCGGGGCTCTTTGCTAGCTGCAGACGACGACACTCTTCCTGGGGCACTCCCGCACAAAACTAAACAATTATACAATTAACAATGGACAAGTATAACATAACGCTACCCATAGTTAAATATAATTTTGGAGGGAAATGTAAGGGGGTAAATCAAAAGTGATAATAACATAAAAACAACAAAACAAAATTATAACATGAAGTGTATCCGGATACTAAATACACTTTTGAGATGGCCATCTCCACACACTCATTCACACAACAAGACTCCTAAAATACTACAACTGGGATAAAAAAAACTAAGAAAGTTCTTCATCCAGGAACTGCCGTGGCGGTGAAGAGAGCTCAAACCTGATATTTAAAAGAAAAATCTGAAACAAAGGACTAAGCATCTTAACAGCAAATGAAATAATACTTCAGTGACTGGCCAGTGACAAAACTTATAACCCACCCTAAAGCATCTTATAACTCAAACCTCCTCGCACTAGTGGGCGCATCACAGCGGTTTCACTAGGCGTCACTCCAGTACTGGGGTCGCTCCCAGGTGCGCAGCGGCTTCCTCAGGGACGACTCCTCTTCTACAATGTGCTGCAGTCACGACGGTGCTCACATTGGACTCGAATAACCACTAGGATGTGGCGGCTGGCTTCGCAGCTGGGCCACACACTATACTGCTACTTCGATAAAGATGGTACATGAGTAAAACACTGAAACAGTCACGATAAAACGTTAATAGCTCTGATATAAACGGAATGGTTGGCACGGGATTCCTGGGAGAACATCATAAATAATCAGAAATATGAACAATTAAGTGGACTTAAGCAAATGACGAAATGGTAGTCACACAAGAGGTTAAACAAAATATGCATCAATAGAATTATATGTAAGGCATAGCAAAGCATCATTAACTGAGTTTATCAGACGATGAACTGACCCTGAGAGAGAGAGAAAAAAAAAATTAAGCACGATAAGGGCCAGTAGGATCGTGATACGGGAAGATGCGGGAAACATGGATGGACTGTAACTTAGCCCTAGGAGCATTCGGTCGACGTACAACATAAGTCACAGGTGTGAGCTTCTTCACAATTTCAAACGGGCCAAAATAGCGGTGTAGGAGCTTGGTGCATTTGCCTCGTTTCCTAACGGGAGTAAAAACTTTAACTAATTGACCAACATTAAAGGACACATCTCGATGTTTGGCATCATACTGAGACTTCTGTTTGATCTGTTGCTTGTTGATGTTGTGTATAACAAGCTCACGGGCCTTCCGGATGTCCTCTAAAGTCTTCCGGACAAACAAGTCGTTAGTAGTAGCCTGTAACTGAACTTCATTAGGGAGAACAGGCTCTCGTCCATACATCAGGAAAAACGGAGAAAACTTGGTCGTCTGCTGTACAGAAGAATTGTAAGAAAATATAACATAAGGCAACACCGTATCCCAATTACGCCGATTGTCATCAATAAAATGGCTCAACATATTAACTAGTGTGGCATTGAAACGTTCCGTGAGCCCGTTCGTCTGTGGATGATAAGAGCTAGTAAATTTAGGAGAAATAGACAGAGATTTTAGTAACTCCTGCGTGACCTGGCTGAGGAACACAGTACCCCGATCGGATAGCAATGTCTCTGGAGCACCATGACGACAGACGACATTCTGTAAAATAAACCTGGTGACATGAGGAACAGTAGCCGCTGGAAGCGGAGCAGCCTCGACCCATCTAGTGGCATACTCGGTGCACACAATGATGTGGCGGTTGCCAGTGGATGACCTAGGAAGAGGACCCAAAAGGTCAATACCCCAACGTTGACCTACAGCTAAAACAGGAAGAGGTTGAAGTAATCCTGCGGGCTTCAAGTTCTTAGGGCCTTTACGCGATTGGCAGCTCGGGCAGGTCCTCACAAAATGTTCGATATCTTTCTTCATGCCAATCCAATAGTATCTGGAATGAATCTTATTATAAGTTTTGGAAAACCCAAGGTGACCTGAAAGTGGATCATCATGACAAGAGGTAAGAATCTCATGCTTCAACGACTCTGGAATCACCAGTAAATGCAGAGGACCCGTGGAACCAGCATTTTTCCTATATAAAGCACCAGATTTAAGAGTATAGGTGGCAGTTTGGCGCAGAAGCTTCGGAGTAGCATTAGTGTCGTTCACTAAGGTATCCATTAGAGGACGCAGCAGTGGATCAGCTTTCTGTTTCTCCGCAACTTCTATAGGAGAAAGTAAACAAGTTAATACATCATCCAATTGCTCCACTTGATGTTCCTGGGGTTGCAGCACAGGAAACCTAGATAAAGTGTCTGCATCGTTATGCTTTTTACCAGATTTGTAACAGATAGTATAATCAAACTCCTGTAGTTTAAGGCTCCAGGGAGCCAGACGCCCTGTAAGATCTTTCAGATTATTTAGATAACACAATGAATGGTGGTCAGAAATCACATGAACTTTATAACCATATACAAATGTTCTAAAATGTGTGAAACCAAAAACAATAGCTAGGAGCTCCAACTCTGGAACACCATAATTACGCTCACACTTGGACAACAATCTAGAGGCATAGGCAACAGGTCTTAACTGGTCGTTTACAGATTGCAACAAAACACACCCTATGCCTACACCACTAGCATCAGTGTGGAGCTCTGTGTACGCTCCAGGAGTATAGTGTGCTAACACCGGTGCAGAAGTCAGCGCATCCTTCAAGGCCTGAAAAGCATGCTGTTGGTCAGAACCCCAAACAAAATCACAGTTTTTTAGTCAATTGTGTCAAAGGATGGGCAATGTCAGCATAACCTTTCACAAACTTTCGATAAAAATTGAACAAACCAAGGACCTTCCTGACATCCCTGACATTCTTAGGCTGAGGTAAATTTTGAATCACAGTTATCTTGTCTGAGTCTGGAGATATGCCCTCATTAGAGACTTCAAAACCCAAAAGTTTGACACGGTTCATGGAAAAGAAACATTTCTGCGGTTTCAATTTAAAGTTGAAAAGCACCAAACGCTGAAAAACAGCCTCTAAATTATCCAGTAGTTCCTCAAAAGAATGAGCATAAACAAGGATATCATCAAGGTAAGCCAGAGCTTTCTTAAATTTTAAATCACCTAACAACTTTTCAGCAATGTAAGAAAAGAAACGGGGAGCACTGGCTAGTCCAAAGGAAAGTCTTTCAAATTCAAATTGACCACTGTGGCAAACAAACGCCGTGAATGGCTTGGCGTGCTCCTCAAGGGGGACCTGAAAATAAGCAGAAAGAAGATCCAACGAGCAGAACCAGGACACTCCATGCAACGAGCTAAGCAAGTCGTCGATGCTGGGAAGTGGAAAATATGATGGAATGGTCACCGAGTTAAGCTTCCTGTAGTCCACACAAAATCTGGTCGAGCCATCCTTTTTCTTAACTAGCACCACAGGAGAACTCCACGGAGACTGAGAATCCCTGATGATCCCAGCATCTTTCATCTCTTGAACCTGCTGATCGATGATTTCACGTTGCTTGATAGGAACTCTATACGGGCGCTGCTTAATAGGAGTTGGGTCAGAAACCTGTATATCAAATTTAGCAACATTGGTCATACCTAAATCCTGCAAGGAGGTTGCAAAAACATGAGAATATTTCAATAAAAGAGCATGAAGTTTATCTTTCTGGCTAGAAGACAATTTATTATTTACATTAAACTGAAAGTTTGGTGCTTCCAAGTGCGTGATATCCTGAGGCGAGATTGAATGACTCTGAACAAAAGCAACATCTTGGACATTAGCTAAGGTCGTGCGAGAAAACAAAGTCTTAGGCTCTGGTGATGCATTTTGAACAGGCACAATATAATCTTGTCGGGGTGAGCAAACCATTTGAGGAATGGATATCTGTTTCTTTTGCAAAATACCTGGCACAGGCTCAAACATTACATCACAAGCAATGGGTGAAGAAAGTTCTACTGCTACATGACAAACCGAAAATGGAGGAATCTGGACATCTTCTTTAACAAACACTTTGTTTGCTGGTTTAGTAACATCACCCTCAGTAAACGGCACTACAGCAATATCTGACGTGGGGAGTTCTGTGTTCTCTACCATAGAAATATGACACAACTTGTCATCTACATGAATCACAACATCATTTTAACATAATCAATAATAGCTTTGTGTGCAGACAAAAAATCATTACCTAAAATCAAGTCATGTGCTAGCCCTTTTACAACAAGAACATCTTCCTGAAAGAGACAGTTATTAATTGAAAAATCCAAAGGTAGGTGGTATGCAGCATTCAAAAGCTTGTTTCCAGCAGTTCTAAGTAAAATATCCACAGGCTGCAATTTAGAAATATCAGATACGTGTGCATTGACAATACTGACAGCACTGCCAGTATCGAGAAGAACCTTCACAGGGGTATTATTAATGGGACCTGAAACTTGTAAAACATGGCCAAAAGGTAAAGTTGAACTTGACGACTGATCAGGCTTGCTGTCGTGATGAACCTCTGCTACCGTGGCCTGTTTGAGGCACCGCGCTGGGCGTTTTTTGAACTATAAGCATCTGAAGATTGCCTGCAAAAACGTGCTATGTGACCAGGTTGGTTACAATTATAGCATACAAAGTTAGCAGTACGTCCACCATTGGAGCAGTTACCAGCTTGGCGGGGAGATGACCTCGTTACTGGGTCAGAATTAGCAGGAACCTGCAAAGATTGAAGTTGATTGGCTAAACGGTCCATTTTGGCTGCAAGCTCTGACATCATATCCTGAGAAGGTGCTGGTGATGGCGACGGGAGTGACAAACACTCTGACGCTGCAACAGAACGGCCAGATATAGATTGAGGTGCAGAAACAACTGGGTATCCAGGTATGGACAGCGGCACATTACTATGCAGTTGATTAGACACCAGGTGTTGTCGGTTCTGGATGTAGAACTCAGCTTTATCAATGCGCTTAATAGCTTGCAAAACCTCCTCTACGGTAAGCAAATTAAAAGGTCAGAGAAACTGGACATACTGTGGTTTCAACCCTTTATACAAATTCTTAATTTGCTCTGGCTGAGACATAAGAGAATTTACTTTATCACACAATACTAGCACATCATAAATGTAGTTAAGCACAGGCTCAGAATCACGCTGAACACGTTGGCGAAGTTGGATCTCATACACATCATCCCGGTGAGCTACCTGAAAAGCTGTAAGAAAAGCATCTTTCAAAATAAGCCAGTCGTGAGCGGGACACCTATGGCAAAACGTCTTGTATCATGCTACAGCAGTACCTTTAAGATAGCATGGGAAAAACTGCAACTTTTGAGTACTGTTCCATGCATTAGCACGAGCAACCATTTCAAAATTAGTCATAAAATCGTTAACACATTCATTAGGAGCAGCTGAAAAACAAGATGGTTGTATAAAGGTTTGAGAAACAGGTTTTATTGAAGCCATCGTGTTAGTGATGGTAGATTGTACCGCAACCAGAAGGTCAGTATTCTGTGCAATAATTCCGGGGGGTGACTGATCAGGTACCGAACTACGTTCATCAGGCTCGACATCTGTGCCGACAGAGGATGTATGTACATTGGTGTTATTCTCCACAAAATTTTCCATGGTGAAAGAAAAGATAACGATGTACACATGCAAAATTACTACAAAAATCACTGATAGTGACTACTATTCGTAATAGAACACAAGATTTGAAATTCCTGCAGAAATAGCAACACGGTGAGAACACAATACGTGACTGAATAACACTAGCACTGCACAAAATGCTGCAAAGAAAATCCTGAATATTACAATGCAAATGGAAATGAAAAAACCATGCAAAAAGATAAATCATCAACGTAAAATTTCTAACTGAGCATAATCGCAAACAGAACCACAAGGATTAAGCTCAAAAAGCACTGCATTTTCTGCACAAAACAAAAGAACATGTTAATACGTGAACAAATAATGCAGGGGTGACGTCACTACCCAAGTTACTTATCATAAGATGGCTACCGCCGTCCTACGCAGAACTGAAATTGAACGCAATTAATGAAATATATATCAATAAAGCACATTTACACTTAAACTGATGCTAAAATGAACAAACACGGCGCCTCCACCAAAAGTATTATCCCTCGCTGCCAGGTACTATCCGGGATCTTAATTTTTACTGAATGCTGAAAAATGTATTGCATTCACATCAAAACTGTTACCATTTTTGAGCTGGAGAACGAGAACACATTACTCGGGGGTTTCACTCAGAGGCTTAATATACAATTCAGAATAATATTAAAGACACTTTCACAATCACTATTTATATTTATTATACTTTAAATAATCTTTTACAGTGTCCAGCGTCGTCCATCTCCTCGGTTGTCCACACACCACCACGCTTAGTCACACACATACCATAGCTACACCGAGC
The DNA here is from genome assembly GCA_030765055.1 of Mantis religiosa. Lineage (NCBI taxonomy): Eukaryota > Metazoa > Arthropoda > Insecta > Mantodea > Mantidae > Mantis > Mantis religiosa. The sequence continues at coordinate 230,003,268 of CM060950.1, forward strand.
TATTCCAACAACCGCTCACACACCCCAACATACAACTCTTCATACACAAATAACAAGATGGGCGACGTGCCAATAACTCAATACATCATGTACAAATAATGCAATACCTTATTTACAAATTCCACAAGGGCTGTTCCATTAATTTATTTATTATTGTTATTTAAATGAGTGGAGCCAAGGGAGCAAACAGTAGTTGGAACAACCTATTACGTAACAGACGGAAGGAAGGACATTTGTACTAACGACTACTCTAATAAACTCAAGATAATCCACATAATTAACCTAACAAAACCCTACAATATCGAAAACAAATTTGCGTTTCAGACCAATTCAGGACCTGTTTTTATAAAGCACAAGAGTATGTACTTCTTACGATAATAGCAGTTATCCACTGGACAAATTTTGAAAAGCTTAATTTGATAACACGTACCTTAGTTTCTCATTCAACATCTGTAAGGTGTAAATAGGGACTTGCTGTATCACGGAAAGAGAAGATACCAACCTGTAAAATATTAATAAAGGTAATCAGTTTCTACGACGTAAATGCATACTGGTACTAAGCTTAACAAAAACTCATAATCCTAAATGTACAGAGTAAGCCTTTAATAGTTTACGAACTTTATTTTGATTTTACATATACTTAACACTGTTATTTAGCTTATCCAGGATATGAATGTTCATTTACACGTATAATATATATGATAATACAATATTCCAATCAGTAATTAAAACATAAATCCAGAATAAAAGTCAGAAGAAAAAAAAATTAAAAGGACCAGCTTAAAATTATATTCTCAGAACAGGCCTAAGGGTCTAAAACTGTGCAATGTTTGAAGACTTTGGTAATGGAAGATTTTAATAAGCTTAGTATTTACAGTAATCTATGTTCAAACAAAAACATGCTATGACGACAACTTGACAAATAACACTAAATTAAAATAATTATAAAGTCTGCGCAGTAATTACATATGCAGTTTCTAAAATGCTTCACAGCGAATATGCATCGAGATAAACATAGCTGTATTGTAAACATATATGCCTATAATCCACACCATGATGAGTATATATCTACTATATTGTGTTAAATGTTATTCCTGGTCAAAAAGGGACAAATTAACATATTTAATTCACTTTTAAAGCAATCAGGAAGATAAATTGTAATGAAGGAAGGGAAACGCAGGTGGAGGAAACACCTTCGTACAGAATCAAGTTATAGAGAATTCAGGATCGCGAGATAATAGTAATATGACAACTACAGATATCTATGAAAATTATGCACCAGAGTATCGGCGTACACAAAACATTGTAAGATTTTATTGGAACCTTAAGGCAAAAATGCGTTATAATAGAAAATTATGGTATGTGACTTATTCAATATAACATTCTTTACTTCTCCAATGAAATTAATTATGATTTCTAAATCTTTGATGTCTTTTCTAATATTTTCAACAGCGATTCATTTATCGATTCAAAATGTGTTTTAAAAGTTACTCCTTAAATAGCCTTTTAAAAGAAATGTATTTGATTTTATAGTAATTAATCAGGTGTTCAACAAGATACAAAAATCGTAATGCTGAAAATAATACCATAGCATTGAAATAATAATACACAAGTATAGTTCACAAAATTATTTCACTTTTAAATGCTATAGAAAGGTAGTTGTAAACCTTAAGTCTAACTTTGAAACAGTGGAATTAATCACTTTATTCTAGAGGAATTTATATGTATAGCGAAACCAATTTTAAGACCTATGTTCTGCGAGTTTAATGTGAAAATTTTAACAAGTTTGGTTAAAAATGTTATCTGATGTTACCACTTATAATGTGGAAAGCTATAAGTAGACTCAAGATAAACTAAACGACTATGGAAGTTCATTTAGATATTAAGGCGTGTGTTCGGATATATCAACGATTAATTATTGAAACTTTTAAGGACATAGTCAAAGTCATAATATATAATTAAAGCTAAAAGCTATATGTATTTGTGGCAAAACAATCACCAGACCCCAATCGGGATATGATGATTATGGCGGATTCTGCAGTGAGTTGCTCTGGTATCCGTCCTCAATATAATTTGCAAAACTTAAGCACCTCATGAATGTTATGGGGTGCTGAAACACGACTAATATTCAAAGTTTCAGCTATTTTATTCACCGTCCCAGTGCTTCAACTGCTGGAATAGGCTCTAATGTCACAACATGGTGTACTTAACCTGGGCGCAAAACGTTTAACACACAAGGCACGCCATTTCCAAACTTATGTTCCACTCATACACTAGCTACAGTGATAGACATGCTTCGCCCTATGAACTTTCGTTCGTCGATGGATATCAATGGGTTTCCTAGCTGCAGTGCACCGAAAACACGTGAGAAAACGCTGTTCTAATTTGGTGCATGCTCCAAGAGGTGCAGTCACTTTGAACGGGTATTGTAACTGCGCTCGCTTGTCTGCACTATTCTGCCACTTCTTATTACGCTTCACATACATCATCGGTAACACTTCTACAAACTTGCAAAATCATGGCGCAAAGTTTAGATTTGTAATTACACTTTCAATTTTTTCGTTGGTCGTTTTTTATACTCCGCCTTTAACTAAATGTTCATATCGGCGGCCGTTCTCCTTTGGACATATCGATGGTGTTGACTCGTATTCGTTGGTTTTTTTAATCATTATATCACGCACACATTCACACTCTAATTCATACTTCCAAACTCTGGGGCAGATGAGGAATTATCTTTGCCGGAGAATAATCCCCACCCCCACTACAGGGAATCGAACCCAGGGCCCATATCACGGCAGGCAGGGGCTGTACCGACTGAGCTATGGAGCCAGTCATCAATGTCTTATTTATTATAGTGCCAATGATTTCCATTTCGATAAATGTGGTAACGCATCTAATCTGCGTCTGGAAAGTTTCTTCTTCAAATTCAAACTGACGATTCTTTTAGATCCTCTACAACTTCCTAGAAATATCATTTATTACCTTTTTTAAATTTAACGCCTCAGGATTCTGTGCATAATTATGTTCAATGCCCTAATACCCCATGGTGGGTGACATTCTGTAATAAGTGTGGCCCAACACATCCCTTTTTAATATATCAGCAGTATGTATGACCTCCGTTAAAATTGGTTCCTTCTTTGGAATAAATTTGCTGCATAATATAAGTGGAAATCGGACCTAAAGTGCAGAATAATTCACAGGTTTTAGTATGAAACAACAAATGTGTTGAAGAATTATTAGAAACTAAAGTGAAGATAGTATACCTAGCAGAAATAATTAAACTGTAAAATTTAGCAAACTAAGATAACGATGGATCCTTTGGAATGCAATTAATATTTTAATATTACACAAATGCATACTATACTGTACAAAATGCAGTATTTTTAAGCTGGGTATGCAAACTTGCAGATAACAATTAAGGGGATTTAACGAAATTATGTGAAATAAAAAACAGTACGTGAACTTTTGCCAAAGTTCAGCATGTCAAAAATCTGTATGTGAAACTTTGTATACGAAGGACATGGAAATTTTTACACACTGTTTTGATTACTTTATTTTAATAAAACGATACATAATTAAAAATGAAATAAACATTTCGAAATAAGCATTTGCAGAAATTATTTCACTTTTCATTTCGTTGAGAGCCGAAGAGAAATATAGAAGCGTGAAACAATAAGCCAAGCTATGTCATGATTTGGAACTTACATTCTCTTTGCACGTCATCATGGAAAAAGAGCAAAAAAGATGGCTTCAAAAGGGTGTGATAAATTATCAGAAAATTTGCAGCAAAATCACAGTACGTTACGGCAATAATTAATGCGACAAATGTTACTTTACTTAAGTTGTGTTTTTCAACCAAATCTGAATTTTTCGTTAGTGGATTCTATCTATATACTTGATTTACGAGTTGTAACGAGTTACCTGAAATTAACTCCAAATTGAGGGCTTCATAGACAATTCACGGAAAGTTTAATCAACACATTTTATTGGCCATTCGATTGGTATTTTACTTTAAATCCTATAAAGTTTTTAATGACATGGATAAACGAAGTAGTTAAAGCAGGAATTAGTGCATGAGAGATTCAAATCCAAACAGAGCCGCCCCCTTAGACCTGGGAAGCATAAGTGGCAAATGTCGGGGAGGCACTTTAAATCGAACGTTTCCTTCCCTGTTCTAATTATCATTCCATTTCTCTTCATGTAATGTCAGCGCCACCGCCTGTAAAGTTGTATGAAGTAGTGAGCATTAAGCTCAGAAACATTAAGAGTCGGTTTGGAGAAAATAAAAATACATTGTAAAAAATTTCCACACAAGGTAAAGTTTGAGAGGGGTGAACATTTTTGTAAGCCTTCACATCGCATACTTAGATGCTGAAGTTTAATCGAAATTCACAACATTGAAACTGCTTTTTCATATATTCAAAGACCTTAAATCAATTCGGTGAAATATTCATCGAGATTTTGGTTGAACATAATCCTTCACCGCGCTAATGTAAGAGACCATTGCTTCAAATCCCGCCAGGACCATCGTCTATGTGAAGTTGCCCAGTTTCTCTTAGTCTTCATAACTGGAAATGCGAGGTGATACCGTAACTTCGGTGTGAAACCTGCAGTACCCAAAAATGATTTCCCAAATGTTAATTCCATATACAGTAATGAGTATTCAATACTAAACCATAAAAATAATGCATAATGTGTATCTCAACAGTTAGGTGTTAGAGAAACCTGAAGTGGTTATGCTTTCCTATAGAGTCCATTTTATTTACTTAGAATTCCACTTCGTTTAAATTTAAAAAGCCCAGGGGAAAATAAGAAAGTAACTGTAGACAAGCCAAAAAAGATGAATTAGCAGCCTGATAAGATAAAGGACAGACGGAAGAGAGTGTAGGGAGACAGTTAACGGCCTGTTTTATGTAAAAAATAAATCTTCCTTGCCGCAGTACAAATGCAACCTAGCTGAAGGTCCTACACTACTGTCCGAAGAGGGAGAGCGGGTTCCATACCTAACAGGCGACGGTCGTTGCAGCAGATTCCGGAAGACAAAAGAAGAGCGTGGAGTTATGGTTGTTGCCGGCGACATTCAACACTTCCTGAAGCTGCGCATAACATCTAACGCTACATAATGTTGGCGGTTTCTGCCCCAGCAGACAGACCTGATACTTAAGGGCTTTCACAGCACGCAATGTACTATATATGACAGAGGCGGCTAGTGTGAAAAACTACTTGTGGATACTTGGAATATGGACACTTTTCCAGCACTCTTATAAAAATGTATCAAATACACTGGTGTATTGCCCTTAATTTTGCATAATCCTACCCAGGAAGGCCTGTTGTAGTACATTTAACCTTACAACATTGTAGTTTTATCCAAAAGAGTAGTACTGACCTAACAATCACACGACTTCCTCCAAACTTTTGATATTTTCATTGTTTTTCCTACAAAATTTTTACTTAATCATTGGCCGTTTGCAAATAATAATTGAAAGCTATTAATTTAAAAATTATTTTCCCATTATTTTGTGATTGTTGATGTATACATTTACGAACAATAAGATATCGACATCGAATGCGCAATTTTTTTCAAGTTCATGTTGGAGTTATGTGAATTTTCTTCCAGTACTTTTTCATCCAAAAGTTACTACTATTCTTGCACAGTTCTAAAGCTCAAATATATTTAAAGTGTAGTCTCCATCATTACCGAAGGCAATGGAACTCACTGCCGCGCATGAAATTGTAAGGAGGAGAAAGGAGAACTTTACAAGCGAGAGGCAATTTGATGTAACCAGTGAAAGCATTATTTTATTATTAGTAGTTAATGCTCTATCGTTTAATTTTAATGTTGGTCTTCAAATAATTTTCTGACAGAAACATTTCAAGAAAATCACATCAAAATCATGTGCTTCCTAAACATCCAACATTGTGTGTATTTTATGAACTTGGGCAGGTTTTATAATTTCATCATTTGAAACATTTGCGCTAAACTACTAACAATTTTGAAAGAAACAGGTCCTATAGCTATGTATAAAACATTTTAACAGTTAATTTTCGTCCAAATTTCATTATTCTTTATCCGAGTTCATGAAAACAATACTGACACGTTTTCTAAGCACATTCAAATGAGTTATAAAATGTTTCTCTATTTGTAAATTATTAATATCCCACGCAGTTTTTGGGTATCTTAGGATAATAACTCTATTTAGAAAAGGTTTTGGTTTTTCCTAAACCTTGATTATGTCTTATTCCTATTTTTCCCTAGTTAAGATTGAAATAGGGAACCGCAGAAGTACATTTACTAGTGTATTTTATTCTTCGTTGAGCAAATTTATATTAATTTAAATTCTTATGTCAAAAATGAGCAACATTCTTACTGGTATGGGTTATATTTTATTTTAATATCCTTATGTATACAAGAATGTCACAATTTCCTCCTTAAAAGTATCAGCTTTATCATATTTTTGTTTAAAGTCGGTCTTCTATCCTGTTTCTCATTCGCTTCCCCCGCTCTCTCCAACATACCTTTCTATTTGAATATTTGTACGCATGTTGTCTCAAAACTTGAGTTTTCTAATAAGTATGAGATAATATGTAGCACATTCTGTATCTTAGGTGGGAGGTAGAGAAGTTAAACATACACCTATATATGTTTGTTGCTCACATGTATATCTAAAGGGGAATAAAGTTAACATCAAATGAATAATGCTAGTGGATGTTTTCAGCACAAAGCAGTATGTTACAGAGTTAGCCTAATCCAAATATTCAATGCCCAGCTATTCGTTTTCTCAAAATTGTAACAGTTTCATATAAAATGTGAGTTGGCTACAATAGGATTCAGCTTAAGCGATAAAAATTGCAGGTTGTGTCTAATATCCGTAAACATTATCAAACATATATTTTGTGTAAAACTGTTATGAGTGCTTTATGAAACACATCTGTCATTCAAGTCACCTCCGTGTTATATACAGGAATAATCACCTAAAAGTTGCACAGCGAAGATTTCGGAAATGGAAGTGCTATTGTTGTACGATTCTCTCCATACTGATTGGTAGTCAGGAGCTCCTACTTTTATCCTATAAACAGATTTTCATAATAGCATTTTTAAGCAAACAAACTTTTTAAAGGAACAAATGCCTATTTCCTTTAACAAAAAAGGGTAAACGAAACTGGCTATGTCGTTTGTTTTTCTTTGAGGAATTCTGGTGCAAGTAGTTTATTAGAAATCTTACTTTAAAATGTTTACATATCGACACTTTTCTTCAATTCAACCTGCCAAGTTGCTGGGTAGACCATGTGATAGTTTACATCATATTTTCTGTTCCTTGACTGCATTGCGACATTCTGGTCAATTAGTTGGTGATGGTTCAAGTAGTAGATCACCAGATCATGGGATGTAACAAAACAGAAAAAACGACGTACTCATTGTATATGGAGAGTGTGGGAAGAATGCAGTTCGTTCTAGTACTGTGTATGCTGAAACATATTCCAATAGGTGTCCACTATCCGTCACGTATTTATCAAACCCTTCAAGCATTTACCTTAATATGGTAATGCAAAACCTAGAAAACGTTACAGAGAAAACAATCGACTGTAGAAGCGGAAGAAATTAATGTTGGAGTGGACAAAGATGACAAATTTGGCCGGACCATTCAAGGATTTGACTCCTATTGGGAAGTCTGAAAGACACTGTATAAGCACATACAACTGCACCAGATAATACGAAAGATGCATGAGTGCTACCTGTATTGAAATGTCTAATGAAATGCTATATCGTGTGCAGCAGTATTTCCATGGCAGACTGGAAGCGTATATTGAAGCTGCCAGTTTTCGTTTTGAACAAAAATTCTGGTCAAGGTTCACTTTACTGGCCAGAAACCGTAGAAGTAGTGTAACTTCCTCTTTTGCCCTTTAGTTTGTGCTATCACTGGTTGTGCAAGTGTCTTTGTGTGAAAGATCAAAAATAATATTTCTTTGAAACTACTTGGGCTAGAATGTTAACAACAGCCGTTGACATTAATCCTAATTTTATGTTGTGATGTAACAATATATTATTCTATTTAAAATTTAAATGTTTAAAACCCATACTTCCTCAGTAGTATTTAAATCCATTTATCAGGCGAAAGTACGAGTCTCTATCAATCAAATGTGTAGTGTTTAACGCCCGCTTTTACTATATACGGCACCACAGGCGGTGACACTGATGATACATGAGATGAAGATGGAGCACCGGTGGAATGAGATGGCGAGGGAAACCGGAGGTCCCGGAGTAAACCCGCTTCAGCGCCGTGTTGTCCATCACAAATTTCACTTTGCGGTCGCCTGGGATAGAACCCGGGACGCCTTGGTGAGAGCCAAGTGGTCTAACCACTGAGCCACGGCGCGGCCCTCTATCAATCAATACTGATAAAAACGCACATTAATAGCACTTTCCATTTCCAAAATTTAAGCGGTGCAAGTTTTAAGTGGTTCACACTGTAATAGATATTGTAAATCAATATGAAGCACTTTCTACACAGACAAAATAATTTTATAGAAGGAGTACTTGCCCGGATGCTATTTTCTGGCCTCTGCAAGACTACAGAAAGCCTTCTGTTTCACGTGATATTAAGTTAAAACGGGCGTGAGTCAGATAAAACCCGCGAATAATGAGTAAGTATGCTGTATTGCCTCTGTGATGTAATCAAATCCGAACAAGCTTCCGCAATTTTCCAGTTATCTGATAACGATTAAGGTCAATTTTCTCTTTCATTTTCTATCATTACGCTTATCATACCAATGTTAGCTAGATTGATATTTTGCAATGGCACTTTGAGATATGATAGAAATTTGTGGAACCGTTGAGCTCATTATTCTGAACTGTACTTGACTAATGGTGGTACTGTGATAAGCCATGAGGAATTACTGAATGAGGACTCATTGTTCCAAGTTTCAATGGCTCATAAACCATTCTTAAAATGAAGATCCGATATTTTTTTTTTTTTTTTTTTTTTTTTTTTTTTTTTTGTTCACGACACTCTACTCACTGATCCACAAACTACCTTTTGAAAACAATAAGATATTATTCTTCTACATATTTCTTGTTAATACGATAAGCATTTATTACTAATTTGTACATCTTTCATTAATATTAAAATTCAGTAAGTTTAAACGGAATATTAAAAGGCCATCGTTGTGTTAAATACTATTCCCTTTGTACGAGCAAAAAGATCAGGACACAATAAAGAAAAAGAAAGCGATTTGCAACTTAGGGATTAAAAAGAATTTTAAAATGCACAAAAAGAAAGTATCTTGCAAATCGTTAACCATACAAATTGTTATTTTCATATGTTTTTCTAACGAGATCTTTATTTTTGTGCAGTAAGAATTTTCTATCTCTAAATCTTTATGAAATGCGCCAAAGTAATTCAGAATAAAAGACTTAACAGACTATTCCCAGAAAATGTATTATATGCAGTTTATTTATTACAAAATACCGCAAGGATGTGGTATATCAATCGCAATCATTGGAGCCGGTACTTGTGAATATAAACATTAACGTGAACTTTCACTGATAGAACGGTAGTTTGGCGGAAGGGGTGTTTTCGTCAAGGTCTTAGTGTCACATCCATGGAAGAACCGTATTTGAGCATTAGGTTTCAGTTTAATGGACTTTTAAGTCTTTACTTTTGCTTCTCAGATATAAATTGACCATTCGCTTGAAATGCTTTTTCTGGATTCAGGTAATCTCAAAACAAGCACTTTCGAGGAACTTAGACAGCCAGTTGTTGAAAGTAATACCTACTTTACTACCGAAAGTACGAAGTAGAGAACGTAAAGGTTATCTCGTGCAACAAGAACATAATAGGTATCTAATGGGCTGTTGTGACAAGTTCTTGATGTTTCCGTTCAAACGAAAATGCAAACATATTTGAAGCAGTCATAATAATTATTGAAGTGTGACAAACATTTCATTTTCTCCTCATTCCCCCAAAGGAAGCATCTGCGAATAAGCGTATGCGAAGAACATGATATAAAGGCCTTTTTCGAGTCGAATGAAAATGAGAACTACTCAAATCAAGCAACTTACAATGTAAATTTTATGGCGGTATTCGTTTCGCATTCAGACATTGTATAGCTGATGCAGATGAATACCAGGTCAATCTATCAAATCATCGATAGCATTTTTTTTGTGATGATGTAGAAATAATCCAGATACGAAACTGCAGATAAAAGTTGTCGCCCTGACGCCTCAACCTTACGGATGCTATGAACCCGATAGGAGTAGCTGATGGTGCTGAGGTAAATCCGCACCCCCATGGATGGGATCGAAATGTGGAGGCAGCCAGAACACGGGGTTCTTGCCGCTAATGGCAGGGTAATGATTAAGATAACGATGAAATGATACGAATAACGGTATCTAACGTGGACCAAACCACTTAGGTCTTGGCGTTACCTCAAATGAGAAAGATAAGGTTTAAGTGGGCCAACTTAAAATCGTCACCAAATACTGGGAATTACACCATGGACCCTCAGCACGAGAGCCGCGAGAGCACTACCTACCTACTTCAGCGTCTTAAACATTTAGTTCAAATGTTTTATGGTAAACTTTACTGGACACCTTAACTGGACGGTTTTGGGAAACTGTATGGTAACCTATGATTTTTTTCAGGGGTTCAACACTAAAATATTTTGACAAGATAAATTAAGCAGAGCATGTTTCTAATACAGCATTAATTACAATTTAGCAGGATTTGCTTTTGAGGTTGCAAGGTGGCATGAACTTTTCTTCGGGAGTCTTTAAAATCAAGGTTACTAGATTTAGTAAAAGTAAGTTTCGGAATAAAAGTTTAGCAAACTCAAGAAGGAAGCAGGGGTTCTGAACAGTATATGAAACATCCAATTTCATAACTCAATATTAAATGCTTTAAACCATCCCATATACACTTTTGGGTTGTAAAAGATCAATATAATATTAGGTACAGGATGTTTCAAAATTCTACCGATTAACTTGAATGCAAGCATTTGCTACACTAAAAGTGTAGCATGAGTGGCTCAGTGGTAACGTAAGGAATGTTCAAGCTAGCGATATCGTATTCCAAATTTGAGTCCTGCCTAATGTTTCCGGTTCTCTCTCTCTCTCTCTCTCTCTCTCTCTCTCTCTCTCTCTCTCTCTCTCTCTCTCTCTCTCTCTCTCTCTCTCTCTCTCTCTCTCTCTCTCTCTCCCTTTCTCTTCCGTTCTTGATTAGAAAGATGTGGAATGCTGCATTGCTCTATTTATTATTACCGCTCCCATTGAATGTAATCAAGAATATCAAATGAATGGATTTGGAACAGGAATGACATAAGATACTGTGATATTCTTTTAGAGAACAGAATTTAAACATGGAAATACCATGACCTGGAACCAATACCCTATGCTCCTGATGAATTGAGAGCTCTGGAATAAGCCCTGGATACAAAACTTGTCACAGTCGCATTCGCTCGTATAAGAACCGTACAAAAGCGCATATTTCTTTTTTTAGCATATGCGCAAACATGTCTGATCTGATTTTCAAAAGTATTATCATTTTGAGGAGCGCCAGTGGATCAGGAGATAGCTCTCCTCTGTATTTGCAAAAGGACAATATACCTTTGAAACCACATGTTTCCATTCGCACGGACAGCTCAACGTTAACATCGCTGAATATTGTGAATTAGTATTGTGTTCGATTTACTATTTGGAATACCTTTCTTAGGTTTTATTTTTGCGTTTAATTTGAGAGGGGCTATCACAAATGTATGGCACTGATAATTCTAATACCTGAATGATCCAGGAAAAAAGTGTTTATTTTTAGCATAATAAAGTCCTTTCTGCACTAATTTTTGCCATGCAACGATCAAATATTCTGCTAAGAAATTCGTGTGCTATGCTTGTTTGAATAGTGTGGTTGCATCTTGGATTCCCTTACTTTTTGCCAATATATTCAGTGCTATTTAATGAAATGTGGACGTAATGATAAAAATATGTACAATATAAGAAGCAATAAGTATCCTGTTACACGGATAAAGGAATAAATCAGGGAATGATGTAGGGCATACTCTTAAACACTGCAACAGTACTAAATGAAAGTGTTATGATTAAAGGATTCTTATTATATACCATATGTAGGTTTACAATATTACAATATCTTACGTTGTACATACCTGTTCAACATTCATTCGTTTTATTTGTTTACTTTTAGCGGTAGTAGTAATAATAATAATAAATGGAGCAGTGCAGTATTCCATATCTTACACAGGCCACAATTTGAATAACGAAAATAAAAGAATAAAAATAAAGAAAGGCGTAGGGAAAGAGAAGGGGAGAGGGAGATATGAAGGAAGGAAGACAAAAACAAGGTGGGGCTACAAGTTTGTCACTGACTTGAAAACCCCTTACGTTACCACTGAGCTACATAAATACACATCCTGGCGATGCAGTAAATGTTTACATGTATGTACCACTGAAGTTGTATCGTGACGTTCTGTCACAAATTTATTGTGTAAAATCATGCACACGGGAACCTAACTGTCCTAACTCAGAGTTCCTCCAAGAGCTCTTTTCAACCCTTTATAGATAAGGAAATGTTAGGATTCTGAAGCATCCTGTTGTTATTAAAGAATTTACTTATTCATCAGCACTAACTGCCTTTTTACAATTTCCCCCCTCAAATATATTACAGCCGTGCTAGTGCTTTTTCCAATCTTGGAAGCACTTCTGGAGCTCGTTTCTAGTTATGGTGTTAAGCTCCTTCATCAATTGTTTCTCTCTGATGATTGGTGTTAAAACGGTACCATTTCATTGTTCTCTTAAGCCTGGGGAATAGAAACAAGTCGGAGGCCGCCATATCCGGCGAATACGGTGGTTGAGGCAACATAATGACTTTTTTTGCTAAAAAAAAAAAAAAAAAAAAAAACAAGCATAATCAAGAATTGCGTTGTGAGCTGGAGTATTATCTTGGTGGAACTGCCACTAGTGCTTTTGCCAGAATTCTGGTCAACCTCTCAAATGATGATTTAATGATCTTCTATAACCATTGGCTTTATTATTCCCACATTATCGTCAGTAATTCATGAGTCAGGGAGTCCTTAGCGGTCATCGTCTTCGCTTTCTGGACCCTCTTTGAAACGTTTATACCACTGGTGAACTCTTGTCTCATTCGTAGTAGATCGGCCAAAAGCCACAGTCAAGTCTAAAATGTGCTGCTGCCCTTTCTTATATTTTTAAGGCAAACTTTACTGCCAATTAGGTAAAAACTCGCCGAGGATCCAAACCTATAACCTCTTCTACCGTGAATGTAAATGTTCAAAACTGCTCAAATTGAAAACATATCACATCATGTGTACCAACAATAAAAGAATTATTTTCAAATTCGGGTCTACGAGGTTTGGGAAATTTAAAAACCTCTGTCATTTTTTGACCACATCTCATGTATGTAACCTCCAATATCCATATTCTCCAAAATGTAACGTAATGTTGATTATATAACTTTGAAACTGTTTCCCTATTTCCAATTTCTGGAAATATTTTATGGCCTGGACAATACGAACCTGTTTTTTCGAGGTAAAAGAGTTATCAAAATTGGTGGTTCGTTTTCGGAGATTACGTTTCCCCTTCCAACACAAACAAAGTGTTTTCTGCATTATGGTATATAAATGCAGAGATTTTTAATACATAACTTAGCAGTCGTTAACATTCATTTTAACACAACGAGCCTTTTACTTAGCCTTTATCTTTATTTTTGACAGCATGCCATATAGCAATTTAAATTTCCGTCTCTAACTTAACGTAAAATTGTGGTAGAAACGGAAATTTTTACCTATAATAAAGTCAACAAACCACTGAAGAGATGTCTCTGAAATCTAAAAATATTAGAGCTGCAGCAGAGGAGACGAAAGACTAAAACATCTCGCTACATAGAGCAAATTCCTTTCAAAATATCCTAAACTGAGAAACAACTATTTCAGCAATATTACTTCAACCTGTTTTTGCTTGGATTTTCTTTTTTGTCAGATTCTAATCTTAGAATTGATTTACACGTAACAATTTTCCATACAAATGAATGACATCATCACCCTAACTAAATAAAAATAATTGTGATGCAATTTTATGATGTAAGTTTGATGTTAAAATAAACACATGTTTTGCGCTGTACACTTTTTACTCTTGTACAAACTATCAATATCAGAATAACAAAATGGCAAAGTGATATGTATATTACTATTAACCAATAAGGAAAACGTTTAATCACCATATAATTATATGAGTCATGAATCATGTTTAAATTAATTTATATAAAGGATATCTGGTGTAGCAGACTTTATTGAAAATCCATGTTGCGTTTTTAGAGCTTCCTTACTTCAAAACATAGTTTGGAATTTATAGGAATTTTCGTTTATTTTAATTATGCTGTTTTCAGACAACATGCAGAGACGTATTCCTAAAGCTATCAGATGCCCCAAATCATATTATTCTCAACGAAAACTTGGTATGAAAATTTTTGGGTAGAATGAAATACCTTCTCCACATATACGCGGTGGAGAAAGTAAAAATGCATTTATATAACTTGATATACCATTTGATTTTGATTATAAAGTATTAACTGTTAAAGAATTAATTGCAATGTGTGGACGTGTGGAACAATCTTCCATTATGAAGAAACGAAAAAAAGATTGATTAATTTTAAAATGTGCATGAAACTTTATCTGTATATTATCCTACATCATTCCCTTTTATTCAAATTGATTTTTTTTCAAATTTCAAACTGAATCATACTCGGATTGCGGATTTTACAAAAATCTCAAATAGGCATCTAATATGTAAGGAAAATAACTGCCTAATAACTGTAATAGAGTAACAGTAATAACTATAATATGACCACAACAATATAAGTGATAATACATAGTAAAATAATAACAATAACGTGCATAATAATTTTGCAAGATGGGATTACAAATTGATTACACGTTTGCACACTTGAACGCCCAATGCATATCAGTTACAACGCCCACGCAATTCGAATCAAGCAGCTGTAAATTGAAATGTTGCGTGGGGTTCAAAATTAAAAACTGCCATTAATTAGGGCGGTGTCTGATACGCAAATTCAGTACTGTGAAACAGGAGATCAGTTGGTAGCACACCACATTTCAGTTTAGTGGAATATAGATTACTTTTAATTAGCTTTACATTTAATTTCGCTCCGCGTAACAAGTTTTTAATTACTGACTCAGGCAACGTTCGTTCAAGTTGGAATCTTTTAACGTACATTCTATGCCCTTTTTAACAGAATATCTCGTATAAACATTTAATCTCTATCCCACCACTGTAATTAAAGTTACATTTTTTGTCTTAGGAAACAAGAGAAATTTCTGTCACAATTTCAACTCAAGCCGACCCAAGGAGTCACCACAGCGCCAAGACACCCGCCAACACTTCTACCCTGAAACAGACCCCCAGGTGAAAGATGATATGAAACGGAGCGACAGGAAATTCGGAGGATGTAATTAATATTCCAAGCATTCACCTAGTGAGCCGGGAAAACCTCCGATAAAACCCATGAGTCAGGTAGTTCGGTCATGGGAATCGAGCCCGGACCTCTCTAATGCGCGCCACAGACATTAATTATCTAATGCCTGAGACATCGCGCTCGGTCTATCACTTTTAAGTAAGTACAATGTTTCTCTCAAAACCGCTTCTGATAACCGAAAACGTGTTGTACAGAAAAAGAAGAATATCCTTTAAAATAAGGAACTTATGTCACACTGATTGCTATTGATCATTTACGAGTTGTTCTTTGTAGTTCATTTTAATTTTCAAATAAATTATAGAAATGTGGCATGTAGCTATCTTTTTTTCATGCAAAGAAGCCGCGCAATTCTTTTTCTTTCAATGTCATTACAACACAATATGCGTTTTTAAAAATCTGGCTATTGTTTTACCTTACTGTATTCTCATTATACCGATAATTAAATATGTACTGAGAGTTTATTTTAATTGAAAACAACTAGATCGAATATTGCATTTCTGAAAGGATGGATAGTTTATAAAACATGTCAGCACAGAAATGTTTCTGACTGTAATGCAAGTTTTTCTTCCTGCGTAGAATAAGAGGAAGACTGATTTCATATATAGTCTTGTCTTGAAACCACAGCGCTCGCAGTGACGGTTTGCTGAAAACAAGGCAAAGCTCTGAGAGCCGGATGTGGTTGAGCTGTTAATATATAACCAGCGCAACCTCCCACCCTCAGCCGCGAGTGCCCATCAAATTAATGAGTAGCATCCTTCCAAGTATCTATAAACTAGTGCTTGAACAGACAGTATTAAACTTTCCTCATCATTGATAGCAACCAATTGAATATTAATTGCTGCTAGATGGACAGTAATAAACTCCTCTTATTGAGGGCATCAAAGACGTAATTCCTTGCATGACAGTTCAAGACTTTGTGTTGTTAAAGTATGTATTGACATTAATGTTCTTTTATATTACTGTAGTTCCAACCTGGTCACTATTGGTTCTTAAACAGCAATACATATAATGCAATAATTGACCAAATATAACCAGCGATTCCTGAACCGCTGTACAATATTAAGGAAGCAAGATATGTAATAGTAATCTTGAAAACATTATATCTTAAGCACTACAGCCTATGAGAGCTTAATCATTTATAATTCGAATACCTTAAGGATACATAGCAACGGCTTTTGTCGCTAAATTTCATTTCTTCCGTCTCCACCACAATACCAGGCTTTTGGTGGATAATCCCCATTCAAGTTCTGCTATGATCCAAAATTTTGTGTCATCTCTAACGGATACTGAATCCCAGGTATTGACTTAAAAGTACTTTGAGAATGTCTTTCAAAGTGCAGGGTAATACAACAAAGAAGGAGGAAAGGGTAATAAATCTATAATTGAATTTCATTACGTGTGCATTTTCATGAACATTATTGAAGGCTAAACTAAATTGGTGAACACCAAAACATTATTGTAAGCAAGATATGTATAGACTTAACAAGAACCAAATATAATGTAATTTAATATTCCCAAAAATCCTAATAATTATTTTAATTTGCTTTCTAAATTCATTACTATGTATGTAGTACCATTACCGAATTGTGGATCCCTTACTATTGACTCGCTATTATACACAAAGGAGCTCTACACCAGGAATAAAGATAATGTTTGAGATGCGGTCAGTTAGCCCTGCAACCCATAAGCAGTGCCACGAAAACATTTGGCCTGAAGAAGAGAAAACCTTCCGGCCCTCCTCGACCATAATAGGGAAACAACAGAAGTCGCAGTTTGGGAAAAACAGCTACTCATTTTCTTTCCTATGTTTAGCATTAATTTTCCCTTTATATAACTCAAAGCCGCGTAGAGAGTAAAATAATGCTGACAGTATGTTCTGTGGAGTTCCAATATTGTAACAAATCTTATGTTATTTTCACAAATTTTCTCTATTTACTTTTAAAATAAAAATTCTTACAAAATGTTATTCTTTGATTAAACGTTACCATAAATAGTTGAATTACAAACTGCGTTGTCCGAAGATCGGAGTTATGTTGGCTATCCTGAACCCTTCTTTTATTTTTCACTACGTTCTTTCTTTCCTATTGTTACTGCTTATGTTTTGTTATGTACAAAATAACTTCAGATAAACAAAATTTCAAATCTCCAAGAGTAATTCCAATAACAGTAAGTGGTGATCGAAAGGCAAATAACCATAAGCTTACGTTGTGGCGATTTCCTCTTTTGGTGCGCTGCTAATGGGGATCATGGTGAAGATGACGATACCATCAGAAGTAATCTAATAGAACATGTTCTCCAGTTCAATGAATTCTGATAACTAATAACGACGCACAAATTGCCTAGAAATGAAGCCATGAGGATCTTTTTTTTCTGCGTGTTCACCTTAAACATCATTGTAGTCCTCTATAACGGATACTTCACTTTCTCTAGGTATGATTTGTTGTGCATACAGATAAATCTTAAATTCGTCGTCTTTCGCAATATTAGACATTTTATTTTTCTCGTTCGGCCTTGAATAAAGTGGAGTATAATAGCCTAATGGGGTAAACTTTGGAGGAAGATCTGCAGGCAATTTTCCCAAAACAAAGTGTTGATCATGGGGTTGAATGACATCGTTTGCCCTGATGATGAGAATACCATCAAAAGTAATCTCATAGAACATGTTCTCCGGTTCAGTGAATTCTGGTACCGAGTAACGACGCACAAATTGCCTTGAAGTGAAGTCATGGGGATATTTTCTTGCTGCCTGTTTACTATCAACTTCAATGTGACTATAACAGTCACTTCATATCTATAGTATATATAGGTATGGTGTGTTGTGCATCCAGGTAAATCTTAAATTCCTTGTCAGTTACAATCTCGTTCGGCCTTTGACAAAGTGGAGTATAATATCCTAATGGAGTAAACATTGGATGGAATCTGCAGGCTATTTTCCCCAAACCAAAGTGATGATCTTGGAGATAAATGAGAGCGCTTGCCCCAGTAATAAGCAGCATCAGGAATAAATGATATCTTGGTTTAACATACATTCTGGAACAGCTCTTGTTGATAACTGAAAATGACTATAGTATAGCGACACAAAGAAAATCCCTGTAAGGAATGTACTGTGGGACAAGGACAGCGAATGTGTGTGGCAGAGAACGCTTGTTATACAAGGAGCAGACCGTTAAAAAAACATGCGCCCTATTCACTCTGTACATTAAAGCCGAGAAGATTCATTCAAAAAAGCAGAAGCCGTCAGAATGTTTTTGAATGGTCTGTAAGTGTTCTGACATGGGTTGTCATAAACCTGTCCAGGAAGGGTGTGGGGACGTTCGGCCACCCCCCTGCGTCTCGTCCCTAGGAGATTTTCTCTCCTGTGGAGGAGTATAGTAACTATTTAGAACAGTTGGTAGCACATCCTGTAAGCTATAGTACACCTTTTGTTTTGCTGAATAGTAGAAAAATTATGAGTGCTTCGTTGTAAACAAAATAAAATGGATCTTTCTTAAATGGAGTTTTAATCCATCCCGTAACATTTGGCGACAGTGAGAGGACGAGATGTATAATTTAAAGAAACAAAGATCGAGCATGAGAAGGTTGTTTACTCGAGCGGCGAACGCATTTGAAGAGAAATTAAGGGACAGGAATTTCACAACGCATTATCTTGCAGCAAGCTTTAAAATACTGAAAGATAAAGCTGAACGACATTTTAGAAGTGGTGAGCTACTGCAAGAGGAATATCGTACGATTGAGAGAAGTGAAGAAGAAACACAAGATTTGGACGAGACCGAAAGTTACCGCGAACGATGGCCGATTCTAAGGAGCAATTACGAAGAAATTTTGAAAAAGGGACGCGGGCATGGTAAGCAGTGAAAATGCTAATCTAAATAGTGTGAACGTAAGTGCTAGGAGAAGCCTAAAATTGTCAAAGTTAGAACTTAAAAAATTTGATGGTAATGTCAAGAACTGGATAGCATTTTGGGCACAGTTTAAACGTATACACGAAGACGAAAGTACAGAACCTGAAGATAGGTTCCAGTATTTGTGCCAAGCTACCACAGAGGGTTCTTCTGCGAGAGAGCTGGTTAATAGCTTCCCCCGTCAGCAGAAAACTATCCCTTGATCAGCTGAGAATGAGATTTGCACTTGACGAGCTTTTAATCGACATTTAAGTGAGGGAGCTATTACAATTAGTACTCCTGAAGGTTTCCACGCCTGGAGTAAACCTACGTAGCCTTTATGGTAAACTTGAAACTCAACTGGGAGCACTGGATACGTTAGGGGTAACAGCTAACAAATATCCAGCTATGCTCTATCCATTAGTTGAGTCTATGTTACCAGATGAAACTTTAAAGGCTTGGGGAAGGTTACAGCCTCAAGTAAAAAGACACCATTCTGACAATCTGGAAGCACTGTTAACATTTACGCCAGGAATTCGAGTAGGAAGAACGACTCCTGATAGTGCGTGCTAGTTTTTCTTACGGTGAGCCTCGCGATACTGTGAATCAAAATAAAATGTCCACAGAAGCAGTTTTGCATGCAGCGGGAAGCAAGGAATTGGTGAAAACGTGTGTTTAGTGCTCAAAAGGTTCTTATGCTTCTCAAGATTGCTTTAAGGCAAAGGAAATGAATTACAGTAAAAAGGTAGATATTTTAAAGAAAAAGTGTGCTTGTTTTAATTGTCTTACGATAGTAAATAGGTCAAACGACTGCACAACTGTGGAACTGTGGTGAAGTGCTTATTATGCTGCAAGAAGCATCAAGTCATAATGTGTCCTAGGTTAGACCAGTCCAAGAAGATGAATAGGAAGCGAATAAGGCGGAGAACACTCAAACATTGCTGTCATATCAGCAACACCAAACACTACTACAGATCTTAATCGTGAAAATTATTGGCGATAATCAAAGTGTTTAGCTAGGGTTCTTTTAGACTCGGTTCCCTGAGATCCTAAATTACCACGGACAAGGTGCATAAATTAGGATTGCAAAAAGTAAATGATGAAAAAATGATGCACTATCTCTTCGGAGGGGTGAACACTGCTCAAGAAGTCCATGGCTTGTACAAGGTTACGTTACGCAGCGTGACTGAGAAATTTGAATGCACCTTTTCGCTGTTAGACAACATATGTTCTTATGTTCCACGGTTGGAAACCCAAGACTATTATCCACTACTGCAGGTGAACAACATAACCTTATCTGATGTAAGTTATGATATACTACAAGTGAAGATTCTCTTGGGAGCAGGAGTTTTACGTAGGTTGTTGACAGGAAGGATAGTAGAACTGGATAAACATATCTCTGCACTGGAAACTAAGCTTGGTTGGACACTAATGGAGCAGAGAACATTAAGTACTAACTTAGCTACTGCCAGTAGCACCAGCGGTTTGAATGGTTTGGATATTTCAGGTTTGTGGCGCCTTGAAGCGCTAGGTATCAGTAACCCTGTTGAAGTGAACACAAGAGAGATCCTAGAGAATGAAGTTTTGGAATTTTTCAGGCAAACTGTAAAATTTAAGGAAGATGGGAGATACGAAGATCGACTGCCATTCAAGGAAGGTCATGCACCGTTAAACAGCAAAAAGAAGATGACAAAGAAGAGGCTAATCAAAACTACACAGAGATCACAAGATATGAATAAATATGAAGATCATGATGCTGTACTTCTTCATTGGTTAGATGATGGCATAATTGAACCTGCTCCCAGTAACAATTAAGCAGATTACTACTTACCTCATCGAGCAGAAATTAAAGAATCCAGTTTGACAACTAAAGTTAGACCGGTGTTTGATTCTTCTGCAAAGGACAAGTATGGTGATTCATTAAATAACTGTCCAGAAGCAGGTCCAAGTTTAACTGAAAAGATTCCCCAGATTCTGATACAATTCTGCAAACACAGGATATGCGTCATAACTGATATCGAGAAGGCCTTTCTACAGATTGGCTTAGAAGAGAGTGACAGAAATTTCTTAAAATTCCTGCGGTGGAAGAAAGGAAAATTAACAGAATATAGGCATTGCAGGGTAGTTTTTGGAATTTCTACAGACCCTTTTATACGTGGAGAAACAATATCACATCTTTTGGAAGGAGCTCCAGATAACATGGAGAAAACTGCAGTGAAATTGCAACAGTCATTGTATGTAGACAACTGTGTCACAAGCATTGTGAATGAAGAAGAGATAGATCAATTTGTGAAAGAAGCAATGAAACTTATGTCATGTGGAGGCCTAAAATTGCGCGGATGGATCAGCGGCCTTGACAATTACCCCAGAGAAGTAGTTTTAGACAGAAAATGGGTTCAGCTCCTAGGATTAATTTGGGACCCAGAATCAGATAAACTTTACTGTAATACTGATGTGATGTAGGTATTGTCCCGCCCGATTACAAAGAGGAGGTTATTGCCGGTTTCCCAGAGAATATTTGATCCTCTCGGGTACATATGCCCTACAACTTCAATTCCGAAACTGCTACTGCAAAAAATCTGGATGGAGAAGTGTCGAAGGGATGATGAGTTGCCAGATCATACATCAGAATATTTTGTGTAATGGACAAAGCAAATACATTGGCTGAAACAGTGTGGTATTCCGAGAACTCTTTCATTAGACACCTGAAGGGCAGATGACATACAATTGCATATATCCTGTGATGCAATCAAACATTCTTATGCAGCCTATGGCTTCTTGAGATCTGAAACAGATGCAGAGGTGTTGGTAAAGCTAGTACAAGCCAAAACAAGGATTGCACCGATATATCCAATGACCATACCTCGTCTGGAACCTTTGGTTGCTGTCATAGGAGTTCGTATAAGTATTCAGATAAAGTAAGCTTTGCAAATTGAACACCTGAAGGTTATTTATTGGTATGATTCTGCTGTAGTGTTGGCGTGGATTAAGAGAAATGAAAACTGGAACAGTTTTTTTGGCAACAGATGTAGGTAAGGACATATGTTCTTTCGGTAATCCAAATGACTGGCATCATGTACTTAGTAGTGTACATCAACTGATTTGCCATCAAGAGAATGCAACCCAAAGACCCTTCTTGGCAGCCGTTGGTGGGAGGGACCTCAATGGCTCCAGTTCACAGCAAGAGTGGCCTCAGGAAGAATATATTGCTTCAGAAGAAGTGAACTCAGAGAAAAAGAAAGGGATTCTCGGAGCAACAGTCACTTCTTAAGTTGGGAATTTTGTCAATCAACTATTTTATCTCTCACAGTACACAAAGATTGTCCGCATGACTGCTTGGATTGTGAGATTCTATTATAATCTTATTCATCAGAGAAAGATAAAAGGAGAATAGTCTTTTGAAGAAACTCAGGAGGCAGAGTTTAGATTACTGAAAGTTGTGCAGGCAGAATGTTTCCCAATAGGAAGCAGAGTCTTTAAGAGTATGCAACTGTTAGGAGACAAAGTTGGGCTACTGAGAGTGAAAACTAAGCTTGACTTCAGTGAGGGAACAGGATGTTTTAAGACACCTATATTATTGCCAGGAAAACATGTGATTACTTCAAGATTAACAAGAGAGCAACATAGACATGCTTGCACCCTAATTTTCAAATACTGCTGGCTCCACTAAGAGAACGCCATTGGATTATTGGTGCAAGGAAAGTAGTGAAGCAAGTGATTAATGAATATATTATCTGCAAGAGGCATAGAATTACTACATTACAAGTACTCTTTGCACCACTACCAAAGGAGAGGTTCGAACCTTCCAAGCTATTTGAAGTCACTGGATTAGACTATGCTGGACCGTTATTTTCATAATCAAGAGAACCGGCATGGATTGTCTTATTTACTTGTGTAATGGACAAATCTCGAACTAGTTCAGTCTATGCCTACAGGAGCATTCATCCAAGATCTAAGGAGATTTATAGCTTGCAGAGGGAGAGTCTCGACTATTGTGGAATTATACACAGATTTATGTGATTGTGAAGCTATTAGAAACTCTCGACCACTTATCTGCAATGAAAAATTTGTGTTGTGAAGGTTTGGAATTGTGATGTACATTAATGTTGTCATGTATTTAAAGTTGTGTTGTAATTCAAAAGTCAATGTTTTAAATTGCAAGGTGGATGTTGACAAATGCATATCACTAGACTAGTAACTCTTTAGATCAGTTGATAACAAATTCTGTAATTTATAGTACTTATTTTTTGCTTATTAGTGCAAAATATATGTGCTTCGTCGTAAACAAAATAAAGGGGTCTTTCATAAATATGGTTTTAATCCATCCCGTAACAGCGCTATTACTTCTAGCCGAAGCCTCATTACATAATTAATAAACAATAAGAAAAACTAAATTAATTCAATCTAAAATAAAATGAAAAATAACTTGTCAACTACAACATAGCAACAAAGAATAGCACCACAAATGAATATAAATGTATCTAAATGTGTTCTTGGTGAGATTGAAGTTCCATTTTTAGGTTTTATGGTTTCCAGCAAAGGAATTTCACCATTACTAGACAGAGTGGATACTATCCTACATTATCCATTGCCATAGAAAATAGATCAACTTCGTCATGTTGTGGGAATAATTAATTTCCATCGTCGAATGCTTCCAGGTGGCGCAGAAACTCGAACCGCACTTTTCAAGATGTATGAGTCTACTAAAAAGAAAGACAAGAATAAATTAAAATGGTCTACTGAAGCAGTACAAGCCTTCGAAAAGCTGAAAGCAGATTTATCGAATGTAACACTTTTGGCGCATCCTGCTCACAACTTGCCACCATACCTAATGATTGATACTTCAAATTTTGCAGTTGGTGCATCATTTCACCAGGCTAGAGATAAGACACTAGAGCCGCTTGGTTTCTATTCAAAAAAGTTGAACCGTGCACAAATTATGACCTCGAGCTTTTAGCAGCCTATTCAGCAGTAAAATACTTTCGACGCATGGCTAAAGGAGGAGATTTCTGCATATACACAGACTATAAACCTCCCACATTTGCTTTTTAACAGAAAGCAGATAAAGCCTCACCATGTCAACAGAGATATCTGGATTATATTTCCAGTTCTCCACTGACATTCGTTTTATCGAGGGGCAAGAGAATATAGTTGCGGATGCCTGTTCACACATTAACTCCATTGTCTTGCCTAGCAGTATTTCTTTTGAGGAAATCACCGATTTACAGCAGGAGGATGAAGAACTAAAAGTTTTACAGCAGTCACCACCAATGTCGATGAAGCTACAAATTCTAGAGATACCATGTAGAAATGAGCTTATAGGTGACAGTTCAACAGGTAAATTTCGACCATATACTCCAGAAACATACAGGAAAATAATCTCCCATGCCTTTCATGATCTCCCTCATCCTGGCATACAAGGATCCATCAATCTCATCAGAAAACGCTACGTTTGGCTAGCTCTCCGTAGAGATATTAAATAGTTAATCAGAGCTTATATAGCTTGTCAAAGATACAAGGTATGGAAATACAAGTAAGTAGGAACTTACCATGAAGCTGAAAGCCGTTCAGTCATACCAACACTGATACTTTTGGCCCCTTACCCATTTCTAAAGGATGCAGATACTTAGTGACCACGACTGATCGATTTTCGCGGTGGCCTGAAGCCTTTCCTGTGGAAGATATAAACGCTGAAAGTGTATCACAAGTTATAATTTCTTCGTGGCTTGCAAGATTTGGAATTCCAAAAAGAATCAAAACAGATAGTGGCGGATAATTTGAGTCTAGTCTCTTTAATTTGCTTGCCAAAATACTTGGTGTAAATCACAGCTCTCAAATCTCAGATGTCAGATAATTGGTTGGAGAAGTTACCAATTTTACTTCTTGGTCCTCGTTCATGCATAATACCAGAACATCAGGTAACAGCTGCAGAACTTACATATGGTAAACCAATTAGCCTACCTGCAGATTTCTTCAAAAAAATGAAATCCCACTTAATACGCAAACCTTCATATACAAATTGCACGAGCATGTGAGGAATATCAAACCTATTAAGTCAGAACACCATTCTTCACGCAAGCCTTTTCAGTATAAGGAGTTAACATCATGTGCTCAGGTTTTCGTGAGACACGATGCTATAAGAGAACCACTGCAACCAATATATGATGGATCTTTTCTGGTGTTGCAGCGTTTTGACAAGCATTTCATAAGTTAGTACTCCACGAGGACCACAAACTGTATCAGTGGATATATTAAAGCCTGCATTTAAGTTCTGATCTACTGATTCAACACCTGCTATGAATGTACTCACTGATACAACACGCAATGAGCCTTCTCAAAAGGGAAACATTCCTATAATTGACAGCCCAGTCCGGCAAACTAAACTGAAACTGGATCAGCAGGAACCAACACCTTTCCACAGCATCTTCAACAGGTTGCTATTTTAGGGTGGAAGTAGACTGGCTAACAAGCCTCAGAAGATTGGAGTTATGTTGGCTATCCTGAGCTTTTATTTTAATTTTCCCTATGTTCTTTCTTTTGTATTGTTACCGCTTATGTTTTGTTCAGTTTGAAATAACTTCAAACAAAGCAGATTTGATAATTATTCAAATTTTATTTGAACACATTAAGAACAACCCAAATAACCATAATTACGAAAACGGTTGTTGTATGCTATCTCCGAGATTCCATCTCGGGGTGGATTGCATCACCACGAGAAACAAATGAACGGCCTCAGTATTTTAGCAGGTACTTGAAGTAGGATATTGAAAATCCAAACAAATAACAATGAATACTTCGGAAATTGTTAATGCCACAAAATGATATTTGCCATAAATTGTGTATTTTAACGAGATTTAAATGTATGCCATATGGTTTACCAGGTATACAAAAGCATGAAACATTCGTTCAGAATAAAGGTGACTTCAGTTATACATAGCAGAAATTAAAAACATTAATTCTATTTATTACACAGGTATTTTAAACATACATAACTTTCATTCACATCCTTAGAGCCATTATTCAGAAAATAGAAGGAAAAAAAAAGAAACACTGGATTTGAAGGGCACTTTGCGCTGGCAATTTTCTTGAAAATCTGAACTCTAGAAAGACGCCCAAAATATAAAAAACCAATAAATAGATAAATGAATGAAAAAATGAATAACTAAATAACTAAGTAAATAAATAAATGTAAATAAATAAATAAATAAATAAATAAATAAATAAATAAATAAATAAATAAATAAATAAATAAATAAATAAATAAATAAATAAATAAATAAATAAATAAATAAATAAATAAATAAATAAATAAATAAATAAATAAATAAATAAATAAATAAATAAATAAATAAATAAATAAATA
>CM060950.1:230042529-230155029 GCA_030765055.1 Mantis religiosa
ATTGACACCTTGACCGTATTAAATACTGATTTATGTCACTTCACAGTCTCGAAAGAGGAGTTTATTCAGCGCGTTTTTGACTGATTGAACGAACAATATTGGCAGCTAAATTACAGATGTAGATGATCTCAATACGACCATACAGAATTTTCTTTCGGGGAAGTTGTTTTCCCCCTTTATATGCTCCTGCTGATTAAAAAGGATGCTTAGGATTATGATAAGGTCTTTGCATCAGTGAGATACAACTAATGAGTAAATCCGTGGTTTATATGGTATGGATGTTGTATCCACATATTTTCTCAGTACAACATCCATTGTAAATGGGGTATACACGTATATAACAAAATTATTCCTTTCGGCGCTGTAAACTCAGTTTTGGAAGCTTAGGACTAAATTATTTCTACAAAGTTCGATTCATATAAACTTAATTGGAATGCAGGGAACTGTTTAGAAGACTTTGCCCTTCATCTCCAGAAAACATCTGTTTTAAAATTCTACATTCTTTTACAGTTATCTGCTGCGATAAAAACACAAGGCATTGCTGAAAATTTCTTTGCTTTCATTGCTTTTTCAGTTTTTACTATTGCTATTGCTACAATAACAGTATGTCAGTATCCCAAGTCTAGGCCTAGCATTATACGTTCATTTTGGGTCACATAAGGCAAAGAAGGGTTTGTTCTGGGGGTAATGATCTCATTTAAGGTCTATATAGGCCCTAAAGATTATTTAGCAGCTTCACCTTCTTTCCAGTACATTCTACTGCTTGTTTATTTAAATTCGAAAACATTTCTTATTCTGTTTCTTTTTCACACTATGTATTTTATATCACAAGAAGTTTGTCTGCTAATACAAAATATATAACCCTATCTCAGAGAATAGGATTTGAACGTTACATGTTAAATTCAGTACAAGAATTTCTAAATCCCCGTGTATGTCTTGAAGTACGCAAATGACAAAATTTGGTGAAAAATAACGCATATTTACTTTTTAAAGTTGCTTATATTTAAGAATTATGCATATTTTGAATGTCGAACATTCTATTAATCATTTAAATTTGTATGTAGTTAAAATTAAGATATGAATAATTTGATTCATATTTATTTGTATCTACCATTAAAGCAATTTGTAGCTCAACTTCTGAGTCCCAAACTTTAATTAGGTTTAATAGTTTTTACAGTGTTTGGAGAATGAATGCTTACCTACATAATTAACTTTTTAGTTCCCCATTTTATTTTCGTTGTGTTATACTTTTTTAGATTACTATCAGCCTTTTAAATTTTTGCAATTCATATGAAATCTAAAAACTTCTTTTACCTTTATTTAAAAATGAGAATTCTGTAATTGCTCTCTTTTTAAAACAAATTACTCATTTGGTGTACTTCTTCTATATCTTATTTTATCAAATATGCATATACTTTATGAAATTATCATGAGGTTTAGATATTTTTATAAGAAATAATCTTATATAATTAGATATCTCTAAAGGCCACAAAGTCTTTCTTTTCTTCCGACTCGGAAGTCATAACATTTAAATTAAAAAAGTTAGTGCATGATAGCTTAATCCTACAGTCTGGAAACCTTCAAACCCATAGCATTTTCTCGCTACTTGCTGTCGCGTTTCAGCTTTGCCCTAATGCGACATCTGGTTAGGTATCTGAAAACCAACTCTTTTACTTCCATTTTACGTATAGTAATACCGAACGGGATAGCTCAGGCGTTTTCGTCTGTGGCACGCATTCGGGAGGTCTGGGTTAGATTCCCGTGGCCAACCTACCTGACCCATGTGACTTTCGAGAGTTTTCCCGCGTCGCTAGGCGAATGCTGGGTGGAATAATTACGTTCCCCAAATTTGTTGTCCCTCCATTTCATCTCCACTATCATTTCACATCATCTCTTTAAGGGTAGAAGTGTCGGCGGGTGTATCGGTGCTGCATGGCAGGTCCTCCGGTAGGACAGTTTCCGGTCTCCGAACTGCACTAGGGCCACGGTAGGAGGGCAGTACTGAACTGCGAGGAATTTCAAACTGGTAAATGGCAGGTGCCTTGCCCTCTGCACTATCGTGACTCATTGTGTTGGCCACCCTCTGTCTCCTCTCGCCTCATCCTTCCTTCCGGGTGTGTCCTACTTGGGGCATAGGTAAAAAAGATCAGTCTGGTCGAGGTGCCGAATCCCCTCCGTAAAATTGTATCCTATATATAGTATTTGATTTATATACCACTCAAATATTCGAAATCGGGATGTCACCAAAAAATGTATTGAGGCCACCTGTGGCCCTCAAATAAATTTTAGGACACGGTCCACACGGTTTTCTGTATGTGTATAACTGTGTGTCTGTCTGTTAGTCTATGACCAGTATAACTAAAAAATGAAAGGTTAAATTCCAAATTCAAATCCAAAGATGTAACTCGAAGATTTTTCCTACCCCGAAATACACTTTACGTGGAAAAGTTTTTGAATGTTCTCAAAAATGACAGTAACAATTCTGATTAAAGTATCATGAAATGGGGAGCATATGCCGCCAGAATACGCTACTCCCGATGGACGCAACGAACGACAGTGTTTGACCCCGGAATAGGACGTCGAACGGCAGGGAGACCAAAGATGAGATGGACAGATAACTTCTAAAAGAGAGCAGGGACACAGTGATCAACACCAGCTAAGAACAGAGCTACTTACAGGACATTGGAAGAAGAGACTACCTAGGTATTATAAACTAGGTGTGTGTGTGTGTGTGTGTGTGTGTGTGTGTGTGTGTGTGTGTGTGTGTGTGTGTGTGTGTGTGTGTGTGTGTGTGTGTGTGTGCCATAGCTAAATGTGTATAGTCGCGAAGCTCGAACGGTTACCATTAATTTATCCTTGGTAATAGATACCTCTCAGGTAACGCACGGATTACTCCACGCGGAGTGAACATTTGTCTGTCATTTGTGATTCCTGCGCATTCCATTGGCTGAAGTGATGCGTTCATTAGTGCTTAGCAAGGAACCGAGAGGCCCGTCAGTACCTCTCTCCCTCTTACAAGAACAAATCAGTGCGTTATCTGAGAGGTTTCTATTAACAAAGATAAAGCCATGGTAACCGTTCGAGCAGCGCGACTATACAACAATAGTGTATGTGTTAACTGTGTGTGAAGTAAAGAGTGACAGTGCTAAAGACACGAAAATACGCCGTTACTGGAGCGCAGCAACTGCGAAAGGCTATTAGGAGTGCAGTCTTAATGAGCTTCACAATTACTACACCCTCTCGCAGCAGAAGGCCTTTGCCCTCAAGGGATTTACACGGTTTTCATTTATTCATTCATGCTCAAGATATTTTCACAAAATGCGCAAGCATATCTTTAATTTTCTATGCATGTCGTCAATAATCCTCTTTATTCTGGACAAGTGGGGAACCGTGAAAGACAGACAAAATCTCACTATATAAAAATGTAGAGCTTGTTAAAACACCATATATATCTAACACTTTTTAGCGAATCATTTTGGGGATATTTCATGTTATTGGTTCGAATTTTCCAGTGTTTATACTTTTCTCAAATGGGAGGTCGTTTCTTTTTCTCCTGGGCGTGTATAGAGAAGGGAATTTCAATGTCATTATGATAGTATTGGTTAACATGAAGAACTTAGAAGAATAAATTGTGTGGAAGTAGTTTGTTGAAGGATGGGTAGAGAATATTATTTGAATGTAACACACCAGATGTATATATACAGCCTAAGAGAAAAAAATGAGAAGCTACTAGAAACAACGTTTGATTTGGAAAACATCGGAAGCATTCTATGACGCTGCGTTCACAGAATACGCTTTGCAAAGGTAGAGTCAGACTGAAAATTTCAATGATTTGAATCCCGGCTATGGCATTGAAGTTTTCAGTCTAACTACCTTCCCATACTTTGGCCTGCACACGGCTAGTGTAAAAGAACAATCACTGTTTGCAACATACGCTTTGATACCACTCTGGATTTATTTCAAAATTATGCGATAGATGGGGAGATGCTTTGTGGCATGTATTTCGTAAGTGGGCCAACATGAGTTTGAATCCTTGATGTGTGTGTTTCTTTTTATTATTGTTACTATAACAGCAATGCCTTGTGTTTTTATTGCATCAGATAAATAATAATATTTTAAATACATTCATTTATAAAAACGCAAATAACAATCTTGTCGTTTTCAAAATAATTGCAATGTTATTAGAAAATTGCCTTAATAATGGTTGTGTTAACACTCGGGGTCATTCATCTGTTATGAATGGTGCTGGCATATAATGCGAAATATTCTCTCGTGAAATATTCTACCCCGTAGAATGAGGGGAGTAACAGAAACAGAGGGTTCACACACCCGATACTAAGTTAATTTCAATTTTTATTTGATTTTACATATTGGAATAAAACATTTATTTCATAAAGGGAGTAGAGTGTGTCAGTTTTTATGCGTGAGCATAAATCCTATAAAATCACGAAAACCTTAGCAATTGGAAGTTATATTAATTACAATGTGCGTAATACACGATTCGTATTTCTAAAATAAAAATAAAAATGATATCGGGAATTTCAACCGTTGCAGGTCTAGCTCCTACATACTTGTCTATAACCGCTAGGATATCACTGCACGTTTAGTAACTAAGCCTCAATTATAAGTCAATTTTAAGGTCCAATTTTCCGCACACATTAATTACTGTTTGCTAAAAAAGGAAAGACTCCTCGAAACATATGAAACAATACACAATGTGTTAATATTCTCGACGACGACGACGACGACGACGACGACGACGACGACGACGATTTTGATTATTATTATGAGAGGATTCGGTAGGACAAATATACATATATAATATGTATAATACATATAATATATGGTATATATACTATATATAAGATGAGTCACCTGCCCCTATTTATTTTTGAATGTATGCAACATGCTAAGCGACATATGTGAGTTATGCCTTTCTTGAATGTGTTGTAGTGAAAGATCTACAGAACAGTCTATGCAGAAAGGGTAGACAGCTCAATGCATAAGTGTTGTATGGGACAGAAAGATATCACTATGTATGTCGACTCCAAAAACATCATACCCAGACACATGGAGCTGGTTAGCTGGAGTAATAATTTGAGACAAATTTACGAACTCTTATTCATTAGCATACATTCGCACACACCTTTAAACACGCTCCTGAAAGAGCAACTTATCACATGAATCAGTTGACAATAACACTGGAACACATAATGGCACATCTACATAGTGGGGCCAATTGGATTTAAATCTTCAACCAACACGTGTTTTCGTTGTACAGCCATGTCAAGAAATGCTAAAAATTAGGCAGATTGTTTTCAATTCTGTCACAAATTACGGCAGTTTTTGTTCATACAGTAATTATAATGGCGGATGCAATTATCTTGTGTTAAAACTATCAAAACGAGTTCAAAACCCTGTATGAAGCTGCAAAACCGTGTAATAACCCGAGGTGGAGCATGATGTCTGAGGTTACTTATTCTTATAGGAATCTCTGCTCGCAAGTTGAAGTTTGCCCGATGGTATCATACAGATTACCTAACCACATTTCCACTTCAAATTCGGTTCAAATCCTTCGTGTTCAACCCAAAAATTTAATTACCCTTTGTTTTACCTCTTGAGTCCTATAGTTCAATATAATATAATAATAACCCATGGCGCGACAGCCCTTAGAGGGCCAAGGCCTACCAACCCGACTGCCGACCTCACGCCCACTTACGCACAGCAGAGGTGGACGATCATCCAACCGATACGTGGAGGAGATGTGGTCAGCATCTCGGCATCCCCCAGCCGGAATGTTGGTCTTCGTGACCAGGGTCGCTTACCTAGCGTAAGCTCCTCACTTTCCTCACGATGCTGAGTGGGCACCGGTCCTATACCCGGGACCAAAAATCCCCACCACATGGGCGGGATCGAACCCGGGCCGCTTTCCGACGCCAGGGACCAAGGCATGCTGCCTTAGCCCACTACGCCACGGCGCAGGACCCTATAATTCAATAGTATTATAAAAATAAATTTTTTATATCATTATAGATGTTTCCAAAATAAAATAATCACCAAGTAGTTATAAATTTATAGTTCGTAGTAGATATATTATTATGGTCGGTTTTGTGCTTGACCCATTCAACCAAGTTTGAGACACTTCACAAATTAAAATGAAACATAGAACTTAACCACGAAACAAAAGCAATTACATTAATGTCCTCGGCAAGCTCCTAAAAAGATGAAAGCCAATGGTGTGCAACAACAGATACGGTAAAGATAATGTGGCTCAGAATGTCAGAATGATGTCTCATTGAAAATAAAGATAAAGATAGTTCACGCAACTTACGTGGTGATTTACTCTCTGTAGATCCCTAATTACCGGTTTGTAATTCTTGTGTCTTTGGCTCACAAGAGAACCAATAGCAACAATAAATAAATTAGTAATTAAAATAAAGACAATAAAGACTAGGAGAAAGAAAATAAAACCAAAACAACGTTACGTCGTTTCGAACTTAGCCTTAGTATCATCATAATCCACCAGCTAACCATCTGAATCAGTTCCCACATATTCCACCTCGATCTTTCTGAAAGAATTCGTTGTTACCTTGCGTGTATTATATGCGTGAAAAGACGTCCTTTATTTAAGCGTTTCGCAGTTTCTCGATTCCGATTCAGGGCGTAAATATTAATGTTTGTGCATCTAGCACCGAAAAGAAGGTCACAGCTGCAATATTGGCTTTTGTGCTAAAATGATCAATGTTTTCACATTATACTATAACCTGCGGGGTTGCATAGATAAGAATAAATAGGAGCAGCTGACTTACCTGGTATATATATATATATATATATATATATATATATATATATACGAGGGCTGTTCAATATAGAATGATCACAATTTTTTTCCACAGC
Source organism: Mantis religiosa (assembly GCA_030765055.1). Classification (NCBI taxonomy): domain Eukaryota; kingdom Metazoa; phylum Arthropoda; class Insecta; order Mantodea; family Mantidae; genus Mantis; species Mantis religiosa. The sequence continues at coordinate 230,049,427 of CM060950.1, forward strand.
GTACCTGTACTCATCCTCATAATTTTGATGGCCCTTCTCAAAATAGTCTTCCCAGAATGCAATGCACACTGTCCCAAAGTTTCTGCCAGTCTTCCAAGGCATGCTGGAAACAATTTTTAAGAGATCCTTCAAAATCTCCTCCGCAGCCTTCACCACTGCTTCTGATGATGGATAATGCCTCCCACGAAGACGATTCTTCAAGTTAGGGAATAGAAAAGGTCACATGGTGTGAAATCCGGACTAAAGGGAGGGTGAGGGATGCACATCACGTTGATTTTTTCAAGATAATCAGCAACAACAGTGACAATATGCAGCCGCGCATTATCGCCGTACAGCATCCAGTCTGCTTCATGGAAATGTGTTCTTTTGCGCCTGATATTGACTTGCAATGTTTTTAGGACATCACTGTAGTATTGTCCAGTTACTGATGTGTGTGCAGACACAACATGCTGATAAGACATTCCATGAATATCAAAAAACGAGATGACCATAACTTTCCCAACAGAAGCAACCACTTTTGCTGTTTTGGAGGTTGGTGAAGAAAGAGATTTCCACACTGAGCTTTGATGTTTGCTCTCAGGATCAAAATGATATAGCCAAGTTTAATCAGCAGTGATTATGTTTGAAAGAAACTCCGGATCTTCCTCAAACATCAAATTTAACTGCCTGTTACCTCCATAATAGCGGTAGACGATACTGAACATGTCTGAACTTGCCTGGTTCTCACAGGCGGGAACCAGGAGTACCAACAATGAAACTACTGCGGCGTGTTTGTTTCACATTAAGCCAACAGAATATAATATGATTGAATTTTAGTGTTAAAAATTATGACCATAAAAAATTATAATCATTCTTCATTGAACAGCCTTCGTATATATATTTGTGTGTGTTTGTGTGTTTGTGTGTCGTTTATGAACTCATAATATATACACAATTAAGCAACTGACTCTGCGCTCTACGAACAAAAAGATTGTGTTTGGCCAATCACTCGTTTTAACACGAAGTGGACAAAAGATAAACTTTGCGTGTAAAATGTATGGAACACTTGTGAGACTGTAGGTTAGAGAAAGTCTTGTGAGTGTCACAGCTATTTTTGTTATTGAACCTGTGACTTCTTTCGCAATAATTTGTAACTGAAGTATTCTTCAGCAGCAATATGAACTCACAGGTAACATTAACGCATAAACTATAGCATTTATTACTCAAGGTGCAAGAATAGTAGGCAATTTAATATGATGTAAATGCATTTGTTACATCTGATATTGCCACAATGACAATGACTTTCAGAAAATAGGGAATAAGATTTTCCTCACTAGATCAAATGTTGTTCCTTGCATGAAAACCGTTACAATGCAACAGAGTGGACAAATGTCAATATTATGAAATCATTTATAGACAAGTAGTTATAGCCTTGAAGTCAATCTGACATTTCACCAATGAGGAAACACTTAGCATGTTAACACAATATCTGTGTTGTCTCTTTAAAAGCATTCTCTTGACAAAACATGATATGTTGTGTTATATAGCAATAAAACAAGAATTATTAAGTCAATATTCGATCATTTTCTATTTTTATAGTGCTTATTTAATTCAGAGTAAATGTTGCATGCAATCCAAAAATATCCAGACACCCCAACGGAAATCTAAGTACGTTCTAGAGATACTTGATCAAAATAGAAGTATGGGACAAAATTCGTAAACAAAGGAGAGTGTGAAAGTGCCATATTTCATATTACGGTGGTTGAAAAAAAATGGATTCAGAGAGCTATCCATATTATAAATAGTTCGTTACAAGGATAACTTCATAGTTACCTCTTTATTTTCTAGCAATTTGCTCATTGCAATGTTTACTAAAGTATTGTACATTTGAAAAATTACCAAGAAACGTAAAACGTATATTCTGAATTACCTGCAACAGTAGAAGACGCTGGAGGAGGGAGAGGATATTAATTTTTTTGTTCCATCTATACTACGCCTTTAACTGCAATGGTCATATCGGCGGCCGTTCTCCTGTGGAACATATCGGATGTGTGTTTGTGTGTGTGTGTGTGTGTGTGTGTGTGTGTGTGTGTGTGTGTGTGTGTGTGTGTGTGTGTGTGTGTGTGTGTGTGTAAGGGCGCCCAACTGCAGCGGTTATCAGCGCTCTCTAAAGTCATTATGGCAAAAGAACATATCGGATGATGTTAACTCGTAATCGTTGGATTGTAGGTACTTTTAGACTTTTAATCCTTAGATCACGCACACATTCGCACTCTCATTCATACTTTCAACTCTGGAGAAGATGGGGAATTATCTTGATCGGAGAATAATCGCCACCCTCAGCAGGGGGTCGAACCCTGCACCCCTCGGAAGGCAGGCAGGTACTCTACCGACTGAGCTACAGGGCTAGCAATATCAAAATTATAAACAAACTTACGGGAAGAAGCAAACATATTGTCACGCCGTAAGCAAACGCAAAATAGATCGGGTTCTACTGCACTGGCAATCACCTTAAAAACAGAAAGTGAACAAGCAAAGAAAGAAATTAAAAATAAATCGTATCCAGGCACATCGGTCGTAACGGTGATTTAAACTCTAGCCGTCTAGATTAGAAGGCTGACACACCAAACCACGCCGACGAGGTGCGCTTTAATAATCTGAAGGATGTTTTCATAATGAATAAATACAATTTGCACTTGGCACTACATTAACCTACTACAGAAGTATCTAGTATCAAGTAGAAGGACGTTGATTAAAACAAATCATAACATAACCACCACTGAAGATAAAACTGAGGAAATAACTCACTTACTTAGACTTACATAGCCTCAATGGATTTATTATCCCCGAAATTAAGGATGAAGTGAAAGAACCATGAAAGATTACAGGTAGCAGGCAGGCGTGCAGGCTGTCTGAAGGGATGAGCTTAAGTTCCTAGTAATTCCAGGCCAAAAATCTATCCCACTTCTGGAACTGCCTAAAGTGGGCGATAAACAATCCGTCGAAAAAGCAGTCCGCCAATGTCCAGGGAAATACTCTTTCGTTTGAACAAGCACCCATGTCATCAGTCACAAACCACTATACGCCTCTAAACCTAGAAGCACATGTGAAGGATTTAAGGAAAATGGAATGAAAGGAAGACGAATGAATAAGATATTTTGGTGTGGGAGGAACCACCCCAGCATTCTCCTACACGAATAGGCGAAGTTCAAATTGGGCTGCCGAACGCAGACTTTCCAAATGCAAGCCTTAAGCGTTATCGCGGAGGCACTTTGCTCTTTTTTCACAATTCCACTATGATTAAGTAACTAAGTTACGTTTATTGTTATGCCCCAAAGCTCAAACAACAGCACTCACAATGTATAGCTACGACCAGGCAGAGTTACCTGCAGTACCTTTAGTCAGGAACCTTGACGCAAACCTCTTCACCTGAAACGCCGGCAGAAGAAGCAGCGATATCTATCTCCAAACATCATTGAATGTTTGATATCCTGGCTCACTTTCGTTTTTATCGCACTGAGGTGCACTCTATGTAAAGCCAAGGTTTTTGTTTCTGGCTGACCTCAGTGTCGCTACACTTCATAGAGTAGGAGCCTCCTGGAAGGCTGCAGAAGCCGCAGTTTAATACATAGGAGTCCAACATAACTGACGGCTCCACTTAAAAGCTGCACCAGATCGGAAGCTCATCCTTGCCCATTCTTCGTTCCTAAACTGTATCTCCATTGCACAGTGTTCCAAAACAAGATTCTTCGCACTACAGTGAACAAAATAAATTTCTTGCGAACCTTCACAACTATGTATTCCTTTGCTATCAGCAATCTCTCCTCTCCACCAGAATTAAGAGCCATTTAACAGAGAATTCTCTACCCAAGGCAGATTTATACGAGGAGGATTAACTCCACACTTCGCACAGCAAGCGTTTTCAGTGTTGGACTGGAATATAATAAAAAGAATTTTATTTGAATAAAAAATACTTCATTTGAAGCTAATCTTATTACATATATGATAATACTATGCTACAGAGGGGCTTCGCAACGGAGGTTAAAACTTGGTCCATTGTACATAATTTCCAAGAGAGGAAGGATGAGGTGAGAGGAGAGAGGGTGGCGACAGTGCAGAGGGCAGGGTCCCTACAACTGAGCAGTTGGAAGCTCGCAGGTAGACAGTACAACCGGCATCCCATGCACCGTTGAAATGCCCCACAAAGCCGGTCCTGAGACCACAGACCATCTTACCAGAGGAGGAAGTGTTTACCAGGAGCATGTCTCCTGCCATGCAAGGCCTAGATCCCTGCCTGCAGTTCTACACTGAATGAGACCATCAGATGGGAGATGATGGGAAATGATAATGGAGATAAAATGGGGGGACCGTGATACCGTCCCTGTTAGGGATAGCATTGTCATAACAATCCCGATATATATTATCGAAAGCACGTGAACCCATACAGCGAGGTGAATGAACACCTTCCTCACAGGTACTTCCTTTGAGCCTCTTGCCGACAAAGGTGGCATTGTCCAAGGTTAGACCCTCGTCGCCAGCCCAAATCTTGACCTGCACATGGTACGTGATGATAGAATGGACACCGGGATTTAAGATACACATTTTTCAAACATACTTATGCATTAATTAGCTTGACTGTGGGAAAGTGAAAATTGCATAGAATACACGTTTCAGACACGAGATATTGCTTTTAGATTTAAGAGTAGGGGTGAAATACGACCTATCAGAAACAAGTAACAGGTCACATGACCTCTAAGGTGTCCAAAGTTAGGCGAAAGGCAGGGGAAATTTGGGCAAGGGCAACGTTTGATCGTCGCGAGGAAAATCACTCTGTTTCGGCGAGTGAAGTGGGCGACTGGTAATGAAAATCCATCAAAGTCCGTGTTCGCGAATACTCTGTTTCGGCGAATGAAGGGGTCCACAAGTACTGAAAATACATCAAAGTCCGTGTTCGCGAATGCACGAAGTAATGCCCTAGAATTTCACAAACCAGGCGTACACAGATACATACATAACATCAAGATAACTGTGACGAGTGGAGAGAACTACTTATATAAATAAACTTGACATTCAACGGTAGTGGTGTCTTCTAAAATATAATACCCATACCCTGTCCGGACGCACTTACCCCCTGAAAGCCAAAAAGAGATAATTCATGCAGATCTACCCTGAGAAAATCCCCGACCTGTTGGAAACTTCCCATTCGTAATCCTCACCCATCACCTATCTTCTCATATGAGGTGTTGAGTACCGGGAGGGCTCAACGAGGTACCTAACGGGCAAGGACCGCCTCATATTTTGGCGCCCAACGTGGTTTCCGAAGTCCGTACTGTACCAGTGACCATTTGGCGAGCAACTTGGATCATGTAGTACTGAATACGGTGTCATAGTTTTTGGCGACTTAAGTGTAATTCTTCGATAAAGTGCCAACCAGTATGCTTGTGTTGGAGTTCTGACCAACGCGACAGGGAAACTACAACATCCACGGAGAACAACAGACGCAACGGATTTCGAGTTCTGGAACACCGGCGGAAGTCGAGGACGGAGACAACACAGCTGCCATCACCAGCAGAGCAGCCCCAGGAAACAACAACCTATATCTCCCCAGTGAAAGTGTCAAACCAGTGCTATTCCCCTACCCAGTATTACCCTAACGACGGATACGGACATCAACGAGTAAGTGCAACCAATTTCAGTTGTATACTAATAATCTTGTAATCTTGTGCTAAACCATTTATGCTTAAATAAGCTGATGCTGCCAGTAATAGGGAACAGAATACGGTAAAGAAATAGTTTTCCTTTCTTCAAGAAACGAGGCAGTAATTTTACATGAATGATACCTAGGAATAGAAAAGTAATAAGTAAAAATAACGAAATGGCAGATGATAGAGGTATGGTAGAGAATGGTGTATTTGGGGATACGGAAGCTAATGTAGAAGTAGTCCCAGAAGCAGAAGTTAGAATAGCAAAGCAATCTCCTCCCCTTGCCGACCCAGGACTAAGCAGTATGAATAGCTTAATGCTTCAGCTGATAGAAAAAATGAATAACTTAGACAGTAAAATCACAGCACAAGCTAATGAGATAACAGCGCAAAATACTGAAATGGAGCTAAGGATAAGTCAACAACTTAGGGAACAGGAAGCTAAGCTTACAGAGAAACAATGTGAGCTAAGCTCTCAGTTAGAGAAACAACTGAATAGCGTAGTGGGTGAGGTTAATCGCGTCAGAGATACTTTACAAATAGAAGTAGGTGCCATTAGGAGTGAACTGGGATCCACGCAGGTAGAAATGAACCAGATAAGATCTGAGTGTATAAACGAAGTTGGCCGCATCAGAGAGACAATGGATGTAGCTTTAAGAAATAATTTAGAACAAGTAAGGTCTGAGGCGAGAACCACATGTGTCACTATGGAGGAGAGACATAAAGCATTGGAACGAGTAATTCGTACAGAACTAGAGAAAGTGAAAGCTGTAATGTGTGAAAATCAAAGCTTAAATCGAAGCGAAATTAACAAAGTAAGGGAAGAAATGACACACGTAGTTGCCGCCCAGTACGATAAATTGCAAGAAAAGGCAAAGGAAATTGCTGTAACTGAGATACGAGCAGCGATGAGGCACGAAGCCAGTAATCGACAGTGCCATGCCTCAACGGTGCCCGTAACCTCAGGTAGTGGTATAAGTGTCGAGGGAAGAATGAGCGATCATGTAAGCGTTCCATTGTCATCTCCTAACATTAGTTACCAATTTCAAGGTACTGAGATACGTCCACCTCCCCCTATACACATGAATTTCCTCAATGAACTTCCTCTGCCGACGTTTGACAGCGCTCGCGACAATGAGAAACAGTTTATCAATGATATTGAGTCTTACTTCTCGTTGAGAGGGATACCCGACAATTACAAAATGATCATAATTCAGAGGAGCTTAACTGGTTCTGCTCTAAGCTGGTTTCGTTTAACGATCGGAGACTTTGCGCAGTACGAACATTTTAGAATTGCATTCCTACAGAAATATTGGAATGCGTTTGCTCAGTACAACGTTCGCATTCAGATCAATAACGGGAGATATCAGCGCGTTAACAACGAATCCATGACCGACTACTTCTTAAGATTGGGTCAGCTGAACAAGTTACTTGATCCTCCTCTTTCTGAACATGACTTTATTAGTGCCATATTTCGACATTTCCCAAATATGATTCATCACCATTTAGTTGTTGCCAGGCCCCAAACCCTCAGCGAGGCCATTGAATTATTGGCAGCATTACAGGGTAATGAACCGCAGATAGAAGAGCCAGTCACGTGGCACAGAACAAGTACTCATCCCACTAGGAAAATTAATGATGGGATGAGGGCAGAAGGACCGCAAAACAGGCATATTGACGCGAACTGGTCCAATAGACAGAAAACCTCCAGGCCATACGACCGACGAGAGAGGAATGAGAGAACGAATTACACCCATAATCGGCCCCCATATAACTACCCTATTCAGTACATGTCATTCAACAGACGAGGAGGAACGAACCGGGGAAACCCACGTAGAAGTTTCCATAACGAATATGCTAGGCCAACCCATCGAGCCAGAAGTCCCTTGAATACAACAAATACAAACGCTGATATGACACATGAGAGAGAGGTGCCACGGACACCAACACCCCCACCCAACAGAGTCAACACGAACTATGTACGTTCTCAGGCACACACGACTCAGGTTCGAACCCTGACGCCACCGGAAAACTAGACACGGGACGTATGGAGTCTCCGCATCCTTCCCGATTAGAAGCCACCCAGAGCTCTCAGTCTATAGGGGACACTAATGATAATGATATAGCAACACAAAGTGACGTACATGTAAACAATTGTTCCAGGGAGAAAACACAAAATTCTGAATTGTACTCAAACAGAACTATCGATTTCTCAGAATTTATAGTAAACAAATAATGGAAGCTCCAAGAATAACTGCCGAAATTGCAGACAGGGTTTTTCAAGTTATTTTAGATACGGGATCTTCAGTCACGGTCTGCAGCGAAAATTTGTACAATCAACTAATTAATTTGGGCATAAATTTGCAGTCCCTCCCAGTCAAAAATGCAGTGTGTATGGGTGCTATCGGCAAAACTAAACAAAGGATTTCGCAGCAGATTTTAATAACTGCAAAAATAAACGGATATGGCGTAGATTTTGTATGTTTCGTGCTAAAGGGCCTAGCCACCGATATAATTATCGGAAGTGACCTATTAAACGCACTGTACTCTGTGATTGATTACTTGCAGTCGCAGGCCACATTCACCATAGCAGGCGTAACAACTCAAATACCATTTACCTCTGTGGCACAGGATAACATGTTTTTACCTGAAGAGGAAGAAATTCAAAACGAAGAATTTTTCGTTGAACTAGTAAATATAGGAAATTGCGGCGAGATAATTAGGTTAATGGCACAGAATGTACAAGACGTGCTGGAGTACAATGACGTGGAAGAAGCAGCAGGTGCCGAAAGGGAGACAAGTGAACGTAGAGAGCAAGAGAGAACCCTTCTCCAGGCAGGTAAAAACTCGCATCAGAGGGTTAACCGAGTTGAGTGAAATACAAAAGGAAGGCCTATACCAGCTGATATTGACACACAGAGAAATTTTCTCAGACCGTACAGGCTTATGCAACGCATATCAGTATTCATTTGAAATAGCAGAAATGCCAATAACTCGACACAAGTGCAGAATGATCCCTTTGGCCGTGAAAGACGCGGTGTAAAAAAAAATTGACGAGATGTTGAAACAAGGAATTATAGAGCTTTCAGACACTCCATATGTACAACCTTTGTGTATCGTAAAGAAAAACTTGGGACAGTGAGATTGACAGTTGATCCACGATTAATTAATCAGTACATAGTCCCAGATCATATGCGCACAGAAAATATCGAAGAAATCCTCTCTGGTATTGGAAGGCAGCGATGGTTCACGTCACTTGATTTAACTAATTCTTACCTACAAATTGAAATTGCGCCAAGACTGGAAATATTTAGGATTCATTCACCAGGGAAGAGTGTATCAATTTCGTCGTTGTGCATTTGGACTGAGCGTATCTGGAAGTGGTTTCTTAAGAGCCATGCTCACCATATTCGGTACACAATCAGAAGGATACATATCTCAATATGTGGACGACATATTAATTCATGACTTGAGCGCCGACGAACACTTTGACCATTTGGAAATCGTGTTTAACAAATTAAAAGATTGTGGCATGACACTAAATTGGGAAAAATGTAAAGGTTTTGGAAAGTCAGTGAAATTTTTAGGCTACGTAATTTCAGGAGAAGGTTTGTCACCAGACAAGGAGAGAATCGAAGCAGTACTAAATATACCGCGTCCGAAAAACGTCAAACAAGTAAAAAAGTTTCTAGGTATTTTAGGTTATCAAAGTAGATCCGTTATAAATTACGCCAAGGAGACAGCACCGCTTAGAGCTTTGTTAGTTACGAATACAAAATGGCGGTGGTCTGACTTGGAAGAGACAGCCATCCAACGATTAAAAAATTTATTTAGCAACTCCATTCTCCTCACACGTCCGAGAATGAACTTACCATTTCTTATAAACACCGATGCTTCAATGATAGCGTACCGCTGCATCCTAGCACAAGTATCCCAAGATGGCGAAATGCGCATAATTGCAACGGCATCCAGAGCCTTAAGCAGAACGGAACGCATTGCCTGCGTGACCGAACAGGAAATTAGTGCAATATTCTTTGCAATTCAGGAATTCAAACATTACATATACAATAAACCAAACATAGTGTACACGGATCACATAAGCTTATCGTTTATAAAGAACTTCAAAATGACCAGTAGTAAGCTATCGCGTTACATGCATGAAATAATGTCCTACAACGTAGACATCAGGCATATCCCAGGGAGCATTAACGTTATCAGCGACCTACTATCCAGGATAAAAGTAGGAGAGAACCTTCCGGAAACAATAGGAAGCTCTCAAAGAGAGGTGAAAATATTGAAGCTAGACTTACATTTAAATAACCGCGTTGCAAAAGAAATGAAATTGTTGCAGAAATATCAACAGGAAGACAGCAAATTAGCTGCAATATGGGAGAACGTGCCACCTATCTGTCCTGAGAACAAAATGAAGTTTGGAAAATGGATGGCGTAATTTACAAGCTAGTAGATAAGCATGCCCCAGCATGGAAAGCATACGTACCAGCAGCTCTGGAAGCACTAATTATAGAAGCCTACCATGTTGCACAAATTCATGCAGGTGTGGAGAGGACGAGCCTAGTTATCTCCGAACACTTATACCTCCCAAAGCTAGGTAGGAAAGTAAGAGCGTTTGTCGCAACTTGTGATTTGTGCCAAAGAGCGAAACCGCTTAATAAACGATTTGACCGCCCTCCTCAGTCAATATTAAGGCAAATCCCTTTGGAACTAGTAGCAGTTGGCGCCCACGGACCTTTACCGACAGCAAGGGCAGGCTTAAAATATATCTTCGTGTTGGTTGATGTGATGTCATAATTTGTAAGATTATACCCCATGAAAAAGTTAACAAGTGCGACCTGTGCGGACAAAATAGTAAAAGATTACGCTCAGAAGTATGGTAAAATGAAGGCAATCCTCGTAGATAATGCTTCTGTGCATCACGGCCGAAAATTTGTAACCAAACTACACGATGCAAATATAAAGATTTACCATATCAGCAACTACCACCCGAATTCTAACCCATGCGAAAGAGTAATGCGAGATTTAAAAGCCTATCTCAGAATAATGTGCCACATGAAGCATACGACCTGGCCCGAGTATCTAACTTATATAGAATGGATCATGAACCACTCAATCAACACAAACCATGGTTCTTCACCTGTCCAGTTGATGACAGGGAGGCCACACGAACCGGTTATCGGTGGAGTACCAGCCTCTTTACCAAGTATACCTGAGTGCGATGCTGAAAGGATAGGAAAGGCACTTTTGCGCACAAAGAATAAAGCAGACAAAAGGCGTGCCAAACAGAAAAAGTATTTACTTAAATAGGAGCCACAAATCAATGACAAAGTACTAGTAAGGAATTTCGATAAATCCTCATTAGCAAAAAATGTTTACAAAACATTAAATTTATTGTGGAAGGGACCCGTCAAGAGTGAGTGAGTGAGTGTGTGGTGTTTTAGGGCCCGTCGACAGCAAGGTCATTTGGGCCCGAAGTCAAGACTAAAATCTAAAAGCTACACAAATTAGGCTAAAGAGGTAAAATAAAATCACTCCACTATTAAAAGTACATAAAAAACCATCCAAAGACTAAGAAGTTAAAATAACTAAAAATAACAAATATAAAAGGCAAGTCAGACATGTTTTTTAAATCGATTTCGGCAACAAACCACAGTGCCTTACCTACGGCCACTGGGTCGTCCCCTAAAACATCCAGCAGGTTAGTTCCCAAGCCTACTGACTGGCAAACGCGGGCGTACTGCGGGCAATCGAGCAATATGTGCTGCACCGTGAGGCGTACTGCACATGGAGCACACACAGGTGCTGGTTCCCCTCTTAACAAATGGCCATGAGTGGCTCGTGTGTATCCAATTCTCAGCCGGGTGAGTATCACCTCGGCTCGCCGGTTATCCCTGCATGAAGTTAGCCAGGGTTGTACGCTCTCCTTAATTGCCCGGAGTTGGGTGCCTTCCAAAGCTGTCCAGGAGTGCTACCAAGCAGATAGGAGTTGGCGACGGAAAAAACGTTGCACATCCTGGTATGGCACCGTAGTTGTTAAACTCCGGGTCAAACGTCAAGCGGACTTAACAGCCGCGTCCGCCTCCTCATTCCCGGAAATGCCCACATGGCCTGGGGTCCAAGTTAAAACAATATGGTATCCGCGACTAAGCATTTGCGAGATCAGGGCCTGAATTTTTAAAACTAGCGTGTGAGTTGCAATGTACTGTTGCAAGGCCTGTAGAGCGCTTCGAGAGTCAGTGCAAACGATAAAATTGCCAGGAACTAACTTACAAATAAAAAGGAGCAGATAGAGGATGGCATGCAGTTCTGCAGAGAAAACAGAGGTGAAGTCTAGAAGGCGAAATTTATGAGCCTCGCCGTTAATGACGAATGCGCAACCCGTAGTGCTACCCAACTGGGAACCATCTGTAAAGCCCGGAACATAATTAGGGTAACGGTCCAGTAGTTCGGCAAAAAGTTGTTGGAATACCGAATGTGGGGTAGCTAGTCTCGAGTTTGTGGAAAGGGCAAGATCGAACCGCGCACGCTGGAGCTGCCATGCGGGATAACGACCCAGGGACGACCGCTCCACGCGAGGCATTCGGAGGTCGTGTGTACGGGAGAGTTCCCGGAATCTTACTCCGGTTGGGCGTGTCCGAGAACTAGGGTGCATATAACGGTGGGCTAAGTCGGGATGCAGAACTGGTTTAAAACATGGATGGTTTGGGTAACTTGCCAACTTTGCAACGTAGGAACAGAGTAGTGTCGAGCGACGAACAGAAAGTGGAGGCTCGCCGGAGTCGGCATACAAGCAGTCGACGCGACTTTTCCGGAAAGCTCCTGTGGCAAGGCGGATACCTGTATGATGTACGGTGTCTAAAAGGCGAAGTTTAGATGCGGTCGCTGCGCCATAAATAAAACAGCCGTAGTCCAGCTTGGAACGGACCAGGGGGCGATACAGTCTCAACATTACCGTGCGATCGCCCCCCCTCAAGATGCTCCAGATAATACCTTCAGCACCCGCAGAGAACGATCGCAAGAGGCTCGAAGGTGACGAATGTGGCGCTCCCAATTGAGTTGTCTGTCCAAGTAGAGGCCCAAGAACTTCAGGTGCGAGACAAACGGCAGGGGAGTTCAAGTGAAGATCAGGTGGAGGGTGAATACCTCGTAGACGATGGAAGTGGACCGCACGGAAGCCGGTGCGAAGCGCCCAGGCTGCCAGCTGGTTGATGGTCAACTGCAGTTGACGCTCTATATGGTCTAAGTTGCAAGAACGATAATATATGGCGAAGTCGTCAACATACAGGGATGATGGAATTCCGCCGCGAACGACACTAGTAATGCCATTACTAGCCACGGCAAAAAGGGCGACACTGAGAATCGACCCTTGAGGCACACCATTCTCCTGGATCCGCTCCCTTGAGATACTGTTCCCTATTCGGACACGAAAACGACGTAGAGCTAAAAAATTACTTAAAAATTCCGGTAAGTGGCCTCGCATACCGTAACTGTGCAGGTTGCGTAGTATGCCATACCGCCAAGTGGTGTCATAAGCCTTCTCCAGGTCAAAGAATACTCCCACCACATGCTGTTGCAGTAGAAAGGCATCATGAATGTAAGCCTCAATGCGTATTAGATTGTCAACACTAGAGCTATGGCGACGAAAACCGCATTGAAGGTTGGACAGCTGGATATTGATTTCGAGCCACCACACTAACCGAGTGTTTACCATTAGCTCAAAGGTCTTACAGAAGACACTCGTCAGGCAAATGGGGCGATAGCTAGAAAGAAGTGTGGGGTCCTTTCCAGTTCGAGGGATGGGGATGACAATACCCTCTTGCCAGGAAGATGGAAAGACCCGCTCATGCCAGATGCGATTATACATGCCTAAAAGGAAAGACATCGCATCGGGTGGAAGATGTAGCAGCCAAAAGAGCCTGAAGATCCTGCTTTTGAATTACACAGAGCGGGGACAGGTAAATGTTGCAGATGGTAAAAGAGATGCTCTCCCGCTGTATACGAACAGCGACAGCTTGCAAGGGCGTGCTTAATGGTATATTGGTGGCAGAGATATTAGGCGCCACTAAAGTAGCGACGCCACCGCTTGCTCGTGTGCCTGCAACGGAGTCTCCCCTAAATGCCGAAAAAGTGCTTAGGTGTAATGAGTGATAGTGATGCAAATGGGTTTCTTGGAGACCAATAACTGATGGTGACCGCTGAGAAACTAAAAACTGTAGGTCTTGAACGCGAGCTCGGAAACCATTGACGTTCCACTGGATTATTTCCATAAAGAGTTTTTAACGGGCCGTTTTAACTTTTTTCTTGACCTTGGCTGACTTGGGCCCTACGATTCGAAAATCGTTAGCGTCCTGTGACTCCGCTGATGTTCGGGAGTCAGAACTCCTGCGGCTCGTAGAACGAGACCGGGATCAAATAGAGGGCGAACGACTTCGCGATCTATGCTGTGGTCGGGATCGGTTTTTCACAGTTACTACTTGACTGTTGTTACTCGCTGAAGGCTTGGTGTCTGGAGTCTGTACGGTTGAAACGGAAGTAGTGCTGGTGGATATATAAACACTCTGAGACGTAGGTTTAACGGCTAGAAAGTCAGTCTGCGTGGATGCGTGGGCGACAGGGACGTGTTGAACAGCAACAGTGGTATTAGGAGTACGGCGAGCTGCTAGTACATATCCAGTGGTAGTGGTAGCAGGCTTCAGTTTTTCGAAGCGCCGTCGTGCCTCTGGAAAAGCCAGGCGTTCCTTTACACGTAGCTCCTGAATACTTTTTTCGTCCATGAATCTAGGGCACTGTCGCGAGCTGGAGGGATGACTACCGCCACAGTTCACGCAACAAGGTGTTCGATTGCAGTTTGGGTCTTCGTGTTTCGCCAGGCCACATTGCTCACAAAGAGCAGGATTGGTACACGTGACCTTATTATGTCCGAACCGCTGACATTGGAAACAGCGCATGGGGTTCGGGACATACCGGCGGACGCTAGCACGTTCATAGCCGCAATAGATAAATTCAGGTAACTTAGTTCCAGCAAAAGCTAGAAAGACTGTTCGTAAGGGGTATTCCTTGCCATCTTGTTTTCGGGTAAGCCGGTACGCCTGACAAACAAGTTGATCAGAGAGGCAACTTACTATCTCTTCATTCGCAAGACCATCTAAGCTAGAGGTGGTGCCTACTCCTCTACACGTATTCAGCGTTTTGTGTGGGGCTACCCGGATAGGGTAGGAGCCCAACAAATTCGCTTTCTGTAGCTTTTTAGGCTGGTCTGCGTTGGTACTCTCTAATAATAACGTACCGTCCCGGAGGCGCGTCGCATTCTTAACAGGGCCGCTTATCTTGTCTAGTTCACGCTTTATATAGAACGGACTCAAATCTTTGAACGTTTTGCCATCACATGCCAAGGTCATCACTAAAAATGGGTCAGTAAAGGAGGTTTTGCGCGGAGACATGATGATATAGACCCCCATCCGGAACCGTCGGCGTCAGCCTGCCATCCGGGAGTTAAAAAAGAAAGACACCGAATCTTCACGGTCTGTGCCGTCATGGGGACCCCACCCATGACCGATCTCATTTGTACCTCAGAAAAGCTACCCTTCAATATCCACTGCTTGTCCGTATGGGTAAACCGTTCACCACGCACACCCCGGCTTTATGCCCCTACCACAGGAATAACCACCTGTTGCTCCCCACTTTAGACCGCGCTGCGCATAAATGGCACACGCGGATTCAGGGGACTTGTGGTTGATTACACCGGGGTTCCGTCAGCGGTAACACGTCCGGTCCGTGATACTAACCCAATGGCAACACGGCCGTCGGGAGATTAACACAGACCGGGCCCTCAAGGAGCTACGTGGGTGTACATGACGGTGTGGACGGGCTCCGCACCTAAGGCTACACATAGGGGCAGTGCGAAGGGTCCGCTCAACCTCCACTTTTGAGACCTCCGGAGAGCACACATGTCGGAAGCCGCGCTGAAAACCGTGGGACAGAACCACGGAGATAGCAGAGATCCCTGCTGGTGAGACAGGAGTTATAAACCTAAGACCTTACGTACTAATAATTATAATAAAAAACTAGAAGAGGAAGAATGTGATGCTTACCGACAAGCAGTAGCAGAGCGTGGCACAGTTGATGGAGGTGAAGGGGATGAATTGAGGGTGAGTGGCTAGGAACCGCGGGATCGCCAATCCCGTACCTACTGTAGTAGGTCCCTGGGGAAAAATACCAGAGCCTCTTCTGCCAGTTTTCGGGGTTCCTGATGGGCCTTCTCGGCAGCCGTAGCGGTCCTGGGGTACACCAAGTCCCCACCGTACATCGCCCCATCAGTCAGTCCCCTACTTCCTGTTGCCCAGCCCTCGGGACGAGGACCGCAGAGGTTGGATTTTGAGGGGCACCCGTCAAGATAACTGGTTAAATAGGAGATAGAACCTACATACTACAAGATATAAGAACGGGTAAACCCATTGGCAAATACCACATTAGTGCATTACGTCCCTATAGGGAAGCGAATACACCTAAATAAATAAGCACCTCCGCTAAGCATTGAACGGGTTGGTGTGAGACCGGTAGAGTTCGAACAGGAGAACCGTTTGGGCAGATGCGACAACATGATATTCGCATGACACCCCAAGTCCCTTCATTGTAATTTAACATTAAATAACAAGGAAGTAAAGAGGATTTTCTCACAGGTTGTTTATTTGTTTTTTTTCTTTCTTTCATTGATTGCCCTACGTCATAGGATTACAATTATGTGCGAAAGCAGAAAGTACCAAGTACATTGAACGAAGGTAACTGTGTTATGCGAATAAAAGAAAAAGAAATGTGAAGTCTTTGTAAATATATGTGTTAGCTTTTGGTTGTGATAGCGGTAAAAGAGGTGTATGTACACATACATCTGGATGCAAACAGTGTTTGAAACAAGGTGTGTGAAATCAATTGTTGTGGACACCATTGTTTTTACTTAATTTGCCATAAAAAAGGGTTATGAACAAAGTGGGTGGAATTCTAGGAATGTTAATGAAGGTAGTAGTGTATTTGAAGGGGCATCAATATAGGAAGGAATGCTAAAATGATAAGAATCACATGTAAATATAGATACCTGAATGCTAGTGTGAAGTGATAAATACAATGTAAAAAAAACAAATAGAGAGTAGATAGAATGTATATCTAGAGTCAGAAGTGACATTAAGAGAACTGGAAAACCAGGACACTGCAGTTTTGTGAGTGTAGTGAGTGAGTGAGTGAGTGAGTGAGTGAGTGAGTGAGTGAGTGAGTGAGTGAGTGAGTGAGTGAGTGACTGGAATGATTAAACGTACGCTAGAGGAGACTACGACATTGGTATAAAAAATATGAATGAGGAATGTGATTAAATAATATTCATAAGTTATATGTTGATGAGATATCTGGTTATAGCTTTAAGAAATATTGTGTTTGTATACTAGACGTACCGTATTGTACAAGTTAATATGTAACTACCCCCACTCGTCACTACTGACGACGCATATCATACTATGCATACACCAACCAGCTCACACAATGATGGGATATTCTGACAATTTCGAAAGTGACTTTTTATGTAAAAGCCCTGTTCTAAATTATCAGAAGGGCATATGATACCGTCCCTGTTAGGGATAACATTGTCATAACAATCCCGATATATATTATCGAAAGCACGTGAACCCAAACAGCGAGGTGAATGAACACCTTCCTCAGAGGTACTTCCTTTGAGCCTCTTGCCGACAAAGGTGGCATTGTCCAAGGTTAGACCCTCGTCGCCAGCCCAAGTCTTGACCTGCACATGGTACGTGATGATAGAATGGACACCGGGATTTAAGATACACATTTTTCAAACATGCTTATGCATTAATTAGCTTGACTGTGGGAAAGTGAAAATTGCATAGAATACACGTTTCAGACACGAGAAATTGCTTTTAGATTTAAGAGTAGGGGTGAAATACGACCTATCAGAAACAAGTAACAGGTCACATGACCTCTAAGGTGTCCAAAGTTTGGCGAAAGGCAGGGGAAATTTGGGCAAGGGCGACGTTTGATCGTCGCTAGGAAAATCACTCTGTTTCGGCGAGTGAAGTGGGCGACTGGTAATGAAAATCCATCAAAGTCCGTGTTCGCGAATACTCTGTTTCGGCGAATGAAGGGGTCCACAAGTACTGAAAATACATCAAAGTCCGTGTTCGCGAATGCACGAAGTAATGCCCTCGAATTTCACAAACCAGGCGTACACAGATACATACATAACATCAAGATAACGGTGACGAGTGAGTAACCATTCTAATGAAAATTGAAGCAGCACTTAATGTGGAGACAAATTTTGTTCCCAGCAGAGCCCTAAGATGGAGTCAGTTGCAATCAATGCGGTCCAACAGCCTTGTACTTCTTTTTGGCTGATCACACTGCTCCGAAATTTGAGACATCGGAGAATAAAAGAACATCGGAGAAAAAAGTAACTACTCTTTAAGAAAGCCCAATGTGATGCAACAGGAGGTCCCATGTTCTATTGAAGGTAGAAACAGAAAAATACATTATCGCCATTGACAGCGACAAAAGACTTCAGACATCTTGGATCCTACCATCATATCTGAAACTCCAGTCAGCAGGAAAAATGGAAAGAGACGCCTGAAATATATGATCCTATAATACCCTATTATATGCAGAACATTTACATAGACAATGCAGTATTCGATCGATTCACAGGAGGCTGGAATACAATACTAAATTAACATCATTTTCTTATATGGTTGCATCTATCCACATTTGGTATTAAGGTTTAACTTTTTTTCACTTAAACATCTTTATCGCTTCTAAAACTGTTTCATAATGAAACAAATTTCTGTTAATACTCATCGTAACCACTGTACTACCATTTTGACCATTATGTTTGTATTATGACCTGGTATACAGTTTATTTTAAAAAGTGGGTATTTATAATACTAATAATATGAATAATAATATAATCATACTATTAATTATGTAATATTTGTGTCATTATTCCTTTATCTGAATGCTTAGGGATTAAATTAACTACTGAAACTTGCAAATATATCGAATTAATATTCGTGAGATATCGTTTCCATGTCTATCTGCAAAAGAAGAAACCCTCAACAACACGAGTATAAACGTTGTTCATTTCACTGCTACAGTCAACTCATTTACTACAGTGTGATCCTTTCTACAGTGGAGCCGTTAATTTTTCTTTGGGACAAACACCTCTTGTTTATATGAATCGGGTAGAATTCATTAAGGGAGACTATTTCTCAGCTCTTCTTCGCTTCACATGAAATATTAATACTATTGTAGTAAAATTCTTTGGAGGTGGTTAGGACTTGATTCAGGACACTCCGGCTGAAAGCTGGTATTGTTAAGTAAACGTGAAAACGTATAAGAAATACTATTACAATTTAGAGGACTGTCCTTGCACCTGTTTTAGAGTGACTAAGACCAATAGTGCGCATGCAATCAGGCTAGGATGTTTTGTTACACCTGTCTACACATATAAAGAGAATGTCTACAAAATATCGCGACGCAGCTAGTATTATGAAATGCTACATTTGTGACATTCTCTTCTTTCAACTCTTCCCGTCTCGTTCCACATTTTTGCAGGGTATTTTCTGCGTTGTTACACACAGTAACTTTCCTTCTGCCTAGTTCGCATTTTAAAACAATTTTGATATCCTTTACCTCCTTATGCCTCTTGGATTTAGCAATTTCTAGGATTCCATCGTCTCCTATGCAGTTTTCGTTTTCGATTAAGCCCTTTATAGGCATGGCTGTTATTGGGACTTTCAAGGTTGGTATCAAATGACGGGCGAACGGATTTATTATCCGTGTGCCTTGAATTATCAACAGACCTATCATTGCCCCAATAAATATGTCATTCCTAAAAACCAAAATCAATATGTAAAACATTTCCATTCTTAATAAATATATTTCAATTTTTATTACATACACTTTTTCTTATTTCATAGTATCCCTCCGCCTACCTTCTCTCGTTCACTTCGCAACCAGCCGCCGAGCCGTCAACACCTCCGGTAAGTGTGAGTGAATGATGCAGTGCCTGAAAGATGCAGTGAGTGGGAATGCAGTGAGTGGAGGGTGTGCGTGAGTGATGCAGTGAGTGGAGGGTGTGCGTGGGAGATGCAGTGAGTGGACGGTGTCCGTGGTGGGTGTCTGTGGAGGGTGTCCGTGGAGGGTGTCCGTGGAGAATGGGTGTCCGTGGAGGGTGGGTGTCCGTGGAGCGTGGGTGTCCGTGGAGGGTGGTTGTCCGTGGAGGGTGGGTGTCCGTAGAGGGTGGGTGTGCGTGGGAGATTTCAAAAAAACATTACTCATACCAAACCTACGATCGACTTGTACCTACCAAAGTCAATTGGTATAGCCCCGCTCAAAATATCATTCGGTATAAACCCGCTCCAAATTTCATTTGCTATAACCCCACTCCAAATTTCATTTTTTATAACTCCGCTCCAAAAGTCTTTTGGTATAACTGTGGTCCTCATCTAGGACAAATGGTGTAACTCCGGTGGTACAGGTCGATTTCCGGTTTGGTATGAAGTCTCTCCTTACTACTGCTGACGTAGTGAAAATCCGAAAGATTTGAGAACTACATTGATATAGGATTATAGATAAGTAGGTTCCTTTTATTAGTAAGATTGCTTCTCTGCCACATATCTGAAAACGTTTTATCCCTTATACACTATTCTGCTATAATATTACATTCCCTAGTAATTAACTACTGAATGTAGAACAGGTATGATTGCAACTAAACATTCCTTATCGTTGGATGGTTTGGGGCCCCCTGAACACAAAATACAACTTTAGAAAACGTTTCACGCACGCTGATGCGTCAAGTTTCACATTTGGGCCACAACTTTTTAGTGTGTCAAGCGAGTATTTGCAGAACATCGAAATCTCCCTTTGTGTAAAAAGTTTGGTGACTTTTTATTTTAAGAAAAATTACCTACAGAAATAGATTAATATATTATAGATTAAAGTATACTGCGAATACAGTTTGAAACAAGTTTCATACTGACAGAACGTTTGCATAACTGATAAATCATAAGGGATAAATTATTGCATAACATAGAACTCGTGGAAATATTTAATTAGAATCAAGTATATTATTTTCTCGTAATATTTTCAAAATATTCATAGTTCTATGCTTAATGTTCCAAACTCGAGTGCAGCGCCACATCTGTAGGTATAGCTGTTTTATTCCATTTTTCAACAAATTCATCAATAACGGACTAATTTACAATATACGAATAGTTGTGTTTTTCGTTGCGCAATTTGATTAAAACTGTGACCATATTGCATACTGTATCTACACCGCACACCTCACCTTTCCACAAAAATAAAAGTTAACTTTCATAAATTATACAGTATATAAAGTTTTAAGTTAAAGAATAATGGGCGGTGAATCAAACAGATATAACTAATTAAATGTCTATTAATAGGTAAAGTAGGTTCTCCCTTTGGTAAAAGGACACCCAGCATGAAAACTCAGCAGCCATCAGAGTGGCCAATATGACGAATTGTTGTTAACGAAGCCCAATACCATATACAAATGGTGAATACTTTTGCAGGCATTTTTTAGAACTTTGCGAACAAATTTTTAACAAAATCTCTAAATAAATTGCATTCTATATATTCAACTATTTAACTATTTAGCAGGCGCACAGAGAGCACTGACGTGGTATTAATATCCAAACATTTCTATGTGCGGCTGTATTAAACAGCCCAAGAAAAGATACCGAACAGTCTACTGAAGGATTATGTGGCAAAGCAACCGGTAGATCCTTAAAATGAGGTGTCAACAGACATTTAATGTTCAAGAAGAATTGTACAGCAAAGCAACAAACAAATTCGCCATATCTAGTTTTAATGTCCAGATTTTGATGTAAAAATGAATAGTGTAGCAAAACAACAAACACATTTAGCAAATATGGTGTGAAAATCCATAGACTGATTTTCATCTATTTGAGGTTTGATGATATGGATATTTTGGTGCATTAATATGACAACAGTTTATTTCTACAGATATATATTAATAGGCATCGTTCTAATATTTTGAATGAAAAAAGAACAATAGCACTTTCTTTAGCAGCTTTGCATTTGTAACCATTCCCGGAGATTGCAGATTTAAATTACAGTCGTTCACTGTCATGTTCTTCATAGGGTACCTTACTTCACCATTTACGGAGCGCAAACTATCGAGGTTTGTATTATTGAGTTTTGATGACGTTTCTCAACATTTATTTGCAGCGCAGGTCATTAGTACAATATAAATTAGGAAAGATTGCACAAGTTTCACTGAAAATCTGTACCCGACAGGTAGCAACGGTTATTTGAGAAGAAAAGTTAGGGCTAAACTGAGACGAGATTGAAGAAGCCTGCTTTTACGAAATACACTTAATTTTGGGGATCGAAGTCCATAAAGATTAATTCATGATTGAATTAGAGTAATGAAGAAGTGGAGAACGTCACTAGGGTGCATCGCATTATATGAGTGTTGCAGTATGTTGTTTACATTTTCTACGCGTCCTATGAAGTAAAATGGTTGTGGCTCAAATAAAATATCACTTTTTAAGTAACTTAGTTATCTAGCAGGCTAAATCTGAAATTGATGACTTATAATATAAATATACTCTATTTTATTTTATTTGAGCTTGTAAATAACTACTGCTGTCATTTTGCATAATAATTAACGATGTTAACTGCATTTCATTTGTAAAAGCAGGAAAAGACTGTCGATTTTCGAGTACTCCGAATAATTCTAAACACTGAAAAGCAAAGTGAACTTAAGATGACAAATGTCTTAGAGATAACCTTATGTAGTTGAGACAGCAAGCGTTTTAACAAAATGAGCGTATTTGGAAACTATGTCTGACAAGGATAATTTTCGCTTTAGTTCCTGTTATCTCTTAAAATGAGCGAGACATATCTATGAGTATATTTACGATTCTCCAGCTTATTTGTTCTGTAGAGAGCTGCACTTGACCTATTCAGAAACATAGACAATCCGGAGACAATACCAGAGATCAGGTGGGATGTTAAAAGCAGCTTATATATCAAGAGAGTACTACATTATGTCCTATGGGTAAAGACTCATGTTGATATATATAATATCATATAGATCATATATATATATATATATATATATATATATATATATATATAAGCATCTGGCTAAAGAAGCAACCGAAAGACTGCTGCACCAAAAAATTTACAACAAGAGAACGAAATAATAGTACTGTAAAATTTCAACAGGAATGGTGGTATACAACCAAAGTAACAGTTACTAAGAAGGTATTTCTACTAGTCCAAGACAGACTGAAGATAAACATTGCCTTAACAGCAAACTTCCTTGCATAGTGACTGGGCACAGGAAAATCTAGAAATTGCTGTCACATTTAAAATTATTGATAAACCAGAATGCCTGTGTAATGGTGTAGACGAAACATTAATACACCTTCTGTAGATAAGTTACAAGCTCATCCAGCGGATTAGTATTTTCAGATTGTTGTCCAGATGCAGTAGAAACGGGTCAATAAACCACAGAGTTATAACCAAAAACATTTAAAGTAATGCACGAGTTTTGTCAACAACGTATATGTTGAACTGTACAACCTCAATTAAACCTTATGAAAGTTACGAAAGATATTTATTTTAAGTATGACGTTAACTGTATTTCTTGTTAAACTATTACCAATAAATATTTACGTTTATTAATTGTAATTTTCACGTTAAACAATTAATGCATAAATTGTGCAATTTTACTGAAGTGTAATGAGGAAAATGTGAAAAGTGGAAAACTTGTGTAAAATATAGTAATGTTTCTCCGTACCATTATACAAAACCGCAAACCCTATTCTGATTAGCATTTATCACTATCCACACCAGACAGTCCATTAAAGAGCTTGGTTTGATATAAAAGTTTACAGTTTGTTTGATAGTTCCTTTTTCATACATGAGAGCCATATTTGCTAGTATAGCACAGTAGACTGTAAATAAATACATAAGATGCTTTTCTTGTGATCGCCATAAATTTAATTCGCGGAACATTTTTCGTAGGAGCTAAGGTATTTTATGGATCATATAATGCAACAGCCTGGATTAC
Organism: Mantis religiosa; assembly: GCA_030765055.1. Taxonomy (NCBI): domain Eukaryota; kingdom Metazoa; phylum Arthropoda; class Insecta; order Mantodea; family Mantidae; genus Mantis; species Mantis religiosa. The sequence goes on from CM060950.1 coordinate 230,073,244, forward strand.
TAACAGTTAATTGTATTTCAACATGTGAGTCATGTATAACCCGATATTTTCCCTATTATTGTTCCCTTACTTTGTAGGTGACATGAACAAATAGTGATTTATTCAGCAGATATTAGCGATTATTCTGTGCTTAAATATGAGGAAACAGAATAAACATATACAATATTGGACATATATTACATAGCCCCTTTCACTGTTCATTCTAAATTAAGACAGTCCATTCAAAGTAGCTGAAAGCAAAGCAACATTTCAACATTAGAAATTCAAATTACAGCAAATGAACAAAAGTGACTCGAATGAAGCTGCTATTTCAAGAGAACTATTCACCAAATACAGAAGGAAAAAGCTTAAATAGAGTTCTCCATTGTCACTGAAACCTTTCAATATGATTCTTATGAATCTTATATAGCAGGACTGATCTTTTGAGAAGTTTAATAAAAATACATTTAGTAGAATATATGTTCTTCCACATTAACGTCCAGAATTTGCTATATATATTCCCTTCTAGAACTTAGTTTCCTTAATAGAAAGCGTTGTTTTAAGAGTGTATGCTTAAACTTTTATTCAATTTCCTATATATAAATCCTATTGGTAAAAGGCCTTATTCATTTTGAGATTGGTAAATAAAGGAATTTCCACTTAAGTGTTCTACTGTAGACGATTCCAATATGAAGAATGATCCCACTATGTTTCCAAATAATGCATAGTCCTGATGCTGACTGTAGCATAAACAAGTCCATATGTTCAGATATTTTTTGCTTAATTCCTTCAAAAATCAAATTGATGTTTATGAAATCTCACTTAAATTTGCATACAAGACGTTTCATTAAATTCTTGGAAACATACAAAACTTAAGGTTCTGTTTTCCATAATAAAATAGTCAGAGATATTTTCTGAAGCATTAGCACTTTTTTATATATTTTCTGCAAAATCTTCATGTAAAGCTTTGTATTGCTAATTTATAATAGTTCATAAGTGTTGCAGAAGGTATTTGATTACACATTTCATTGTAGGTTCAAGGCCAATACTCCAGGCTGACAGTCAAACATTTAAAAAGGGGATAGTCATGGGCTGATGGTCACATTCTACTCCTTTCAATAGCATCACGAAAAACAACTGAAGATTGGGACCACTTAAAATATGACAAAGTACTGACAAATTCCTACCAATAGCTAGTATCTCAAAAAGAGTTGGTGGCACAAAAAATGGGTTCTCATATAGTATCTGTGTCTTAAGAATCTACATTCTTAGTGTAGTCTCTCTCCCTGCCTCCCTCCCTCCCTCCCTCCCTCCCTCCCTCCCTCCCTCCCTCCCTCCCTCCCTCCCTCTATCCATCCAACTCTTATAGCTTACTGCTTAAACAAAATTATACATCACAAATTGTTTCGGAATGAATTGAATGGCATACATTTTTCTCAAAACTAAAGGTACTTGCAGTATTTGTTATTTATGTAAACATATTTAAATTACGGTAGTTTTATAACAGCCGTAAAGGACAATTTATCAATATATTTAATTTTAGGTATTTTAATATTGTACTCCATTTTAAAGTCGTATCCTTTAAGTATCTGAATGTAAATATGAAGTATAATGTTTATCGCTCTTTTCCTGGGAGATACTCTTTTGATAAAAGACACACGTGTGCGCACTGACCATTTGCTGCAAACATATCTTCTCTTCAGAGGACTCAAACCATTTGCGGCGAAATCTCGCAATTAAATGCCCTGTAAGTAGCAAACGCGTACCGTTTTGTTTACCATTGCATACCAACATAAACTTAAGAATATATTAATGATATTTTGTGGATACGTGCCGTTTGAGAAAAGGAATATAGGCGTTGCACGTAAACAGCATCAATTGATTCAGTGCGTAGGCTTCGGCGGCCGGTGTCCATTATAACTTGGTCTTCCGGGTAGGGCCGCGTCTTTGATGTTCCTCTGGTCGAAGTTTCGTCCCAACTATGTGGGACTTCTTCAGGACTTCTTCCCTGACAGCTCCGTTGCTTCAATACTTATCGTGCAATTCAGCAGTACTCTTTTGAAACAGGAAATAACTTCTAAAATCGCTCTTCACGGTTTAGTTTTTACTATGTATCGTGCATAAAATGCTGTGCTAAAGCGTGAAATTTTTGGGTAAAATTTTCAGTGGATTATGGTCACAATGACAAACAAGTGTTTGAATTTGAAGAGGAGGCAGGAACTGCTACATTAAAAGAGATAATAAAGCAGCTATGAGCGGTTCATTCATGGCTAGTGCGCTAATGAAAACATACAGAAGTCACTGCGCGAAAGCGAACTGCTCATATACACAATCCAAGGCCCGAATATAAATGGAACGCATGGCAGAACCAGTGAGCGATAATTTCTTAAATGACGAAGCGAATACATAATAGAGTTCTTTGTTCGATTAGACCACGTAGAGTCAGATTTAATGCTTATTATTGGCAGAAATTTTAGCCAGAATCTTAATATTTTTATTATATATGACATGTCGTTCACAAATATTTCATTTGGACCTTTATTTCAATGGTCTGTATTTTAAGAAGTGGTCTTCACTTATACACTTTAATTTATCAAACATCTACGTCATGGGAAAGTTATACCGAAATATAACTCCTTTCTAGGATAAAGACAAAAGAAAGGCAGCAAAGCTATGCAGGGACAATCTGAATTGCTTGAATGAGTTCTGTTTAATTTGTCATCATAATCAGTGAATAATCATGAAGTTTGAATTAGTAGGCAAGTATACACCCCCACAGCATTAGAAAAATTAATGCTTTTTAATGTTACCAAACCTTTAGGTATAGTTAAACATTTGCAATGTTAGGAAAACGTAAAGGCTTTAACCAACATACAGACTCAAAGGTAAAATGTTACTTATACGCTAAAAATTATTCAGCTATGATTGCACCACAGGATCTAACGCCCTAATTTGAAATCCGTAAGGCCTTAAAAAGGGGGGCGGGTTCAGTAAAAAGCAAGTATTGAAAAAGGGATCTTGTTCATGAATATGTGCGTTAGAACTAGCGAATCAGCCATCACTACTACTTGTTTTTACTTGTTCATGTGTAAAGAAGGGAAAGATTTGTTTATTTTGTATTTAGAGAGAAGAACATTTGACATTCAACAAAAGGCCATTTGGAGACAAGTGTTCTAAGGACTGAAATAATTCTCAAAGTATCGTATGTGCTGCATTCACATAACTTTCTCCACACTTTTTATACAAACTACTCCTACAAACTGTTATTGTTTGTCCCTTTCTTGCAGACCAAAATAAACTTCCATGAATATTTCTGGTATGTATAGGAAGGATGTAATAGGCTAAAGTGATAGGAAAGATTTGAGAAACGAATCGTTTTGAAATTCCAAATTCATTCCATGATCACTAGGGGAAGAAACTAGTGAATTGCCACTTCAACAAAGGTATTTGAAAAGGCAAACCAATAAAGAGAAAAACAGATATGCTGCACACGCTTGACCTATGCAACTCATTCTTGGTCAGTTAAACTTACGAATGCGTATTCTTCTACGTACATCATATGAATTTGTATTATACTTACATTTATAGAAATGTCGTCATAATAGTTACAGTGTAGAGTATGTTTAGACGAGATTCTAAGCTGATCACAATGACAAAAGACTTGTGGCTTTTCTGTTGAGAACGGTATAACATTTTAAGAGTACCTAAGAGTTTGTTGTTGAGCGATGCTTTGAATTTCCTTTCTCTCTGCAAGCCCATTAGGAAGAGCAAACCAAATAATTTCCCTCTTACCGGAAACAATTCCCTTTTGAGAAGACAATAAAGCACTAAGTATTTCAAAATTCAAACCAAAACAAATCTCACTCGCCCCCCCACACCCGTGGAGTTTATAAGCTTGGAGGATAAGCTTGGAGCTTATATTCTCCAGAGTACCTATACAGAGTGTCCCAAAATTAGGCAAACTTTGGGAGCTGATAGATAATATTATTTTAAACACTTTTTGTTAAAGAACGTTTTTGCTGCGGTGCTCCGTTTAAGCGCTAGACGAGTTAATGACAAAGTAAATGTTGGACTAAACGCCCATTTTGTTTAGCACAAAGAGTACATTGGTGTGCCATATTCTGCCGTACTCTAGCAAAGACTCCAGCAATTTCTCCCATTTCGCCAGCTGCGCAGGTTATTCGTGCCACGAGGTCCTCTTCAGACTCTGCAGGTGTTTCTTGCACTAAAGCCTTCGTGTGCTGCCACAAAAAGAAGTAGAGCAAAGTCAGGGGAGCATCCTGGCCAGGCAATGGGTCCACCTCTGCCTATCCAGTGACAGCTAAATGTCACCGTAAATGATGTACTTCAGCACCAAAGTGAATGGTGGCCCTTCATGCTGAAACCACCTGTCCTGTCTGATATGGTTTCCATAGATCAGGCAAAACCTTTTACAGATATAATAAGTAATTGTAAGCATTCAATCGGGCTGGACAAATGTATGGTCCTATTAATAAGTTATCCATAATACTGGCCCACTCATTAACACAATCTCAGTTGATGTGACCTCTGAATGTAGCATGGGGATTTTTGAAGGAACAAATATGTGAATTCGGACAGTTAAATTACTACACCTGTGAAAATTGTGTAATTTGTGAACATGATATGTTGTATAGATATCACTGACAAAATTGCTTTTGCAGAGGATAGGCTTCAGGCCTCATTGTGGATGTTTTCAGGGTGATAAGGTTACAACAACAATTTTTCGCAGAATTCTTCACAAACTGCTATCACTTAGGTGTAATTGTTCAACGATGATGCGAATACTAGCTGCGGGGTTGTTCTCAATATACCGCAACACGTCTTCCTCTCTCTGGAGTCTGTACAGAACGTAAAGGTTCTTGACTTTCTGCTCGTCTATACAAGGGAAAATGGCTGTTGTCTTTGCGAGATTACGCCAGAATATGGCACACCGATGCACACTGTGTTAATAGCAATGAGCGTGCGTTCCAACATTTGCTTTGTCATTAACTTGTCTGGCGCTTAAACGAAGCACCGCAGTAATAAAAGTTTCCTTAACAAAAAGTTTTAAAATAATGTTATCTATAAATTCCCAAAGTTTTCGGTAAATTTTGGGAAACCTGTATATTCTGCTAAACAATTCACTGCTGATTGTTTCGTTTTTATTTACTTGAACCTCCAATAAGGACCTAAACTTGCCAAGTGATTGGCAGATTAGAAGGTAACTTTGAATGATGGCCTAATTCCGCTAGGGTATAAACATACCTGAATTTGAAACCCACTAAGCCTTAAGCTTCTAAGCAGCTGAATGGAATTCCAAAATTGCTTTAAGTGAAATGGGACCTGCAAATAAATTACATTACCTTCAACCATTTGAGATCGGTTAGAAGGAATTGATATCTAATTCATATAATTCATTCTTGACACAACTGAGAAACAATTGTCGGTAAATAATTATTTGTCAATTCATTCAAGTTCAACAGTTGGAGACTTGAACGATTTATGTCGAATACGTTTAAGTTTCTCTATAGTGAAGCATTTCTTTATCATCGCGTTTTAAGGTTTGAGATGAGGATCAACTTTTACTATCTCAGTATATGTGTAGTGCGTCTGAGTGTGGGTGCATTTTGGAACTGTATAGTTCAACAAAGTAAATTTGCTGAAGGACTAAACTGGATATTTAATTTCAGCCGTAAGAAGGCATTCAACAAAATCCTTCCGCCATGGACTTGCTTTCAGATACAGAGATTTTTACATTTGGTCAGAAATGGCTGTAAGAATTTTCCTTAAACTAACGCGCTTTTAATATATCGCTGTTGATATATGATATAAATATATAAATGATGTATAATACAAATATAAAATAATATAAATTAAATAATGAAATATATAGTATACAAATTGTTAGATTACATTCTTATTCTATAGAAATGACTTTATCATAGCTTTTCACATGCATTACATTAAAGAACTTTTAAGTTATTAGATTACGTTTATAAATTATGGAGATGTTTATTTAAATATGTTTTTAGGTGAAAAATTGATTTTGAGTACAATAAGACTACACATGAATAATTGGGGTAGTAAATATATTTTTAGTAATAGCAACTGATTTTCTAAACAAATCTTCTGCGAATAGCCACATAAGTCCTCTTCGTTTTATATTGAACTGCACCGTGGGGGCTTAAGTACTATTTTGGAAAGGGGTGGGGATTTAAAAAATAAGGACCAATTATGATAAAGGTTTGACCCACTTCCTTCGTCAACTATAGAGAACGTCTGGATAAATATTTTTAATTGCAAAAGCAAAAATTACAGCTCTCGCCTTTCTGGAATTACAGATTAACAATCACCTTCTTTAACGTAGCAATAAATTCCAGTCGTACAGAGAAATTGGGCGGTGTCCCAGTCTATTTGAAAACTCAAATTATTTCGAAAATAAGGTAGTTCCTCCGAGAATTTCTCCCATGAAATTTAACAGAAGCAAAACCTAGGTAGGTGGGCGATCAGAAAAGCCATACCTGGAAGTACTAAATCTTAAAGCTTAAGACTAAACAAAATTACTCACCGTGCGCGTGTCTAGAAAGTTGAGCTACGACTACACTCGTCTCACCTGCCCGGAGGTATCCCGGGAGGCAAGACAAAGGGACAACCACGCGCACTCGCGGGAAAGGCGGAACACGTGAAACAAATGAAACACGAGTCTCAGCAAGAACGTGCAATAGCACAATATGAATTGTGCACAATTTATAAGAGATAACATATGAAATAAAATCTTATACACAAAAATTTAAAGCTAATTAACACACAATATTTTCTGAAATAAATTTTGTCATATTGACACTTCTAATTTGTATGGGCTTGAAATGTTAAAAACACTTTCTTCAACTGTTAAGTCGCTATTCTTGTTTTACTTTCTGGTCATGTAAAAGGAATTTACAATTATTTCCAAATACTTAAAGAGATCCACTTTTAAAAGATTTAAATATTACCGAAATCTATTTTGTCGCTTTTTACCTTCAACAAAATGTGTAATAAACTCATTTCAGCAAATGTTTAGCTTGATTAACATAACGTGGAACGAAAAATATTGGTAGTAAGAATAGCTTATAGAATAACGTGCAGGTTAATGAATGGAAAGCATAAACTTTCTCAAGTGTTCCTACTATTTCATGTATCCATGTTACATTTAACAAGGGCTTTTTTGGTATAGAAACTGGTGAATATGCCCCAGGAGTCAAAGCTCTTTTTTGCATGCGTGTTGCATAAACACCATATTGTGACCGGAGCATAGATAGTGTTCAAAGTTACGCCAGAATGAGCACACAATAAACAGTTAATGTTTAAATACTTGTGTATTGTTCAAATTGACTGCACAGCTTTGTTCAGAATTAGGGACTAGCAGTCGTTAGGTATACAGAGGGACACTCGCAGTCAGCGACCAGTCTGTTTTTGAAAACGGCTCCCCCCCAACTTATCAGGAGAACCTTTTTTTTTTCTTTTTCTTTTTTTTTTAATTTACGTCCGCCCCAACGTTAAGTTATATCGGACGATGAATGAATTGGGTGAAAAGGTGCTCAGATGAGTCCAGGGTCCATGGAGCTTAGAATTACCCGACATTCGTCTTGAAGGATCAGGGAAAACCCCGGAAAAACCTCATCCAGATAACTCACCCTGACCGAGATTCGAACTCAGGACCTCTTGAACGTGAGGCAGACATGCTACCATCTACGCTACCGAGGCGGGCCAGGAGAACGTATGAAGTGAGAGAATCATAGGGGGTATAGACAGCAGGTAGGCAAAGCACGTAGCAAAGTCCCTAACAGTTCAGGCCTAAAGACTTTCCCCCCTAATGATCTGTCTAGAAAGAATGTTAAGATTCATATCCACTGCTAATAAATTACTTTTAGAGTGCTAGTAGTTCCATCCTAAAATGGATTTTATTCAAAAAATTATATTACTGTTAATTTAATAATACATTGTAGGTACATGTCAGCATAGTATCATTCACTAAATCTATTCGGTGAAGGTGAAAGATTTACGAATTAGAAAACATTAAAGGTTGCCACTAAGGGTATAAGGACACCAATTTAAACGTTAAAATTTACAGCTCATTTCAAATTATGTTTCTGGAATCAGCTGTTTAACAAATATAAATCTTATTTAAGGTTTGAATCCTTATATACCATTTAATTTGAAAAAATTTACAAGGCAATTTTATGTCACACCAAACTTCACAAACTTAAGAGAAAATATGTTAGTGGTTTATTGCATCACACATTGGCGGGACGAATATTCAGCTCCGACTAGACGGAGTTATATAGCTTCCGTCTGAGTGCATTTCACTGTTCAGCGGATAACACGGCGTTCTATACTACGTTTTCATATATAAATTCCTTTTTCAGAATAGCACCAAGCTGACATTTTGAGCTAATGTAGAGCTCTAACATTATCCAAAACCGAACTATTCTGCTATCTGGCATAGTTTGATTCTGAATGGAGAAAGTAAAAATATAAAACTGAAAGAAAGGTAAATACATATCGGAAAATACTGCGACGTAAGAACAATGAGTGCCACTGAGAAAATCAGCAGAAGCTAAGGAAGAACCCTGGAGAACAAAGAAATGGAAAACTTGAGTTTCAAGAGGGAGAAAAGGTATAAAACAGGACAAAAGCAATAAAAATGAAAAGGAAAATATCTGAGAAGACGGTAGTAAGAAATTTTCTCCTTCAGTTACAACGCTCTGCTTCCTTCTTTTGTTTCTATGCCATTTGAAGAGACTGTGACACAACCGCTCTGGAGTGGCTCTTTAGTGTTAAAGTAAGGACCCTCTTGTCACAAGATACGCCTCATTTTGAGACCAGACTGAACTACTTGTGACCCGGGAACATACCTTGAATCGATGTGTTCACGTGATGATACTACTCCATTGGTTGTTTTTCTTTTTTTGAAGACGTATCACCTGTCATTAGCGTCTGTTTCAATTCACATCCTCTTCGATTAGAGACACATCTTTCTCCCTCTACACAGGGTGCACTAAAAATCAGTATGTCTGCCATAACCATTACCTCATTCGGCCTTCCTTAGGTCAGGCGTGTAAGGTGAAGGTAGATTGGACTGAAACGTGAAATTAATCTGTACTTTATGTGTCACTGTGATTCCTATTTCCTTTTTCCAGACCAGAACTCAACTAAGATCAAGTAGGTCAAACTAACATCTGAATATTATTGCATTTGAGAATGGTTTCTAATGCAAAAGGTAACTCGTTAATGTAACTAGAAATTTTGCTTTGCAGTGACAATTTATTGCTGCGAATAGATAATTGCAAATATATCATTCGACCAATAACATCACGAGTGACACAAAGGTCATTCTTATTTTATTCTGTAATGATTAACGCCCGCATTTCCTACACGTGGCACCACAGGTGGTCACGCTGATGATTCAGAAATGAACTTGGAGTACCGGTGGAATGAGATGGCGAGGGAAAGCGGAGATTCCGGAGAGAACCCACCCCAGCGCCCTGTTGTCCATCACAAATCTCCCTTTGCATTCACATAGGAACGAACCTTGGTGAGAATCAGCTACCGTGCGGCCAAGGATCATTCCTGGCACCACAAGTGTACAACATAGTGATCAATAGCATATAGGATACAAACCCTGCATCTACTGTGTACGTAGACGGACAGTTAATTTCTCTTCGCATTCCTTCTTAACTATTGTAATTAACAGACTACAAAACATCGTTAAGTCTGCTATCCACACCTTAAGACCGTATGAAGACCTGCTCTAATTACTGTGCTACGAAAAATAATATTTGGCAGCCGGCAGAAACACCAGTTAAATTTCTACTATATGTACCTAATTCTATTTTAGACAAAAGAGATTTTGTTTTAAACAACCGGATTGATCAAGCGCTCAGCTCGCCACATATTCTACGCTACATATGTATGTACAGATAAGTGTTGTAATACCAGCTCTAGCAGCCCTAAAGCTTTGACAATACACTGATTAAAGAATTTTGAGTGACAAAAATCTAGGTGTTACGGAATAAATATGATTATATGGTAACATAATGATTCCTCTTTGGGGTTTCTTACTCAGGCATCACAAAACAATAAGCGATCGTTTGCCTAGCATCACTTTTTAAATCTTCCTTATGTTGCCTTCGATTTCGGCAGATTAACCCTTCGTTAGTCACGCATGTATCTGTGAGATACATGGTGTAGATTTATTTCATTATTATAACAATAAATATAGGTAAGGGCTTGCCGAGCCAGGACATCTTCCATCATACATTTGTTATTGTTTCATGTACGTTTCAAACATTTCTCTCTAATGCTAAGTTTGCGAACGAGGCAAACGTCATCACGAGTGTGCTGCTGTATCTATCAGATACATCAGGACAACTCGCGTTACAATTGTTGCCACTGTGGTGTTTTTTTTCTTCTTTTTGGTAATTTACGTCCTCCAGCGTTAAGTCATATCGGACGGTGGATGAAATTGGTGAAATGGTGCTCAAATGTGTTCAGGGCCCATGGAGCTTAGAGCTACGTGACATTCGTCTTTAAGGATAAGGGAAAACCCCGGAAGAACGTTATCCAGGTAACTCACCCTGACCGAGATTCGAACTCGTGACCTCTTGAACGTGATTTCCGCTATGTGATTCAACCACGTCATTGCTGGAGAATGCTGAAATAAGTGGTTATGTTGTTGTACGGTAAATGAGAGTGCCTTTCTTTATTACTCTGAATCGTAAGTTTGAAAATGAGTCAAGTATGTGATTTGGAAAATCCTGACGATTTGCAGGAGATACATCGCCTTATTTTCGACGATGATGCGCTGCCGATTGAGGATAATTTTGTAGAAAATGATTCCGAATATGAAGACATAAGTGAAACATAATCTGTGGACACCGATACAGATTATGATGCTTATGAAGAGGAAAGTAATTAAGTGCTAGAAAATGATGAAAATTACTGTTTTAGTGAGTACAAAACACACATGATAACGATGAATATAATGATTGTAATAATGATGATAATAAAAAGCAACAACAATAATAATAATAAACTGCCCGAAGTTGTAGGGAATGCCAAAACCATGAAAACCGAATGTGACTGCTGGAAACTTTTCGTCAGTGATGATATTCTGCATAATTGTGCAACACACCAACAGACGCATAGATGATTTCAAAGTGAAATATGAATGTGAGAGTGAGAGATTGCAGAGACAGACAAACGAAATGAAAGCCTATATTGCGTTATTATATACTGCTGGTGTGTTCCGAGGAGGTCGGCAAAATATTCACGACTTCTGGCAAACAGATGACCATGCTGTGAATATTGTCAGGACGATTATGTCCGAGAAACGCTTCCGATTCATAATAAGGTGCACTCCTTTTAAAACAGTTGAAAACCGATAATAAAACACAATTAACGTCATATGTATCCAGCAGATACATCGCGACTAACGGCGTCACGAAAGTTGACGCGCCCAACGGAAGGTTAACAAGCTTGTTCCATGATGGCAAGCTCAGCGCTTACAAGTGTCTGGGCTTTAGAGTTGTGCAAAGCAAGAGAGACCGTAGTCTCATATATCAGCAGTGATCAAAAAATGCTCCTCGATCAGCAGATATTTGTCTAATAATACATGTTAGGTTACATAACTGTTTGTTGCGAATAATTCTTTTAGAGTTCACGATCGCAGAACACGTGTACTTTTTGTATGTAAGGAATAACGTACAAATGGTTCTAAACATTTCTATGCTCTTATCTCTCTGAAGTTTGATACCGAAATTAAGAATTGCAATGTATAAAGAATCATGATGGATTTCAAAGGAATGTTGGTTCTTTGTTACAACACGTGCAGGGGCAGTTGAAACGTAAGAAACAGTGTCCTTAGCAGAGTTCTAAAGCGTAGTACTTGACTTTCTTTGAATAGGCCATTCTTCGGACCCTTCATACTGGCATGACAAAATAGTCACAAAGGGAAGCTTTGGTTGAATAAAAGGTCTTCGAGAAAGTGAAAGTCACGCACACCTACGCGCAGCTGTGGACATTCAGTTCGTGGCTGGAAGGCCATTAAGAAGGTCATCATTTCTGTCTTGGTCGAGAGCAGACCAGAAGCGATGAGAGAAGATATTTGTCGGTTCATAAATACTTGAAGAACGAATTAAGTTTTATCGAGTAATAAGCATTTCACATATAGTAACTTTAAACAGTGATATTGGTAACCCTTGGTCGGCAAATTCAAGTTCGATGTTCTGATAAAAAGCAGTCATTAAACCAGTTTGAAATGGGCATTGCTGTGTCATTAAAACTATCCTTCTCCTACAGACTCACCCATACCCTGGGAGAAACCTCATTGCTTTACCCTGAGCTAAACACACACCCGAGGAGGAGGTTCAACCCGACAACGAGGTTCAACCCGACAACGAGGTTCAACAGGAGAAGGAGGTTCGATACGTGGACAACAACTTGTTCGACAACAAGTAGCTCTACAACAGTCCTACTGGAAAGAAGAAAGGAGGCCGGCATCATCAGCGAGACATCAGGATGCCAGTAGAAAAATCAAAGGTACAGTGTGTTACATTATCTACTAGACTATTGTGAATGTATTTGAGGAGTGGAGAAATGCTGAGTCAAAATTCAATAGAAAACATGGAAGTTCAGGAGGTTGATGGTAATAGCAGTAGGCAGGAAGTCGAAGTAGCAGAGTGTAGTGTCACTGTACCAAATAGTGTAGAAATGGAAAGAAGTACGTTAGGCGAACTCATAAAAATGATGGACAGTTTTAGAAAAGAGATGAGGAATGACAATAAAAGTTTAAGAAAAGACAGTGAAAGCTTCAGTAAAAAGGTAGAGAATAATATTCAAAGTTTAAGAAAGGACAATGAAAGTTTTAGAAAGGAGATGAGGAGTGACAATCAAAGTTTAAGTGAAAGTTTAAGTAAAATGATGCCTGATGTTAATCTAAGTTTAAGAAAAGAGATGACGGATACTAATCAAAGTTTAAAAAAATAGAAGAAAAGTTAGAAAATAAGGTTCAGAAGTTACAGGTAGGAAAAATTGACCTAGGAAAGAAGTTAGAGAATCAACAGCAGGCGTTAGATAATGTGAGGAAGGAAGTTTGTCAGGAGATAGAGAATTCTGAAAATAAAATTGTCAACTTAGTTAAGGAAAAATCAGATAGTGAAAACAGAAAACTGAGGGAGGAAATAGCACAGAAATTAGACAAAGATAAAGTAATAGCTAGAGAAGAATTGGAAGAATCTAGGAGTAGATTGGAAGTATCAGAAAGGGAAAGTAGAAGACAGACGAGGAATTTGGAACAAATTACCGATCAAATGAAAGAGGTAGCAGTAGAAATCAAAGGAGTAAAGGAAAACTTAGAAAATTTAAGAATAAGTGGAAATGTTCCTAGTTCTAGTTCTAGCAATGTAAGTGAGGTAAACGCACGAAACGAAGCGATACCCAATGCTTCAGCTGACATTTCGTTGCCAAATATGGGCGCTAGCAACTCCATTAATAACACCAGATACAATAACGGAGACAGAAATGGCGATCCGAATATGACATGGCCGAACCATATTCTGAATGAAATTGTACCACCAATGTTTGAGAACGAGGATTCTGATGATCCTAAAGTGTTTATTGTAGGGTTATAGGAGTATTTTGCGATCAAATGTATACCGGAGGAGTACAAAATGACGATATTGAGAAAATGTTTTAAAGGCAACGCTGCGAATTGGCTAGATTTCTCCATTGGAAATAAAAATGACTTCGGGACCTTGATTAATTTATTCCTGAACAGATATTGGGTAGCGAACAGACAGGCTGGTATAAGGCTGGAGATAAGCAACAGGAAATTTAACCCTAGAACCGATCAGTCAACGGTGAGCTATTTTACGAAAGTAGCTAGAAAATCAAAAATGACTCCCCTATTAGTGAGAGAGAACTGAAACCTTACGACAACTCACTTTTCTGAGACTATCCAACATTATTTAAACATAGTTAAACCCAATAATGTCACTGCCATGATTTATTTATTATTAGCATTAGAAAGCAACAAGCCGAGAAACGATTCGGAGAGACAAGCAGAAGAGGAAGTTTGACTTATTTCGGGCAAGGGGCACAGTCACATCAGAATCGGAATGACATTAAAAATGGATATCGAGGTCCAGTGCCTTGGATGGAAGCGAACTCCTGGGAAGGTAGCGGTAGAAATAACTGATAGGAACAATAGAAATTGGAATGGGGAGAACCGTGAAAGGAACATTCAAATAAACTATATAAATGCAGGCCAATTTGATAGGAACAGAAGGGGACAAGTTTTTCGATTTAGAAAACATTCTGGTAATGAATATTGGAGGAATGACGATAGTTTTGAGTTTAGGCCGAGGTCGCCAAAGCAGGGATATAGGAACAGAGATGGTCGTAATTCACCTGAGAACTCAGAAAGGCCTGAGGCATCTAATGCAACAAGACAGATGGTGGTAAAAAATCAAAATCAAGTGCCGGAAAATAGGAATATAAACAATGGAACAGGAACCTGAGTTACAAGTTGGACGCAGTGAAACGCCAATAACAGAATTTGAAAGATACAATAGGTATTTATCAGGGAAAATTATATGTTTCATGAGAGAATTAATCAAAAAACAGAAAAAAGGAAATAAAAGAGAAAAGAAAGTAAGCATAAATGGGAGCCAAAGATCGGTGATTTAGTACTGGTAAAAGACCATAAATTATCAAGTGCATTAAAAGGCAGAAATAAAAGTATGCGATTGTTATATAAGGCTCCTGCGGAAATTGTCGCGAAATTTGGGGAACATACATTCGAATTAGCAGATGCCAAAAATAATAAACCCTTAGGTAGGTGGCATAAGCAACTACTTCGCCCTTACAAGAAGCCGTTGGACGCTCCTAACTCCTAAATGAGTTGTGGGTATAATTTACCCAGAAAAGAGGGCTATGTCCGTATTTGTAAAGAACTAAAGCACCATAACGAAATTGTAAAATTAGAAGAAAGACAAACTTGTACATTTTATAGGTTAAGTATAAACAGTTTGGTGTAAAATTTATAGTTTAAGTATAAACTGTGTGGTGAACGTGCAGTGAAATTTAAAATTTAGTAAGTGATAAAAGAAAGGAAACTAAATGAAAATCAGAACACTGAAAGACTTTTGAAACTAATATTTATATAGAATCTTCGAGAATTAATCGGAAATATTGTATGATTAAAAGAAAATAATCAAAATAATAACATTGAAAGACTTTTGAAAATAATGTTCACATAGAATACGGAAGAAGAATTCAGATATGTTTACAAAGAAGGCATTATTAATGTACAAGAGTTTAAACATGGAAGTGTATACTTATGAATTGTTCTAACTGTAGCTATGATATTAATTAATTTTAAGTAGATCAGATGGAGAAGAAGAGAGAGATGATGATGTAGATTGAAGTATTTTCCATTGAGTGATATTTAAAAGTTGAAAATTGCAGATCAGAGTGTTGATAAATGTTAAATGAACTATTGTTATGTAACCATGTGAACAATTTTTATGAAATGTCTATCTATGTATCATGCAAAATTAACGTTGTGAAAGGAAATTGTAAAACGAGTTGGAAGTTGCTGACAAAGATCTAGTATCTTGCGTTGTATTCGGGCAAGACATATATTATTTTATTATGGGATAATAAAGTAATATCTATGTGGGCAGTTAATATCGAAATTAAAGCATTGCCACAAGTAAAGAATCATGATGGATTTCAAAGGAATGTTGGTTCTTTGTTACAACGTTTGCAGGTGCAGTTGAGTCGAATAGCTGTTGGGGTGAATAGTTCTTTTAACAAAAGAAACGAAAGAAACAGTGTCCGTAGCAGAGTTCTAAAGGGTAGCACTTGACTTTGTTTGAATAGGGTATTCTTCGGACCCTTCATAGTGGCATGACAAAATAGTCACAAAGGGAATCTTTGGTTGAATAAAAGGGCTTCGAGAAAGTGAAAGTCACGCACACCCACGTGCAGCTGTGGACATTGAGTTCGTTGCTGGCAAGCCATTAAGAAATTCATCATTTCTGTCTTGGTCGAGAGCAGACCAGAAGTTTTGGAAATTAATGCTAAGAATTCCTTTCCTTTGAAGCTTTAAAAGTAATGCTTATTTTTGGTTTACAATTATTTTAATAATTAAACATAAACCTAATAAAGAACGAAAATTTCATCATGGTGAAGTTTTGGAAATGAATGATAATTTCTTTCCTTTGAGGTTTTAAAAGTAAGAGTTCTTTATGAGAGAAGATATTTGTCGATTCATATATACGTGGAGAACGATTAAGTTTTATGGAGTAATAAGCATTTCACATATGGTAACTGTAAACAGTGATATTGGTAACTCTTGGTCGGCAACTTCAAGTTCGATGTTCTGATAAAAAGCAGTCATTAAACCAGTTTGAAACGGGCATTCCTGTGTCATTGAAACTACCCTTGTCCTACAGACTCACGCATACCCTGGGAGAAACCTCACTGCTTTACCCTGAGCTAAACACTATTTGCTTCAAACTTTAGCGTCAACGTTGAACTGTGCGCCACCAATTAAAAATTGTATCAGGTTAATCCCACTTAAGTATCGGTTAGGAAACTGCTTACAGTGCGATAACATCCAAAAGCTCTCTCCACAAATCAGCAGCCTAAGAGATCCGTTTCACTGTCAATGTCACTGTACTGTCTGTCCCTCTTCCCCACCATAAGTTAACAACAACATCGTTCTAGTTTCAGACTATAGGAATGGTTACAAATCTATACATCCTACACTTCAAACTTAGGAACTTCTAGAATATCAAAACCATGCCCTGCACTGCACAACAGATAACTACTGGGTCTCAAGTGCTCAATACTGCTATACGAATATCTTATGACAATCCTGTGTGGAACACATTTAATATAACTTCTATTGCTTGCTTTCACGCTATATACAATTTGTCAGAGTTATTACAAATGATTTAAAAGAAATTAACAGCTTCTTTCGGCATTTATATTGTTCCCCATAAAGCAGTTTTTAAATAGCACTTCAATAAATTAGTAAAGATAAACCGGAGTATATGACCTGTAATACCAAACACAAACGAACAGAAGAGGAAAAAACTAATCACTGATTCCGAGTATAGTAATCACTCACACTACAATTTTCTCTCAACCTATGTTCTTAATCATTGACTATGACCAACTTAATTGATATGTATAACTTTAAATATTATTGTTATCTGTGCAAAATAGTGCAAGTTAGGGCAGCTACAAAATAGGGATGAACATGATTTGAGCCAATAAAGATATCCTACTGTCTTGGTGTTGCCAGTTCAACGGCTAACAGGCGACAGAGATAGAGGTTATATCTGTCTTTGTCTCAACCTAACAATTATCATACAGATGCTGAGATGTACAGTGACACAGATGCTGACAGAGAAGTTCGCTTAATATTTCAGCAATGTGCGAGAACATACACAAAGATTATCGCACAATCTGAACCTTAAAACCTGGAACTGGAGAACATTTCGCTTACATAACTATCGTTCATATGCACATAAAACAAAATCATTCAAATTAAGTGAGTTCTACGAAATAAGCTGTTTGCTACAGTGAAACAAAATAGAGACACTTCAACGATTTGTGAATATAGTTTCCATTTTAATGATGCCATATTTGTATACTGCCGTAATGGACTTTAAACCAGTTACTGTCAGCGTTTCGCATGGGCAATTGGTTATTACATTTGAAGGAATCAGTTCTGCAAGATAGCTCGAACTCAGTTACGCCGGAAAATAACTGAAGGAGGCTGGAAGCCAACAGATGTGTATGTGAAGTGCAGAGCGCTGCCATTGCGTTCTGTGTTGGGCGCACTCAACGGACAGGAAGTCGTCAGAACATGGAATTGTCATCGCCTGACGTCCTCAGACTCCACCACACCTGCATTTCGAGAGGTACTAAAGGACTATGAGCATCATCTGCCCTGGATTACAACGGAGTCAGCATGCAAGACCAAAACCTTGAACATCGAGTTGGTACAGGAGTGCTTGTCTGTGTCAGCAATTGTTGGAAAATGTCCAAATTCAACATGGGATTGCATATGGAGAATTTTTCGAAACACCTACGCTCAACATGATTGGAAGGTTACTTTGTACTTCTTTGTGAGTGAAATAATCCCCACGAAATTAAAGAAATGTAAACATAATTTAGCAACAGTCCCATGTGGTAAACATTGTGGAAATGTGGACACGCAGATACACAGAATTACCACCAGCAAAAATGTATCTGAGATGTGGAAATGGACTAAAGATAAATTCGGAATACTGGTTGGAAGCAGGGCGGAATACGCCACAGTGTCAGTAATTCTCTCCTGGAACATTAAGAAAGGCAACACTGCACGGACTCAAATGTGGTTGATAACGGCTTTATACCATTATTGCCTGAGTGCCGATTGCCCTAATTTATTAGCATTTAGAAAGTGGCTCAGAGCAGAGCGATAGAAAATGCGTAGATTTCATGATGTGTGGCCCAAGTTAAATGATCAACTGGATCTCACTTGCTAACTTTCGCGTGGGTGTGCACGAAGTTTATTTCTTAAATGTTACAACAAAATATAACTCAACAAAAATACATAACGTCACACCAGACCTCCCACTCTACCTTTCCGCTTTGTGATACTGATTATTTATTTTAAAAGTACAAAGGAGAAAAGAATTATGATCAGAATAAAAAACTGACAGATAAGTTTAAAAAAGTCGACCTAACATATAAAAAGTAAGTAGATGCTTTGGTTACAACAAAAAAGCTTTGACACTCAGTTGGTGTCTGGAGCGTGAGGAGATCGGACGTGCTAGGTAGAGAGGCAGGTAGAAACGAGTTGAGACAATGGGTGTTGACTTGGTGATTTACCGGGCGAGGATCGGAATGTGGTTGGGACTGCGCTCACGGGGAGCTGGTAGTCAGCGTGAAGGTACTGCCGAAACTTCACAGAGTTATTTCGTAATTTTTGTATTAGTAACCTTACTAGTGATAGGGGGAATTGAGATTAATCCAGGACCTGTAGCGAACGAACGATGTGGGAACTGTAGAAAAAGTTCTGAGGACCGGACTTATGTGCGGTAATTGCTCGAAGTGGTACCACTTTGGCTGCCAGAAAGTGAAGAGGGACATGAACATCGCGGAAACCTGGGTATGTAAGAAATGCAGGGGAGCCGAGACCGTCACCGAAAATCAGAGGAAACTGGAGCTTCAAGAATAAGCACGGGAACTACGCATTAAGCTACAACAGGCGGAAGATATCATTCGGAGGCTCGAAGCTGAAAACCGTCAACTGAGGAAGCAGGGAGAAGAACGAGTAAAAGAAGAGGAGAAATCTTGCCTAATAGTCGGTGACTCTATTGTGAGACATGCTGGAAATCCAACGGCGGAGGTAGTTTGCTATCCTGGCATAAGAGTTGACGGTCTGCTGAGGGAAATCGAGAGAAAGCAAGAGGAGATGGAAGGCAACTATCGGACAATCGTATTACATGTCGGGAGCAATGACTTGCGGAGAAGTGTTAACTATGTGTTGGGTGACATGTACGACTTAGTTAAAAGGATAAAACAGCTGTTTCCTTCAGCAAAAATAGTCGTCAGTGGAGTACTAAGACGACGCGACTCTAGCTGGAGAAAGGTGATGCAGATAAATGAAGCTTTTTCATGGGTAGCGGAGCGACTGGGTGCTCAGTTTCTTGACCCGAATTCGTGGATTGAAGACTGGGACTACGGAGTGATGGGGATGGAGTACGGAATGGAGTAAACTTGAACCGAAGAGGATCGTCAAAGCTAGCAGCTTTGTTCGCGAGGGTGACGAAGTGGGCTGACGGCAACGAGCAGCAAGGGCAGCAATGACACCAACTTCAGGAAAACGTAGACTTTCAGGTAGGGGCTGATTCCTTAAGGCTGCTACATGTAAATTGCCGTAGTATTATGAATAAAATTGTTGAGTTTTGGAATTAAGTAGAAATATGCAAACCAAGTGTCATAGGTACGGAATCATGGCTGAATGTTGACATTAATGATTCAGAAGTATTGAGAACAGATTACCGGGTGTTTAGGAGGGACAGGGATGGAAGGGGATGGGGAATCTTTATTTGCGCTAAATCAGAGTTAAACAGCAAAGCATTGTGGGTAGAAGAAGAGGTTGAGATTATGTCAATCGAAATTATTGATCAAGCAAACAAAGGGAATAATTTAACAGTAATAGCTTGCTATAGACCACCTGGAGAAACTGATTATGCTACACTTCATAAACTAGTGGAGAAAATCTCTTCCGAAGGGGGAAATATGTTATATTAGCAGGGTATCTAAATTTGCCAAATGTAAACTGGGACGGACAATTAATAGGAGGTGAAGCTCAAAAGCTCGTTAGCTTTCTGGTTTGGGAGCAGGGGTTATTTCAAGTCGTGAAAACTGTTACTCGACAATCAGCATTACTGGACGTATTTTTATGCAAACCTGAGTCATTGTTTTCTGCATGCGATGTCTTGCCAGGCATAAGTAACCATCAGTGTGTGCAATTAGACCTAAACTGGAAAGGGCAGACAAACCGGTCTGAAACGGAACAAGTAATTAGTTGGGATTTCCATAGGGCGAACCGGGAGGCTATCCAAACATTTCTCCGGGAAAAATATGGGTTATTTGTAAAATCTGCCACAAGTGTAAATGAAGCATGGGTTAATTTCAAAACACTTATCCTGGAAACAATTAGAGAACACGTACCCTTTAAAGTTATTAAACATAACACGGATCCAGAATTTTATACAAAATGTATTAGGACACTTAAAGAAAGATTAGGCACGCTTATAATAAAAGGAAGATATCAGAACGGCATCTTAACAGCTTAAAAGAATTAGCTAAACAATTACAAGACGAAAAGTTGCAAGCGCAGGAACGATTCTTAGATAACGTTTTTAGCGGGACTAATAATTGCTAGAATCATTTTACAATTATGTAAAAAGACGCAGGGGAAATAAAGATAGCATGCCAAATTTTAACGTTAATGGAATAGATGTATTAAGTGATAGTGACAAAGCTAATATATTAAATTCGCATTTCGTATCGGTTTTTCTTAAATCCGACGATAGTTCCGAACAGGAAATTGGGCAGAGTGGAGAAACGATTTTTAAAATAATGGCGCCCAAATTACGCAAAAGGATTAAGATGCTGCAAAACCGAAAATGAAGGGGACCAGATAATATACCTACTGAAATATTAAAGCTTGGGGGTGAATCTATGATTCCCTATTTTATGCTCTTGTTCAACATGTCAATTAACAACTGTGCCTTACCGGAAGCCTGGAAAACAGCTATTATAGTTCCGATTTATAAAGGGGGTAATAAAACAGAAATAAATAATTATCGGCCAGTTAGTCTAACTTCAGTAGTATGTAAATTAATGGAGCATTTAATTGCATAATATATACGAGAGGAGTTAGAAAATAAAAAGTGGTTTAATGAAGCGCAACATGGATTTAGACCTGGGTATTCGTGCGAAAGTCAAATTACTTCATTATTTCAAGATTTGGCAGATGAGGTAGATGCAGGGGGAAGAACTGATGCAGTGGTAATTGACTTTTCTAAAGCCTTTGATGTAGTGCCACATAGTTTACTTATTTGTAAGCTAGCTAATACAGGAATTGACAAACGCGTAGTATTATGGGTTAAACATTTTTTGAAAGGGAGAACGCAAGAAGTTAAAGTAGGTAAAGTGCTGTCCGATAGTGGAACCGTAAGGGGTGTGCCGCAAGGCTCAGTACTAGGACCTTTACTGTTTCTCGTTTTTGTTAATGACATTGCTGTTAATATTAACTGCCAGATAAGGTTGTTTGCAGACGATTTTATCATTTATAATAAAATTCGGAATACAGCGCATGAAACCGCTCTTCAGGATGATTTAAATGAAATCTGTAATTGGGCTGCGGCTAACAAAATATCAATTAATGCCAAGAAAAGTAAGTCCATTGTTTTTAGTAGAACTAAGGGCAAAATTATTGTTAACTATCACATGGGATGGGTGCAAATTCCACAGGTGGACAGCTGCAAATACTTGGGAGTGTACCTGGCATGTTATGCTGGATGGGACGAACAAGTAAATTCCACATCTAGGAATGCGTGGAAGGCATTACATTTCGTAATGAGAATATTGAAAAAGAGGAGCGCTAGGTCCAGGGAAATTGCCTACAAGGCCTTAGTGCGGCCGGTTATGGAATATGGAGTAGCATGCTGGGACCCGTATAGAGCTAACCAGATCAATCCATTAGAAAAAATACAGAAGAAGGCAATAAAATTCATAAAAAGAGGCAAGTATTTGGGCCTATAAAAGTATATGAGACTAAATGGGAGGAATTAAGAATTAGGCGTAAAAAACATAGGTTGGTAGCATTATTCAAAGCTAATGCTGGTGTAAAGGCATAGGTGGACGTTAGTGTAAGGTTAGATAATCCGGATTATTATGGACGAAACGATCATAGGTATAAAACTAAGGGTAGAAGATACAGAACCGACGTAGGAAAATTTTCTTTTGTTAATAGAACCATTGAAGAATGGAATGAATTGCCTGTGGCAGTCTTTCAGGGCTGTCCCCTGTCGCTGAAGAAATTTAGAAAAAATCTAGATGGTTTATAGTTTAACTTTTGAATTATAATGGTATATAACATGTAAATAGAGCAATTAGATATGTTTTAAGTGACTAAAGTTAAAATAATATCATGTTTGTATTGTTTATTGTGTTATCGTTGTAAATCTAGTATTTGTAATTTGATCTGTATTCTTAACTCTGCCACCGGGTGAATAAATACATACATACACTTAGAGGAGCAAAACGCTTTGTAAAAAAAGGGTAAGCAGTACCACTGAAATGGATGATTAATGTAAAAAGATTCGGGAACTCCTGAACGTTAGCCAGATGAGTCACCATCTAGGCTACCGAGGTTGGCTTGAGCCGGGGAAAGGAGAGTATCAGAGAAAAAGAATGGAGGAAGAGTAACATAAGCGTTAATGAATAACCAATTGAATTTAGGTGTTCTGCTAAAAGAAGAAAATAACATGAGGAAAGAAGATGGCAAAGTGTCTGTAAAAGAAGAGGGAGACAAATACATGAAGTTACCGAAAAAAGAAGTGTATAAACATCAACATTGTAATGCCTGTAACATAACGCTAGAAAAGTGGAGACTGTACCTGAAGAGAAGAAAGAGGAAGTCTTGATGAGGAAGAACATATATTATTTTGATGATGAAAGGGATAGCTATAAACTCACATGACTTTCCTTACACTGGACATAGAGACTTTGATTTGCTAAGTTTCTGACTGCTCTGTGTAGCAAACATAATCTGTACAGTGTTTGCCCAAACTGTCAATTAGATGTTGTGCCTCAAGCTTCCAAATTGAGTAAATGTGACAGCACACCTTTTGGCAAGCATCTTAAGTATATTTGTTTAGAAAACTAATTGTAAACATGTTTTAGGTAATGGATTTTCCAAAATGCTTCATATAAAGGGACGATTGAGACAGATACATTCTAGATAATCTATCGCTTTCTGCAGGATGGAGAGCCTACATAAATAAGTTTGGTATATAATGTTCTTCGTTTTTCTGTTATACTGTGCGAAGCACACGTTGGAGTCTTTTTCATTGGACCACAGGGAGCTACACGCATGTATTTCATATAAAATCATCACTTTGGACTTTCGGAAGGAATACAACACCAGAAAAAATTATAAAGCGTAATAAAGAAGGATGTGACAATGTATATTAAAGGACTATCAATATGTAATGCAGGTAATTGCAAGTTGCAAATCTAAATACAAATTAATTTGTTGATGGCTTTATGTATAGTATACCTTGGAATTATAAAACAATAACACACTGAATGGAAACACCGTTCCAACTAATTACTTCTATACAGTTTCTTGTTTATAGAGAAAGATTATATTGAAACAGAATGAATAAATTTACTTTTCCTGTTAAAGACGATAGCAAAACGATTTAGAGGGGAATAGAGCTCTAACGTTGGCTTCTGTAACCCTACTTAGATATTCTGCCTTGTCGTAGTGAGCAGCGCACTAGTAGTACGTATATAAACAACAGATGGCAGGACCAGTTTTTCATGCTATGGTTTAATAATAAGTAAGCAGAAACAGAGCGTATGGTGAAAAGTATCAATAAGGTTATACACTTATGATTGCTTTTTGATTCCAAAAATAGTTGCAAACTTAAAAAACAAAAATTACAGTAATTTAATAAATTGTAAAGAAACATATAGGTGTAAGTTGACCTTAAAGGCTGTATATTACGGTAAATTTGTTCTTGAATCGCCTTAATTTGCATGACAGCAGGTGTTTTATCCCAGAAATTTTTGGACCTGGATCAGAAATTGCGTCTGATCCAGCAAATTAAAAAAAAAAAAAAAAAAAAAAAAAAAAAAAAAAACTTAAAAACCTTCCACAAGTGTGGTAGTCTTGGGTTTTAGAACTACAAATAGACTGCGTACGCTCAGTGGTTAGACCACTTGGCTCTCACCAAGGCGGCCGGGATTTGATCCCAGGCGAGCGCAAAGTGAGATTGCTGGTGGTCATCACGGCGCTGGGACGGGTTTTCTCCGGGGTCTCATGTTTCCCCCGCCATCTAATTCAACTGGTGCTTCTTCATCTCATGTACCATTAGTGTCATCGCCTGCGGTGCCGTATGTAGTAAAAGCGGGCGTTATACCCTAAACATTTCATTTCATTTTAGACTGCTTACAACATGGTATCGCTATATTGACACACAGTGTTATTTATTATATGTAACGCTTAGTGCAGACCATTTTCTGAGCTAGATATGAAAACTTGATCGTTTAAAATAATAAAATATCTAAATATCTATTTCGAATTATAAAATGCGAATCTAATTTGGTGTGCCAATCAGATATGGTATCATCAATATAAATATTAAAAAGTGACGGTGAAATTGGACGCTCTTGTCTTACTCTTTGTTTATTGTTGCCATTAGATCTGTCTTCATTCCAGTTTCTATCATGATCTATCTTCTACATATGAACTTGTTGTTGTTGTCAAATTTTGGGGTATACCTTTCTGTTTTATAATACTCCATAATTTACTTCTATTTACGTTGTCAAAGGCCTTCTCGAAATCTAGAAATGCAATATAAGTCGGTACATTGAACTACCTGTGTCTTTCTATTAGCTGCTTAACAGTAAATATACAATCAGAACAAGATCTTACTTTTCTTAATACAGTTTGCGCTTCCATAATTATATTTTCCGTTATTATATTTAAATTACTTTTCAAAATAGATGCATAAATTTTTTAGCATCTATTTAAAATACTTATGCCTCCATAATTTTTACATCCATGACGATCACCTTTCGTATGCATTGGATATATTTTAGCTATTCTCCATTCTTTTGGAGTATGGCCGAACTTCAAACATATACATATTTATTAAGTCTAATAGTCGAATTTCAATTGAGTGGAGACATAACTAATTCATTATTATTATCACAATCTACTCCACGAGTTTTATTGTTTTTGAAGTTATCAATTCTAGATAATAACTCCAGGGGTTTTCTTATTTTTGAGGCTATTAATTGTAGACCATAATTCTTAAAATGAAATTGGATCTATATTTTCTTCTATTAATGTTCAGACAGTTTCCCCACTTTCGTCTTCCTCCGTCCATAAACCTTGAAAATAAAATATTAACTTATGTTCGGAAATTAAATTTAAATCCGAATGTCTTTGTCATCTCTATTAAAGAATTCTTACCTTGTCAGCCTTATACATCAAATTCCATGTCATTAATGTACTTTTCCCAAGAGATTCGTTTAATTTTCCGTCTTTCCATTTGGATAATAGCTCTTATTCTTTTGTATTCAATTAAATCCTCTTCAGTTTCAAACACTTCAAGTATAAATCTTTTTTTCAACGAGATTAGCTATATCATTCCAAATCTTTGGTGTTTTCCTTTTATAGATATCTTTTTCTTCTTGTTCCAAGTGATTCAGTGGCTGCCTGTATTATGGTCCTTTATCCTTCCATTCTCCACTGATGTCTTTAGGTGTAGTATTGTCTTTTAAACATATTTAAAACGTGCTTGATATATATTTCTAGTGGATTCATCCTGCAATAAATGAACTTTAAAAGCTTTAACGCTACCTGTGTTTTTATTTGTTCTTGTTCTACTCTTCTTCTATCTGGCAGGAATTGCTAGCTTTGTTTTTAGAAGGTAATGGTCTCATCCTCTAAATACTCTTGTATCGAGAACATTATTAGCACATTTATAATAAACATAATGTTATCATTTTAGTTAATTGATGGAAATTAATCATTTATCCACACTAGCCGTATATAGGCTAAGGATTTTGATAGATAGAGTCAACATGAAAAATTCAATGCCATGGCTGGGATTTGAACCACGGATCTCCTGGTTTCTGTCCAGTCGCTCTTAACCTTTGACCTACCATGGCCAACGTGCCTTCCTGACATTAATCTCTCCAGTTGACTCGTCAGGAAGGCACGTTGGCCATGGTAGCTCAAAGGTTAAGAGCGACAGGACGGAAACCAGGAGATCCGTGGTTCAAATCCCAGCCATGGCATTGAATTTTTCATGTTGACTCTATCTGTATAATGTTATCAGTTATACTTCTTTGGCCTATTGCACACCAGGTATATTTATGCACATCTCTGTAAGGCAAAAATGTATTTGTTAAGTTTAAATTGTTATTACTTACAAAATTAATTAAAAGCTTTCCATTATTATGTATAACTTATTCTCCATGAGCGCCCATTAATTTATAGCTATCATAAGAATCCAAACGTTATGCTGACTATTTAATGTAAGGGCCTTGATTTATCATATACTATTTACTACTTGGTCATTTTTTGGTTTCGCCAGTGTCAATATCTGTATTCCCATAAACCACTACGGCGCTTAAGCGGAAAATACAACAGCGAACGCAACTATTATTGTGCTAAGTTCTGCTTTCATATCTATATCTTCAAACTCGATGTCATTCTTTCTAATGAAAATAGCACTCCATTTCAATTTGACAACTATGTTTTTAACAATGTTGTTAGTTTATTAATCAATGCACTTTCCTAGAATGATGGCGATTTGTTAATGTTAAAAGCTAAGAGAAATTTGAGATCATGAAGGGGTTTTCTGTTGTAGCATACATTAATTCATATATTTAGTTTCCCTCAGTTGGCAATACTGAGTAAGTAGAGCTGCACTAGTCATAATAAATATATTTCAAGTTAATCTTTTATTCAGCATAACTTTTAATTATAAAAAATGTGCGATATTATATTTCAATTTATATTTTATTATGAAATAGTGCCACATCCTGACCATGGATGGATTTTGGATTCAGGTTTTCTAACGTTGTTCCAGGATGGACCGGGGAATAAACGTATGCTCAGATGGTAATCATGAACTCATGCTTGGCAGGAAAGGTTGGGATTCTTAGGGACTACAACGAAACAGAATTTAAATATGTTAAATTAAATGTATTAGTTTAAAAATAAAGCAAACAGAAACATTTCATGGGGCTCATAGAGGTCGAAGGTGAACCACCTCACACAAAATGCTCTTAGCTACTCATACAATATGTTCACTATACGAAAGCTGACTGGCTAAAGACACAGAATAAACTTCACACACACCGGGTTGCCAACCAAATTACATTGAATCTCGCTACCTGTTGAGCAAAATTTGTTATACATAAAGTAACAACAAACTTTTCTCTTTGAGGTGACAAATGGCCAAGACGATGGAATAATGGTGATTATGATACTGTTGTTTATTCCCTAATGAGCGTGTTAATATAATTAATAAATTAATAACTAATAACTACAAATAAGTGAAGGGTGATCTGCACTGGCTGCCTAAAATGGTTTACTAGTCATCACTGTCAGTAGATGCTACTGTCACTGTAGCACTCCTTGAAAAATTGTATATGCATTTTCCTAATTTATTTACAGGTCCATCAGATGTTGGATATGAGATACAGCAGTTGCCTGTTTTCTGAATGTAAATTTTTACCTCCTACTCTGCCGTGGCTCAGTGGTTAGACTGCTTGGCTCTCACCAAGGCGTCCCGGATTCGATCCCAGGCGACCGCAAAGTGAGATTTGTGGTGGACAACATGGCGCTGGGGCGGGTTTTCTCCGGGGCCTCCGGTTTCCCCCGCCATCTCATTCCACCGGTGCTCCATCTTCATCTCATGTATCATCAGTGTCACCGGCTGTGGTGCCGTATGTAGTAAAAGCGGGCGTTAAACACTAGACATTATCACCTTTCACTCTTACAAGAATAATCAGTGCCTTTTCTGAGAGGTATCTGTTAACAAACATAAATCCATGGTCACCGTTCCAGCAGCGGGCATTGCCATCCAAATGAGAGATTTTTCAACCCGATTTCCCTAAGAATATTTTTCTAACATTATTGTATTGGCTTTTAGCATAATTTTTATTATTAAAATTAACGACAAAAGCCGCTACATTGTCCCACTTTTTCGCATTCATCCGCTATGTCTCCAGAATGCTTAAATGACGCTACGCGTAGCGGAAATCCGATACGATTGGCATCACTGACACACTCACATTGCCACCAGAGAAGTTGACGTCACACGTAATTTGGCACAGGCCACCACTATAACTAATCAAAGGAGTCGCTCGTGTGACAAAAGTCTAGATGATTACTATTCGACGATCTGAACTTCCCAGATACATTCTCTCGCTACACTCGAGAATTCATCGGTTATGACAGACGTCGAAATCTCCCACCCGCCCTCCCTCCCTTCCTCCCTCCCTTTCTTTTTTTCTTTCACTTTCTCTCTTTTTCTCTTTCCCTGTCTGCTTTATGTTATTTTTCTTTCTTTGTTTTTCTTTACCCATATAGAAGGTAGAAAATATAATGCACTCTAGCCAAAAATATAAGTGGTTTCTTTGGAAAAAGGTCTTTAATTTCCGGAGAAGCATTGTATTCCACCCAAAAATTGTATTATGACATTACAACTAAAATGCATGCCCTTAATCTAAGAAAAGAAGAAAAAGATTTGTGTGTGTGTGAGAGAGAGAGAGAGAGAGAGAGAGAGAGAGAGAGAGAGAGAGAGAGAGAGAGAGAGAGAGAGAGAGAGAGAGAGAGAGAGAGAGAGAGATTGAGAGAGATGGGGGGGAATAGCCTGAGGCAAATAAAGGATAAATTCCAAACTTGGTATTTAAGTATCTTCTGAAGATGCGAAATTAAGATTTTCATAAAAATCCGCTTTTCGCGATTACCGTTTATATAGACAATTTTTTGAAAATTTTAGTTATCTCTAAAAAGGCTCTAGCGATTTGATTAAAACACGTCTTTAAGGTGATAAGGCACTGCCTATCCCCACAATGCTACTTCCCTGATTTTTGGATGCACATGACTAAGAACCTCCCTAATTGGAAGGCGAATGTTGGGGTGGTTTCTCCATTCTCTCCTCACATTTAGTAGCAGTAGTAAATAAAGCAGTATTCGATAACCCTTAGCCTCTCGCACCTCAGCTATCTAGCTTTTTGTGTTTCTCGTCTTTTAGATGATCCTCTAGGTTTCGTAGAGTATGACGGTACCGGACAGATGGCGCAGTTTCTTGCTCAAAGGTCAGTATACATCCCGTGGCTGCTTGATCAACAGTTTCTCCATGTCCCTTCCAAACAGCTGCAGCAGTGGGACGGTTTATCAAGCCTGAAGGTGTTTGGAATTTCCGCGCATATCTGTGACCCGTTTGCCTGAAAACTGATGTGGCACTCTCAGTTTATCCATTCCTGTTAAGAGGATGGTAACCAATAGTTCTATATAGGTGGCAGTCACCAATTTATTCCCTTTGTTGTATAACCTATACCTACTACCAAACTTATTCTCTTCATCACTTTTTTGCTCAATCATTTATTCATAAACTATGGGTTAAAAATGTTAATTTTGGTAAACACAGCCATGACAAAAAGCAGTGTTTTTCGCATCACAAAAGAATGCATCGTCGCGCTGCTAATCACTGTCCCAAGCGGCTATGAAATCTTGGGAAAGTCACTGCGGCTTGTTATTAGAAGTCCATTCAGTAATTTCTAAATCATACAAAAATTATTTGTATTATATTAATTATAATCAACCAGATTAGGTCAGTGCATGTCAGACTTAAGTAAACAGCGAGAGCAGCAAAACATCGATGCTCTTCTTTTTACTCATCTTGTTGTGGGATACTTTGGTAAGCTGTTTCCATAAAAATGGCATAGTAGTAAGAGAAGGAATAAAGTGTACTTAGAATTCCAAAAGAAGAGACTACAATTCGTAAGACAGTAATATAAATAATGGGTTGGCTCATAAGTCCTGGCGTTTCCTTTAAGTGCTAGTTTTGCGAGCTAAATAAAATGTTTTGACAACGCGTTTTGTTATTCGATAGATAACTATGTGCTCTAAAAATAGTATATCTGGTTTTTATATGATCATATTTTGCTAGTTCTTCTCAGACCAATAAAATGAAGTGAGAAGTTGACAGCAAAAAACATTTTCGAAGCGACATGACAAAGCTACACATACTGCTTGGTAGAGCATTGTCTTTTTAAGTTACGCTCTTCAAAAGACAGCTAGGCACACAGGCGCGCTCGTACACGCACACGCATACACACACGAGCGGCTGGCAGAAAAGACTTAAGAAATGCTGTTTTTTCCTTTTTTTTTTTTTTTTTAGATTCACTGAATCTCAAAGCATGCATTTCGGATAAAATCTCATATCAAATTCCTGGCCGGGATGGAACCATATCTACTTATTACACGTAGTGCAGAAAGTACAATTTATACGTTCCAATGATAAGTGGAATGCGTATGTATACATTGTACTTTGTTGATACACCGGTGTAAAGATAAACTTTATTTATGTGCACACATTTCTAAAATAAGGATGTGGCAGGACGGATCATGTGAACCATGTGAAAAATAAAACAACGTAAATAATATCAGTAAACAGGTGACATCTTAATCAACTACAGAAGGTGCTTTAAATGACTGAATTTTATTTGTGATTATGGCATGAACACTTGGGATCCAGTGTATATGAGGACGCGAAGAGGCTGTTTGATTTAAACACTCCTGCAATCCTGGCAACAATGTTTAGGATGCGCGAGGCCCGTTTGAGTAACGTTCATAGAATCATTAAGCCCCTTATTGTAGATCAGAGTCATCTCTGTACTCCACAGTTATGTACAAGGCCACTATTTATTTGTATATTTCCGCTTGACGATAGCATACAGTTTAATGCTGTTCAGTATGAAACCAGTAAACACTATGATACCATGAACACTATTGTTGGCTCTAGGGATGGCAAAGGACTGCTGTGCAGCAACAATAAAACTCAAAATATTATAAATATTTCACCTTATAATATTTCAATTCTTATTTTAAAATTATCTGCTGACAGTACTAATTCCCCTTTACATTTCAAGGGCACCAGCTTGTAAACAAACGCGTTCCTGGAGATATGTTTATGAAGAGAGTATGTTCACCAGACATCGGATCCCGTACACCTTAGCAATCAATGTAGGCGCACAGATACTGTACAAGGTCAGGCGCGACATCAGCAAACGTCCGTGTCAACAACCATGTGCATTCGTAAATTGTCAAATATCAATTTTCTGTGCCGCTCAAGGAAACAATATAAAAATATTGAGAGAAAGTTCGTTCAATGTCACGTGACGTTAATGGTGCATATGAGTAGTAAAATCATTTACTTATGTTTGTCCAAGACTTAGTTTATTTCTTATATTACACAACACTGAAAAATCAGTATTTTTGTGTTGAAAACTGGGCAATTCATTTTTTGTTCGTTTGGTAGCTGGTGCATTCTCTATATTTTTAATTTTTGCAGACAGCTCCTCGACTTCTTTTAGACAGCTCGAAACTACATTCAAGCTGTTTAATGGCTGTTTATATTAACCAAAACTCTTGATTTATGAAATGGAGATTGTCCAATAGTTGCTGTGAAAGTAATGCTATTAACATAATATGTCAAACACCTTGCATTTCCTGGAAGGCAGATCTACCTGCGTGGGGAGCAGTAGTTGTAATGAAACTAAAGCTACGCGTTGCAAACCGGACTATCCCTGCGTGATTTCCCCGGGACTAACGTCAGCAGTTATATCCCGCGAGATTCGTAAACTTTATATCCCTTTATAAATGAAATGAAATATGTAGTGTTTAACGCCCGTTTTTACTACATACGGCACCGTAGGCGATGACACTGATGGTATATGAGATGAACATGGAGCACCGGTGGAATGAAATGGTGGGGGAAACCGGAGATCCTGGAGAAAACCCACCCCAGCGCCGTGTTGTCCACCACGAATCTCACTTTGCGGTCGCCTGGGATCGAACCCGGGCCGCCTTGGTGAGAGCCAAGCGGTCTAACCACTGAGCCACGGCGCGGCCCATCCCTTTATAGGTGTACGGGCTCCGATATCTGATGATCACATAGTACCATCTGTTTACTAAGAGCCTTCTACAGAGCGGAATGGCTCAGGCGGTTTCGTCTGTGGTCCGCATTCGGGAGCCCCAGGTTTGATTTCCTTAGCCGACCTGACCCATTTTTCGGGTGATTTCCTGGGTCGCCAGGCGAATGCTGGGTAGGTTAGCTATATCCCCCGAATTTCCTGTCACTCCATTTCATCTCCACTATCATTTTAGATCATCTTCTCATCTGGTAGTCACTTTTAGGATAGAAGTGCCAGCGGGTGTCTCAGCGCTAACGTGACTCCTTGAGTTGGCCGCGCTCTCTCCCTTCTGGACTCACCTTCCTCCCCGGGATGCCGCACTTGCGGCTTAGGTACAATAAAATGGAGGTTTCTGTGCCAAATTCCCTCCGTTGTAATTCTAAACTTAATCATATATACAAGATATTTTTGCTGCACAAACCCAGAAAGTCTCTTTCACAAATTCATGCAGCATTTCTTTGGAAAATAGTAACCTAAATAATACATGACAATTATATTTCACAAGGTTTTTATATCTGCAATAATGTTTTGGCAGCATACTTCTTCATATCTCCCTACGTATCTTTACTCATACTTACTATTCACATGGATCATTAGCTATAATGGAAGCCGGAAGCCAGAAGGTGACGAATGCTTGTTCTACTTCCATAAGTAAAATATCAATCAAGTATGTTGGGCTAACCTCACAAACATGTAAGGGAAATATGAGTTCAAAGTGTAGGCCCGTTATGAATGCAGCGAATATGAGCTCAAATTATCAGTTATGAAGGTACAACATATTGTATCTAATAATCACATGAGGTTCTGAGGCCGTAAAATAAATTTGCAAACATTGATTAAGATCCAAACCGGAGAGATGTTTTAGACTATTACAGGCCCCCCTTAAAATAAACTAAAAGAGAAATAAATAATTCTCACAACATAGCATAATAGAAGTCATTTGTTGTTACGTTCTGTTTCAGAAATCACTGCAAAGCCATGTGTTGCATCAATAGTACCAAAAGCTTATTTAAAAAAGTCAATTTTTCCATTAATCAACACAGATGTAAACGGTCTAGAAGAACAATATTTCTCATTAATAAAATTAAAAGCACTGGCTTGATTAAGTCTTAAAGCTGCCATTCCGTTTTAAACCTCCCACCAGCGGAAATAAACGGTGGGCCATATTCACTGCACAAATACGCGATTACATATATCCCGGAAGTGTAACTATCGGATTGTTATCACATTCCTGGATGTAGTTAGGCGTTTTGGTCGATATCTATGACAATATCGTATTTCCATAATGTGAAGGTGTCAAACTAATATTGCTTAAAATTAAGTTCAGATCGAAGCTAACAAAACTTCTGCCTTGGAGTTGAACAGCTGCTGTGGCGTAGTGGATACTTACTTCATTTATTAGTTGTTATTCTGACTGTGGGTTCGTAGAATTAAAAGTCCAATTTTCAGAAATTCAAAATGTTTCTATTTCCGTAGAAATACACTTAGGTCAACCCTTACAGTGGGAGAAGTACGTCACATACACAATTACAATCTTCTAGTTCGTCTGCCACACCCACAAACAAAGAGTTCAAAATACAGCCGCACGATTATCAAGCTCCATTTCGACTCTGCCACACTGGAAATCGCGGCTCCTTTTTATATACATCTTCATGGTTCAAGAAGAAAATCGAATGTTCTGTAAGACAGCACCAGACAAAACACGAACGTTCCAGACACCTAAGTTTATCTGTTTCGTCATGCCTTTATCTCCGCGATATCTTTATCTGTTTGAGGAAGCTTTGTCTCCGTGCTACACTATCCCTAACTTATCTTCCCGCGCCTAACCCTTTGTGCGTGCCGCCGTCAGTCCCAACATTATGAAACAGATACAGCGTGTAATAGATACAAGGTGTGTTCAAGTTATAACACCTATTTTTCTTTGAGGATGTAACAGTTCCCTTTGGTGATAAACATAAAGTCGCTTAATATATGTTCTATCAAAATAATATTAGGTTAGCATAGATATTCTACACTGATTATTGCATCGAAAGTAAATACATAGCTATTACAGAAGAAACTGGAATATGAGGTCCCTCAAGGTTGAGAACATACGGTCGGTCGGCTTTCTTTTACAACAGGTCCACCCCTAGGAAAACAATGCCTCCGAACCATGTGGAAGGGCGGTTTGCTGTCCTGCACTTTCTCTTTCATGCCAATACGTACGTGATCGGTACAATAGAGTCTTAGATTATCCGAATTCCTAAAATTTTGCAGCGTACGTGCCTCGGAATTAAATAAGTGGACCCTGTGGGAAACTCCATATCAACGTTTGGTCATGCGTACATACAAAATTCGTACGATGGTTAAAACTCAAAATTGAAACCAACCAATTACAGTTTAGAACTTACACACGTGATTCACACAAAAATACAAAATGTAACGATAGTGATGGAGATCCAGGAGATAGTGGATCCGTGATTTTGATAGTTGAGACGTTCTCGGTCGGTCGGGCGCAGTGGAACCACGCCGTACATACCAGCGTGGTAGGAATACACTGAACACATAACACGTGCAAAGAACTCTTTCTTTACCGTCAAAAACAACACATGAGTCTACAAACAGCGACTTTGCAGGTGGCGATTGAGGTATCTAAATACTGTAGCGAATAAATTGATCATGGTGTTTTCTTCGTTGATCATACCACATCCAGTCAGGACGTATCCCACACCCTAAAACAAAGAAGAGAGTCCATGCCGAGCGAACCCTGAGGAAAACCCCGACCTGTCCAGGAAACCTCCCCCATCCGTAACCCTCACCCGTCATCTTCCCTATTTTATGAGGTGTTGAGTACTGCTAGGACTCAACCAGGTTCCTAACGGGCAAGGAACGCCTCAAGGACTGAAACCAAATGGGAACTTCTGTTTTTTTTTTTTCTTTTTTAAAATACACGTGGACAATTTTCATGCGTGACAGAGATGGCAGCGCTGTACAGTTCAAAGAACTCTAGTGGCAGCGACGAAAGTTAGGACTGTTTGATACTTAAAATGGAGAAGTTTTTATTGCAGGAACAGCATGTAATCATTCGTTTTCTCCATTTTCGTGGTGTGACAGCTATTAAAATTCATCGCCAAGTTGAGTGAGGCATGTGGTGACGGTACCACGGATGAGTAATGTGCGTTCCTGGGTGCGACAGTTCAATGAAGGCAGAACACTTTTTGCATTTTGAGATCTTCCAGCAGGATTGGAAATGCCAAATTTGGATACTTTGTCTGCAGCGCTCAATTGGCGATCCTCCAAAACATGTTTCTCCACTCGTGGATCCTGTCGCCAGACCGGCTGGTTGAGGCCGTGACTGTCCTGCTTTGTTGTCACACGATGTTCAGCCTTGATTGAGCTGTGCCACCCAGAAGCGCATTTTAGACACATCCAAAGTACCATCATCACATGCTTCACTCAATTGGCGATGAATTTCGGTAGGTGTCACACCACGAAAATGGATAAAACATGACACGCTGTTCTTGCAATGAAAACATCATCATTTTAAGTATCAAAAACAGTCTTAACTCTCGTCGCTGCCATTAGAGTTCTGCTATCTGTCACCCATTCATATAAAGTCCACGTGTACTTAAAAAACAGAAGTTCTGATCTGGTTCCAGCTCTGAAAAAATAGGTGTTATAACTTGAACGCACCTCGTATAAGGAAATATAAATAATGGTAGCATAAAATTATGTCACCAACATTAAAAGGTAGTTTATATCATAAGAAGTCACACTGTTTGACCAAGGAAACCAATGCTATCCATTCCAAACATGATTGTGGAGTAACTTAATTTTTGACAAATATACACACTGCCAATCAGTAAGTCCTTGCTATAATAAATAATGCATTAATAAAATGTGTTACCATTCTTTGTATTGAAAAAACGAAATATATCACTCCGAATACTTAATTATTATGGCCGTCTGTTATATGCACCAGTTATTTAGAAATGCCCGGACTTCGAAAATCACTTCAAAATTTAAACAGCTATAAACTTAATATTTGAGATGGGATTAAAGAGACAAGGAGTCACATACTGGCCAATAAATGCAGATTGGTTTTCCTTATTTCCCCTTCCTGTGTATTTTCTCTCTGGAGTTCACCGTCGTCAAGGGTGTACTGTATTTCTGAATAAAATTTCCATAATTTTACTCACACAGCTATAATAATTTTTAAACCATAAATATTGGTATTATAACTACATAACAAATATAGCCAATTCAATGTCATTTTGAAAGCTAGAAGTGTTTTTCTCTTAGATCTGTAAAATGTGTAACTATTAGAAATATAAGAGCAGGCCCATGTTCCCTTTATAATTACGGGAAGATGTTTAGGAAGTTTAAACTAGTCCTATTACTGATAAGAAATATAAGGATGCCCTATGGTGATCTAGGGAACTTCAGATAAGTAACAACACACTTCGGAGAATTCCAAGAAAACATTTTCGTCTGCTTCATATGAATTGCAGTCAAACGTTCACACACCAAGAAAGTGAAAAGAGAGACAGATGTGATTTTATTTTATATGTTTTAGCAGAGATTCAAATTACTAATGTTTTGTTGGCACACGCACTACCCCCTCCCTCCCTCCCTCCCTCCCTCTCTCTCTCTCTCTCTGTCTCTGACGAAGCGCATTTTGCCCTTATAAATAAATAAACTCAAAATATATATTTTGCTCAAAAATGGCCCTGAAATTAAAATTCAAGACGGTCTTCAACATTCAAGAGTTACTTTAGCATTGTTGCTCAATAGGCAATTCATCATTGGCCCTTATTTCTTCGTAGAACACAGCAATGAAATAAAAGACTTACTGTAAAGGACGGGTGCTACTGTGGCAATTCACTAAACTTCGGCATCCCTAGACTGAGGAATTACAAGGAAACGACAGAAAACATCTTCATGTAAGATGGCACTCCGCCCCTTAACTGCATCCTTGAACAACAATTATCCAGATCTGTGGCAATCTTATCATTAAGAGACTTCGGCAATCGTTACACTGAAGAATGAGCTTCCTGAAACATCCAACCACACGAAAGCAACTAAAACGTATCTCGCAAGCAAATACTAGCAAATGCTACAGAACATTTTCTGAAAAATGTTGCGCAGTCAGTGATGTAGTCGCGGAAAGACTTGTTAATTGTACAAGTGAGCGGAGGGCATCCTCCCAATATTTTATGAAACCCAATTGTGTTGCCAGTATGCGAGTTCATTTGCTTTGATCTGAAACAATATTACGTTTATAAGGTTTAAAGTTTCAAGAGCCTACATATTAACCATTTAGTGGACTATCATATTTAGTTATCAATAAATATAAAGCATGTTCATGAAGGTAGGAGGTTTAATACTAATAGCTTTATTTTATAGAGCAGCATATGTGTTTGGCCCATAACAAAATTGTATATCCCAAAATTCATTCAAAGTAGGAACAATAAGAGACCAACTGCTTAACAATGTATATGATGTAATGCAGAGCTTTTTAATGACGTAGTGCAAAAGCAAGGTTGTGTTATTCGATAGGCGAACAAAACTGAAGCGAAATAATGGAGTATAAGTTTGCATTAAGAAAAAAAATGATGAAAATTAGCACGCAAGTAACACCGCAGATGACTGAATGTTTCTCCAATTCCTCCTAGACACATCTAAGCAAATCATCCATCATCCGCTCCACCACCTCATTTTGCTTTGTGCAAGATATCTATATTCTCTAGTGATAGCTATAAACAGTATCATTTAAATATTCTGCCAAAACACAGGCAGGGTTGGAGGTCTGTGGAAGGCCAGTCCAAAATTGCCAATTCCTGTTACTCGATACGCTTGATGCAATTAATGTAGTGGCGTCCAGTTACAAAAAATATACATACACTTCCGAGCTGCTCATTTCACAACGCCTACATTTACCTTGTGTGTCTCGCATGTGTTCCAAAGGGGCACGAGGGTTCTCTGTAGTCGAGATTCTAACATGGAATTTTACTTTCCTTCCAGGCGAAGCGTTGCCTCTAGACACTAGCTTGTCGGTCAATCTGTTCTCTAACACGTTCTGCGTTTTAATGCAGATGAGGCGTCTGCTATTTGTCTGCAAAGGCTGTACTTTGGTTGGCTTTAAAAACCCGCCCTTTCTCGAATGTGGCATGGAATAGTTTGTATGACTAAGATTTCGACTATCACAAGTTATTGACTTCTTTAGAATATGGTAAAATTAAAATGAAATGTGTAGTGTTTAGCGCCCGCTTTTACTATATGCGGCAAGTGATGATACTTGAGATGATGGAGCACGGGGGAATGAGATGGCGCGGGACACAGGAGATCCCGGAGAAAACACAGCGACCTGTTGTCTACCACAAATCTCACTTTGCGGTCCCTTGGGATTGAACCCGGGCTGCCTTGGTGAGAGTAGAATATGGTACCGAGCATAGAGAGGGTCCTTCGAGATTTGCGGATGACACGTATAGTCGCACTGTACTCATGACTTGAAAATTCTACACCCCAATGAAAAGTGATTGGATCATATTTTAAAGCAGTGCTCCCCATTGGGGCTTTGCGTGAATACCATCTTAAAAGAATGCATGCTCTTACTTCGAGGTCACCATTCTCAACAATGAACACAAACAGGCAGTAACACTTCCAGCAGTAGTAGAAAAAGCATGGGCACGCCAAGCTCGCAAAGAAATTGCCAGGCATTAAAACGATAACAAAAGGAAATTAGACTTATCTGCTATCAAACCTTACGTTGTGAATATTATACCAGTTCTCATCCATCATACAGTCTGGTGGCGTTTCCGAATAATCCAGAGACCGTATTTTACCTGCCGTCACAGACGCGTGGTTGCAAAACCATATACGAAATGTGTAGTGTTGAACGCCCGCTTTTAATTTGTGCGTTACTGCAGGTGGTCACACTGATGATAAATGGGATGATACAGCAACGGTGGAATGAGATGTTGCGGGAAACTGGAGATCCCGAAGAAAATCCGCTCCAACACCGTTTTGTCTAACACCAATCTCACTTTGTGGTCGCCTGGGATAGAACCCGGGCCGCTTTGGTGAGAATCGAGCGGTCTACCTACTCAGCAACCGCGCGGCCTCTAGCTAGTTGCCTATTACTGCCTGTAAAGGTGATCTATCATTTTATAGCTCTTTTTTTTTTTAGTTTAACGTTATTTAGACCTGCAAATCATAGCGTAAATGAATGAAATGGTTCTCAAACAAGACCGGGTACCTTACAGCTTAAGAGGTACCTGCCACCGTCTTCTCTGGATAAAGGAAACCCACAGTTGAAAGAAAAAGTTATATCCCATTAACTTAACCTAATATACCGAACCGTGACCTTTTGAATGAGAGGTAAACAAGGCTATATCTACACCACAGTGGTCTGTGTATGTAATTCTAGTAACAAAGAGAAAAAACTTTAGTTACAATTATATCTTTTTCACAATCCTTTATGGCAGCTTTTCTTTCGGTTAGCTTTTACAGCTATAACTTGCTTTTACATTTAAAACATTGGAATCATAATTTGTGTACTAGGTTTCTCCTTGGAAGGGGATTATATATCGTAAGTATATGAACAAAAGGAGGTTGTTACAGGACGTGTTCATTTTGTTTTATTTTTCCTGATGAAAAAGAAAAAGAGATATAAAGATGAAATTAAATGCAATTTTTCCGTTATGCCTTCAACCGTAAGTTACTCATAACTTAAGTCTTCTTACCACAAAACTAACAGTGCTCATTGGGTTTAAGGTATTAGCCAAGTTATATTAGGTGATAGT
This sequence comes from Mantis religiosa, assembly GCA_030765055.1. Lineage (NCBI taxonomy): Eukaryota > Metazoa > Arthropoda > Insecta > Mantodea > Mantidae > Mantis > Mantis religiosa. The sequence continues at coordinate 230,113,581 of CM060950.1, forward strand.
ATATTTAAATTGGCAAATATTTGAATTTTCTAGTGAAAATACGTTACTTTTCTACTTGTCTCGAAAAAGAAGACAGTACACAAATATAGTTATGTAGTTGGATCTAGCCGAAAGCAAAACTAGCGTTTTTATTCCTTACATCAAGCACGGAAGGTGATAAATCAGTCCAGTTCATGTAATTTTATCCACGAACAGCAATTTCTCAATATTACGCCCTCCCCCAACGTATGTAAACAGCACATTTGCCAGCTTGATGCATTTACGTACACCTCCTGCAGAAACGTCTTGCAGAGGAACCTGGAACTTCTCTCAATTTGTCGAATGTAATGTTGCAGACCTCGTGCTAGCCACTTCTCGGTGCTGCTGTGATTACTAGATTAGTTGAGGTATATGTGTAATTTTGGGAGAGGAGTTCAAAGCTGTGATGTATGGGTTTCCGTACTGTTTGTAATTTCTAGAATATTAAATTAGTGCTAGTCGTTTGAGTAGGTCGTTACAACTGACTATTTCTTAAAAATATTACATGTGACGTCCTTGGAGGACGATAAAGTTTAATATCTAGTTTCTTATTTAACCCCTTTAACTTTTGAGTAATACTGTTGACACACAAACAGGGATATTTTCAGAAAAAAAAAAATATGTTTATTTATTCAGCGAGCTTTAAAACCTATATTTCCGATAAATTCATAGCATTTAATTTTCTTATTTAGTGCAATACTTGTTCACTTATTTAATACTCTTACGTGCTTCAGTTATGAAATATGAAATTAAATACGAAAATAGCTGTGTGTGCCACAGTTTAAACAGTGATTTACATTTCATGCTGTAGAATATGCTCTGAAGTTTAGTTTCGTTGATTAACAAGTATTAATATTGCAGTTTGAAACACTTGTTAACTTTACAAATCCCAAAAATATTGTTGTTTTTTTATATTTCTTATTTTAAATTTATTTTAAAAGTATCTAAAAAGACATGATTAGAAGCAACTGAAAGCGATAGTAAAGTAAACTTCTTTACCTGTTGAGCGGAACGAAAATGTGTAATAAGGTGTTAGATATGTAAAATAACTAATTATAATTCGTTCTAACGATGTAACTAAAAGCTTAAAATTATTTGAAATCATTGTTGAATTTTGGTTTGATTAAACTAAGCGTTGAAAGAAATATCATAAGCATAACCAAATACAGTATGATAGAATTGGCCTTTAGGTATAACGTGACCAATAGGAAAAGGCTTAATTGCATTGATGACAATAAAAGTAATCTTCATTGAGGAAAGTAGCTTCACTTAGTGTCGGGACAGGAAACGTGCAAGACATATTCTTACAAATCTTTGAAAGGTTTTCTATGTTGAGATGTGAGAAGGTAAATGTCTTACTTTGCGTCAAGATGCGGTAGAGGATGGACGTAAATGACTTCCTTTCGTAAGGGCTAGCATATAATGTGAATTAATGGTGAAACAACATTTTGATCAATGTTGTCTAAAGAAAAAGGCGTAGAGAGAATTATCTATTTATGTAACGACGTGTATAGTAAACTATATAAAAAGTATTTAAAATTAAATCGTTTTGATTTATAAGGAAGCTCAAATTATTTATTCATTGAATAGAACATCGATTATTTAGACTTGTGCTCGAGACAGGCCAGAGTGCATGCATTGTTAGCAGCTACTAGGAACGTCAGGAGAAGTTGTTACCACCAAAAACATCGAACTCGGAAGGTTGAGATCTGGACATCGGCTCAATCTGAGGCATCAGTTTCATCTTATCCCACCACGAGGAGTTAGGTTCATCCCAGAGATATTGAACTCCGTTCCAAGTTTGCGTGCATAACGCAAATATAATTCATAAATGACTGACTAGAAAACTGCACATTTGCTTTAACAGGGAATTTTCACTACTGCGGGCATCATCTCCAAAAGACCCGGATATATACGTTCCACTTAAATGCGTTCTATACTAATGAAACAGCTGGTTTATTAAAACAAATTTGTAAAGAAAGAGAAACAAATGTAACGGCTACACTCTCAGCTCTGCTGGTGCAGGCTTAAAGCACCAATGCCCTTCTCTGCTACTCCATACCGATGACCAAGAGTCATCTAAGAAGTGATATAGGACATCATTCAATAGTAGTCAAAAACTATTTGAAACTTGGATAAGCAATACAATAATACTAAGCATGAAACAACCTACTCTTTCATGCGTTTTTCTCAAGTTAGAAAGTGCTGAATAACTTCTTACTTGGAGTCCAAACCAAACGGTACAAGTGTACTTTGCTAGTGTACAATCTCCAAATGCAGGTATCCAAAATAATGATGGAAGTAACGCCACACGGCAGAGTACAAACGGTCAGATGACCGATACCATTACACTGCATTCCGAGAGTGACAATTTATCCGAGGATTTTGTGTTTCTTTTTGTATAATATAGCAAAATATAAGTTCATCAGCTATTTTACATTAGGTACATACCAAAGCTAACATTCAGATTCCTCAACCCGCGCCTAACTCGGTTGGATGTAATGTTTATTTCCAACTAACCAAAACAATCATCTTAATGTAGAACAAGGTAAAACTTATGTTAGCATAAGATTGTGTGTTAATTTTACGTGATTGTTTGTTCTTATATTAAATGTACTTGGGAGAATGAACGCACTGTTTAGTACCGAATGGAAGAAAGCCTCAGAAAATGTTTACCACCGCAAATGTTTCTCTTTATATGTGACTTATAGGTAAACATAACAATGAAAAGCAGTATCTATCAATAACGTCATTTGAATAATCTATAATTAATAGTTTTTGTACTGAGAATAAGTATTATCACATTTGTATGTTTTCATGGTAGCTCAGTGGCTAGAGCACCGGATGAAGACCTGGAGATCGGTGGTTCCAATCCCGACTATGACATTGTATTTTCCACTCAAGTTTCTGCCTGTCCAAAACTTGTACACGCTAGCGTAAAGGAACAATTAATTTCTATTAATTGACGTAATAGTGGTTTAAACTGTGAAGTCAAAAACGTAAAGGAGTTACAGCATTCTATGTCCCATTAAGGGTATTGCCTCATGTGTATACGAGATATTTTGTCGTTCATCGGAGAAAGTAGGGGTCAGTTAAGTATTTAATATCATCCTAGCATCTTTCCATGGTTGAAATTCTGCCTATGGTATTCAATTTTTAGTCTGGCTCTAATCGTCAAAGTATTATCATTTTGGTTAATATGGATCATTACAATGCATATTTGCTCGTCCCATATGACTTAACGTTGGAGGACGTAAAATTACAAAAAATGCATATTTGCATACATTTAAAACAATAAATATCTAGTAGAGATAAGGGTGCACAAAGCCACTAATTAATCACTTAATGCAATATCCGCAGTTGTGTAGTACGCATAATTACCCTAGGGGCTTTATGCATTTGAAATAAAAAATAAGAATAAAAAGGTGTCCTCGAAACATGGATAACTAATCATTTTAGGTTTTGCAACGGAAAGATATCGCTAACGCAGGTCAGAAATGTGACGCGGCATCCACTTTGTGTTAAGCTGTTATCTACACACCAATCGAATAGTTTTTCATTGTCAATTATATCAGCTGCAAGAACAGCGCAAACCTTAAGTCGGTTGGTCAGTTGTATTTATGCTATGTTTACGGTTTACTCAGAGAGTATTTAGAAGGTAACTAGAGTCGTAGAAAGCTTCATACATTCGAGGCCTAATATCGTGACTATTCTGCGTAATTCCAATTACAGATTTGCACCCCAGAAATTTAAACAGGAATATTCGACCTGTGAACCGTTTCTCTAAACAGCTGACGATATGTCAGCAACATATAGAATTACCCAACTGACTGCACTTTTTCACGGTAAAGTCAAGGTGTTGAAAAATGCTACAATCTCGTATATAACGTGCCTTACTACTGTTACACATGTTACCTATTGTTAGGTGGATCAATACTAATTATTATTGCTCATTGATTATCACTGATGGACCAGCGTGTTTAAATTAGTTGCTAAGGTCAAGCCAGACAATCGGAGACTCGTCTTACAAAATTCCAGTTGTGACATTTGAGTTGTTAATTTTAGTTCTATATTTACATTTTAACTCTCGCTCAAGCTTATGTGGAAGTGTAATTAACTATATATACTAGACATTTTCGACTGGCCGCGATGACACCAGATCATGTGTCTTATTGAGAAACGAGAGAAGGTAGGAATAGTGGAGGTATTTGTATTGGGTATTATTGAGTAGATACGAGAACGAGCACCAGGAATATACATACTGCATATTCAGTGGGCTATAGTACCGAGGATGGTCCTTTTGTTTAGGAAAAGTTGTTCCGCTATATAAGTTTCTAGGCATTAAGTTTAGTGGGTTTCAAAAAAAAAATCAGTAATGGTACAGCCTGCCCATTATGACAGTATCAAAGGGAGGCATTTGAACTTGAATGCACGATAATTTTACTTTGAATTTCAAACTCAACTAGGTAACTCTAATAGGTGTAAAATACCCTATTGTTAGTTAAGTTCAGAGGTTCTATACCCATTAGTCCCGGACACGTAGGACCAAGGACCCGAGCCTCCTTCTACCCGGGAGCGATGCATACTCCAGGGCTCTTTCCATAGGGAGTCTTTCCTGGAGTCTACAAAGCCCCCCCCCCACTGAACACAACGTCAAGACGGGTGGAAGTGGATACGCCACTTACGCGCGTCAATCCCACAGGAAAGACTACCGAAAACCTCGGTGGGGCCACCTGGTGATCTAGCACACCTTCTACTAGCTCTGCAGGCTAGTACCCGGGATTTATTAGGCAACCCTCTATCCCCTCCGGGCGGCTGTAGATTGGCCGGAGGTACCCAATTCCATGTGGGTGTCGGGAACACACTGCCTCCTCGAGTCCAACCCAATCCGAACAGCTCCCCGACGGGAGGGGCTCGGCAGTTCGGCCCGAGGTTCCTCTAGTAACGTCGGAAGTACCACGATTGCTAAGGGTCCCGCAGTGCTTGCACCTGGGGTAACACTGTGCTCTTACCAACTTGTCATGCTAATACATTAATCACCATTTAATTAAAATCAGAATTTTCATGTCCTAAACGTTTGCCAAATTAGAAGCTTAAGCTAAATTAAATGCATAGTTTACGGTATATAAAGATAAATTAAATTTCGAACATTTATAGATCTGAGCTTATCAATACCCAAACTGGAATTTGACATTAAAATTGCAGCTAAATGAAAGTATTTCAGTTAATAGCCGATTGTTACATCCTACTATCATGTCAAAAACTTACAGGAGAATATCTCAGTTTGTAAAGCTCGGAATTGCAATAGGTATAAAAATTGCTTACAGCAACATATTTTGACGAGTATATTTGAAAAATCATTGTGATAATTTTGACACCCCAGTGCTTTCATATACCCAGACATTAGATTTACACCCTGCCTCAAAAATACAAGTTTGCACCGTCTGCTTTCTATGATTCCAAGCCTTTCTAGAATAACGGAGTCGTCCTAAGACATTACTGCACACTCCATTGAAAAGAACTGATGTATAATAATTGATCAAAAATACTTTTTTCAGCTAATCCAGTTCCAATGTTTCCCACGTTTCATTCACTTCAAATCGAGAGGAATATAATCTTCAAAAGTGTGTAGTAAAGTTATGTAAAGAAGTAATTATTTCTATTAGAACTTCAACTTTATAAACCGTCTTTCCTGGGATCTAACTTTTGCTATTATTTTAAGAATTCAAGTGTTCAGGTTTGATCAAAAATAAAGATCTCTGAAGTAGTCTACCATTTATAACCATTTGTAAATTAGAACCGACCAGACAGTAAACCTTATCGCAATAGCATCAAAATACGATATAATCATATCTCGATTGAAGTTTGTGTACTGGAATATCTCAGGATGTCAACTACCACTGTGAGAAGCTAGAAGTGAATTTCAGATGCAAATCTTCAGCGAGAAGTATTACTGCGTTATAATCTTCCTTCTCAAACGATCTTGTTGGTACCTATTCTACTGGCATCTCTCCATGAAATATGTCAGAATCACTCCATCATTATCGTTCCATTCGGATTGAAAGCGCATAAATTCATTCTTCCGGAAGCATATCAATGTAGGATGATGGATGTGGTCTTAACGTTATTTCTTTATTCAGATCTTTAACAACGGACACTTTCTTACAGCATTATTCGACTCTTTAAGATCCTTCAAAAGGCTTAAAGGTCTTCCTGGAAGCAAAAGGAAAATATTATATAACGTCGTACTATTTCACAGCTGGAGAGTGTACTTATAATATTATTCGCTTCCAGTCTTGGTTCATTTGCACTCTTCGGTTTCAAAATCTGAAAGCATTGAAACTGCATTCTGCAATTTAGAGAAGGTAGTCCCAATTGCTTTGAGCATTCTAATGATAGTTTTAGATGGTGTTCATATTTCAATAATTATGTTGGCAATATGCCAAGAAAGAAATCCGAAAGGAAAAAGCGGAGTGAGTGTTTTTTCTCACAATCATTTTCTTTTGGTTTTAGCATCTCTTTTGATTGCGCAACACTTATTTTCGCATCTAACTAAAGTACATACGTTCAACGTTTCCGAGTTTACGATGCAGTTTGAAAGTTTACATGCTAGTAATATCCAAGTATGGCTGCCCCTCCATCGGGCGGTCAGACCAGAATTTTAGAGGGAAAGTTAAGGGATACAAAGTCTTGAATTGTTAACGTTTCCAATTCCCTTTCGCACTCAACAGCTGTAGCCTGGAGAACTTGTTTTTTTTTTTTTTTTTTTTTTTTTTGCTCCCTCAGATTTTGCATCTGCCATCGACTACAGAATCTAACTTTCATTTCAAATGGTGAAAATCATACGTATTGCACTCACATGATTTTTCTATTTTCTTATTTTCTTAATTATGCTAGTTGTTAATAACAAGATAATTTCAATTTACATTGACATATTTTGTGATAAGGTACTTAGGTAAAGCAGTTGTCCGATTTTTGATAGCGTATCGTTATGTAATACCTTAGAATGCCTTTCCCACGAGGAAAAGATTCTGCTTTATCAGTAGACAAAAATTGAAAATGCAAACAATATCAAGTAATATCTCGGAAAAAGTTATCACAGAAGTTTCTCTTCGGCATTAATTGTCTTTAGTATGGTAGGACTTTTTATATCTTACAATTTACAGGTTACATATACAGGTGCTAGTTTTACTGTGCCAAATTTTCCGGTGATCCCATCCAAAATCAAAATAGTAAAAAGGAAACGTTATTTAAACATGCACCTATTATTGCTTTATATCACTTTAGGAATATAACCCTTCCTTTGGCCGTAATGTTAGTTGATTTAATAAAACTATTGTCCATTAATTTTCTTTGATAGTAGTTGTAGAGCAAATACTTTATAATTAACTGAATTTAACTGTCTGCTCTTTGATTGTGTTCTGTTTGAGTAAGGTTGAATAACAATGGAAAGTGGGGAGCAGACAGGAAAAAAATGAAGCTAAAGGAAGGGCGGCAATGAATGGGACAAGAATATGCAAATATAAGCTAGAAATGGCAACCGAGTAGTTGAAAGAGTATGAAGTACTAGTTGAACCCAAAATGTTGTATGCAGTGGAGATCTGGGGGGCTCAGTGGCAAACAAAACGGTGGACCAAAACTACAGAAGGTTTTGTAAAGAGCTACTAGACTTACCAAGATCAGCACCTAGGGAAGTAGCTTTAGTAGAATTAGGAAATAAAATAAGAAATGGAATAATAATGGAAAGAATAATAAAATTTTGCTATAGGTGTTTGGCCAAAGATGAAGGGGAACTTATGCAATTGTGCACGAGACAGCAAAAAAGAATAGCGAACTTAAAATAGTTGGTGGCCAGAGGTAGAAGGAATTATGGAAAAAATAGGAATGGGAGATATAGGGAGATTAGAGGAAAAGAATACAAGCGATGTGGGTAAATTGGTAAAATGCTGAATAGAAAATATGGAAAGACAAGAAATATGGGGAAGTCTAGAAAATAAGAAATCATTACAAATTTACAAGCAAATAAAAAGAAATTGAGGACGAGAAGTACATGTAGATTACTGCAATAGGCAAGAGAGAAGGGTTAGCTTGGATGAGAAAACAGGAACAACATTTCTAAGAGGGATAAGAGGTATAAAAAAGAGAATTTGTGAATTGTGTGATGGAAAAGTAAGTATAGAACAGAATGTAACAGAATGCGAGGAGGTTGTAATACGGAGAATAGAAGGTTTGGGAAGAAAAATGGAAGAAAGTAGAGAAGAGGATAGCAGCTATAAAAATGTTAACGGGCAGAAATGTTAACGGAAAAAAAGGTAAGAAGTATTGGTGAGCTCTTTCAGAAAGTAAAAGAAGAAAGGGCCAGAAATGGAAAGAATATAAGAAAGGAAGCTAAGGGGGAAGAATGGGACTAATTAAGTAACAAGGAGACATGGAACTTAAGAGCTACCTGGCAGAGTCCTGTAAGCCAAGGTAGCAACAAGGTAAAGACCAATAAATGTAGCCAAAAGTTGTAAATTGTAAAATTCTGGAATGCGCAAAATAAATCTAATCTAATCTGAAATCTTTTGGAATATTGTTATGGAGCACAAGAGTTGAAGAAATTGTATTCTATAAATTAAAATACAGATAAGCAATGAAATAAAACCTTATATTAAGAAAGGTATCACGAGTGCAGGAGCTTTATGCAGAGCTTTAGTACGGACCATGAATTCTTGCCAATTCCCCAACACTTGACAGTGACTCATTTCAGAAAGACAAGTCTCAAAGACAAAGAAATACAAAGCTTTTGCCAAGAAAAGAGATTTCTTCGTGAGTTGAACCCAAGCCAGTCGGGTAGCACAAGATTTATTGCAGTAAAGGAAGGGATTAGTCGTATGGCCATCTGGAAATCTTTGCATGAAATCTTCTGTAAATCACCTTAAACTAGTGCAACTTTTAAAGAACTTTCTGCAATTGCAAGATACAGAGTTATGCTATATTAATGAATTAAAGTGCATCTTTTTCACTGATGAGTGAGTCATTCATGATAACCATACTTTAGTTATTACTGTCATGTAAACTTCCAAACTGCATATGTCGTAAACTCAAAAAACCTGGAGGTTATTACCCTTTAGTTTGTTGCGAAAATCAGTGCCGCACAATGAAAAGAAACCTTATTGGTCCACGTTACTTGCCTCTTCACCTAAATGCATGGACGTGTCTACAGTCTCAGAAATGAGTTCTATCAATTGATTTCTTATGTGGCTCTCAACATCATCCGATGGACTACAGTGTTTAGGTAATGGCATGCCAACTTATTTCAGTTGGGTAGTACGTAATTTTTTGAAAGATAAATTTCCCCATAAGTGACATAGTCGAGATTGAGCCATTCCATGACCTGTTCGATATGCTGATTTTAATCCAATGTAGTTCTTCGGCTGGGGACTTTGAAGTCCCTGATATAAGCGGCTTCTGTAGCAGATATTCACACTCTGATAGGACCTGTTATCTAAATTTTATAAACTACAGACTGCTTCTGGAATTTGAAAGAGTAGTGATAGTATGGATTGCAGGTTTACCGCATGCATGGAAACAGAAGGAAACCACTTTGAATAATTATTGTAACATTCATTGTTGTCTTTAAACCTCAGCCGTAAATGATTTGGACCCACCTTAATTTAAACTCTGAGGTGTGCATGGGATCTATAATAAATATTCGTTATTATTAGTTTGCATTTCTATAAAAATGCTACTTTTAAGTGTTGCGGCTATTTAGCTGTTTCTCAAATATAGTGGACAACGTGTCCAATTTCAAGGCCAACACACAGTACCTCCCTCACAAACGTTTAATCATTGCCAGTTTCATTATTCCACCTGAATCCATAGAACAAATAAATAGCCATTTCTTTAACCGTTTATCTGGATTAACAAAGAAAATATAAAACTAATTTTGTGTATAATTATAGTATGTATTAGTGATGTTACATTATATTATAAGCTGAGTAGGACTCATAACGTATATTGATTACTAGCACACAGCCCTAATCACGTTATTGCAAAGAGTGATTTCCACCGCCGTCCTCTCTTTCTTTGTCTGCTTCCCTTCTCTTTTCAACAATTTCCCTCGCCTTCTGCTTTCTCTTGCTCTATCAAGCTCAACCCCTCTCTCCGGGTAACTTTTGAATTCAGATTGAAAGGACAATTTAAATGGTGTTTTGATAAAATGTAACATAAGTGAAATGTTAAGCAGCGTATAAATTTATGCAATATTTTTACCTTTGAAATTTGATCTGAACTATACTATCTTTAAATTAAATTAATTGGGAGTCGATTAATAACACTAAACAACACTTACTTTTAAATTTTCCCGGAACTAGCTTCAGTTTAGCACACAGACTGGTCAACATCCCTCTCACAGCAGAAGAATACAAATAAAATACTACAAAATTATTGAAATAGCACAGAAAAATGACTTTCCCAAATCACTAGTAGACAAAAAAGTGAACTTAGCAAATAAGAAGAAACTACTAAAGGAAACCACAAACCTCTCAGCTACAGAAACTAAAATAACCTTCAACAAATTCACTTACCATCCATGGGCCTTTGAATAATTCAAAAAAGTCTTCAAAAAACAAAACATTTAACTAGCTCCAGTGAACCATTACTCCTTAAAAAACCTAATTTGCTCAAACATCAAAGATGCCATTCCATCTAACAAAAAATCTGGTATATATTAAAATTGAATGCTGTGACTGTAGTCAAATTTATATTGGAAAAACCAAAAGAAATTTAGAAACAAGAGCAAAAGAACACTTTAGGAACATAAAATACAAACAATTAGAAAAATCAGCAGTTGCCAGGCATTTTTGAAAAAAAAAAACACAACATAAATCCAGAACCAAAATTACTAAAACATACAACAGGAAAACAAGAACTGTCCACTTGGGAACAAATCTTTATTTCAAAAAATAGGAACAAAGTATTCAATTTCGACATCCCCCAGAAAGATTTGTGCAGCAAGTTTCTCAAACCGCCACCAGAGGAGACCGATGACAAAATATTGCCAGCTACACCAATGAGAACCATTCGATGTCCGGCTGAAGATAGAGGGAAGGCCTCTGAAACTATTTCCGGGAAAATTTAAAAAGTAAGTGTTGTTTAGTGTCATTAATCGACTCCCAATTAATTTAATTTATACAACAACACTATTTTCAACACTTCCATGAAAGGATTTATACTATCTTTATTAATATACTATTAACAGAAATCTTAGCGATATAGCCACATGCTTTCTTCCGCCATTCTTTAGCAAACTGTACTATTAGAGGCTTACCTTTCCATCTCCTTCATGTTAATTGAGATATATATTTTTAGAAATAACTTCATTGTAGAATTTCCTTGTTGCTTAAAATAGGAAAGAGAAATCAAAAATCTCTCTTTACCCAAGAGAAGAAACAGCAGAATCTGGTGCATTAAATTCAATTGATTTCCTCTACCCATATTCAGCAAACTAAACTTAGTTTTTGACTTAGTGTAGCAATGCCGTAGGCTTAAACGGGAGTCAAATATTTGACTGGCGGTCACGGTATAACGGTGTTGAAATTCCAATATTTTTGCATAACTATGTGTAAAATTAAATAAACAAACGAATAATAATTTATAAATTGAGAAAAGTATAAACACTGGAATACCAATAAGAAGAAATATCTCCGAAGCGGTTAACGTTGCAAGGAAATGCATGCGAAAAATGTGCTTTAATGAGATCTACAATGTTGGTGTGGTAAGACTATCTCTAGCTGTCATTCAGAAGAAGGAGACTACTGCCAGAAATTCAAGATATATGTTTAACTTATGAGACAAAATACTTTAAAAATTTAAAATGTTAATAGAACTCGTTATGACTCATTCAAACATATTGAAAAATTTCCACATAAAGGGTGTCTTGGGGTTGTGCAATTTACTTTAAAATATTTCTCTTATACGTGGAAGACATTAAACTAAACTCAACTTTCGTATTTGACGAAATTACACTTAGCGCGGGCACACATAGACGCTGACACGTGCATTTTCTGGACATTATTTTCTTTTACTTATGGAATATCAAAACAGGTATTTCCAGTGAAAGCACCACATTGAATTTTAAAATGGAAAGCAGCATCTGTTTCTACTATGTAAGTGGTAGATAACACAAAATGCATATAACAAATTATTTGTGCTACTGTTATCTGGTTTTTGGTTACGTTCTCACTCCGTTAAAACAAGGTAATTATAATAGTATATTACCTATTTTGGAAATGTGACTTTAAGTATGTCATATATTAGTTTAGATAACAGTTGTTCGGCCACTATTTCGTAACCACTCCTTATGCACAAACCTGGAGAAACGACTCCAGAAGTATTCGTTTTCACTTGGAAACTAATATAGCGAATAAAATAAGGGTGAAAACGAAATATTATACAACTGAAAGCTATAATTTTACATGTTCTTTCTGAATATTAAATATTAAGATGTTCCTTTTCAGCAGCTAAAATATTTTGAAAGGTTTCGTACGTTGTTGTGAGGATGGGTTGGTACTCCGATTTATGCCAGGTTCTGAATGTGCGCACAGCTTGCCTTCTAGTCTCAGATTTCAAGTTATGCCTGCTGCTATTTCGTAAAGACACGGCAAGATAAGCCCATGTGTATCTGTACTTATCTCAGGACTGAGTGAGGTCAGCAATACAAAATTATTCGGTTATTAGTTGGAATTCAAATAAGTGGCAAAATACATCCTACAAAAAGCAAACTCTGAAAGCGTACATTTGTCTAAGTCCACATGGTTTCCACGGCCGATTTACGATGGTGTCACGAAACGCATCTCTTTAGCTTCATCCTAATGTATTCTATCATAATTATAATTATGAGTAGCGCCGGGACTTTGATGAAAAGTCATCTTTTTCCGAGTAGTCACAAACGATGCTTATTGGAAATGAAGTGCATTCTGGCTTATAGGTAATCAAAATGCATTTGTTTCAAATTTTTGTAATACTTATTTTTTAAAATTTAGATGCAATTTCCCATCATTTTCTTTCTTTCTCACGAATTTATTGGGCATTTTCATCTATAGCCCGCATTCGGGAGGTCCGGGTTCTATTATCGGATTAAAAGTTCATTTATATCATATTTTATGAATAGTAACTTTGTAAGTGTGGTAAACATGTAATTAACAGATTACGATTACGTCATGCAATACGCGTGGATTGCAAGACTTTAGGAGCTGGAAGTGTCGCAGTAAGGAGAGTAGTTTGTGAGAAGTATAAATTTGTTGTGTTGTGTAATTGAAATGCTGAAACAAAAACAGTCAACTGCGCGTCACGTTTGAAATAGTATGTTTCAGAATTTGGCGAAAACATATTCTCTACTGATGGAACTGTGTTGTTCTCTAAAGTGTAAAAAATTAAATTCGCCGCAGACAAACGGTTCACCATACAACATGTTGGGCGAGAAAAACATTTGCGAGCTCTTCAAAATGTTGAAAAGTAGACTAGCGTCTCAGTTACTGTTAAAAGAAACTGCTTCGAAGTCAAGTAACAAGTCATCTTCCTTTTATAAAGAATTATGTGAAGTATTTGTTAGTGCAAATATTCCGCTCAATTAATTCCAAATTACGAGATTTTCTTGAACGTCACATTGGTTATACAATTCCAGATGAATCAAATTTGCGTAAGAGTTACCTACAAAAATATTATGAAGACAGGTTAAATCGAATACGTGAATGTGTAAATGGAAAAAGAAAAATATGTATCAACTGATGAGTTAACCGATTTAGAGGGGCGTTATGTAGCCAACGTAGTGATAGGTACGCTAGGAGCTACTACTGCCGGACAATTGTTTCTTCTCACCTCAGAGGTTATGGAAGCTGTTAACCACTGTCAGATATGCAAACTGTTTGATAAATCTATGTGTTTATTGTGGCCTAGTGGAATACAGAATGACAACGCCTTCCACTTCCTAACAGATGAAGCGCCTTACATGTTAAATGGGGAAAAATCGATCCAAACATTTTACATTAAGATGGTGCATATTACGTGTTTGGCCCATACTTTTCATCAAATTGCGGAGGTCAGATGAACATTTCCAGAAGTAGATACACTAATTTCCACAGTAAGGAAAATATTTTTGACAGCGCCAACCCGAACTTATGTATTTGAAAGAAAAGGCCCATAGTATAGCTTGGCCCCGACACCAATTTTAAAACGCTGGAGTACATGGTTAACTGCATGTATATATATAGCACTGTGACAATTTTGAAATAGTGAGAGAAGTGGTGAATAGCTTTGATAGTATAGATTCTAAGGCAAAAAAAAAGGCAGTTGATAGCTTACAGGATTTGTTTTCTGATACTCAAATCCAAGGTAAATTAGCTTTCATTAAATCAAATTTTGCATTTTTGAGGGATACCATAACCCGCCTTGAAGAAAGGGCATGTCATTGGATAAGTCGATTGAGTTAGTCAGGTTTGCGGAGAAGATACAAAATGTAAAAGGTGAGATTGGGGACAAAATTAGATAGAGACTAAAGTTTGTGATGGACAAAAATAAAGGCTACCAAACAGTTTGTCAGACTGCCGATATCTTGTCAGGATAAAGGTTCAGAACTGATATTTCTGAACAGGATTTAACACGCAGTGACATAATGCTTTTCAAATATGCACATATAACATCTGTGGAAGTGGAGAAAAGTTACTCGAAATATAAGACAGTTTTAGCTGACAACAACCGTACCTTTACCTTCAATAACTTTAAGAAGACCATGGTGATGTACTGCAATGCTAAATGAGGCATGTTTTGACTAATGGGTACAGTAATTTATATTTTCGTATGTTATATTTTTTCATATTTTATTTTAATGACCTGATGAATTTTGAATGTATTATTTAATATCAATAATTGCATTATTTACTACGAATGTTAATTTTAAAACGTTATTCGAACCATATATTCATTATTTGTCTATGACAGTTATTAATTTATTATGAAAGAAATTTTTAATTTTTGTTATGTAATTTTTTTAAATTTTATGTGCATTTTGTTATATTTTAAGGGCATCTTATATCTTATTTTTTGAGATTTTTTAGGTCAACTTCCGGGCCCTAATTATGAGAATATTTATATTGTGGATTGCTTCATATGTTTCGTGCATATTCACATAGAGTATGCTTCCCTTTTTTCCACACTGTAATGTGTGAAAAAAATTGAATCTTTTAATTGAATAGTGATTGAATCAATTGCCAAAGGTACAGCTAGCAAAGCGGTTATAGACAAGTATGTGGGAGCTATACTTACAAAGGGTCCAATCCCCAACATCATTTTGACCTTTTGCTGTAGAAAATATGAAATGTGTATTATAGCTTCCAACTGCTAAGGTTTACTTCATTTTATGACATTTATACTCACACAGAAACTGAAGCACTCTACTGTTTTTAAACTAGCTGATAAAACATGTTTTACTCCTATTTGTAAAATCAAATAAAAAATATAAATTAAGTTTGCAGCGGGTGTGTAAACCCTCGGCATCTACTACTGCCCTCATTCTACAGGGGCATGAAGAAGACCAAATGCCTAATGCAATTTTCACGAGAGGATGCTTCGCATTATATTCTAGAACCATTCATATCACATCAAAATGAATAGGATTAAAATATTATGTATCTTCTGCAAGAAAGCACAAGGAAATGCCACTAAAGTAAAAACAATAAAAAGAAACCTGCACATCAAGGATTCGAATTCATGTTCGCCAACTTACGAGACACACGTGTTTTACCTCTCGGCTACCATGCACACGGAAAAGTGGCAAGGCAATTCCCTATCTACCTCTTTGCTTTGAAATGAAACCAGAGTGGAATCAAGGCGCATATTGGAAAACTAATTGTTCTTTCACACTAGCCGTGTGTAGGAAAAAGTATGGAAAGCTAGAGTGATACTGACAACTTCAGTTCCATAGCCGGGATACAAATCATTGAACGCTTCCGATATTTCCCTTAATTACATGTTTGCACTTTTATCTTTATTCCTTAATATTTCCTCTGATACTCCACTACCTGTAATAATTAAAGCGTAGTCAAGCTCCTTATCACAGATGCATTGCTCATCCTTCACATAACGTGCCAAGGATTCAGCGTCCCGTTGCTTAGAAATCACAATCACAAGGTGAGCTGTTCGGATAAGGTTTTCGTATTTATATGAAAATGCCCTAACGATCACATTCACACCAATAATTCAATCTATGTTTTGAATGTTACTTTACAATCGATGTGTGAGTGTTCAATCACTGATATTCTTGCTTCAATGCTTCTGCTGACATATTGAATATTCCAATGTAGCTTTGAGTCTCGCTTATGGCCGATGTCTTCTCCGCAAACTGAAACGTTTTCTAACTCCCTCTATATTACGAATCTCGAAGTTCCTTTATATCTGTGACTCTCAATTGTAAATCTCCTCTATCAAAGGAGCTGTTATATTTGCCAATTCCTACTGCTGCCGAATTGTAGTAACTTGCAAACTCAGTTATCCCGCCCAACGTTTCCTCTACAATGTCGCATTATTTTATAATGATAGACTAACTGTGCTCTTTACATATGTCACCTATTTTGCATTTATTTCAAATATTTTGTGTGTTCTTAGCTTTTTCCATTGTTTGTTAATGTTCGTAATCATTTCTTTATATTCAGCTGCGTATTGATTATGGGGTAGGTATTTCCTACATTGAGAAATTCACAAAGGTAAATTATATTTAATTACTACAGAAATTTATACTTTTGACTATGTAAAGTAAAATTCAATACTGGAATTTCACCCGGAATACATATTTTGAGACGTGTGTGTGTGTGTGTGTGTGTGTGTGTGTGTGTGTGTGTGGGTACGAGTGTGTTTGTGTGTGAGCGTGAAAAGTGACAAGTGGGATAAATACGAAACTCAGTATTTCATTTCAGAATCCTCCAGATTGGACACGAAGAGTTTCAAGAAAATTCTGCAAAACGCATTACTCTTTAAATGACACATTCTTTCGAAAACTCCAGTTTTGTCAAAAGTGCTTCCAATGAATTTGATTAAAATACCATTATGTTTTAAGATATTCTGGAAGTTCTTTTATACTGATAAGCTGATATACTTGCATAGCTGATAAGCAGTATGAAATAGACGAAAATCTTACTACAAATAAGTGCAATGAAGTGTGTAGTGTTTAACGCCTGCTTTTACTAAATGCGGCTCCGCAGGCGGTGACACTGATGATACATGAGATGACGATAGAGCACTGGTGGAAAGAGATGGTGTGTGAAACCGGAGACACCAAAGAAAACCCAACCCAGCGTCATGTTCTACGCCACAAATATCACTTTGCGGTCACCTGGAATCAAACCCGGATCGCCTTGGTGATAGTCAAGTGATGTAACCACTCAGCTACGGCGCAGTCTCCAAAAATTGTAGGTTCCTATAAACGAGAATTTGTAAAACCCACTTTTTTTGCGGAGCCAATAATTTTGGAGATGTTTCTTGTTAATTTTCAAAGTTTTCTAATACTCATAGTTTTCTCAAATAGGGGCCATTATTTACCTTTTGGACATACAAGAGAACGACATTCAAAGGCATCACATAGCCACCAGTTCTTTAAAACCTTGACTCTCGCTTAAAGCTTACTGCATTCCTACATTCCCTAGCGGCTACTAAATATTAGCAATGAGATGATCTCTGCAAATGTTTATTGCTATTAACATAAAGTAGCAAAAGGAAGAAGCGTTTGTAAGAATAGTTTGTTATAAGAGTGGAGAAAGTCATGTGATAACCTCAATATTTTATGATACTCAAAGTTATAGTGAAAATTTTTACCTCTGAACCACGAATTATCCAGGTCAATATTTAAGTTCCTTAGCGCCTCATTTATCACACGTTCCCTAACTTATTTATCCATCAGTTTAAATCCCAGTGACAGGTGTTGGGTCAAAATAATTCCTCCAATAAAAGTAAATGAAATAATCCTCTACATACCACGTATAAAGCGATTGAAAAATCTGTTATATATTCAGTCTTCTAAAAGCAATACGATTAAAGCTCTCAAAACTGACAGATAGTATACACTATTGCGTACGTTGAATCGTGTGTATGTTAAAAATTAGAACTTTCTTTATTAATTTAACCAACAGAATGTTTTAAAATAGAAATAAACTTTCTGGGGTGATTGCACATCATTGAAGATTTAAAGTAGAATTTCTTCCTTTCGTGTAGTCCATTATATACATTACTTATTCATTCATCCCAAGAATCTTACAGAAACAAGCAATTGTAATACATGTAGGAAATAAATAAGAGATGGAAATTCAGCATATAAAGCGATAAATGTAGAAAAAGCCCCTATTCTTTTCAAAGTGGCACAACACGTAAGATAAAAAAGTACCACAGATACAATTAGTATAAAAATAATTACTGCGAAGTTATTTAAAATACACCATATCGATTGGGATCACTAAATGATAGTCTGAGTGTAATTACAGCTTTTAAGCGAAATATTGTCTTAATTTGCTTCAGAATAGTGGCTAACTGGACGGCGAGACAACGTGATCACCGTTGGATATTGCAACACTAGTGTAGCGGATACTGAAAAGCGTTATTAAATGTCAATGTCTGTTCTTGAGTGCAACGAGACAACCAATGGGAGTTTTTGCAGTGTTGTCATAATTCATTTCCGACAGTAGAAATTGCTGCAAACCAACTGAACGGTTTATAATACATGCCTCTTACGTTGAATTTAAGTATTCTAATTTTGCAGAACTTAATTCACTAGGAAGGTAGTTAGTCACGTATAAATGTAACCGTGAAAAACATATAAATGCAACCGTGACCTCATATAGCTTTCAAAATAATGAAGACACACATATATTAGTAAACAGCCACGCAGGCATCGAAATGATATTGTTTCTATGTTATATTTGCAACTGAAAATTTACTGCAGTGCAAACTATTGATTGGGTAGTGCTAAAGGAATTACATTAAACAAGCATCAGAAATGCGTCTCTCTCTCTCTCTCTCTCTCTCTCTCTCTCTCTCTCTCTCTCTCTCTCTCTCTCTCTCTCTCTCTCTCTCTCTCTCTCTCTCTCTCTCTCTCTCTCTCTCTCTGTGTGTGTGTGTGTGTGTGTGTGTGTGTGTGTGTGTGTCAACAGCTCCCTTAGCCTGGTTATATTTATGACACTTAAGTGTGCCTTATGCTCAGCTTTCAAAGCTCACATAGTTTCTATCAGCAATGAATTGTTGCCCTAAGTAGCAACAAAATAGATAAGTTATAGAACTCTCAAGCGGTGTATTTAGGTACTAAATCACATAGCTAGGTATTGCGAAGCAAAGCCCGATGTATTATTTCAAGTTATACACGTTTGTTTAAAATATGTAACTACATGAAGACGGGAAATCAAACCTGTTTAAAAATGTTTAGCAAGTTACTTTTAAAGCAAATGTGCCTCGGGAGCCAAATTCGTGCTACAATGTGTATGCGTGTTGAGAGGGAAAGAGAGGATATATACAAGAGAGGTGGTAATGAAGTGGTGAAGACAGTTAGTGTCTGATTTGTTGGAGAGGAAAACATCTTACGGTTTGAGAGCCGATGTAAACCTTGCAGTACTCCGTACCACTACGCAAGCACTATTCGCAACGTTAGAGATTTGGCCAAACTATAACTTTCTCGCTCATTTTGCATTAACACAACTTCTAGTCCCATCTTAACCATTTTGCATATGGATATAATTTGAAGAATAAGGTCTCGGTACACTCGTGTATTCCATAGCAGGAAACTGCAAATCTCACCATTAAACTGCTAACTCTAATGGTGTGTTTCTACGGATAATTTAACTGTAAGCTAAATAAAAAAATAGAGGAACTTAGAATACGAAACCTTAAAAATAAAATTGAACATAATTCTGCTCAGCAGGAAAGTTATAAAGCTACTAAGGGACAAGATGAATCCTATATAAAGGCATAACGCCCAAGGGTATAACAGCTAATTACTGATCGCAGGTCAAGCATTTCTGGGCCAGTGAGTTGATCATCAAACCTTTGCTAGTGTGTTGAAACCAATTACTCAATCAACGGTGAAGCTTCAGCTGTCCACACGATGTCCTTCATTGATCAGTGCGACTTGGGGACTTCATACGCCACAAGATCTACCATGATTTCAGTAATCTTATTTCCAGAAATTTTATGAGGAATAACTAAAGGCTTTAATAACGAAGAGTTAGCTTTAATCCCCACAATACTATTGAAGATTCAATGAACACTGCATTTTAACGGACTAAAAGTTCTAAAGGGCGTTATAAGATACGCCTTAGTCCTGAAGAATTCCATTAAGAAAGTATTTGTGGAAAGTGATTAATAAACTGTTGCCAAGGAATTTATTTAGATGAAACAATGTTTTCCATATTATATATCAGCTTTAGTAACAGCTTGATCTGTTTATACACCCACTACAGTTTGTTGCTACATATGATGTATAAAGGCAAATGCGTCTAACGTTTTTAAACATGTTGAACTACAAATAACAACGTTGTCTTTCATTACAAATCAGCTTTGGATTTTTCCTGCTGAAGTTTTATCGATGTCTTAATTTCCCGCTTGTATGGACTTAAGATAACGAGGACTACTTTGGTCATACATAGCACTCCTGTTTTATCTACATACCATGTCCGTATTTCGAACACGATACTCTACACAAGTTTAAGGTCATTTTCTTTAAAAGGATATATCACAAAAGGCATTAATTTAAAAATTTGTATGATTTGCCTTGTTTTTATATGACTTATTTTAAGTTGGGTATTCATACAATTTTTAATTGTGTGCACGCACACACACTTATTATACTCATCATTTACTTAAAGCTATCAATGCCAGCGAGAAAATCTGTTCGTTAAACTTTGGGCAGCTGAACGGTAAAGAGGTTCGAGAAACACATGGTTTGAATAGGTCAGAAATGGCACGGTTTAGACTGGGATGTTAGAGGGGATAAAAATATCGTCGATTTCAACAGAACAATCTGGTCATTATAGACTGCGTGCATATTTTTGGGAATGCGCACAATGGGAAAATCCGTGAACTATTACACAAAAAAGATAAAAATTTAAACTTTTGTTAGAAGGACAGAGACAACTTGGGATACACTGGCGGACTGAAGGACGTGGATAAACATGGACAATTCCCTGGATAAAGTGTATGGAGGCAGATGAAATTTCTTAAGTTAGTCGAGAGAAACTGTATCTATATTTTTTTTCCTGAAGAACTCGTATCATAAATCTGTATGTACGTTCAGTGACACACTGTAGATATTTGTATAACAACCTTAATATGACATTCACAAAAACAAATTACACAATCCGTGGATATCGTTTTACTTTCATTTTTTACGTGAAATTATTAGTGATAAAATAGCTCACTTTTCCATTTTCTCACCATTAATAAAGCTACATGTTAGTAGATTGTCTCTCTTATACATTCACTTGTATCTACCGTCTGATTTGTAAAAGAAGATACGCGAACATGAATGAAGAGACGCCAAACGTAGGAGGGGAGGTCGTTGCTATGGAAACGTAAACAAAGGTTACCAGATTGGTTACACTGGTATATCACGTACTCAGATAGCTCAAACCCTTGTATATGTTTCTAGTGTTGAGAGGAAAAAGAAAGGGGATCTGCATTACTTCTTGTCTGCTATTGGGCAACACTGCAGCACCCCACGTGGAGAAATATATTACCTTCACGGATCTCCTTTTAAAAATCAGATTATATAGAAGTGTAGAGGATGAACGTATAAGAAAATGTTCAAATGGCAAAGTTGCCTATGCCGACTGATAGTGGTTACTCTTTCTATGACCACAAGAGACAAAATAGGGCAATCTGGTATCTTAAAACATTCCAAAATTAAGGCTTTAAAATAATTCAAAGAAAAAAATATTTTACAAATCTTTAGTTCGAGAGCATTTTTTTCTGACAGAAAATATAAATTTCATTGTGTTCTGAATCCTGGACATTATTTAATACAACTGTTTACTTCAACTCTCCATATCTGTAAACTTTAATTTGAAACAGTTAATGAAATGCTAATGAAAGAAAATCGGTAGATGAGAAAACAAAAGAGAGGCGAAATGAGCCGCTAACTAATAAGATCCTCCTACAATAGGTGATCGTAAAATAATTACGTTACCAGTCAGATGATTGGGGACTTCCACAATAAGAAAAAAGAAAACGTTGACAGTTTCATTACGGTTCAAGAAATTTTGTAAATAATGTAGCATTTAACTATGCGTTAAACGAACTTTTAATAGTTTTAAAATAAAGTTTGATCTTCAGACCCCTACAAGAAGTGTGATCTTTAATCAACAGTTGCAAATAATCATCAAAACAGGACCGCAACCTAAAGACGCAAAATAGATTCCACTGCTCACCGATTTTAGCTAGGTTGAGGAGAAACAATAATACGTTATCACCGGGAGTTTACTACAGCATCCATCAATAACAAGGAAAATATATTACAAGCAAACACTACAATGTTATCATACAAATTGAAGCCATATAACTCGAAAACGATGTTTGAAACGTTAACAACTTTTACGGAATGAGTGTGTAAAATGTAAAAGTGCAGGCGCCCAGGTTGCTATAACAGATATGGAGGATATCATGGTCTGTTTTCAACCGCCACCTCCGCCGCCGCCACCACCGCCACTGTGCAGCTATTAATGTTTTGCGTGCAGTACAATTATTGAATATGTTACCTTCATGTCTTTTCCCTTCCATGATTAGAACAAAAATGAATGATACAAATGAAACGGTGGATTGTGTCACTTCTATTTAAAATGTCGTGTCCTACCTCAAGTGAGGTTCAATAGAGAGAAACGAAGTATCAGTATATCAATACCATATGAGGAAAATTATTTGTAGTTTCATAACGTTAATTTATCAGTACACTTTCACTCCACAATGTCAAAAGCTCTCTTTGTTAAGTATTTATACAGCGGAAAACAAAATATTCAATACTGATAGTGTTAATATTAGTCTTCAAATTTCAGATGCGGCATTTCGATGAAGTGTTTAAAACAATCGAAGAGAAGAATGTGTCTCACTGAGGTTATGTTATCACAATCTAAATAATTTTTCATTCAGGTGACCTATTAGCATAAGCCACACAAATTATATTTGCAAATGATGAGATGAGTATGTCGTTGCCATAACCTGCCTTTCGTTAGGCATATTGCAACACAGGCTTATTTCCGATACAAACTGATTGTTGATCTGGAAGTGAACTTTTGTGATGAAATAACAATCATGTACTGTTAGCCCACGTTTGTGGATTGGCACATTGCAGTCTTTCAAAATGGGCACTTCTTTTCATATGGAGGTTATATTGCGGAAAGAAGTGTACATCAAATAGTTGAATTTTTTTTTCAGTGGTACTATTTTCAGCATAACATTTTTGCTTGGTGAACCTGCATCTAGATCCTGTATAACCCGAGCAGAAAAAACGCAGCAATAATATGTTTTCACTTATTCATGTCCACGGAGGACTGAAGTTAGAACATGTTTCATGTGTTGTTTAGGCATTATTGACCTTTATACCCCCATTAATATTTCGTCGACAGGTTGCTTGAAGTTTCTTTAAATGAATTTTTCCGAAAGTGCTTTGTCTCTTGAAAACAGGTGAACAACTTGTCTGCTAATCTGCCTGCCAATGATAAAGCCACATCCATTGTGTAGCTGTGGGTAGAGTTATGTACAGACTGCAACACACTAGCTGTAGTTGCCTTTCCTCTGTGGGACAGTGTTGAAACTGAGGGCACTTCATTCTGGAATTGACTCTTGTCCCCGTTCCAAACATTACATTTCTCTACACCCTCCTCTGTTATAATCATGTTCAATTCCTCCAAAATCTGTTGTGCCTTCTGACGTGCTATTGTCGTGTTCTGTCCTTATGGTCACTAATGTAGTAATATTACTGAATGAAATGCCATATTCAGACTCAAGATAGTCGATAATGAAATCGAAGCTTTGACATTGTCCAGCTCAACCATTTTAGTGGTCTCCAGTGCTCAAATTTGCAGATGCTACTAATGAACTGTAGATTCATACGTCCTTGCACTATAAAATTGCTGTAGTAGTTGTTCTTTTATAGTTTGTAATTCCGACAGTCTCTTTCCTTTCAAATGAGCTCTTGCGCGTTTGTTAAATACATTTGTAATTAACGTGTAATTTGATTGACCTCTAAATGCCCTTACAACGGTTCAGTAATTGCTATAGGAATTTAATCCACCATTGGAATAGGCTTCATAAATGTTCTCTAGTACCCGTCGTTAATGGCGTTCAGTACACTCGACATTTTGGGTGGAGAGAGTTCGCACTTTTGTTGTACTTGTTGCCCTGAACATGAACGTCGTGTACTGCTTGAACAGTCACCTTCAGAATAAGGTTCCTCCTGTCCTTCATAATCAAAGTATCTATCCAACGTAACATCATGTATTTTAGTATTATCCCCATTATATCTATATCCTCAACCCCGATGTCATTTCCTTATTCCTCATATTGCGAACTTGTCCATAATATTTGGATCATATTCGTAGAACTAATTCTCTTCCTGGTATCACTCTATGCAGTTTACAAAGTAACCCGCATGCAAACACTCAAACAAGCATATTGCAGCTATATCGTTCACGCAACTCAAGCACTGCTTAGTACAGCTAGAACATGTCACCGTCTAATGCCGCTAGCAGTAATGTGGGAACTTTTGCATGAAAATTGCACATATCGCTTTTAATGTTCGTTTTTTTATTCGAGATGAAAGGTTTCACTTGTTACTGTTGTGGCAAACCACAGAGTATCTGTACGGTTAAGGCCCCTGATTTGGTTTTCACATGTAAGTAGCACAAATCTTATTCAACTCGTAACACCTACTTATTTTCGCTATAGAGCATTTCATGCATGGCTTTAGCTGAACTTAATAATAGAATCGTTATTCTAATACTTGTTTCGAGGTTTATTCATCCTAGCTGCAATACTCTCATCGCGTGATACGCAGACATTTGCACGCAGACGCACCAGGCACGCAACGAATCATACCGCGTTTGACAATGGCAGAAAGCGCACACAAAGACATAGGCATAAGGAAGTCCTACCTTCCAGTTGACAATGTAGCCGCCCGTGTAGCTGCAGACAGTATTGTGGTCCATGTATCTATAGCACAGGTTTGGGTGACATTATCCATGGAGGGAATTGAACGCTGTCATCCTGGTTCAGAAAGAACACGTGTGCTTACTCCCGAAATGACTGCAAC
The DNA here is from genome assembly GCA_030765055.1 of Mantis religiosa. Taxonomy (NCBI): domain Eukaryota; kingdom Metazoa; phylum Arthropoda; class Insecta; order Mantodea; family Mantidae; genus Mantis; species Mantis religiosa. The sequence continues at coordinate 230,138,911 of CM060950.1, forward strand.
TTTAATTGTAGTAGTAGATAGGAACCCCTTACAAACTGGTTCTGATATGAAGGCATATTCACAATTTCATGGATCAGCTCAAACATCGTATTTGTAAATGACAGTTCTCCCACATACGGTAGCTAAAAAGCAACATATGGCAGATGGTTACACTTTGTTTCGCCCTGCGTCTGTAGAGGAAAATGTGAGCAGCAACTGAAACGATATGATGTACTCACTAGGGGACATTTTATTTCACACTTTACGGAAAAAGTAATTGTTTAGTGTCCAAAGAGTTCTCGATACGATGTAAAAATACCTGGTTTTTCAGATGAATCACGGCACCTATCTTACTGCGGAAGGTTTCATTGAGCAGTGTGCAACACATGGTAATACTCGCAATGAGGAATATGTGATTTTCTCCGTTGGGATGAGATATCCTAATGGAATTCTCAAATTTGCACAAGATAATTATTCTGTCCACACATGCAGAAAAGTTTCAAATTTGTGATGAACCCGCCTTCCCGTTCAATAGTTTTGAGCCCAATTGAAAATTTATGGGCTCCGCTTCCATTTCCCTGCTGATGCACGAAAGAAATGGGGAGGGTTTATGGACATAGATTCAAAAGGCCTGAAATATTTCTTCTCGTACATGTTAGTACAGGGATTTAATTTCATTTATTACTCGAAGCTTTGTAGCAGCTATAGGTGCTGAGGTTTCGTGCATCCGATACAATTTTTATTTAATTTGTAATTTAATTAACCACGTAACAGATGTGTATTTTATTATATATCTTAGCAGTCTTAAAGAAAAAATAAAAGTAATTATCTGCACAAAACTTAAGCTCTCCTGTTGAACCATTGAAACATGCTGCACATATACACAGATTGATATCAATCCGACTAGTCGCTTCGTGTCTCATCCCCTCCCTATGCATACATTACAGCAATTTTAATTGAAATATGGTATTTTCTCTACCTTTTGTAATTGAAAGGAAGTAATAAACAGTAACAAATTTTAATGTACTTAATTGGTTTGTGCAGATGAAAGAAAGTATGAAAGAAATGGAACTATACAACTCATTTATAGAAACAAAAACAATTATCAACGTTTCATTCAAATATCAATGGAATATCTTGAACAAGAAATGAAACTTCATACTGATTGGATTGCTACTTTAAAAGTTGTGTAAGAATCTACTGCAAACCGTTTTAATCACAGAATTTGAGAGAAACCTGTTCGTAGTTTTGAATTCAAAACACCACTTTATTTAAAAATTAAATAGTCTTTTGGTATAGTCAACCATGCACAAGCAATAGAAAATATGAAATATAAATTAATTAATTTTAGTATTAAGAAGTTACCGAAGCTCTCAGATAGGTTTTATGATGTATTTTAATTAATGCCTACTTGATATTCTCCGCCATGATTTTGAAATGGATAGAGGGCGGCTTGGCTCTATGCCATCCCTTTAGATCAACTATAAAAGTCCACATTTAAAATCTCTGATCGCCTGGATCACTGTAGCGCAATATAAAATTATGTTTTCATTTAATACACCAAAATCCGTTTTTTAATATTTGATTTTTCAAAGTTTTATTAACCCTCTCATGAAATCCATATATATTTCAATGTCCATAAAGCTGGTTTGTAATTTCCTTTTCAAGTTATTTATTTGCATTCGTAATTATCCTAGAGCACTTAGCCGTTTATCTGACAATATGTTCAATACGCAGAGGTGGCAGTAGCACTGGTAGTGCAGTACGAAATTAACATTAGTAACAATAGCAGTACAAGGAAGTACATTATTTCGGCTTTATTCCTTCATCAGGAGATTAAGAAGATTAAGAACTCACATATAAGGAGAGGATACATTTGAGGATCGATTTGGCTAATAAACGATTTTTAATATGTAGAACCCAAATGGCATTTTCTCATGATAAAGGATTTCATTTTACAATTTAATGTATTCGAGTTATCACATGGATCAGCCATATCATTGTCGAGTCAAACGCCTAGAGTGGAGCATTGCGCCGCTAGTACCGCATAAAATTGAGTTTGCACATTTGTAAAATAATAAAATGCTACTACCGTGTATACCTTACGTGTTTAAATCTATTGCTGTGCGTTATGTTTGAATTTTTCAAAGCTGGCCAAATAATAAAGGGCTGTTGCAGTCATATTGAAACTAACGTGTGCAATGTATGTAAACCTTAGGTTAATACAATAAGAATGTGAAATCATGACACACTCCACATCAATGAAGGGAAACTGCTTTAAAGTTACAAATAAAAAGTATAGTTCTTTCCCATCTTTCCATCTCGGAACAAAGCTACGGAATTTAGATTGCCTGTTGCATTTTCTCTGAAGAGTACTTTAACCAAACTTCATGTAAACATATTAATTGAGAGGGTGTTACATTCAGAGGATTTTTTCTATCTCCTCTTTAATTTTGTGTAGTTACTTCAAACCATTATTACTCATTATAACTCTTTGTTGTTAATTGAGGAAAACGTTTGCAAAAAATACTTAATCATACATGTTCCATTCCATTCCAGTGCGGAAATTCCATATTCTTTTCATAAGAGGCTGTCTTCTTCCGTGACTAGGATTCACATGATAGACTGATCCCCACAGTCTGAAGTTCAAATCTGGCATAGGATAATGGGTTTTTTCGGTCGTAAAAATCCCTAGCATGGATTCCTTCGGAAGTGAAGTCGGCAGTTCCATAACGTAAATTTGTGACGCATTAAGAACCTTAGACCTGAAAAGGGGGCGCTCAAACAAATTAATGGCTGCTCACGCCCAAAACTGAATGGTACGCTAAGAACTACAGCATTTAAGTGCCATAAATAGAAACTCAATTTTAATTTTCCAGAAAACGACGATATTTATCAAGCAATACACCGTCATTTCAAAATGACAACCAATTTGTAACAAGCTTATTGCTAGTGTCCGCCAGAGTTTGATGAAGCTTTTTCATTTATCGCACAATACTAATGCGAGAGACTCCATTCTTCTGAACTTCCACCTTCAGTACGCACTAAAACACTACCAATATACTGCTTACCTATAAATTTCAGTCTAAACCTCTGATGGACCAAGGCATACCTCATGACCGCTAGATCCCCTACCTATCTCTACATGGAACGTAAAGAACAGGCTTCAGTTTTGGGTTGGCTTATAGTAAATTCACGCCTTCTCGGCCACGTTCCGCATTCTCTTCGCAATATAGATTTCAGTTGTTACTAGGAGATCTCACGAGATTAAGTGAAAGTTGCACCGGAGCTTCCCCCTAAGAAAAAAGTCATACCGGTACTGGTAAACAAACCCGTTTCCTTTCGTGTCACAGGCAGCAACGCCACCGTAGCAGTACGAAGATGGCTCTTCTCTCTCCTTTTTCTTCATAGAGTCAATTAATTCTAACACAGAATTATTTTAACATTTCACACCGTCGATGTTTGCAGTTGAAGACACAGGTCTTTAATTTTGTTCGCTGCAGATTGGGCCAGGGAGCTGTTATGATTACTGAGAGATCAACTTTAAACACTTACGAACAGAAGTTGTGTGAGACAGAGTTTCAAACAAGTAATTTCATCGCGAAGAAAAATAAAAGTGGGGCATGGGAAGGGGAGCATGTTGGAGCTGACGTGTCGAGTTTACGATGACAATAACAAGCGACCAGTGGTGTATTGCAAGCATGGAGTGTACCCTGACAAGTGTCAGCCACAGTGTCCACTAAACAGCAAGGAGCGTTTCCATTCCTTTAGGAATATCCTCCCTTTGCTTCGTCTTTTTTCAAGTGTGGATACATAAAACGTTTCCTCTTTAATTACTACAGTTATAAACCGGAAGCAATATTTTCGGTAAAATGTTCTCTGAAGTATAAGAGACAGATAATTTTAATAAGTTTTCTGAAATCATTGAAACATTGACTTACCAATTACTATGTTAGGAAGAGGAAGTAAAGAGAAACACATCAGATTCTTTTAACTTTCGGTACTATTTACTTTCAGTAAGGGAAGCATTGAATTCTATCAAAAATTTCGATTTCAGTATATACATGTATGTAAGCCAGTAGGTATGTGTATTAACAGAATAACTAAAAAAAATCACTTAACGTGCATAACCTTTGAAAAATCTCTATTTTCTCAAGATTGGCTCTAGCGTTTTTGATTAAAATACCATACATTTAAGATAGTCATAAAATAACTTTATATCTTGAATTTTATTAGAATGTCCTCATGGTCCTTTATTCCGAGCAACCTCCATAACTGGTAAACCGGAAGCTTACCCGTTATTACACAAAAAGTGTAGATCTCATTGAAACAGGAGGTCATTTAAAATTCATTTCTTGGAATGAGCCGTTTCAGAAACATTGTTATTTTTTTAATTAGTAAATGCTTCCACATTTCTCAAATACGCAGTCACTCATTCCTTATCTGTTGTACATTCAAAGAGATTACACTTTCAAGGAAAACACATAATGCTCTTAAAACTATTTCACGACCTAAATGACGAGTGTGTGTGTGTGTGTGTGTGTGTGTGTGTGTGTGTGTGTGTGTGTGTGTGTGTGTGTGTGTGTGAATTGTGCTTGGAATTTTGTGACATATCAAATGCAGGAATAGACAGAACTCCATCGTAGCTTACAGCAAAGACAAGTAATGTGGATGTGAAAGTGATGTGAATGTAATTATTTGTACGGAATGTGTGCGCTTCCAATAAATAAAATAATTCTCTCAAAAGACGTGACTATTGCTTAAGGTCTACTGTATTCCTACATTTTCCTTGCACCTACTATAACATTAGCAAGGAGATAGTTTATACGAGACTGTCAGGATTAATATGAAGAGATGAGGAGCATAAATGTTTATAAGTATGGCATTTAGAAGAGTAAATAATGTCACTTGTTTACCATATTTGTTATTGGTTTTCTTTTTTAAGTTGAACTTCCGTGTCGTAGTGTTATACTTCTAAACCGACAATTCCCTCGGCGACTGAGGGATGAGATAGATTGATCGGCCCGCGGGATTTGGACCCCGCTTCCTAATGTGGGTCACAGACTTTACGGCCATAAGACTCGAATACATTCAGCTGAACAAGAGGTAAAGTACAGTAATGGTCTGTACTGCCAGATACATCAATCTATACATAATTTTTTTCTCAATGTAGACTCACATACTAAATACTTTTGCATGGACAGTCAGTTTGGATAGGTATACAACAACCTATTTGTCTAGTTTGCCGGATTCTTCGGTAAATTCTTTTCCACTACAGTAGCGAGGCATTAAGAAGGAACGGTACAAAACACTTTCCACAGCGAAGAGAAAAACACGAACAACTAGATAGCAAACAAAACTTTATTCTTACTACGAAAACGAAAATGAGGTATATAAAACCAGGGTGAAAATAGTGGAAATGAAATTATTTCGGTAAATTGGCTCACAGAAATATAAAGAACAAAATGTTTAATATTTAAGGAGAGTAGTGAAATATCAGTACATTTTATAGCGCTGACTGTCTATTAATATCTGCTGTAGACGAAGAAAGCAGTAATTTAAAAGTTTTTATCTAACACTGACTACTTCGAACTTTAACTTTCCTTTATTATTTCACCGTGTAACTTGAGATTCGCGGGTTTCCTACATGTATGGTATCACGTTATAAGGTTTACAGAATGCTTGCAGGGATGAAAGGATTTACCAAAAGCATTATCAAGGACTTCGCTATAAAAATAAAAGAATGTGCTATGTTGAAACCTGCAGCTCTATCTACAAGATCTTATTGCAAAACAACTTCAACAACAGAAAGCAACTGTTACGCGCTGCTCATTAATTTAAAACTTTAGCTAGCTATCAAGTACTCAAAGAGGATCGCTGTGATGTCTCACAAAATCACAGAAAGAAGAAAACTGGGAGGAACTTCGGGAGGGGGGGGGGGGCATTTGTCAATCACAGTATAAGCCTGGTGGCTTGTTCCGTCTTCATGAAAACTGATCTCCCCACCTCATTGGAACCCCGAAGTATCTACTTTTCAGTTTATAACTCTTTGTTTTTATGGTGCTTGATATTCATCTAATCTGTTTATATGTACCTAGTATTGTCCAAATTAATCAGTTTATATTTATTTTAGACAGTGGATCCCCAATCCTTCTCTAACGTATTGTTACTTTTTATGCAATAGTCTATAATCCGTCACATACGTATAAATGAAAAGTCTTATCTCGGTAACCTACGTATTTTTTGTTGTGAGGCGTTGGCAACAAATTCTCACATTCATACTCAGAGCTGGAATAGGTATCACTTTATAAAATTCCAGCAGAGTTGCTTGTTAATCTTTACTGTTTTACGTTATATTTATTGCATTACTTAGTATTTGGAATAGTTTTTTTTTCTACATACTCTTACACAGGCAACAGCGCGCCGCCTGACGAGAACTTTAGCGGGAGTCGAGGAATTACTCCGTTCCTGTGGTCTGTTGACTGCAGGCGGGGGAGGGACGCGGCACAAAAACGTAAAAATTAAACCTTTGCTGATAATTCACCCAAAACTCGGTCACAGTGTTCATAAACATATTCTGTTTAACAGCCATGTTGGTTGGATGCTTGTGGAAGTGGAAACCTCTTGAATTACAGTTTCGAAAGGTATTCTGCGCAGTAACATTCAGTTCGGCTTCGGCCTCGTGACGTTCAACACATTAGTTATATTTTAGTTTTACTCTGATTGTATGCATATTTGCTTATGTTCCATCCTTTTATGAAAATTAAGGAAGCTTAACATTTATTTTTCTATAGATGATATGCGTTTCTAATCAAGCTCATGACATATTTACTGCACCACAGAATCAGAATCATCATTCTGATAATTAAGGTTTATTCACCAAACTGCTTAAGAACATCGTTATCCTCTTTGCTAATTAAAAACAAGTGTACTACCCGAAAAGTCGTTTGAGGTAGAGTTATTGGAATTTCACAGCAATTTATTTGCATGCATGAGGTACACCTATTTTAAGTGAATAACTCTGAAATTTAAAAGAGTTCAGAAACTGTTTCCTAGTGGCCCTTAATCGATTTAGGCATAACCTCCAGACACCTCACAAACTGCAAATATCTTAAGGCCACTTCCTATAGATATGTATATTCTGTGTATTATCGATTGAATATTTAAGGTGTTCTTGTTATCATCCAAGTTTGGAAATAAACACTCATTTCTATTTCAAGAAAACAAAATGTACACTGGGGAAATATGTGTATTTGGATATTGTTGTGTGTAAAGCAAATAACATGTCATACAGCTATTAAAAGCTTTTAACAACAAAAAGCATGGATGCGCGAAAACGGGGAAGACCGTACACGGAAGGTAAATTAGCAGGACCACAATACTCGGAAAGCAAACTATGTTACAGTTCGTGCACGATGGCAGCTTTAATTTCCTTCGCCAGCGTGGCTTTCAAAGAAATGTGAAAACGTGTGTTGTACCAGTGAAATTAGTGAATTATGTGATTACTTCAGAATAAATGGAATTATGGAACACATTTTCCAAGGTTTCTAAATTCTGAGAGCTTTGAGGCTATGCACAACGGCCAACACTCTTTAACGGTGTTAGACATATAACAGGACGGACAGATTGTTCAGCAATAACAATAAATATACTTATCGCTATGTAAAGTTACAAATAAAAATTGTCGGATTGATAAATATCGAGTTGTCTGTTTCTGTTCTACAGTGATGGCAGATTGCAAATAAAAATATGCGTCTCGTCTTTCCAATTTCGACCAAAAATTAGTTACGAAGGAGAATTTTCCACTAATAATATCTGATTCAATATAAGGGTGTTTAAAAAGTATTTAAAACTTCCAAATATGTGTCATTATTATATCTTCTGGCCTCAGCATGCAGTGCAAGTTTCTATTCCGCCCTAGGAAACTAAAGCTTCTCTCTTTGGACCGCACCATTTACTGCATGAGTAGAGCTTGTTGCTACCCAGCTTCCATATACTCTACTCTATTCAGTTTAAAGTATGCACGGATGTCAACATTACGCCGTAGCACAATTTTTAGAGCGCACGGAAAGAAGAGAGACTGCAAACAGTTCGTATTAAATATGGTATATTATATAAAGCTTGTTTGATATATTCAACTAAAGAACGGGGTAAATAAAATACCGTAATTGAACTTCAAAAGCATTTAAACATGAACATAAACCGTTTTCTTACACTTACTCTCACATGGAGCTTGGTACTTATCTGAATGCGTTGTTTATAGCATTCAAGCTATGCTCTTCCTTTCGTTCATTCAGCATTGTGTGTTCGCACGTGAAGTAAGCATGGCGAGGTGCTCAGTTCCTCTGAGTAGTGTATATATATATATATATATATATATATATATATATATATATATATATGTTGTAGTTTACGTCCTCCATCTTTAAGTCATATCGGACGATGAATGAAATGGGTGAAATGCTGCTCAAATGAGTCCGGGGTCCATGGAGTTTACAGCTACCCGACATTCGTCTTTTAGGATAAGGGAAAACCCCGGAAAAAACCTTATCCAGATAACTCATCCTAACCTAGATTCGAACTCGGGACCTCGAAATATAACAGTCTCTAATATAAGAGCCTTTGAAACCTGGCCAAATTCTATTGCATTAACTGTCTACACTTTTCTTTCAACATTATGACACCCTGGCTGTGAACAACTTAACTGAAATGACGTTTGAAACTGGTGTAGATCTGTGAAAATTGTTTCATATTTGGGAACGAAAATTAAACAAACAGAAACAGTAACAACCCCTGCAAAGGAGAGGGAGAGACCATTTAGCGTTTTGGGGGAAATGGAAGATTTTGTTACTAGTGCTATTCGATTTTAAGAGTGTAGATTCTTTTAAACAACTTACTACAGGTAAGTTACTCGCTTTAGTAAGATTTTTTATTTACAGAATTATATTTCATAACTTTTCTTTAGCATGTTCTTTAAACAGTTGTGGTTTATTTAATAGATATGAGCCCAGAACTTTTCTAACTCTACAGCGGTGCAGTGAAAGGCATGGCGGTCGCGAAAAGTTGGACATAAACAACTGACTACAGAGAACTGCACGCGTGTTGGCCGGTGCAGTGATACAAACTGCAATGTTTGTGTGCCAAATTCAAGCCTGGAGGTAGCATAGGAACTCATTCCGAGACATCAAAATATCTTCTCCTTGAGGCAAATTACGTGATAGGTGGTGGTTTCACTTTATTACTGTGAACTTCTTAGTTGCAATAAAGTATAATTTTAAAATGGCCTTTAGACTAAGCAGTATACAACTGAGTTGAAGATCGTTATGCCTCTTCAGTCCCAGTTATCTCAGTTGAAACCTTAGAAAATCTAAACATGGCGCGAAAGAGGTTAAGAAAGCCGGCCCTCGTAGCCATGGTCGCTAAAGCGTGCATCTCTAGTGTTCCGCCGCGTAGAGGGTCGCGGGTTCGAGTCCGGCCTTGGGTATTGGTGTTTATGTGTATAGTGAATATTTCGGAGTCTAGGAAAACATAAGAAAATAAACGGAAATAATGAAAAATTGGTTAAATAAGAAGAAAATATATGTACATAGATATATATTTTTAATTATAATTAAAAAAAGAATAACATTGAAGTCTTATGAGATTACTGATGTGAATGGCTTCAAGCTTAAAGGTTCAAGTTTAAATGAATTAGCCAACTAATATTACCAAAAGATAACCCACCAATACAAACATTTTTATAACTGATTGGAAGTGGAAGGGTTATGCCTCAAAAGCAGCGTACCCGAACACGGAGAGCGATTATACACAATTTTACACACAGTTCGACTAAGCAAAGAGCAGATATTTTCAATAAATCGCTTGATGACGCTCCACACAAGGGTATAATATATCTCAAAATGGTGAGACTTCGATGCTTTCTCCACTAAGGCAAATAACACTAAGTATTGCAGGTAACACTTGGAATGGGCATCAGTTAGCTGCTGAAAAAATATATGCCTTATAATTGAATGAATATTAAATGATCGTAAATATATGATGCTTAATAACTGACAGTCAACTCAAATCTCGTTAAAAAGAAGCGGAAAACAAGCTGCGTGACAAAGTCAGGACTATCTGCCGAGGAAACCAAGAATATACTAACCCAAGTTAAGGATCCCAGAGAAAGAAGAAAATATATTAAAATGTACCTTTCGTAGTTTTGCACCTATTATTAATGTTTTTATGTGGCATCGAAGATAGCAGCATGTGCTATATACATGCGCAGTAAAGGTAATGATTGATGCAGCACAACTACACTTATGGTCACTAATTCACGGGATTTAGGAAGTCTCAGTCTCTAAATATGAAAACCAGATTTGACTGTCTTCGAGACTGCACGTTTTTATTAACTTATCTATTTAAGGACTAACTTGATATTGTTCTTAACCGAATATGTATGATGATCAGCGTAAATATGAAACATGCTTCCCTGTAACACATTGTAATATTGAGCACGGAAAAGGAAGGTGCAGAACATTGTGAAGTACAACATCGTCACCAAAATTAGAATTTTGATGATAGGAACAAGGGAGCGCAGAAGCTGCTTTTACCAAATCCGTTAAAATTAAATCCGTTGCAGTAAGAGTCTCGATAATGAAATCTGAGCCTTCTAAATAACACGGTAGTAACGAAGACTAGCACTTTTTCACTACAAGGATTAAAGTTCGTACATGCATGTAACTGTTTCTCGTTTGTAGCAAACTCATTAGTTCAGATATTATGTAAGTGCACTCGAGTGGCGATATACAGTGAAGTAGTTGGTAAGGAACTGCTAAACCACTTCTGCCACGCTCCTTGCATGGTTCGACACATCACTTTATGTATACGTATTCCTTTCTTTTCCCCGTTCCTGAACCTGAATCGGCCCTTATTGGCTAGTACTTGAATACCAGACTTTTGGCATCATAATACGAGACGGCCTTATCCGGAGGTGCTACGCACGAACAAGGTGGAGCATGCATTGCAACCACTCAGGAGAACAGTTTCCCTACTCCTTCCCTTTTGTCATTTACTTAAACCTGACCTTTTCTGATAAACTAATGCATCCGTGCTCGACTTAAATTCAAACCACTAATAGTTTGGTTCACTCACTTTTTACCACTTTACTTTTCTACATTAACAAAATAATCTGTCTCCACTTATACCAACACCTATTGCAACATCATCTCTCAGCGCTGAATAAGACAAAATAACTTACACTAAGCAAAAGCATGTACCTGTTTTCAGATACACGACTATATGTCATTTGAGTTACCTTTTGCTTTTATTACCAAGTAAAAATGCGTCGATGTTTGATTTCTATTAACTTCACGCTGCGCTCCCGGAATTATGCACTATGAGCAACCGCACGTTGCTAATCTCCAAATTCTGGCTTACTTACAGTTTCCTTCGCATTGACTTTCTGCATACTGTAATGGAGATGTACGTTTGTCAAGATTAAAAGAAAAATAACATTAAATGTAGCATATGTGATTAAAGTTTAATTCAGATGACCACAAAATGTGCATTTGCAAGGAATCCTCAATATCTATAGATATTATTATAGCATGCAGTGGCAATTAAGCGGTAGAAAACGCAAACATATTCCCTTTTGTTCATGTGGCGTATCTGCCTGCCTAATTTCAAGAAAAGTAAGAAAGGGTTGCAGAGGTTACTTATTTATTTCACAAAGAATTTCCAATTATTACAAACAGATGGCGCAAACAACATTTCTGAAACAGCATATAGAGCGCGAAGCTGTTGCACAACTACACCTCTCATTCTAATTAAAACTTGCTTCAATGCTGCTTAAAAAAAGGAATAATATGATAACACAAGTTTGTATCGTCACAATGGGCTGCCTCTCTCTTTCTACGCACCTCAGCTTTATATTGCAATATTACACCGTTATCTCTTCGTTGTTATCCAACAAAGTAAAAAGTAAGCCATGTACCCTCAGTTAATTACACAACCTCGGCCTATTCTCGATCACAACAATATGCACATGTATTTTCTAAAACAACACAGATTAAAACAAAATTAGCACCTGGTGAACGAACGTGGCTTTGAAAAATGCTGCTTTTAATTGATGCTAATGGATTCTAGCACTTTCAAGTGCTGTGCGTGTATAGAGTGGAGTATTTGTGGTCCATAAACTATAGCGTTTGCTTATCAGTTCCTACCCTGGCAAAGTTTATATAGCGTTAGCTAAAAGTCCCGCAATACCTAAATAACCTTTATAGCATGGGGCTGATTAACACGAAACTCGGTGTCGAGATAGTCGTTTACAGGGAACACGAAAAAATGTATACATTGACTATTGTTTTCAACTTCCAGTTTAATAAGAATTGATTGGAACTTTATTTTAAATAGAACACTACTTTTACAGTTTAGGACACAACGTTTCAATAGCTTTTCAACGAGTATCGACAACGACAATGATGTGCAACTCATTACTGTTAAATAAAGCAATAAAAAGTTCTTAAAAGATTAAATTATTTCCACTGTTCTGTGGTTATATTCTCCTTTGCTTACATTCATGTATGTAAGTTTACTTAAAAGATGCAGCCACTTCAGGTTAAACCGAAAGCTACAACGAATGGTTAATATATTTCGTGGGTTCCCTTCACATGATTATCTTTGTGCATCAAGTTTCGTGTTAATCACTCACATGCTACAAAAGTTATTCAGATGGTGAAGGGCTTTTAAATAACATTGATGTATCATTTTCTTAAATTGTGGCAATTGTGAAAAAACAGCAAGTGGTGCGATTTCACGTTGCTTTCTCTGCCATTAGAAAAACACTCAATCCCATATACAGTGTGTTTTACAGTTCACACATAGTACCATAAGATCGCTAAAAGCGCCCAATATTGTTTCTCTATTATTCACTCATAGTAAATGAAGGAAGTATTGCACTCACGAAAACGTTCGATGCCCAGATTTGACCAGAAATAAGTTTTTCAGAGTCTCGGTTCAAAGATATTATGATAAAACCGTACCTCCGTAATGTGTGTGCATGCATACGATTTCAGGGTAAGTTCAAAATATATTTCCTGAGCAAGGTAATGTCAAATTTTTACTAAAATAGTATAATTACTCGAAGTGTCGTTTGATACGACGATTAAATTAATTTAATTCATATGAGTTGGATATACTTGCCCTTCATGAGCAATTTAAGCTGTGAGGTTCCCCTCTTCTTTTATTCATTATATACTTTTGTTGAAAATACTTGTACATTAGCATTCGGAATGCGCAGTTGGCTACTACTATTGAAGAACAATGTATAACCTTTACGATATAGCTGCTTGCCTATAAGTGGTCAAAGAGACGCAGTCTAAGCTGTAGATTACTTGTACATTTCAGTGTATGGTAAGTTACCTACATTATTTTACTTTCATATGTATATAATATATAATAGTATTTTACTTTACAATATAGCTGCTTGCCTATAAGTGGTCAAAGAGGCGCAGTCTTACTTGTAGATTACTTGTACATTTCAGTGTATGGTAAGTTTCCTACAATATTTTACTTTAATATTGGCTGAAACTGTGGGTGTCACCACGTAACACATGTGTAGTATTGTATATTGTCATGCATATGTATAATATATAGAATATTTAATAATTATATTTAAATAATTACTTTCAAAATTATTCACTCAATGACCTACATATTACCTCAAGTAAGTCATGCTTGGAACATTGAAAATCACGTACTTCCTCGAGAAGGATAACTGGCCTGGCTTCTATTAGTAGAACGGCAAAAACGAGTCATTCTGCAAGATGCAAGCGTAGACAATGGATGCATGTTGTCTACGATTATGCTCTTGTGGAGCAGAATCACTCATAGCAATGTATTCTTAAAGTGATTTGTTTTGTGATGTAAAGTGGAAGTTTAAAAAGAATTGATTACACACTGTGGTGTAAGAAAGAATGATTCCTGTGTGAGTAAGCAGTGTTTTTTTTCTTTAACTTTAAGCATGTTTTGCACCAAAGGCCCTGGTTCCTCTCGTGTAGCGTCTCCCAGTATTTCATTTAGTAAACTGTTTTAACCTATGACAGTTATTCCCAAATGTAACTGTAGAACGTTGTAATATTATATATATTCGCAGTTTTAGCGTATACGATGTCGGGTGTTTGGTCTACCGGCCGAGGTTCAGCGGCTTTCGTCTTCTATTCTAGCAGATCTAGACCTAACAATGTCCAGCACAAACAACTACGGTCATATGTAGAAGCTAATGCAAAAACACACGTGTTTGACATTTAAGTTGGATTTATTTCAAGACAGATTAAATAAATCTAAGGATCTAAAATATTGCTAAATAACCAAATAAAATATATAAGAATACATTTTATCATGCGCTATTTCTCTGCAAACATGCATCATGAAACAGATATTTAGATATTGTTAAGTAGAAGTCATCCTCGGAAATTGCTCTAGCTCCTGTAGCCAAATAATTCTGTACTTTCCTGTCGTAATTTAAAGTTTCTCATTCTCCTGTGCATTTCGATTAGTATTCTTTTAGCTACAAAACTAAAATATTAAGTATTGTTCATTCATTAACTTCACAACCAAATATAACGTTCCTCTTTTAACATATCTTTTGATTTCATAGACGGAAGGTTTTGAGCAAAACTTAAAAAAAATTGATTAAGCGCACTTCTCTAAGAACCCATTCCGAAATTTTGTGAAATTTTGTAGCAGTATAAGATGATACAATTGGATAAAGTTTACTCTCGCAAAGGCCACTTTTGCTCTTAGGAATACTAACTTCTCCATGCACGTCCGCGCTTAACGGCTGCAAGCTGGCGGCTCTATAATCTTTAGAATTTACACAAAGTAGTTTTGCTATGGCCTGTTGCAGGGTTAGCTTTTATAACGAGGAGCCAAGTAAGGAACAAAAGTCAGAGAAAAATCAGGATACAGAGGACAACAGTTGTGACTTTGTGAGTTCATGAAATTCAAAGTCCAGGTTACAAACACTAAAACTGCTCTTAATTTTCGTAGAGATACACTTTGGAGAACCTTTACAGTAGCAGAATTACGTCACCAACACATACAGCTTGCAAGGTGATCGACCACAAAAGACTTCACTTTTACAGCTGTACACGCACACTCGTCCAATTACCGACTTACACCCAGTGGTGGGTGGCGGCTCCTTTTTATAGATTACTCACTACCCGGAATGTTATGAAACAATCAAGACGGCACTAGATGAAAGACGAACTCTCCAGAAATCCGCCTCTTTCCCCCCACCGTTTCGGCGAGCTTTTGTCTCCGCACTGCCCTGCCCGTCTCTTTAAACTCGTCCCTCGTGCCGCTTCACCTCAACAACGCGTTCGCGACAATTATATATATAATGATTGGTCAATTTCACATACTACGTCATTACATGACGCACTAAATTTACTTAATTTTTTCATCTTTCCTTTTTCCATATAATTTATATTAGTTTAATGAAATCCCCAAATTTCCAAACCAATTTTGAAACAATTTTATATTTTCTGGGGTTCAAAGCTAAACAACTGTTACAACGTTCCATGTGTACTCATTTAATGTTTTAAATGTGAATATATATTCAACAGCTTCAAGGAATTTGCTTTGAATAAATTTTAAATCAACAATGGTGCTCAGGTTTCATAAAAGAGCTGCGAGAAGTTTTGCTTCCATCATTAACTATTTATGTAAATCAAGCAGAAGTAAATATGGTTACATACCCTATTAACATTATAATTTATCTATTATAATATATCCTGGCAGGAGATATTTCTTTTCCTTAATTAATGTCCTCTAACTTTAGGTTATACCGGATAATAAATGAACTAAATGAAATGATGTCCAAATGAGTCCACAGTCCAGAGACCATAGACTTACTGGACATTCATCGTTCAGAATAAGAGAAATCCAGAGAAAAGTAAACGTTATTCACCGCAAGATAAGAACTCCGGACCTTTCAAACGTGAGCCAGATATCACCTACGCTACAAAGTCTGCCGGGTTTAACTAATACCCAGTAACATTAAAAAATACAAATCAGAGCACAAATTAGCAGCGACGATGAGACAAGCGTAAGAAAATTAGTTCAGCTGATTTGCATTCCACCCTCATACAGTGAGGT
>CM060950.1:230157529-230242529 GCA_030765055.1 Mantis religiosa
TGACCCTGTAGCACCGGACCTCCCCGATTAAGTGCTCTGGCCAACTTACTTATATACAACTTGCCATACCCGTTTTGTATCCGTGAGAGTTTTTTTAACATGATAATTTCAATTGTTATAAATTAATGCTTAGGTATTATGATGCTATTGCTCAATTGTTTTATTACGATCATAGTTTTGAAACGTTTGATAATAAGCTAAAAGTTCAGGCTTTTGTAAATAAGTAAAAACCAAGCGTACGAGTAGAGATAATTTGGCGCTTTAATATATGAATAGCCCAGGTATCAGTTATTTCACAAGAAGTATCCTAATATAAGTAAAATATACTTTTGCTACACCTAACATATATAAACCTTATTTATTAACCTTCCAAATCAAAATATTTTTATATTCACACATAACTGTCCCAAAAACAAATATAAAGTGTCGAACAGAATAAAAAATGAAAAGTCAGTTACACACAAAACTTGGTAGTAAGTTCAGTATCATCCAGGGATAAGATTTTGTTCAAAACCTGTCAAAGCAGAGTTCCTTTACATGGAACTTTTTCCTAAATGTTTTACAAATGACCCCGCTAATTTGAAATATTTCGCTAAACGTACAAGAGATTTCATATAATATTAAATGTACTATAGATCTCGAGAATTCTGGCAATGTTCTCGTCCGTTATCTTCACTCTGGATAACCTTTGCCTA
This sequence comes from Mantis religiosa, assembly GCA_030765055.1. Lineage (NCBI taxonomy): Eukaryota > Metazoa > Arthropoda > Insecta > Mantodea > Mantidae > Mantis > Mantis religiosa. Next base: position 230,158,225 of record CM060950.1, read on the forward strand.
ATTGTAGGTAAGTCTTATAAAATATTGACAAAGCCTTACAACACAAAAGACGTAGCTGTTGTTTAAACACACAATAATCGTCAAATATAAATTTTGTAGAACTAACCACTTCTGTGACACTGATTTGCATTTTATTTGTACTTTTCTCAGTTGGTAATATGTTAGTAGCCGTTTTATCTATTTGTCATGTGCAGATAACGGAATTTCAAAGCCCCCAGCGAACAGCCCGTCAGAAATAATACTATCGCGTATAGCCTAATGTGTTTCTATATGCCCATGATACAAGTAAATATGTAATAAATCCATTACTACAAAAGTTTTTTTTTTCTCAGTTAACATAAAGTGCATACAAGGATAAGTTTTCACTAATCTGTTGAAGTATTTGTAATGAAAGCCCTGTGAATACAACACATGGACTTTTACTTTTATTAGCTCTTGCCTGCATTGAGTGTAGAAAGTACTGCATTTCATCTAAAAGTACAATTTATAAATTTTAACAAGATACATGTTTTGTGGTCCCATGAAATACATTTAGGTACGCGACCGTTTTGAAAAGTATTATTAAAGGATAGGGGTGGTGATTTTTCGCAAATGCGATATAGCGCGATAAAGTGCGGAATTTACTCAAAATGCGATACAAATGCGAAATCGAATATTTCCCATACTAATAAAACGGAAACGAAAATATTCTCCTTAAGATCTTATCAAAATCCACCCCCACTGGATCTGCAGGGAAAACAACTAACATGGAAGCCTCCAGAAACACCAGTCAAGTACTTAGGCGTAATGCTTGACACTAAATTAACTTGGAATTCTCATATATCTCACAGTTCCACAATAGCCATTTCTAGAATTAAAAAGCTGTATCCGTTGCTACAGGAGAAATCACAGCTTGGTCTGGAGTGCTCAGAATTGATTTACAATTCTCTTATTACGCCCCATAATTTCTTACGCTGCTCCTGTATGGGGTGCAGCCAGCAAAACCCACATTCATCGACTTCAGGTTATACAAAACAAATTTCTCCGCAGTATTACAAAGGCTCCATGGTTCATTAGAAATGATCAACTCCATCAGGGACCTGGTATTCTTCCCATACATCTGTACTTCAAAGACATTCTTCGTGAGATTATCCGAAGTACCAGACGCTGTAACCTATAACATTGGACGACGAAACTGCTAAAGGACCAGATTAAAAAGAAAACTGCCTCAAGACGTCCTATTCACTTATTCAGAAGATAGCGACTTTTCTCACTAATTCACAGTATATCCTCTATTTTTCTCATAACACCACTGATCATAATCTAGCCTCGCATATCAAACCTCCCTTTTCAATTGTTATGCACGTTATTTAATGTTATTGTATGTGTTATTTACACCATTATTATTATCTTTCAATTAAATGTGTTCTTAATTGTTTTCTGTTTATATTATACATTTATCACCTATTGTATACGTTAGAGGACAGTAATTCCTTAGTTGTTAGTTTGTGTGCAATACTTATGTAATTTATCAATGGCTTGTATAGCAATACTGCTGATCAGCCAAATAATAAATTTAAAAAAGAAGATTTTCCAAGTAATTATTTTTGCCAGTGCTTCTTCTTCTGGAAACTGTAACTAAAGAGTCCGTGGAACCTTTGCATGTTTAGAAGGATAAAAACTAAGTGATGTCTCTTCTGGAATGTGGAAGGCAACCCTTCCCGCTAAATTAGCTTATTGTTTCACCATTGTCCACCATTGCTCTGCAATGTATTTGGTGTCCTACCAACAGTGTATATGCTGAAAGATATTTCAGTAAATATAATTTTATTGTGAGTAACACGAGGACTCAAATGACTGAACAGAATCTTGAAATATGTTCACTGCTTTCATTCAACAGCGTTACTGAAACACAAAATTGTGATTTATGGCAAAGGCCAATTTTGTGCAATTCCTTTTTATTGTGTTAGTTTTACATTAGTATGGATTTATCTTTTTGTGTCATGTCGTATCCTTTAGATTGTAACATCTTGTTTATCTCTGCGTATTGCTTTAACCTATATTAAAGTAAAATAAATTGACACTTTATGCACTTCTAAAACACTGTGATTAATAACCCTCCATAAATGTGTTTTAAATTTCTTATAAATCATATTAATATTCATCACTTAAAAATATTAACTGAAATTAAAATTTTTCAAAGTGCTCTAAAATTCTAAATTGGAAATATATAAATGTTGCAAAATGCTAAATGTAAAAATTGAAATGCTAAATTTCTGATTTCAAAATGCCCAAGAAGCAGCTGGTCAGAAGGATGTCTCGTATTTCAGTTTAGCAGTTTCCAATAACGTTATTCAAGAATTAGAGGATACCCTTGACTACATTTACACCGAAAACCGCCATTACTTTTTATATGCCTAACGTGCTCTACCAATGTGCTTAAAATATTTGGTTGAATATTAGGAGATAAAATAGCCTTTGAAATCTTGACCAACGTGAATCAATTTTGTACTTCTGTATAATGTTTAACCCGTAATAAATGCATAAGCACTTTCCTTACAAGCACATGTATGTGATTAATTCACGATTTATGTAAAACAATATTCCCCTATAGCTTTAATACTTAACCAGATATACAGAGACTGACAGAAGTTTTCCAATAATATAGCATGCAACACTGCACGTATTATATTGCAATACTGTAATATTTATTTGGCAGCGTTGAGTGATTAAGCATGTAAACATGAACCTTTTGTGTCTCAGAAACAATAATTAAAATATCACTTTGCATGTATTTATTACACAATCTGTACTGTATTTATTCTATTGTCCCTCTTATTGGAGGACAGAAGTATTCGAACGTACCCGATTGAACAGAGAGAAAAGTGGTTGGACGTAACCTACACGCCCCTACCACATAGCAGTTGTGTTTATGATATGCCTCGAGACAGTGTACTCGAAGTTATTCAGCCGTTTGTGAACTCACAGGTTATATGGGACGTAAAGGAAAGGAGACAGCGATGAAAGAGAGGAATATCGTGATAAATATGTACAAAAAAAAAAAACAAATTTGTCTCTGAAATTGCCAAAAACATTAATAGAAGCAAATGTACACTATTATTCATAATTCAACGCTTCAAAAAGACAAATACTGTTGTAAATAAACCTAGAAATGACGCTCATTCTAAACTCACAACCAGAGAGAGCAGGGAAATAATAAAAATGAAGCAGAATCCGAGAGTCTTTGCATCTGAGATTAGACGATGCCTTGAGCAATATTCTGGTGCTGTGGTTCACAACAGAACAGTTGAACTGGTTTTAAATAGTACTGGATACAATGCCCGCGTTCTTAGAAAGAAAGCATATGTTAATAAGGTGAACAAGAAAAAGCGTATAGAATTTGCTAAGGAGTATGTGGTGAAACTAACAGAATTCTGGGATAAGATTCTCTGGTCGGACGAGAGCAATTCTGCTTATACAAGAGTGATGGAGGTCTTAAAGTATGGAGACTGCTAAATACAGAATGGGAACCTAAGAACATGGTAACTACGGTGAAACATAGTGGCAGTAGTGTGATGGTATGGGGATGTATAGCTTCATCTGGCTTTGGGGAACTGGTGTTCATAGATGGGATCATGTACACATTTGAATATAAGAGGATTGTTGAAAACAATCTTAAAAAGAGTGCAGAGAAGCTGGGATTTAGGGATGATTATTACTTCCAGCAGGACGACGATCCGAAGTATACTGCTGAAATTGTAAGGCTTTAGATCGTGTACAACACTCCTCACACTTTGAAGACACCGCCCCAATCTCCAGATTTAAATCCTATAGAGAACATCTGGAAGGACTCGAGGAGCGTGTGAGGAAGCATCACATCAGAAGCAAGAACCATCTGAAAGAATTTCTTCAAACAGAGTGGAGAAATATGGAATCTGCAGTCACTAAACTAGACATACGGACAGTGACAAAAAGATTAACAGCAGTAATTCAAAGAAAGGGGATGATAACTAAATACTAGCTGTGCTCTGTTCGAATACTTATGTCCAGATGTAAAGTAACCGTTTTATTTCTCCTTGTAGTACAAATTAGTTTCGGTTGTTATTTATGAGTATATATGTTTAATGGAAGACTCAAGTTTATTTTGTACGTAAATACGTATGTTTACTCTGCGTAACTTTAAGATAATATAAGTAATAAATATGTTTACGTTCAAATACTTATGTCGGCTGCAGTAGGTTTCTATTGTTTTTAATTTCCCAATAGTTCAATGTTTAAGTGTTAAATCACTATTAATATAAATTTTATGGTCATGCAAAGAGTTCTACGTCAAGCGAACCGTGAAGCACGTATCCATGTATATTTTGTATCTAAAAGGAGTTCTGTCATACGTCTATTTCTGTAAATGTGTACCTGAATTAACGTTAAGTCGAAATATGGAAAAAAAATTTTTAGAAAAAGGTTTTTAAGAAAATCCTTCAGCATGGCTACGCTTTACCAGAACACCATTTGTATTCAGTTTCTCACAAATGATTTAGCTCTTCTTATTAAAACACTAACTTCGTGGGTTGGCGGAATCAAAAGCCTTGTTTGCAGAAATTTAGAACACTTTATTTAATGCAGTAAACAAAAGCCTTGTACAACCCTTGCAGCAGAAAAAAGACGTGATATTGACTATCAATTGTCTTCAAGGTCGCCTGGTTGCTCAGCTGCACGTAAAGAATCACAACTGCAACTGACTGCTTTCTAAACTTTGCAGCTATTGATCTCTCCCAGTCATGGTTCTAAAACGTAGGAGACCGTTCGATAACAATCGCGACGCCATCAGAAAAGACGAAACTTCCAGATATCTCTGTCTCTTTCTAGGCAGGCGTCCAGCTCTTCCGCACCACTATCTGTCTCGTTCTTTCCTGCCACGCGTACACCTCTTGCATTGCGGCGGCTCCAATCCAACAATACGATAGGCGACAATAGATGTGTTTATTACAAATGTAATGTACATCCTGACTTTTCTGAGAAAGCGTTCATTAAAACCCTTGCATTCTGGTTGAAGTTTCCATAACAGAAGCCCATAAGATATAGAAAACATCTTACTACACAAAAATGTTTGTTAAGACACAACTTATACTGTATGGTTGATTTCTTAGACGTAACTATTTCGGAGGTAATCCTTGTTCTTTGTCTGCATTTTCTACTTCTTGCACCTGTCTCAGATGAGAAGTCGTTATTTATTCTTTTACTACTTTAGCATGTAACTAGAATAAAATTTTAAAATCATCACATGGGGATCAGCTCTTAAAATATATGACTCTGGCTTAAAGCCTAGTGTATGACGGTATTGGGATTCGGGATTGGGATTTTATTACGGAGGGGATTCGGTACGTAGGCCACCATGCTGAGCCCATTGTTCCTATGAACCCAAGTGGGGGCACATCCCGGAGGAAGGGTGAGGAGAAGGAGACCGTGGGCGGCCGAGCCAAGGAGCCACTAGGGTTCAGAGGGCAGGGTCCCTAAAGTTTACTTGGATAGAGACTTCCCCCGACAGGCCAGGACAACGAACCTGCTCCAAATGTCCAAGGCTGGCGTGCCGAAATAGCCCCAGCAGAGGAGCTGAGGCCGGTAACCGTCCTACCGGAGAAGGAAGTAATTTTACTCAGAGCATATCATCCTACCTTGCACCGCCGAGACACTCGCCGACACTTATACCCTGAAACAGACCACCAGATGAGATATGATATGAAATGGTATTGGAGATGAAATGGAGGGACAGGAAATTCGGGGGATGTAATTAACCTATGCAGCATTCGCCTAGCAACCCCCGAAAATACCCGTGGGTCAGGTAGGTCGGCCACGGGAATCGAACCCGGGCCTCCCGAATGCGGGCCACAGACGAAACCGCCTGAGCCATCCCGCTCGGTGTATTACTATATTTCGTCTTTGGCTACAAGAAATTTAGTAATAAGAGAATTCTTGGTTAAAATGAAGTAGATAGAGGAATAAGTGCTTGTGAGAGGAGTGGCCTAATTGAGATTTTGAGTACAGCAAAAAGGTTTCCCATAAAGTTAAATATACCGATATATGCTATTTCTCATAAATGTATCATAACCTTATGATGTATTAATCAAAATCTTTAGGAGTCACTTTTGAAAAAATCAAAACTTTTTAAACCTTTTCCATTTAAAGACACATGGTAGTGGTTTTAGATGAAAATATATATTTTTTCATAATATAAATTTCTATAGTTTGGAGAACATGCCTACTATAAGATTTGTGTGTTTATGGCAATTAAGTGTATTTAACTGGGGTTTTAATTATGGCGGCCAGGCTATCACGCCCCCTTTTTACTCTGGATTTTATCTTCTGCTTATAACAAGCAGAATTATTCAGAGGATGGGGACTCCCAAAAGTTTCCTAAGGGTGCAAGAAGCCAATGCATATGGAAAAGGGGTGCAAGTGAAAAAGCTAGAGTGTGTTGAACACGTACAAAAAAGAATGGACAGAAGGAGAAAACAAATATAATATAAAGGGGTATATGGTCGTACGCAAAATCGAAACGAGAGCTTCAAACACCTAATCTGGGAGAGACGGATTAAAATGGGCAGTTAAAAAACTTGCACAAATGCAAAGGGGTTTCCTCCTTCGCATAATTCGAGGATATCGTGCAATCTCCACTGATGCAGCTCAGATTAAAGCTAACATCGAATCTTTGGCTCTCACTGGTTTATCAACAGTAACTATTACGAATTTAAGACATGAACGTGAATGTGCGTTTTATCTGTCTCACTTAAAACTACAAATCCCGGAGCATCCTACCACAGCAGGACACCCATCAAGCTTTGTAACCTGTTTAAAGGAAATATATAATTTTCATGATTATTACATATATATAGACTGTTCGCGTCACCAATTTGAAGATAATATATCTGCAGTAGGATGTGCTTTTGTTGTTTATGAAAACCAAACGTAACTAACTCACTCCATGTTTAAATCGTCACCTGAATTTTCTGTATTCCAGTCGGAGCTCTTAGCAATTAAAGACGCTATAAAATGGTGTACTGTTAATGGGAACAGTGCCCGTATTCTTAGTGATTCACAATCAGCTCTACTGGCTATTAATGAGAAATACAACTTACATTTATTAGCACATGAAATCAGAACCTTGCTTCAAAACCATCCGGGAGATATTTGCATGGGATGGCTTAAAGGACACAGTGGAATTTTAGGTAACGAAAGAGCTGATTGCTTGGCTAAGAAGGCTGCAGAATCCAATCTTCCTGTGACATACTGTCGCACCCTACATTAAGATAGATTTAAATATTTATTATCTATGGGGGAAAACGTAGCGGTAGAGCTAAACCATTTTAACAAACGCTAGTTACACACCACGCGGTGGGGTGGACATGTTATTTTACTGATAATTAGCTTACCTGTATGGTGGTGAAAGGTGGAAGGCCCAGCGAAGGAAAACTCACAAGTGCATTTTAAAAGAGGTTTAATAATTTCAGACAACTTACATTCAATGAGGTGTGTGTCCCGGAGGGTTGCTACAAACACGTCCTCTCTCTCTGGTGGCGGCCGGTCGTCTGGGGGAAGTGGATATGCCATCCCCCTTCCCCAGCGCAGCCAACGAACAAAGTTCAGCCTAGTGGCCCCAGGCCTGACAACCCATACAGGGTTGTCACACCTCCCCCCGGACCACAAGCTGTTGACCCAGGGTCAACAGAGCAATTAATCACAAATGAAAAGAAAATTTACCTCGCTCGAGTGATGGAACAAAAAAAAAATTAGCATACAAATATCACAAACAGTATTACAAACATAAATCTTGTCTCTTGACGTTACACATTCGTTTCTTTACTCCAGTGTCTGTCTATAACTTTAATTAAAAAGCCCTAAAAGAAAAATAAATGAAGTTCAGCACTTTTCACCACTACTGCACCAAGCAAAAAAAAAGTTTCACAACCTGCCTGAACAGTACATTCCATTCCCAGTGGTCTCACAAATGTAATAAAAAAACTTGAAGCTTGCACTGCAGTCACTGATGAATAAAGACAACTGAATTGAGCACAATTGTACTTGCTCTACACTGAATAACAATGTGGGGCATTAATAGTTCTTCTGCCCCCAACACAGGTACGAAGTGACAGCACTAATAGCTGCCAAAGCTCTGACGAACAGTGGTCATAAAGGGCGGACCAGAGCCCGATGACACAAGGCAGTGTGGCAGGTTTAGCACTCCCATGGTGCAAACAGTTCGGTAGGCACAGTGTGGTGCAGCAGGAACGCAGATAAATAGGGCTGACTTGATACGTATCATCATACTACAACATTATTTCCAAAAATATAAGTGTACGTCAATTACAGAAGACAACTATATCATTAAAAACAAACTTCACTTCTGAACAATAATAAATAATAAAAAAAATTAGTTACACCCCATCTGGGTAGCAAGATACATGATAAAACTAAGATAATTTCCATCACTCGGCAATATATAGAGCTTACAAACTTTGACAAGATAAATCAAATAATCTTCACAAAATAATCTTCACAAAAGAATACATAAAACGTAGGAATGTCACAATCAAGACTTTACAAAAACCCCTTAGGGTAGAAATAATACAATACACACAGCACAAAATAATTTGACCTTCCAAAACATTGAATAAAAATATTACAAATTTTCAAAATACCAAAACTTACAATTAGAGGGGTACCCCAAAGTATTACCCGTGGCCATAAACTTTTTAACAAAAACTGACGTGTACCCTTAAACAAAAATGAGCTCAGTTTTTCTCTTTGTTTTACCATTATAATTTCAATCATATTTATTATGTGCGCGCACTACTTAATATCATCAGTACTACTACCTTTCAAATCAACAAAACTACTTACAATCTACTAACATCAACATTTTGCATGCCAACAAAACTACTGTCACATTACTACACCAACAAAAAAAAACAAAAAAAAATCGTTCTACAACACAATACATAGAACAAAACAAAGAAAAAATTAAGTTCTGGGGCCTCAAAATTTCACATCCTAGATACACAAAAGAGAAAATATAGTATCATGTCTTAGCCTATTCTAAAAACTTTTGTATACATTAAAGGGTACTTTTGCTTTTCAACATAAAACTTAGAATTCAATAAACCATTAAAGCATACTGGCAATCACACAACTCCAAAATATATATCACTCTTAATCCAAAACAATTTTATCAAAATATTCAAACTATTAGCATCCTGCAATAAAGAGACAAAGTAAACATCTGTACTAGTAATGTGCTATCTCACAAATACCTGGTAACTATGGCGAGGATGACAAACAGAACATCCCCAGGTCTCAGCTTCATAACAGTCATTCACAAACCTCTCTGTGATTCAGGTTTTCCTCATCATCTTAGCATGCACATTACAGCACCAATGCTAAACAAAACTCAAAAATACACTTAATTACTTGCATCGATAAGCACATTTCAGCCACTTTATCGAGCCTAAAACACTGGATTAACGGGCACATTACAGCAACCCCATTAACCAGATAAACTTTACCTCTACATCTTTCACATAATCACACATAATTTCATTCATCCTTCTTATCGAGGTAGCACAGCACTATTCCAGAATGTAAACTTAAAATTAATAAACAAAATTTCAATTTTCTAATCATTGCAAAATTTATCATAAAATGAGGTTATTCAACTCAAAACAGTTATTAGGGAACATATACTTTTAATATCAATTAATTGTGACTTTCCATAATAACAATTGTATGTTCAACTTTTGACATCTAATTCATCAAACATCTATCCAAGTATTGCCATTTGCCAATAATATACATCATATTCCAAAACAAAATAGCTTAGCACACTATACACTAAATCTCAAAATTCACACTCAGAAATCAAGGGACAATATACTTTACATACAACCTTTTTACATTTAATGTGACACAAAAGGAAAGCAAAATGCATTTACAGTCTATATGGTCCCACAGGATCAAAATATGGGAATGTCCTAGAAACATGTACTGATTGTTCCTTAACTCTAGGAGCATTTGGTCGACGAACCACATAAGTAACAGGAGTAATTTGTCGAACAATTTCATAAGGCCCAAAATATCTATGAAGCAATTTGGTACATTTTCCCTTTTTCCTAATTGGAGTAAAAATCTTAACAAGCTGACCTACTGCAAAATGAGTATCTCTATGCTTAGCATCATATCTTTCTTTCTGTTTAATCTGTTGCTGATTAATATTATGGATGGCTACTTCACGAGCTTTCTGAATCTCTTCCAAAGTTTGCCGAACAAATAAATCATTTGAAGTGGCCTGAAGTTGCACCTGATTTGGTAAGGAAGGTTCACGACCATATATCAAATAGAATGGTGAAAATTTTGTAGTTTCCTGAACAGAAGAATTGTATGAAAAAATCACATATGGTAAAACATTAGACCAATTGCTCTGATTTGAATCCACAAAAGGACTAAGACAATTTAGTAAAGTCTGGTTAAATCGTTCAGTAAGGCCGTTGCATGCAGGGTGGTATGAACTAGTAAAGTGAGGGGAAACTGACAAGGCTTTCAAGAGTTCCTGGGTTACTTCACTCAGAAAGACACTACCACGATCAGACAGTAACATGGCAGGGGCCCCATGCCTGCAAATAATCTGATGTAAGATGAACTTAGTAACCTGGGGAATGGTAGCCAAAGAGAGAGGGGCAGCTTCAACCCACCTAGAAGCATATTCTGTAGCAACTATGATATACTTATGACCCGACGTAGAACGAGGTAAAGGGCCTAACAAATCTATTCCCCAACGTTCTCCAATAAAGTTAACTGGAATAGGCTGCAAAAGACCAGCAGGTTTTTGATTCTTAGGTGCCTTCCTGGACTGACAACTTGGACAAGTTTTCACAAAATGCTCAATATCTTTTTTCATACCTATCCAGTAGTATCTTGAATTAATCTTACTAAAAGTTTTAGAAAAACCTAAATGACCAGATAGTGGATCATCATGACATGAGGACAAAATTTCATGCTTTAACACCTCAGGAATGACTAGTAAATGCAAGGGACCAGTAGAACCCGAATTTTTCCTGTACAAGACAACACTTTTCAAAATATAGGTAGAAGCTTGACGTTGAACCTTAGCAGGAGCAGATTCAGGATCCTTAAGGGCATTAATAATTGGAGTCAGAACTGGATCATCATTTTGTTTCTGAGCAACCTCAACTGGTGATAGCAAACAGGTAATTAGCTCATCAAGTTGTTCAATTTGATGCTCTTCAGGCTGTAACACAGGGAACCTTGACAAAACATCTGCGTCATTATGTTTCTTACCAGATTTATAACATATATCATAATCAAATTCCTGTAACTTTAGACTCCATCGAACCAACCGGCCTGTCAAATCCTTTAAATTGTTCAGATAACAAAGGGAGTGATGGTCTGAAATAACATGCACTTTACAGCCATACACAAAAGTCCTGAAATGTGTTAAACCAAAAACGATTGCCAAAAGCTCTAACTCTGGTACACTGTAATTTCTTTCACATTTTGACAAAGTTCTAGAAGCATATGCAATAGGTCTAAGATTATCATTTACTTTCTGTAGTAAAACACATCCTATTCCTAGACCACTAGCATCAGTGTGTAATTCTGTATAGGCTCCAGGATTATAATGAGCCAACACAGGAGCAGAAACCAGAGAGTTCTTTAACTGCTGGAATGCTGTTTGCTGATCCGGGCCCCAAATAAAACTTTGACTTTTCTTGGTCAGCTGAATCAATGGATGGGCAATGTAAGAGTAATTCTTAATAAATTTCCTGTAGAAATTGAACAAACCCAAAACTTTTCTCACGTCTCTAACATTCTTTGGGCGTGGTAGTTCTTTGATCACTGTAACTTTCTCAGAATCTGGGGAAATTCCATCTTTAGATACTTCAAAACCCAATAACTTTATCTTTTCCATAGCAAAGAAACATTTCCCAGGTTTCAGTTTAAAATTATGCATTTCCAAACGTTGAAAAACAGCTTCTAAGTTTTCTAATAATTCTTCAAAAGTTTTGGCAAAAACAACAATATCGTCCAAATATGCTAAAGCTTTCTTAAATTTCAAGTCTCCTAACAATTTCTCAGCAACAAAACTGAAAAATCTTGGTGCATTAGCAAGCCCAAAAGACAAACGTTCAAATTCATACTGCCCTTCATGAGTAACAAATGAGGTATACTTTTTACTATTCTCCTCTAAAGGAATTTGAAAGTATGCTGACAACAAATCTAAGGAAGCAAACCATTTAGCTTCTCCAAGGTAACTAAGGAGGTCATCAATAAGAGGCAAGGGAAAGGCTGAGTTTACTGTAACCTTATTCAGTTGACGATAATCTACACAAAACCGCATAGAGCCATCTTTTTTCTTTACCAACACAACAGGTGATGACCAAGGTGACTGAGAATCTCTAATAATACCAGCATTTTTCATTTCCTCTACTTGTTGGGAAATAATCTCTTTCTGCTTATGAGCTACCCTATAGGGTCGTTGCTTAATAGGTTTTTCATCCTTTACCTCTATTTTAAATTCAGCTACATTAGTTGAGCCTAAATCTTGCAATGAAGTGGCAAAAACATGTTCATATTTTAACAACAGATTATGAAGATCTGACTTTTGAGCTTCAGTTAAGTTGGTATTAACATTAAATTCAAACTTTGGAGCGTTCAATGGAGTAACATCCTTAGGTGAAACTGAGTTACTTTGAACAAATGCAACTTCATGAGCATTAGCTAATACAGTTTTAGCAAAAAGTGTTTGAGGAACAGCTGAATTATTATGTACTGGTATCACAAAGTCCTTTGAAGATTTGCAAACTACAGGTGGAATAGAAATATTCTTCTTATGCATAATACTGGTAGAAGGCTCGAACATAACCTCATTTGTAATATCAGCTGAAGGCTGCACTACCACAAAACAAGTAGTAAGCGGTGGCAATTTAACATCTTTTACAACAGAAACTTTATTAACTATCTGTACCTCATCGTTCAATGGAATCACAGCAATATCTGTAAAGGGACCACCACATGTTGTTTCAAAAGTAATGTGTACCATTTCTCCCTCATGAGTTTGAATCTTAACTTCTGCACAAGAATAATCAATGGTAACTTTATGTGAAGTTAGAAAGTCATTACCCAAAATGAGATTATGTGCCAAGTCTTTTACCACTAACACATCTTCCTGAAAAACAAAGTCATTAATTTGAAATTTCAAATTTGTTTGATAAGGCGCATCTAATAACTTGTTACCAGCTGTTTTAAGCAAAATCTCGACAGGTTTCATTTTAGAAATGTCATTGATATGAGCTGCATTCACAATGCTAACTGCACTTCCTGTATCCAACAAAATTGGAAGTTTTGACTCCCCAATGGACCCCAAAATTTGCAAAATTTGACCTGGAAGAGAAACAACATTAGACACAGGTGAACTTACTTTGGGTACCTCTAGGTTATGTCGTTGGAGGCTGGGCCTCTCGAGTTTTTTGAACCAGATGGTGAAGTCCAGCAATTACGTGCCATATGACCACGCTTGTTGCAATTGTAACACACAATAGGTGCCTGCTGTCTCTTTTCATGATGTCTTGGAGGCTTAAGTGGAGGTGGCTGTACAGTAGCTGCAGCAGCAGTGAATTGAGACTGAAGTTGTTGCATTTGGGTAGCAAGTTTAGTGACCTGTTCACTCAATGTGGAAACAACATTAATAACTGGTTCAGAGTGATTTACACTTTCAAACCGTGATAAAACAGGTGCACATGACACAGGTGGAGAAGTGTAAGTTGATGTTTGTGCTTGTACTAAATGTTGTCTATGTTGCACATAAAAATTAGCTTTATCAACGCTTTTAATAATTTGTAAAACCTCCTCAACTGTTTGTGGATTTAATGGGAGCAAAGCTTGTACATACTGAGGTTTCAATCCTTTCAATAAGTTTTTTACCTGCTCCATTTGTGTCATTGCAGCGTTAACTTGGTCACACAAGGATAATACATCATAAATGTAATCTAATACAGGTTCGTTTTCTAATTGTACCCTCTGCCTAAGTTTAATTTCCAACAATTCATCTTGATTGGACATTTGAAAAGCTGCCAAAAACTGTTGAGTTAGAAAATGCCAATCATGCTCAGGGTGTCTATGGCAAAACGTTCGGTACCAAAGTACTGCTGTGTCTCGCAAGTAACATGGGAAAAACTTCAACTTTTGTACATCTGACCAACCATTTGCTGTAGAAACTAAGTTAAATTTTCTCAAAAATTCTGAAGGAGATATCAGTGCTATCCTGTCAAAACAGGGTGGATCAATAAAAGGCCGAGAAACTTGCATTGTCTGAGTCTGATTAACATTAGGTGCCATGGATACTTCTAAATTACTAGGTACATGTGCACTTTAATTAGCTAAAGCAGAAGTCGAAGCTATTACATCATGTGAATCCATTGTAACTGGCACATTGGATGGTTGCCGCGATTTCTTAGGCATTTTGACTTACTTTTAAGTAACACTGGACACCAGAATAAAATAAGCAGAATTACCAACTGGAATGAACACAAAAATGAAGTGCATCCTTCACAAAAACACCAAAAAAGAAACTATTTACTTTGAATTTTACTGCTAAAATTCACATGGCGTCCCTTGAAAATTAACACGTGACCACGTGGTCGACCAAAATTTAAGTTCACATCCCAAAATATTTAAAATTTAGAAAAACAAATCTCCGCAAATTTAAACTATAAACTCTGTATTAATAAATAAACCTCACATTAAGCCTGAAAAGAAAACTAATTAAAAACAAATTATGCCACCACGAGGTGTCCATTCTTCAACGCAAATAATCAATTTCCATGTAGTTATAAAAAAAGATTTTAGCACAATATTATGAAATAAGTTTACTATTAACGAAATCAAATAAAAAACAGACCAAAAGTTAAAGGATTACGACACGATGACCAGATTAGAATTTCTAACTAATTGAACACCACGCGGTCGGCCATGTTTCCTCCATCTTTCACCAGCGTATACATTCAAATTTTTTTCATTATCAAAACAGGAATAAAGCAAGGGGAAAAAAAATTTTGAGATCTTACCCGCGTCTCCACCAATATGTCGCACCCTACATTAAGATAGATTTAAATATTTATTATCTATGGGGGAAAACGTAGCGGTAGAGCTAAACCATTTTAACAAACGCTAGTTACACACCACGCGGTGGGGTGGACATGTTATTTTACTGATAATTAGCTTACCTGTATGGTGGTGAAAGGTGGAAGGCCCAGCGAAGGAAAACTCACAAGTGCATTTTAAAAGAGGTTTAATAATTTCAGACAACTTACATTCAATGAGGTGTGTGTCCCGGAGGGTTGCTACAAACACGTCCTCTCTCTCTGGTGGCGGCCGGTCGTCTGGGGGAAGAGGATATGCCATTCCCCTTCCCCAGCGCAGCCAACGAACAAAGTGCAGCCTAGTGGCCCCAGGCCTGACAACCCATACAGGGTTGTCACAATACTCTTTATGTCCTATTTGTACTGTAAGGAGAATAATACATCAACATATTCTTGAAGAATGGAACCTACAATGGATAACAGCTCCAAATGGAAGTTTAAAAATAACATTATTTTTCCCTAGTGTATATTGCAGAGGAAAATGTGAAACTCTTGTATCAGATTTTGTTTTGACACATATTTTAAGTGGACATGGCAAATTTGGTGAATACTTATTACGCTTTCACTTAATATCCAACCCCGAGTGCATGTGTGGTGAAGAATTTCAAACTGTGGTTTATCTCCTTTTCTGTTGTTCCATTTTCTGACGAAAAAGACAAGAATTAATATTCAAGCTAGACTCTTTAGGAACTGAATTTTCTGCTCCGCTCACATCTTTGCTAATGAAGCCACAACAGTATAAGTACTTCATGATGTTTATAAACTCATTGTATAAACGTCTGAAATAGTTTAAATTAATATGCATCAGATTAAAAGGACTTTTCTTCCTTCTAGTATTTAAAATATTTTTGTTAAAATTGTATATTTTATGCATCAACTCTAACCCTAATATACCACTGTGTAAAATAGGGTTCAATAAATCTGGATAAATAAAAAAAATCTGGGAGATAGTTCCAAAATCTGTGTATGTTGTCAGTAAAACTATTAAATTTGGTGTGATGGATGCTGTGATATGTTCTAATGATGCTGCTACTAAAAGAGGAGATGTATTTAGGAAAACTAGACGGGAACCAGGTTTTAATTTTGACTGTGCCTTTGAAAGCATTGATGCACCAATAGTAAAAGAAGCAGAAAAACAAGCGCAGAAAGTGTCTAAGGAAGCAAGAATTAGGATGAGGGGTGAAAAGAGGAGGAGAGAGGATTCTGAGACAACTGCGGTGAGGAATATGGACCAGGAATATTTTAAATTTTGGGTATGTTACATAAAAGCGCAACATTATCTTCCTTTGCCATTTATTGTAACTTGCTTTTTTTTAACGTTATGCACAGTTTGGTAGAAAACTTTAGGTAATATATAGAGCTTTGAACTTCTTTGTGTATATGAACAATATACTGCTCTAAACAGCTGGTGAAAGCTTCATATGTTAGACTTTCATGAATTTTCTCAAAAATATTTTCATATATATAAATATTAAAAAATAAAAAGTACATTATTATTTATTTTTCAATGTGCTATTATTGAGTAAAATGTCTTAACGGTTCACCAGCTATGTTTAATAGCATGTTTGTAAAGTGATTACAAAGTTTTAAATGTGTTACTTTAACTGTTTAGCAGAAAAGGGCATATAAAGAAATGCGTCAAACTTTTTGAAAATTTTGTGTTTTTTGAAATATCAATAGAGAAAAAGTTATTAACTTTATTTATGATGGTGTATGAATTACACAAGACCGATATATAAGTAGTAAAAGTTTCATTATAATAGATTGTATAGCTTTCAAGAAACAGCAACATAAATTGCATTGAAATTCCACATGGAAATTACTACTCTTCCTTCTTTACTTTACGCCCTCCAACGTTAAATCCAATCGGACAATGAATTGAAGGGTGCAATGATGCTCAAATAAGCCCAGGGTCTTTGGAGCTTAGAGTTACCCGATATTCGTCGTATAGGATAAGGCATAACCCCGGTAAAACCTTATCCAGATAACTCACCCTGACCGAGATTCGAACTCGGTACCTCATAAACGTTATGCAGACTTGCTACCATCTACGCTACCGGGGCGGGCCAGTGCAACTCTTATTTACTATAATCACGATACGGAGTGAATATGAAAGTTCGTTTTCTTAAGCACACTTAGTTGCAACTACATACAAACTGACAAGTAATGGGGATGTGAGATGTAAGATAGTTTTCTTCAAGTTAGCTAGATAATAGAAGATTCTGTATTATTTATATTCCAGTATAACCAGAAGAGTAATAGACTTTCCCATAGCACCGAAGACTCAAGCCTGATAAAATCTGGTTGTTATTAGTAGCGAGCTGCATTACCAGCTGATCCGCCACAATCTTCCCCTTCCAGGATCGCTTTATCTCAGTCCCGTGAGACTTCCTCTCACCAACTCACAAGACCGCCTGATGATATAAAAAGTTATATGACGGATCGCTTCTCGAGCAGCGCGGATGGGCCAGCATTTACCCTAAAATATAATACAGGCCAGCACGGACTACTCAACTTTAGAAAATGGTTAATGTGGCGGATATTCTTCCCTATTAACAGCTCAGTTATGTAATACTCCATACAAACATTCATGTCTTAAAATTTTTCATTCAAAACTCCTTTTTAAAGAAAGTAATCAAGAAATATGCGCCTTAGATGTAATGGTTTAACAAAACTATGACTATGGCCAGGGAAGTGAGGGGTAACTGGAACCTGAACAAAACGTGGATCTGTTGGTTCGAGGTGTGAGGTGTCTGTGAAGGTACCAGAGGCTAGGTAGATGTACGGGAATTCCTAACATCTCCAAGATTGATGACTCAGTCATTGCTCAGAGAAGCCCTCCATCTGGTGGAATCGCGGAGTACTCGAATTACCTGAGGCTACCAAGTGTATTCTCTCATTTGATCTGGCCGAGAACTTCTCAAAGAGAAAGTATCCGTCACTGTACCGCACGGGATGGCTAAGGCGGTTTTGTCTGTCGTCCGCATTCGGAAGGCCCGAGTTCGATTCCCGCGGCCAACCTGCCTGACCCATGGGTCTATTCGGGGGGTTTCCTGGGTCGCTAGGCGAATGCTGGGTAGGTTAGTTACGTCCTCCGAATTTCCCGTCCTCCATTTCATCTCCATTATCATTTCATATCGTCGCTCATCGGGTGGCCTCTTTCAGGGTAGAAGTGTCGGTGGGGGTCTCGGCGGTCCATGGAAAGAAGATATGTTATGAGGAAAACTACTTCCTCTTCGGTTAGATTGGTTGCCGGTCTCCGCTCCTCTGCTGGGACCATTTGTGAGGACCGCCAGCCAGGGACCTCTGGGGCTTGGATCGCCTGCTGGGGACCGTTGGGGCTCGGCTGCTGGGCTCGTTGCCGTCCCGCTGTGGGGGAGCGAGTTCGTTGTTCTATCCTGTCGGGGGAAGTCTCCATCCAAGTAAATTGTAGGAAGCCTGCCTTACGTACTGTCATGGCTCCTTGGGTCGGCCGCCCTCTCTCTCCTTCGCCTCAACCTTCCTCCCGGGGGTGCCCCCACTTGGGAGCATAGGAATATGGGCTCTGCATGGTGGCCTACGTACCAAATCCTCTCCGAAATGCAATCCTAATCCGTCACTGTACGACACACATACTTTACACATGAAAGGGGAACCGAAATAATAGCAAACCTTGGGGGGGGGGGGGGGATTGCATAGCAAAAAACCAGGACAGCATTTATCTTGTCAGGCAGCAAAACAACATAAGTTGCCGATCGTAGGATTCGACTCCAACTGGATGTTGATTTTACAATGAAGCTGTTAATTTCTATGTTATGCATTAGGCGGAGGAAGTATAAAGGTATATAAAAAATAATACGTCGTGGAGGGGATCCGTCCCCTTCAGCTGCCGTGGTGCGGGCGCTGCGGACTTCTAGTACCTCTGACGTTACTAGAGCAACCTCGGGTCGAACAGGCGAGCCCCTCCCAAATTGGGAGTTGTTCGGATTGGGTTGGACTCGAGAGAGCAGTGGTTCCCGATACCCGTGGGTTGCTAGCTTCTTTTTCGCAACGCACTAGACATTTTCGAAATGGTTGCGACTTTTTTGGTTGTGGGTGGTATGCTTTTAGGAAAGTGTGATGTCGTGGTGAATTTCTTACCCCTTACCTTTGAGTATTATGATACTCAATTAGGTTACGAGCCATTTATACGTACAGGTAGATGAATGTCTTGTAGGAATTTACAGCTCTGAAAATTACTAAACAATTGTGCATGGTTACATCCAGTGGTATAAAATACTTTTTTTACCATTTAACTGTTTTTCGTAAAGAGGGATAGCTAGTAATAGCTGATCCACATCACCCATATTTGACCCGCCATTTCCCCAAACAATTGAGTAGCTAGCATGCCATCTGTAGACCAGTACACGACACTGCTACCTATATCCTAAACATCTCCTTCATAATCGCGCAACAAATATTCCAGATTTTCTACACTAATATCAGAAGCTTGTATACATCATATGCAAGGTAATTTATTTGCTACATTACGGGGATAAGCCATGGTTAACATTGAAATTTAACAATTTCAAATGTGCCATTCATTTAGCTCTTGATAGCTACAAGAAATCACTCTGAACACAGAGAGAGTATAAATAACTAAAATACCGAGCGAAAACAGCTGCATAAGGCTACCAGAAACCCTGTTTGAGAAACACTGTAATAACCGATGCTGACAGGGAGTTTTCTTTCCAGTGTAACGCAACATATACCCGTATGATTATCGCTTGGTATAGCATAAATAAACTAAACTTGAACCGGAGAAGTCGCTTGCGTAGCTATATATACATACATTCGTTCGTATACACACAAAACAAAATGATTCAAGTATTAGGCGCGTTCGGCACAAAGAATGACGTTTGCTACAGTGAAACAAAGAAGTGAATTTTGCACGATTTATTACTGTAGTCTCCACTTTTTTGTTACTGTAGATGTATAATGCCTTTAATGGGTTTTAAACCAGGTTTTGTTTCGTTTAAATAACTTAATAAATACGGAAGATATGGAATTGTATTTATGATGCATTTTTACAGCATTTAACAATTTAAATGTCTTGCTCTGTTTATTAGGTATCCGTTTCCGGCCCCGGAAGGGTTTAAATGGCCATCGGTGAAGCTATGAGGCGTGGTGTGCCAAGCATTCTGTGTAATGCAATATGTGGAAAAGTAAACACATGACAAGTTTGCTCAGAAGTTCTTTATAAGGCTTGAGGATATTTTACGTGCTGTAAGTATACCACAGGGACCACCAACTTTACTTACCTTTCGAAGGGAACCACAGTATTTTGTCGGTCGGGAAAATTCATCAATCATAACCCTCCACGGGAGTTGAACCATCGCCACCCCGCGATGGAGGACGACATTGTCTTAAGGGGACTAGTAATTTTGCATTTTAATAACTCTTAATTGATCTACAAATCAAACATTGTCTTTCTGGACGTTCCAAATATATACACTGGACAACAAACCATAGGTGCCTTGTGCATTCAGCAAGGTTTAAGCATACCAGATTGCACTACTTTTGTTTTCCCACAGGGCAGCAAAATATGTGTAGCCTGGTATAGTGTATAGGCAATATTTAGGGCTTAACCCACTGGCCCGGATCTAATTATTATTGCACTTCGTTTCTAATAGCTATATAAAAGCTGAATAAACAGAAAAGCAGGTAAATTTAGTATACCCTTCTCGTTCACATCAAGAGTAGGCACCACAACCCTAGTGCGCCTGCATCTAGCCAACAGCGCGGAGAAGGATGCTGCTTTGAGAACGGGACGCTGTCTCAGAATCGAGGCAAGCAAATTAGAGCGGCACATCCCGTGTCGGCGCTGCTACATCTTTGACCACTGCACCTCCACCTGCACCGCTCCACCTAGATCCCACTATTGCGGGAACCAGTGCCTCACCGCCGAATGCAGAAGGCATGACCTTAGGCACCGACGAAGATAATGCGCCACCTGTAATGGTTTAGGCCTTTATACAGGCCAAGCGCAGTGCCCACGCTACCCCAGAAAGAGCCTCCTAAGACAGCGTGGCACACCAACAACAAGGGAGGAAGGCTATCCATGCCCAGTAGCCACGGCGGCCTCCACCGCAACCGCACATGCTTCATATACCGGAGAAGGCCTGAGAGAAGCCCTCCAGGATCTCCGGAAAGAGCCACAGAGCCTAGGGTCTCGTCTTGCCTCACTTGAGGCAACCCTCGTAGCTACACAACCCTCCAGGGAGAATGTCCACGACCTCCATTCTGAGATCCATAGTCCCACGCTTGGGACTATTGGAAGAAACCATCACCACTAGCAATGCAGAACACCACACAGAGCAATGCGACCAACTAAGAAGAATTACAGCAAATGTCCAACGCTCTACCGACAACACAACAGATGTTCACAACCGACTAGACCTTCTACAACAACAAATTCAACAGCTCTGCAATAGTGACGTTACACAGCAGTTTACAGTTCTTCAGGAACAACTCGCCGAGATCATCAAGAACACATCACAGCACCAGAAACTTCTGAACAAGACTAAGTCCAACATCAGATATACCTCAAACACACAGAAGGACATACTAAAATTACTGGACCTAATACATCGAAAACAAGTGGAACTACAGTATGCAATTGCAAACTCCTCCTTTTACTCCGTAACATTCCACCAGGACTTCACCCAACTACAAAAAAGCATGGAACTCCTACAATCCAGACTGATAAGTACCCTATTGTACATATCAGACACACACCAGCGACCCCGACGCCGCTAGGCGTCAATGCCTCCCCCCCCCCCCCCCCCGAAAGCACCAAAGGTGCGCAGAGATGACAATTTAATAAAGATTCTTCAAGCTTCTTCTATCCTTCCCCTTAAACCTTTTCACTCCCACGTCACTTCGTAGGCTATGGTCAGGGCCTTGTGTTACGGTCCATAGCCTGGTAAGCCAACCAGACATGAGTTTTTTACCCAAGCGCAGTAGCATCAACCGTAACAAACGGAGGTACTTTTGCGGGACTCCTCTACCCTTCCTGAACTTTTCCCCTATAATCTTCCTGAGCTTCCCTTGTTACACTTCTCTTTCTCTTCTTCTGTCCCTTTCCTTCTTTGTTAAAGAAGGTCGATTTCTCCTGTAAATATTAGCTAAAAGGAATACCACAGTTTTAACTGAAACCTTTTTCCGCTATACTCACCAGTCTTATCTTTAGAGGTACTCCTTTTAGCATTAACGAAAAAAGCGACAGATACCATATTAAAGCTATTTGACAATGTATTTTCGAATTATATGGTACTGGTCAATAAATCAATATTATTTTTAGCGATTTTTCGTTGCATTAGACCAAACGCATTTCCAATCATGACTGTATTTTGTTTCCACATTAGGTCGTTGAATACCTGGCTCCATCAAGTGACGATAGAGGTTCTTGGTACTCAGAAACTTCTCCAGTCGCTCTCCGGAATTTTCAAGAGAAAGAAGTTCGGCGACCAAACGATGAAATTCCCGTGTCGGTCTCTCCACGGTATGTAACTGGTCATGCCAAAACTTCTTGTCAATCGGAGACTCACTGCCAAGTAACGAGGACAATCCTGTCTTTCCCAAAAGCGCCGTACACTTGTTGTCAACATCCACTAGACCACAACCACCTTTCTTTAGAGGAAGACGCAATTGCGGTCGAGCAACTCAATATGCTTTCCCCGTCCACAGGAAGTATCGAAGCAGAGTCTCAAAACGTGTGGCGAACTGCTTAGGGAGCGGCAAAATCTGCGCCTCTTAATACATAGGTTCAAAAGACTAAAGGATATAGTGTTTTATGAAAGGTTCTTCCAATTCTTAAACCGACTCCCAATAAAATGACTAACATGTGCCTTATCTCCCTCTTGGACCTTGTGTTGAAACGAAATATTCCTTGACTAATATCCACCTTAACTACAGTTCTGAATGCGTCAAAGGGTCTACTTCGTTAATTTGTGTTTTCGTTATCGTAAATACACACATTTTCTAAACTGTGGTGCCGTTAATTTTAGCATTAAGTAATCCAAACTACTTTGTGCGAATGCTTTCTATTAATACATACAGATGAATCTGGGTGACGAAACTTTCAAATACCTTGGCCATGTTACAGGACTACAATATTTAAGTCATAGCTGAATGCGTCAAATTAAGATGCAGTAGCAGTCAACAGCCTTCAGAATGCACCACGAAATTTATTTTTATATAGCCGTTTGGCAGAATAATTGGCTATCACAGGAACTATAAAATGTGATCTGCCAATAGAGGAAATTGTACTGTCGTACTTGATTTTTTAAAATATAATGTAAAATAGTACGATAATCAGCACAGATTAATAAAGAATCTAATCTCAAATTTATGAAGTTCAGATTCGTGTGGCTATATTTCACTTTATTCCATTTTTAAGATTTGCAAGGTGCCTAAGGTGCAAATATACCACGAATTTTCAGCTTACAGTCACGATATAGACGTTTTTATGTGAAGTATATTAATTTTCTTTTATGGGTTATTGACCAAAATATTTAAGAGGAAGCACGTACGTATATATAAGCTGCTGTGCAAGTCATAAGCATAGGAATCTTGTACTGCATCTTCTGAAAAATGATAAAATATTTCGTAAGTAATGGCAGTTTGAATCCTCCACAAGTTATTAAACACTTTAGCACTTTTTATGTTCTGTAAGCTTTTATGGGCTTTGCATGCTAAGAATAATTTTGGAATGAATCCGCCTTAATTTAATACATAGTGCTTCATGTTTTCCTTTATGCTGTGCATAGCAATTTTACTTCGGCGCATTAAAGTGATCGTGGTGGTTCAGGCGGTTTCGTCTGTGGCCAGCATTCGATAGGTCTGTGTTTGATTCCCGTGGCCGATCTGACTGACCAATGAATTTTTTGGGGGTTCTCCTGGGTTGCCAGAAGAATCCTGGTTAGATTATTTACATCCCCCGAATTTCCTGTCCCTACATTTGATCTCCATTATTACTTCACATCACTTCTCATCTGGTGGTCTCTTTCAGGATGGAAGTGTTTTCCGGGTTCAGGGTGCTCCATGGTTGCATGGTAGGATGATGCGCTCCTGGTAAACGCTTCCTCCTCCGGTGGGAAGGTCTCAGGGCCGGCCTGAAGGTACCGTTTTAGGACCACTGTAGCTGTTATGTCGGGTATTTTCCAACAGGTCAGTTGCACGGACACTGCCCTCTGCATAATCGTGGTTCCTTGGGATGGCCGCCCTCTGTCTTCTCTCGCCTCATCCTTCCTCCTGGAGTTGATCCACTAGATGTCTGAGGTACAATAGACCAAGTTTGGACCTCCGTGGATATAGCGTCGGTAGCATATTCCAGTCCGGTGCATTAATATTTTGTCAAATTCTTCTTTGAGGAAATATTCGATTCGTAAGAGGGCACTCATTAACGTAAAGAATCAGCTATAAATATTTCCAAGCACTTACAAATTGGAAAGGTGTTTAATAAAAATTATAGTGCTCATGTTTCCCTGTTTTAACCCAATTTCGTTGAAATCATTTATGATAGGATTTGTATAGCAGTTGATTGCTGGCACAGATTTTAAATTATGCCAAACCTAAAAGGGTAAATTAGGAAACAGAGAACCCTAACTTGATTTGTTATATATAACAGGAGTTAAGGTTGTCTTTGAATTCGTTAAATATGTTATCCAGGAGTGCTTCTAACACTAAACTCAACGCATATACAGTTTACTTCATATGTTTTTCATTATATTGTATTTTTGAGATATGTCTCTTATTTTTCAATTTGACACCAGAAAATCGAGTTTTAACTCAAGCTGCAAAGTTTAAGTAAGGGGAAAATGCTACCTCTTATACGAATAATTCTAATTTTACCATTTCTGATCCCAGAAAATGCAAAAACCACATTAATTATGGAAATTGTAAAATAGAATTAATATATCCCATTTCTCAAATGATTGTGCTCGTTAACTAGAATACTTATATTATTTACCAACTTTATTAATGGTACTCCTAGCTGCTTTATTTCGTCATCTTAAATTTACCATTCCTATATGTAAAATCACACATATAGCTACAAACATAAATTATGCATGATAATAATAAGGAAGTAATAATTTATCTAACAATTCTATCAATATAAATATACATTATTTGGATTAACTAATTTCTGGTGTAAATGTATTTGTGTACTGGTGGTGTACAGCAGTTGCGATTTCTGAATGATAACAAAATCAGTAGTGGTTTCCTAGATTCACGTGTTTCTTCATAGTTATGTTGCTTTCGGAACATCTACCGGCCAGACCATGAAGAAAACCGGGTATTTGAAATAACAAAACAGCTATAGGGGAATAAGTGAATAAAATAATCATAGTTAGTGATTGCATATGCTTAACTTCAAATGTGTACATATCCATTTGTGAAATGAATTTTTAGTGTCCTCAATTAGAGTCGGATTCACTTAACCTGTTGATATATATTGGTAAGCCTATTTATCTTTGAGTGCACTAGGGACAGCTTATCCTATGGACCGGATCATAATGATATCAAAATTTAACTCAGGTATAGACTTTTGCTTGAGTAATATGGTTAACGCATTTTAGTGTGTTTCTTCGCACAATAAAATATTTACAGATGCATGGATATTGATTTGCTTATAGAATTGTAACTAATTTGTTTCTGTTATTTCCAAAAACATAAAACACAATGCTATTCTCGTATGATTTTGTTTTTAAGTTTAAGGTTATGGCTAGCATATTTGTGTTGTCTCTGTTTACTTTGTCATCTGAAACGTGTTATATGCTCCTTGAAGCACATGCTAATAAATACATTGTTAAACGTATCGAAGTTTTCCCTCAACTTGCTTTCTGCCACCCGATAAATATGCTAAAATATTATAGATAAATTCATGAGCAACTGTTTCATTTATATTCACCGCATTTCGTTAGGAAATTGTATATTGCAGTCTTCATGCTGTTTAAATGAATTATTAATAATTAAATACATTTACTCTTGTCAGCTTCATTTGCCAAAGCATTAACACATTCTTCAGGGATTAAGGTTTTGCATAACCATTCTGCAACATATAGTCCTGAGTGTTGCTTAATTTCACCAATTGTTGCTTATTATTGTTAGTCCCGCGCCGGGGAATGGCGTGGAGGAAGGCTGGATATCGTACAGGGCTAGTATGGCTGTTCGGCGATACTACAGCTGTTTACAGTTTATTCTTCTGCAAAGTGCCTAAGTTAAAGTTTTAGTATTTTGTGTTCTTTTTATTACTACAGTAATTAATACGACATAATTGACATGCCACACCGTCCAACAGCATTGTTGATAAGTTTTGTAGAAAGAGATACGAGTCGATCGACTGCTTACGGGATACATGAATGGAGTTTTGGCACGCTGAAGTAAGAAGATGAGGTCACAGCACTATAAACCAATGGAATTTCTAGACAGACTTTAATTACATGCAATTAACAAGATTGGTAGAACGAGTATTAAAACAGACAAATGGGGAAGCTATTTTCAGTCTGTCAAATGGGCGACGGGCCAATTGATGTTGCCGGGTTCGGAAGACGTATGGTTAAAGTGTTCAATTTGCCACTGCATATCACAAACAGAAAACTAGCCGTAGCTTTGGAACCATATGGCACTGTGCTACAGGTGATTGATGATGCATGGATGGAGTCGTCGTACGGTTCATCTGTTATTGAAGAAACGTATCCCGTCATTCATAAATATTGAGGGACATTCGGCTTTCATGAGCTACCCCGATTAGCCTAATACTTGTGCAATTTGTCATTCAGCGGGCCACTTGCATAATCAATATCCACGTAAATTCGTGCCACGTACACCTAACAGTGCACAGGATACATTTACATGGGCAAAGCTGGCATCTGGAGCCTTACCGAAACCACGGGTAGTGAATCCAGAGGTGGGCACAGAAATAAATGCGCACCTCATTTTGCTGACACCCGACAAGGAGATAGTGGACGACCCGCAGGCAAGCATAGCCAGTGAGCCTGATCAAGCGAACCTACCAATGACACCATGCAGAATGACGAGGAAATTCAAAGCAATCCGGCCACCGATGACAACAACGGTATGATGTCCCAGTCTTCGACAGATTCAGTGCCGGTTGATATGCCACGAAGTGAGTATATAGCAGATGGTGCGACGACAGTATTGGAATAATTCATTCATTATTTATCAACAGCAGCTACATCACAAACTGTGGACCCTAGCAGAGGAAACTGCAGTAGATGAAACTTTGGAAGGCAGATATACAACAATAAAGCCCTATGTGCGTGGAGTGCAATTTAGTAATCGTGGCCCCCGAATAGAGAAACGTAAGAAACAAGATCCATGTAAAAAAGCGGAATGACCCACGAGGAAATATAAAAATAGGAGCAAGCCTGAGTAACAATAGTGAATCTGTTTCGCCACCGCGCAACGGCCACTTCTTTCTGCGGTCTTGTTGGTGGTAATCCTCCTCCAAACCTTGGCATCTGTGAATGTGAATTGTTTGCGGAGCGAGACCAAGCAAACATTGGTTCGATATTTTGTGTTTGATTACAACACATTGTTGTTGGAAATTAAACAATGGCCTATTACAGGATAGGATGTTTAAATCCAAGTTTCAAAAGAGGTGGATAAGAACGATTCGACCTGCAAAGAGCAGAACTGACAGCAGGTTACGTCATTGGCTGTTCACTCTGCAGCCTGCGATCCACATTTTTGCAAGAATGAAAGAATAGAGAAGGCAAAGGGTAGAAGAAAGTATTTGTATTAGCTTAACTAGCTGCGTAATGATAGATGTCAACAACAAAGGAGATAACAAGGAAGAGAGATTGTGACACATCACATCGAAGCAATAAAGAAGAAAATCTGTTGCCTTCAGGAAGTACTGTGTAGGGGAACACTACAACGAGCGGGATAAAACTATAAATCTTTAGCAGTCAACAAATTTCGGAATGCATCACGAAGTTCATTTTCAGACACCCAAATGGCAGACGAGCGTAGCATTGGCTATCCTAGGAACTATGAAATGTGAGCTGTCAATAAGGGAAAATGTGACGTGGTACCTTGATCTCTTTATAAATGTAATACTATAAAAATTGTAGGACAATGAGCATGAATTAATCAAAGTAAACTAAACAAAATCCTGTTAATTTTAGAGTTGTATGTCCATATTTCGTTTCACTCCATTTGTAAGGTTTACTAGGTGCCTAAAAGCAAAAATGGCACGATTTTTCATTTGACAGTCACGATATAGACATTTTTAGGTGAAGCATGTTAATCTTTGTTCATGAGTTATCAATATAAAATATTTAAAAGGATGTATGTAAGTAGGTAGATAGGTAGGCAGGTAGGTGGTTGGGTGGGTGGGTAGGCAGGCAGGCGCGTAGGCAGGCATAGACTGCTGGGCAGGTCATAGGCATGGGTACCTTTTACTGCAGCTTCTGAAAAATGATAGAATATTTCGTAAGTAATTCCAGTTTGAGCCCTTCACGAGTAATTAAATACTTCAGTACTCTTTAGGTTCTGTAAGCTTTTATGCGGTTTGCATGTTAACAACAGGTTAAGGATGATTCATTGCTAAATGCTGTGGATAACAATCTAACTGCAACACCTTCATATTTTGTCAATTTCTTTGTGGAGAAAAGATTCGACTCGTAAGAGAGCTCTCATTTAGATAAATAATGAACTACAGGTATTTCCAAACTTTTGCAAACTGGTAGGCGGTTCAAGAACAGTTCTAATTTTCATGTCACCCTGATTTTGACCAACATTCACTGAAAACCTTTATGATAGGATCTGTGTGAGATTTTAAATTATGCCATTGAATATCTTATCAGGTAGTATTTCCGATATTACACTCCACAAAATACAAAATATATTTTACATTTATTGACTGTGTTGCATTTTTAAGAAACCTCTTTATCTTTCAATTGCGTTACAGAAAATGTACATTTTACGCAAACTGTAAAATGTTAAGTAAGGGCAGAGTACTGTAATGTGTAATGTTTAACGCCTGCTTTTACCACATGCGGCACCGCAGGCGGTGACACTGATGATAGATGAGATGAATATGGAATTCTGGTGCAATGAAATGGTAGGGTAAACCAGAGATCCCGGAGAAAATCGGCCCCAGCACCGTGTTTTCCACCACAAATCTCAGTATGTGGTAGCCTGGGATCGAACCTGGCCGCTCTGCTGAGAGTCGGACGGTCTAACCACTCAGACACGACGCGGCTTAAGAGGGGAGTACTATCCCTTGTAGCCATTAGGTTAATTCTGCCATTTTCATGCGAACTTTAAGCAGGAACGGCGAAATTATAGATTTTAACTGAAAAATTATATAGATTTAAGTTTGACATATTATTGAAGTTTACATTTTAAAAAGTAACTTTGGCATCCGCTACCACTAGGCCTTGCTCTAAGCTTTGAAGTAATAAACATGTTAGCTGTATTTGACTTTGGTTAAATAACTGGTCATATATTGTTTGTGATCTTGATGCTGTTAGCAGCTATTAGTGCTACTATGGCTCAAATTGGAGGCGGCGTAGGAGGAAATGGCGAAATAGGAGACATAGGGTGAAAATAGCCCTAACCGTTTACACTTTCCTGTAGATGTTGCATTGGCATCAGACAGAACCAGAAAATATTTTGCCTCACTTTCTCAAGATAAAATAAAATAGTAAAATAAATTTAAAAATGTAAAATAATATAAGGCGTATTTAACTCCAACTTAAATGTTGATGTTTCATACACACACACACACACACACACACACACATATATATATATATATATATATATTGGTTACAGAAAATGGCTAAGAAATTAATAAACAAATAAATGTATAAAATAATCCTCGTTTCTTCTTTATTCTCGACCATGTCAAGCTTTAGTAATTATACGACTGGTCGCAGTACTTTAATGTGCCTCTTTAAAGTATACCTATTCATTAAAGTATTGGTATTCGACCAATCAGAAGTGGCCACGAAAGTATCCGTTATTCTTATTTAGATCGACAATGGCATTAGCGCCAGTTAAAAAAGAACTCAAATTGTCTGACATTAGTAACAGTGACATGGAACTTAAATCTCCAGAAATTACGGCAAAAGCATTCAATATTTCCATTAACTCGTTGCCACAGAGGTCACGAAAGATGTACGAGATATAATATTCACAATTAATGGATTCGAGAATATCAAAAGGTATAAATTCGTTCTCAGGAAATGTATTCCTAGTGTATTTCAAAGAACTCTCTCAAAATATGAAATCCACAACTGTCGCATAATGATGTATTGAAGAATCAGTAGAAAATAGAATTGAAATTTCAAATAAAATACTAAAATCAGTAGGAAAAGAAAGCACACAAATAAATATCCATTCACCTTCAACCTCAACTATTCAAAAAACCTCATTCCCGTAAGTTATTTCACTAATTGTACAATAAATAACCTATATTTGAAATAAAGTTAGCTCTGCTCACATAAACATTAGCATTAGGGATACCTACGACTGAAAACTTGAAATCCTGTTCTAATAAAGCTAGCGTTTTGACATTTATACCATAGATGTAAATTAGTACAAATATGATACAGCCCAAATGTTGTTAATTTCAATTTGATAGTTTGGAAAATATGCTTTAATGTATTTATTTTTGGTTACGTCACCTAAAAATCCATTGCGAAAAAAAACAACCACTTTTTGTCTAATATTTTAACAACAGGTTTCCGAAATATCCATATTTTTAATTTTCCCTAGGTTTCTCTGTCTCAGTAACTCTAGGCTACAGAAATTTTTAAAACCATGAATAGGGCTTTTTGCCCAAGTTTTGAAATTTTTGTGCTTTGAAGTTAAGAATGTGTAGTTAAAATGCATCTGAGAATAAAAACCATGAGAATTTCTATTCACTGTGTCTCTATGAACGTATGTAGCAAGTTTCATCAGTCTAACACTAAAACTGCGACGCAAGGAGCATCTTAAATGATAAAAAATGCTGAAATTTTCAATAGCGAGAAAACAAGGACAACGAATTAGAAATCATATCTAAAACTAGAATTCACGTAACTTTCAAACTAGATTAGAGTATTTAGAATTGGCTTGCAGCTGTTATATAAGCATTCTTTGGATTCAGGAAGGCTTACACCATTTTTAGACTAAAAAGTCGAAAATGTGATTTTTTTGAAAATATTCATGAAGTTTCAGTCACACATATCCTTAATTGCAAATAATATTTCAGTAAATTCAATTTGTTCCAGTTTGTCTATGCTTTCATTTAGGTTGAACTGTGTCATACGTTAACAGCTGTTTGTAGGAAGGTAATAATCAATATTTATTCCAAGCCTGCATACTAGGTACTACATCTTACATTAGATAAAGCGATAATGACTGTAACGTATCACTTAAACCAGAAATGAATACCCTTGAAGTAAATACTTTAATTTAGATATATGATCAAGCATATGTGTTGTATGAAACTTGACTCTTCCAGTGTAGATTCGATGTATAACATACTACTAAAATGTTTTTGCTTGATGATATTTTTCTATTATGATATTTCTGCTGCTTTTGTATACCGGGTGGACTAAATGCTCCGTCTTTCAGGTAACCAGATATCCCTTCGTGCATTATACCAGTTGCAAAACGAAATGCGTAAGTCCAGTTTAACAGACAGCAGTGGCTTGAGGAAATTTTGTTCTATAGCGAGCAAACAGAGGTAGTTCCCAAGATTGAATTATCTTATGTATTACCCGATAATGGCAAAAAAGGTGTAAACAAAGAAAATACCGCCACCTTCTCAGCCACACAGCCCTCAAGGGAGGATATTTATGACCTGCACGAGGAAGTTGAGGAAGGAAATATAACCAACTTCACCACGACATTTAAAGACCAGCTGAGCAACAAGTCCACTATACAAAAATTGCACGCAGTAGCAAACGGCCAGCAAAACAACTATATTGCCACACACTCCCCACCTTGTACCGCATAGAGACCCAGAAGTCAAAAACCTCGTCAAAGGATAAACAGGCACAACACGACCGTCATCACATATTAAAGCGAAAATTTGTTACGTCTAGGCTCTGTGAAATCGAACGCAACAGCTAGACACCTGTTGAATGTGATCTACATTACTTCCTTCCTGAACCCGACAGGAACAGCCCGACAGCAACCACCCCCAATGAGATACCAAAATCCAACAGTCAAAATACAAGCAACTACGTGCACAGCAACAAAAATCAGTAAAGACGATCTCCAACCGTTCCGTCATCATCCTCCTTCCCAAACACAAGCCATTTAGCTACGTGTTATATAAGGGCCTTATGTCATGTCCACGTCACTTAGTTACCTCGTTACAATTATTTGTGCAGCTAGCAGCAGCCACATTCACTGGATTTCCGATAGCCTAACTATAATATCTCACATTCTTTCCCTTGCTGTACCTTGTTTTCCTCCTGTATTTCTCTTGTGTCCGAGCCAGAAGAACCGCCCTCAGCAAACTATCTTTATCCTAACTTTGACAAATATATATTATAGAAATCTATCTAATCCTTACCGAATTCACCAAACCTATACTGTGCGATAGAAGGCTAATCCTACCCTAAACTAAACAGCCAAAGTATACGTAAAAGACAGAAAAAATTCAATGTGGAACTATCAAACAGTTCTGTGATTAGACCGTCTAAACCCAAGCACGGGAAATAATAGTGATATCAAAAGACTCACGAAAGAGTGTGAACTCATACTGTAAACCTTATTTAAAACGGACCCCTTGTATACCGGAAATATGAAAAAATGAAAATAAATTTCGAAAATGAGTAGTTTCCAAGTAAAATTATACTCTATGCTGGAAAACTGCCTAACGCGGAAACGGAAATAATTTTCGGGAACCGGTTGCGCAAACAACCTGATTAAAACAATTATTTTATATTTAATGGGTTACAGCGTACGTATTTTAAAAGGTAGAATAATTTTGAGGGCGATTATTCCTGCACCAGTTGCTGGAACCATAAAGTCATAAACTGTAATCATTCGAGGAAAAGGAAAAACAAAGCATTAGCTCTCTCAACACTCTTCCAACAGACACAGTAAAGATACAATTGTTTTGCAGTGTGTTCATTCTCAATTTTGTTGTTAGAAGTGATCAAGCACGAGTGGAAGAAAACTGTGAACTTTGGTGATTTTTAAAAGCATAGTTTGTATGTACACAAATTCTGTAAAATGAGTTCTAAACATAAGGCATTATCACTGGAGGAAAAAAGCAAGTTTTTTCAAGAACACGAAAATAACAAACGTCTAGCTAAAGAATTAAATATGTTGTTTAATGTGGGTGAAGCTCTGATTTATGATATTGTGAAACAAAAATAAAGACGTAAGGTTAAAGGGAACAGCAGTGAATGTAAAATGCATCACAAAATCTAGAGGATGACGAGCTAAACCATGCTGTGTTCAAGAGGTTTTTTAGTCCGCGCGGTAAAGGAATTCGCATTTCTGGACCACTGCTTCATTTTTTTTAAATTTTAATTTACGTTCTCCAACGTTAAGTCATATCGGACGACAAATGAAATGGGAGAAATGACGCTCAAATGAGTCCGGGGTCCATGGAGCTTAGAGTTATCCGACATTCGTCTTTCAGGAAAAGGGAAAACCCCTGAAAAACCTTATCCAGCTAACTCACCGTAACCGAGATTCATACCCGGGACCTCTTGTACATGGCCACTGCTTCAAGCTCAAGCTATAGAGACAGCAGGAAGATTAGGCAGGGACAATTTCAGAACGTCTAATGAATGGTACGACAGTTTCAAACATCGCCATTACATTGTTTTGAACGCTGAGTATGTTGAAGAAAATGATGGTGATATGCAGACAGTTTCAGATTGGAAAGGGAAATTTGAAAACAGAGAAACTAAGCGATAAACTAAAATTACTGTGCGTAATTTGAATATATAGTACATAATACATATCAGCCTACTAATCAAGGCTTCGCGGGTGATCAGCCGTGTCAAATTAATATACGTCGAGCTTTCGGCCATTGCAAATTCCATGGCCTTCAGGATCTGATGAAATGCAGATCCAGCAGACCAGCAGAAGAGACGAGTCGTCCAGGTTTACCTGGACGGAGTGTTTGCTGCCCAGCACCTAGCCGCTTAGTGCGGCTTTATCTGGGAAGTATAATAGAATTGTCGTGTGTCGCAGGCGGTTGTCCTGGGCATTGTTAATTCTAGCCTTAAATGGGCACTATTGCCCTGTGAGAGGTGTGCGACCAGTGCTGGCTGCGCTCTTCCGCATGCGTTGGAGGCATCTGAGCACAGTCCGCTTGACAGGCTAGAGGAAAAGGAACTAATGTTCAGGTATGGGACTTACCAAGCCCATTTCTGGGCTTGGGGGTATGAAGTCAGGGGACAGGGGCCCTGTTTAGTTTTGGTTACCCCTTGGCAAACAGTGAACATTTTTTTCGAGTGGAGGAAAAATCAATTTATGGATTTCCACTGTGTTTAAGGGCACAGTGGGGTATGTGGGCTTCACCTCAAGGGCACTACTCCACTAAAAAAAACTGCACCGGATTGGGAAGGAGAAATGTGCTGCGGTACTGCCTAAAGCACCCGCGCATTCCAGGAGGTGATCTTAGCTGTCTCGCATTGCGATTCAGCTGAGTGGGTTTCTGATGCAGGAATACAGGCTTGACATAGAGCCCAGCCTAATCCACTGCCTATTTTGGATTGTATTTGATAGGATTCCTGGTGTTATTTCTTGGGAAGTTTAGGGTAATTTATCACGCCGCAGCGCTGTGTATTGTATTGCATTCTTTATTCACCGTTGGAAAAACATTTTTACATTTTCATGGCTTCGTCAAGTTGATATACAATTTACTAAAATGATAAATATGCAATTTACTAAAATACATTTAAAATTAAGATTCCTGACTACTAATGATTACAAAACCTAATCATATTTACATGGTGTGGTTAGAGATTCAAAATATAAGATAATCGATCATCAAAATTACATGTCCAGGAATTCAGTCACTGAATAAAGTGAGTTATGTAATAGGAATTAACCAAGCTGTTTTTAAATACTTTATTATCTTTGATAATTTTTATATTTGATGATAATTTGTTGTATAGTTTTATACCATTGTGGAGTGCACTAATCTTTGCTAAATTAGTTCTATATTGTTGAATGTGTAAGTTTTCACTATATCTTGTTTGATGATCATGTAACTGACTGTTTTTGATTAATGTATGTTTGTGTTGTTGAACATAGTAAATTACTTCTAGCATGTGGCATAATCTTTAATTTTCTGAATAACTCTCTGCAAGGTGTTCTACTTGTCTTGCCCATCATTATTCTTATTGCTTGCTTTTGCATTTTGAAAACCTCTTCCCATTTGGTTGCAACACCCCAGAATATTATTCCATATCGAATATGGCTATGGACTTGTGGAAAATATACAGTTCTTAAAAATTGTGGGCTTGTGCTGTTTTTAGTGCATTTATGATGTAACATCCCATCCTAAGTTTTTTGGTTAGTTTGTTTATATGTGCGTCCCATTTTAAATCTTCAATTATCAGTATTCCCAGAAACTGCGATTTCCCTTGATAATTTATCATCTCTCCCTCTAGTTTTATTGGTGGGTTTTTTGTGTCTCTTCTATTTTGGTTCATAAAAAAACTCATACCCACTGTTTTATCTGTATTTACTAAAAGTCTGTTGGATTTAAACCAGGATTCTAGTTTTGTTGTGTTATTTTCTATTTCTTCTTGAAGTTCCGTGTCACATTTTGGTTTTACTAGTACGTTTGTATCATCTGCAAATAATATTACCTATGCATTTTGGACAATTAGTGGCATATCATTTATGTATAGTAGAAAGAGAAGTGGGCCTAGAATTGATCCCTGCGGTACCCCATGCTTCAATTTAATAAGTGTTGACTTACATGTCACTATTTTACACTGTTGTTTATTTACTTGGCTAATTGCTACTATCTGAGTTCTATGATATTGTGACTTTGTGGGTTCGTGAAATGAAAATTCCAATTACACAACCTCAACAATGTCCTTTATTCCCTCCGACTTACAGTTTAACACTTGCCAATTACACAGAATTACGTAATGCACACAATTACAGGTCACCAGTTCGTTCGTTAAAGTTCCACTTGCACTCGCGATTACGTTAACTCCTCCGACGCACGCACGCTGTCACTGGTCCATTTACTAGCTCGTCTAGCACTGACTCACTCACTCCTCTTGCACGACGTGTTGCTTATATAGGATCCGCCTGCCGATCTAGAAGGTTCTCAATTAGGGGAAATATCCCGTAAGTTCGAGAACACAGGTGGAACAGAAAGAGACGGCGCAGTGATGTTTTTTCTCCCAGCCATCCCTTCTTAGCGCTATAAGACAAACGAGGGGGCGGGGCGAACGCCGACCCTTCTCCTGCTTGCCAACTCTATAGGGTGTTCCGACGCTCGGGTGACACTGCTCCGTCCTCAAAGCTGGTCGTCCCGAACAGCACCATCGTAGCGTGCCAGGCGGTCCAGGTGTACCACCAGCATCTGCTCGGAGTCTCAGCCAGAAGTAGCGCTGCCGAAGTTTGTCAATCGTTCGGTTCGCTCCCAGGTGTCCTCCTGTAGTACTAGGGTGCACTTCTTCCAAGACTTCCGGTACCTTACCCCGGGGAAGTACCAACTGTTCTCTCTGCGTCTTCCCATCGGGTGATTCCCATACCCGGAACAGCGCGCCATCTCTGGTCTTCAACGAGTCCAATTGGGCCCAGTACGACTTGTAGGTGGCGCCCCTTGGTGCGATGTCCTCCCAGGTTGGTCTTGTCCCTGCCTCCACTTCCCTCAAGAGTGGCCCCAAATCTTCGTCCGCCAGCTGCTCCCTCCTCAGGCCTGCGCCATCCCAGCCGTCCGCAGGCACTGCCACAACTACTCGGACTGCTGCGGCACGCTCCTTCTCTTCCACTCTTGTGCACTGGCCGCACTCTACTGGACAGGGTCTTCGGGACATGGCGTCTGCGTTACCGTGGCTCTTCCCCAGCTTTGGTTGCGCAGTGGTTCATTTTTCCTAGTTAAGGAATTAGAGAGAGTGAGAGAGGGAGGGGGGTGAGAGAAGAAATTATGGTGTGCCAAGGTAAATGAAAAGGGCTAACATATACCTTTTGAAATACGGTAAGACAAATTTAAAATATTGTTTATAAAACAAGGACTGGTTTTATACATTTATTTGTTTATTTATTAGCCATTATTCTGTAAGTAATAACTATGGAAAGCATCATCATTTAGATTGGTGCTGAACACGATAATAATATATTTTGTTTTGAAAAAGGGATTTGAAATATGTTCTGATTTTGTCTGGTGCAAATTCAACATCTGTGGGAAAATGTAAGTTGGGAGCGGGGGTTATTTTCGCCCTACGCCCCCTATTCCGCCATTTCCTCCAACGTCGCCTCCAATTTGAGCCATAGTAGCACTAATAACTGCTAACAGCATCGAGAGAACAAACACCTGTAAATGAGAAAAATACATGACCAATTATTTGTCAAAAGTAAAACAGTAAGTGAGTCCTAGGTTTATTGAAATGCACTTCTATGAACACCAAAGAGGAAATTTTAGGACCCTCAGAGCATGTGGTGTTCATTGTTCTAAACGAAATGTCACTTAAATTAAGGTTGTGATATATAATGCTAATAACTTTGCAGATTTGGGAATATCGCTAAAAGCCTTGCCCATACGTAGCCGCTCGACCATACTAATCAAGCTACTGTAATTTTTACGCAACCTTAAAGTTAAATTTCAGGAAGTTATGGGGTATTTCTTAAGTATGCTAACTCAGATGACATTTCTAAACATACTGCTTCAGATGCATTAATCAGATAATAGCAGTTTGTTCCAAAAATTGTCATGTATGATTACTGATCAGTAGGGCCCGAATAGTTATGTAAATACATGAAATTACCTATATTTACATATTTTGCCCTTAAGCACATATTCGCAGATATTTTACTTTTCAGTACACATTTTTACATATGTATTGATATTTCCACGCTTTGCTGCAACTCTATTCGTTTTAACATGCGTGCTTATACTAGAAGTATATAGCTAGCAATAGACAGTCGGTCTGTCTACTCTGTCACGTAGATCTCGTGATTAGCACCTTGCCACTGCCTGTCCATCGTTCACGTGATGCGCATCTTACCACTGCGTGTTCAAGTCAAGCCATACACGAGAAAATACTCAGTCAGCTGCAGTTGGCCGGCGTGTGTAGATTAAAGAAAGAGAAAACCTCACGCTGTATAAAGTGGAACAAGAATTTGTATGTTCGACGCACAATTCTTTCTCTTCTCGTGTGAGTTTTTGCGGCTATCTATTTCCTCTGGTCACCAATTGTATCATCTTATTCTAAATGAGTTATGAGACATCTGTTTTTCAGGCGTGGTTCGGAATAAAGTTTCGGAGAAGTCAAAATATGTAACTATTTAATTGTTTTATTTAGATTACATTTTGCTTGAACTTCCTTTCCCAGTCACTTCCAACATATCGATAAATTCTTACTTTGTTATATTTATACAAATTCAAATTATTACTTAAATGTTCTTGATCTTGCACCACTATTCATCACACTCCACCATTACAACAAAAATCTCTATCTCCCCAAGATTATTGATTTATCGTAACTATCGTTACTCCTCTCTTAATTTTGTGATTGGCCGATTTAATAACACGTCAAAACATTACGTCATATTACGTCACACAATTATTACTTCGGCCAATCACACAAATACATTCATTTTTACATATTACATTATTAAATATATTTACATAATCGTTTTTATAACGTTATAAACTTTTCATACTTCACACATAACCCAAAAGTACTGTTACAAAAGTTAAAGCATTACAAAGAGGAATTTAACAATTTTTCAATAGACGGAAAGGTCCTTTTGTCCAGTCTGTGAGAAGAATATTCCCTATTCTCAACGTTTTCGAGTGTTGCAAAATTTATCCACGTCACGTCATCAGGCCCGTGCCTCGAAGACCACATCTCACAAGTAGTTGTTACTCACTGAAAGTCAAGCTCAGAAAGGTCCAGGATCTCAGAAATCTGAGTTTTCATGTAATCTTTGTCGTACTATTGTTTGTGCTACTATCTCTATGTGGAAAATAAAAAATCCAATACTATGTGAATTTCTTGAGAAATACACATATGAAGCTGTGCAAGATGAATCTACAATCAGAAAGAGCTACGTATGTTCCTGACTTATACACGCAAACAGTATACTCCATTCGTTTGGAAACTGGTGTTGATTATCCCATTTGGGCACAATTGACGACACAACTGACGTACAGGTAAGACATGTTGGAAATGTTATAGTGGGCCTGTTGAAAGTTAATGAAGCGAGTAAGTCTATGATGGTAACTTGTGAGGTGTTACGAAAAGGCAATTATCAAAGTATTGCTAAATTATTTAATGATGCATTGGGACTTCTGTGGCCCGATGAGGTGAAAGGCAGCAATGGGATCCTTCTTGGGACGGATGCAGCACCATATATGTGAAAAACTGCTACAGCTTTTCAAGTTTTATATCCAAAAAGTGTTACATCTCACCGGTCTTGTCCATGCATTCCATAACATAGCAGAACTGGTTCGTTCTAAATTTTCGAATGTTGGCACACTCATTTCGAATACAAAGAAAGTGTTTTAAGGCTTACAGCAGAGTTGATAAATTCAAAGAACTGTTTCCTGAGCGTCCACTCCCTCCTCAGGGAGGAGGGCAGGGTACTACGTGAAGAATTTTGGTTCTGTGAAACAAGTTCTCCAGCATGTTGGGTATCAAGATGCAGTTTCTGTTGAACCAGCCAAGGGATTATTTAGTGATGTGACACTTAAAAATGACATTTCCTACATTCAATGCAATTTTTCCCATTTATACATTGCCATTAAATCGTTGGAAGCATCATCGTCTAAACTCTCCGAGAGACTTGATGTTGTTCATTCCGTGATCACTTCTCTGGAAAGCCTACAAGTGCCGGCTGGAGCTGCAGTGGAGGATAAACTCTCATCCAGGTAGAAGAAAAACCCAGGATTCAAGACAATCAGTGCTATTAACAGAAATGGAAGTCAAGGTAGCACCGAAGACTTGGAAATTGAGTACACAGCATAAGGCATGTGTAAGTTTAAATATGCACCCATTACTTCATGTGAAGTTGAACGATTATTCAGTCAGCCATATTACGCGACACAGAAGAAGTTTTATATTTGATAATTTGAAGCGTATCTTTATACCTTATTTCCGGGTATTTTAATTTTAAAATTTAGGAGCAGTATATAAGCTCCAATTTTTGACTTTTATATACATTTACTATTTACTATGCCTAATTCAAGAACATGTAGGGGAATTCAGATATTATGGTGCTACATATTTCTTTGTAATTAAGTAGTTTAATTACACATTTGAGTATTTTAAAATACATATTATATGTACACATTTTACTTATTTTTAGTACATAACAATCCGGGCTCTACTGATCAGGGATCAAATAACCAAAGAATGAGATCATTGCTGGATATAGATAAGCAGTAGTAGTAGTAGTAGTAGTGGGGCTTAGGGGCGCACAACAGCTGAGGTCATTAGCGCCCGAGCTCAGACTAGGTAAAGCCCAACTGAAATGTAAACGCTAAAAACAATAAAATCCACTAAAAGGTCCAAAAACAGAAAAAAAACATAAAAGATGCTCAAACTGTTAAAATAGCTAAAATAGGAGTGCCGAGATGAATCTAAAATGAGGCACGGCAAGGGATGTTGAAATCATATGGAACGAAGCATTCCGCTGCGCTGTAAAAAGTTGAAGAGGCCCTCCACAGCAGCAATATCATCCCTCAACATTGCGCTGAGGTTGGATGCCAAACCCAAGGAGGAGCGCAACGTTGAGTAAAATCGGCACTCCACTAAAAAGTGCTCTACCGTCAAAGGCTCACCGCAGTGAGCACAATGAGGTGCTGAGTCCTGGCGTAACAAGTGTTGATGGCTAAAACAGCAGTGCCCGATGCGAAGTCTAGCTAAAATAACTTCTTCCCTGCGAGAAGAACGTGAAGATGTGGCCCAGAGAAGCGGAAGAGGTTTAGCCTCCCGGAGTTTGTTCCCAACGAGCGCGGACCAGTCATCATGCCAGCGAGTGTTGATGGCTCGGCGAAGGGAAGCACTAAGATCCTCGAAAGGAACAGAATTGCTAAAAACTGTGGGGGATAAAATAGCAGACTTCGCGGCGGCATCAGCAGCCTCGTTGCCCGGAATGCCTACGTGTCCGGGAACCCAAACGAACGACACGTGGAACCCTGAATTAGCGAGCGAATGCAGCCGATCCTGTATTCGCTGTACTAGCGGATGGCTGAGGTACAGCGAACGAATGCTCTGTAGAGCACTCAGAGAATCGCTACAGATGGCAAAGTGGTTAGAGTGCTGCTGGCTGATGAAAAGTAGGGCTTGATAGATACTAAAAAGTTCAGCGGTAAAAATCGAGCACTGTCCGGAAAGACGAAACGTAAAACGCTCCGCAGCAGCTACGAAGGCACAGCCAACACCTCGGTAGGTTTTAGAACCGTCGGTAAAAATTAAACTGCAGTTCTTAAAATGCTGCTGAAGTTCTAAAAATGCGGATTGGATGCCAGTGGTCGGAAACGCAGACCTGGGCATCGACGTCAACCCAAGGTGGAATAGGGTGTCATACCGCGACCAAGGAGGAAAAATAGATTCCCTGCAAGGTAATACTGGGGGTAGTGTGACGTCCAGGGCCCGAAGAAGCAGGCGAAACCGAACACCGGGCGGAAGTAATGCAAGGGGGCTGACAGCGTACTGGCGATCAAGAGACGAGTCAAAGAAAGGCTTGTACGTAGGGTGCGTGGGTAGAGAGGATAGACGGCATGCATAGGTGCCTAAAAGAATATCTCGCCTATAGCACAGGGGAGGTTCAGCTGCTTCAGCGTGCAGACTGGGGATGGGGCTGGTTGGAAAAGCACCAGTAGCTAGACGTATCCCCCGATTGTGCACAGGATCCAAACGGCTCAAAATGGAAGGCCGTGCCGACGAATATACCACACTCCCATAGTCAAGCTTTGATCGTACCAGGGACCGATAGAGCTGTAAGAGCACGGTCCGATCAGCTCCCCAGGATGTACCTGATAAGACACGCAAGATATTGAGGGTCCGGGCACAGCGACCTTTCAGGGAAGCGATATGAGAATCCCAGCTAAGCTTCCTATCGAACACCAATCCTAAAAATTTAGCTTCCTCTGCAAAAGGAACCGTATGGGGACCGAGGTGGAGTGAGGGTGAATCAAACGCCTTACGGCGTCAAAAGTTCACGCACACGGTCTTCTCGGTGGAAAAATGGAAGCCGTTGTGGAGGCTCCAAGTGTAAAGGCGATCTAAACAGACCTGGAGCCGACGCTCCAAGATACTCGTCCGCCGAGAGCTACAATATACGGCGAAGTCATCAACAAATAACGAAGAGGATATTCCAGCGGGAATACACTCAGTGATAGGATTGATGGCGATGGCAAAGAGGGTAACGCTGAGGACCGAACCCTGGGATACCCCGTTTTCCTGATGGAAAACGCGGGATAGATTACAACCCACCCTAACACGAAAGGACCGCTCCATCATGAATTCCCGGAGAAAAATGGGAAGTCGACTACGAAGACCACATTGATGTATGGTGCGTA
Source organism: Mantis religiosa (assembly GCA_030765055.1). Lineage (NCBI taxonomy): Eukaryota > Metazoa > Arthropoda > Insecta > Mantodea > Mantidae > Mantis > Mantis religiosa. The sequence continues at coordinate 230,201,143 of CM060950.1, forward strand.
GTATGGCAGTCCGCCAACAGGTGTCATAGGCTTTCGTAAGGTCAAAAAAGACGGCCACAGTTTGGCAGCGGCGCAGGTAGGCGTTCATGATATGAGTCGAGAGGGAAATCAGGTGATCAGTGCTGGAACGGTAACGGCGAAATCCGCATTGGATGTTGCACAGAAGGTTCTCCGACTCAAGCCACCATCGTAAGCGCCCATTAATCATGCGCTCCATCACCTTACACACTGTACTGGTGAGGGAGATGGGGCGGTAACTGGAGGGCAAACGGCGGTCCTTGCCCGGTTTTGGGACCGGAATGATAGTTGCCTCGCGCCAAGCTGTAGGGAAAACTCCGTCACGCCAGATGCGGTTGTACATGCGAAGCAGAAACTCTTTACTAGCAAAGGAGAGGTGTTGAAGCATAGCCACGTGAACACCATCAGGCCCAGGAGCGGATAAGGGAGAGGAGCATAACGCCGAGTCCAGCTCCCGGAAGCTAAATTCTGCGTTGTAGCACTCCAGGTTAGCTGAGCGGAAAGATAATTCCTGGGCTTCAATCTGAGACTTGAGGACCCGAAACTTCGAAACGTAGTTGGCAGAGCTGGAGGCTGCAGCAAAAGTGCTACCCAGGCAGTTAGCAACCTCAACCGTATCTACAACAGTGAGAGGTTCATCCTGGAGTCCAGGAATGAATGAGGGTGGCCGTTTACCAGCAACACGACGGAGTTTCTCCCAAACCACAGAAGAAGGGGTGGTGTGCGAGAAAGAGGCAACAAAGGAAGTCCAGGACGCTCTTTTGCTAGCCCTAAAAACACGTCGGGCTTGTGCGCGCAGCTGTTTATAAGCTACCAAGTTCTCGACGGTGGGGTGATGTTTAAATACCCTAAGAGCTTTCCGGCGTGCGCGAAGGGCATCGCGGCACTCAAGAGTCCACCATGGGACAGGCAAACGCCGAGGCTCCGTGGAGGATTTCGGAATAGATTGTGCGGCAGCGGAGACAACAACTGAAGTGAAATGGTCGACCAGAAGGTCAATAGAAGTAAACTGTGAATAATTGAATGTGGCAGCTTCGGAAAAGAGTGCCCAGTTGGCCTTGGAGAGTTGCCATGAAGGTGCACGCGAGCGGGGAACGTTGTGAGAGAGTAACGTTAGCACACATGGGCAGTGATCACTGGAATGAGTGTCAGATACTACATGCCATTGGAAACAATGAGCAAGCTGTGTGGAGCAGAGAGAAAGATCGAGATGGGAGGGAGAACCGGTGGAATCGGAAAAAAAAGGTGGGTTCACCAGTGTTTAAAACAAGGAGAGGAAACGGGTCAAAGAAGTCAGCAAGTAGGGTTCCCCTTGCACACGCCCTAGGAGAGCCCCAACACGGATGATGGGCATTAAAATCCCCCAAAAGAAGAAAGGGTGTGGGGAGCTGCGAAGCGAGTTGGGAGAGCTCGGCAGGAAGAACGGAGTCTGAAGGGGGGAGGTAAACTGTGCATAAGGTAAACGATAAACCGGGAAGACTGAGCCGAAGGGCAACAGTTTGCAAACTAGTGTTAAGGGGTAGAGGTTGACCAAAAACATCAGCACGTGTGAGAATCATGACACCACCATGAGCAGGAGAGCCCACTTCCGGCACAAGGTCGAAGCGTACCGGAATATAATTACGCAAATCAAAAGCATCCTGAGGGCGAAGTTTGGTCTCTTGTAAACAAACCGCTATGGGGTTGTAGGACCGCAACAAGAGCTGGAGCTCTGCCCTATGTGAGCGCTCACCACGAATGTTCCACGTTAAGAGAGCCATGGAAAAGAACTAGGAGGGAGGGGCGGTGTTAGGGAGAACATTAAAGGTTGCAAGGGCGCGAGGAATGCGGGTTCAGGTTGTCGGACGACGTTTCTCTTTTTTCCGCACTTTGGCGCACTTGGGACCGACAAACGGCCGCTAATGGGCGACTCCTCAGATGTGCGGGAGTCGGAAGGGTCCCTTCGAGAAGGGGATCGGGAAACCGACTGAACTGAAGTCCTGCCGGTTCCTCGAATGCGACTACGGGAGCGGCACACCGTAGAAGTACCGGGAGTAGTGCTGACCGACACGGAACGTGAAACTGCAGCTGGGGCAGTAGAGGAGCTAGACGAGGCTGCTGGTGCCAACGCCTTAAAAGGTTTGGCAGTCTCCAGCAAGTCGCATTGGGTTGAAGCATCCGATACATTGAGGGTCCGTGTGGCAACAGACTGCGTCGCCTGCACAGGAGAGCGGCGAACTGCTGTTGCGTAACCCAAGCTGGCAGCGGGTTTCAGTTGCTCAAACCGTCTTTTTGCCTCTAGAAAGGACAGACGTTCTTTGACGCGCAGTTCCTGAATGGCCTTCTCATCAAGAAACTGCGGACATTGCCGGGAGCTGGAGGGATGCGTACCACCGCAATTGACGCAGACCGGGTCACGAGTACATATAGCGTCGCCATGGGGAGGTAAACCGCAACGGTCGCATACAGTATCAAAAGTACAGCGGGCCTGAGTATGCCCAAACCGCTGACACCGAAAGCAGCGCATAGAGATTGGGACATACGGACGCACTGCAGCACGTTCGTACCCACAATAGATAGCGTCCGGCAATGTGGTACCTTTGAAAGTGAGGAAGACTGTCCGCAACGGAACATACTGTCCATCACGTTTACCAAGGAGACGGTACGCCTCGCACACATTCTGGTCAGTCAAATTAGATACTATTTCCTCGTTAGAGAGGCCGTCCAAACTGGAAGTTGTCACGACCCCTCTACAGGTATTCAAAGTCTTATGTGGGGCTACCCGAATGGGGTAGGAACCCAAAGCAAGCCTTCAGGAGCTTACTGGACTGATCCTGGTTCTTTGTTTCTACCAAAAGGGTACCGTCTCTTAACCGAGTTGCAGATTTTAGAACGCCACATATCCGATCAAGCTCGCGATGGATATAAAAAGGACTAATGTCTCGCATTGTCTTGTTTTCGCAGGTCAGGGTCACAACCAAAAAAGAATCGAATGGGGAAGGTTTGCGCGGAGGAGCCATGGTTAGGGGACCCCCTTCCGGAACCGTCGGCGTCAGCCTGCCATCCGGGGGTGAAAGAAAAAGACACCAAACCTTCACGGTCTGCGCCGTCATGGGAGACCCCTCCCACGACCGATCTCAATTGTACTTCAGAAGAGCTACCGTCCAACTACTGTTGCCCAAATGTGAGAACCGTTCACCACGTGACACCCCGGCTTTAGGCCCCTACCACAGGAATAACCGCCTGTGGCCCCACACTTTAGGCCGTGCAGCAGTCAACGGACGCATGCACGGATTCAGGGGGCTTGTGGTTGATTACACCGGGGCTCACTGACGATCGCTATTGTTCATTTACACTCATAGTTGCTTTCCCCAATGAAGATAAAGTTAAGGTACCTAGGTTAGCCCCTCAGATTGCTCAAGTGTGTAAAGTAGCCACCACTCTTCCCTATGTGTGTTTTTCCAGCTGCTTATGAATTTAGTTATTCTTTCAGCAGTGCCATCACGAGATTGTCAAGAAACCATGTGTGCCCTAGATATGCCTACAGATATTTCTTGAAAAGATTGAATAAGCTTTTGACGCTTTCAATTTGGGGAAAATGATAATGTCAATGAACTTTCCTGTGAATTCAGTTTCGCGTGAAAGCAAAGTTTATATAAAAGTTTATTTTCCCAGTAGGAACATCTCCAAGAAAAGAAATGTTCAATAACATTGCCTTAGCGTTGAATTGAGCACATTTATTCCTGGTATATGTTTTGGAATGAAATAAGATACCATTTTCCATATGAACATCACTTAATCAGGAGCTTAACAGAGGAGATTAACTAGGAGAATCCTTTTTCCAGTAGCAAGTGGTATTGAGGGAAATACTACGACTCCTGATTATTCTGATGTGCAATATACAGCGGTTATAAATAACTAACCAGTTATTAGATCCACCTGAGGAGAGTAACTCTACCCCTGATATGTTTCTATACTTGCTAATATCACTACATTTTGGTAATTCTCCACTTTTAATTGAATTCATATGTAGTATAGGTACTGCTGCGTGATTTAGTCGATCAACCGAAACGATTAATCGACCAATTTTTATTTTAGATTAAATATTATACAATTTTAGTCCAATAATCGAGTCCATTAAAATTAATCAATTATAATAAATATTGTGACCATGTGGGTTCGTGAAATTAAAAGTCCAATAGCACAAACTCAAAATGTTCTTTATTTCCACCAAATTACAGTTGGAACACTTGCCGATTTCACAGAAATTCGTAATGCTCACAATTACAATTCGTCAGTCTGTCTGTCACAGGTCCACTGCACGCTCACAATTACGTACAACTCCTCTGATACACGTACACAGTCTTCCAGTCCGTTCGCTCACTCGGCGCTCCTCACGCTGCTCGCCAAGAACTGAACTGACTCGCCAAATGCAGCCCTCTTTTATAGGAATATCGCTGTTTCTCGAAGTCTCGCATTTCAGTGAATCACCCCGAAGGTTCCAGACGGCAGGGAGAGCGGAAAGAGACGGCCAGTGATGTTTTTCCAACCATCCCTTTGTTAGCGCTATAAGACCAATGGGTAGGCGTGGGCGAATGCCTCCCGGTCCTCACCCAGCCTCCAGTTGGTCGGGCCTTCCGATAATTGGGTGACAATATTAATAAAAACTCTTTTAGCCAAATTTGGCCGTCTTTGTTTTGATGTATTGCTTCCAACCTAAACAGCGTTTTCAAGGCATAAAGCTTTCACCAGATACGTAATGTTCTTTTAACTTTGAGATAATTTAACTCCTGGTAGCTAAAACAAAGTATTCTGAACCCCGAGAGAGTCTAAATAACACTTCGGTTGTGAAATATTCTAAGAGGTACGTAACTACATACAGATACTGACAGAGAGCTTCCTTCACTTAAAGCTTATGTGTGACAACATACAACTGATTATTGATCTTACGGTTCAACACTTACGTGAGTTGCATCCAGATAAAGAAGACTTTTGAGGACATTCCTAAACAATTAAATGTATACACTACATTTGTCAGGAAAATATTTTAAGCATATGCTGTTTTAATCTCTATGGCTATCTTCCAGCAAAACAAAACTTTGGAATGATATTTCATATAAAGTATCATCTGTGGTGGAAAATTATCTTTGCAAACTTCGGTTCATATCTTTATAAGATACTGAACCTGCATGCCCAGTTTGGAGTTTAATTGACTCATCGCATTTGAGTTGTGCTGTTCCACCAGAGCACAACAGAAAACTCTCTCTCTCTCTCTCTCTCTCTCTCTCTCTCTCTCTCTCTCTCTCTCTCTCTCTCTCTCTCTCTCTCTCTCTCTCTCTCTCTCTCTCTCTCTCTCTCTCTCTCTCTCTCTCTCTCTCTCTCTCTCTCTCTCTCTCTCTCTCTCTCACACACACACACACATACCACACACATGCATAGGCATACCCACATTCTTAATAGTGTATTATGCAACGAGACTATAATGGTAGTAATTAAAAAAGGGGTACTATTATTAACCGAACGAGCGAAGTGGAGTGAGGTCAATAATTATGATAAGAGGGTTTAAATTAGCATTTTAGTCAACATTCATACGATTGTTTATGATCGATCATGTATCTAAATTAAAGGTTTCATTTCAAAGTATACATTTCTGGTTTCAGTGATATGTTACAATGGTTATTACTTTATCTAAAGTGGGACGTAGTACGCAGGCGCAGAAATATTGATTACTTTCCTATAAATAGCTGTTAACGTGTGACACAGTTTAAGCTAAAAGAAAGTAAAGACAAAGAGGAACAAATTGACTTTATTGAAATATCATTTGCAGGTAATGCTAATGATAACATGAACAGAACTAGCTTTATTTTAAATATAGGTTATTTATTGTACAATTAGTGAAATGAATTTGTGGGAGTGAGCTTTGTTGAATAGTTGAAGCTGAAGGTGATTTGATGTTAGTTTGTCCTCTTTCTTTTTCAACTGATTCTAGTATTGTGTTTGAAATTTCCATTTTATTTTGGGCTGTAAGTTCAAGGCCACTGTTACTAGTTTCAGACATTTTGGCATTTTCTAAGCTGGCGCTAGTACCATTGTTCATCGAAACGAGAATAATCGATACTAGCGCTTTCACAATGTTTCGGAGCCACTTCTGTTTGGTCGAATACTAATAGTTTAATGAACAGGTGTACTTGAATTAGACCCATTAAAGTAGTGCTACCAGTCGCATAAATACTAAAGGTTGGCATGGTCGAGTATAAATATTGAAACATACATTTTCAAGTTTAATTTTGCTATTGAAGTTTTGGTTAGAGTGAGATTTCCTCTTTAGCGGCTATTTACAAGCTAGAGAGAGTAAAAGTGCCTAAAAAGCTTTTAATCTGCAGTTGGCTAAATGTCTATAAGCCTATGGTTTTGAAAGAAAACATATATTATAAAAGTTATGTGCAAACTAGGAGTATTTTGATGAAAACAAGAAGCATTTTTGCCTTAATACATAGGTTCAAAAGACTAAAGGATATAGTGTTTTATGAAAGGTGGTTCTAATTCTAAAACTGACTCCCAGTAAAATGACTAACTTGTGCCTTATCTCCCTCTTGGACCTTATATGGAAACGAAATATTCCTTGACTAATATCCACCTTAACTATAGTTCTGATTGCGTCAAAGGTTCTACTTCGTTAATTTGTGTTTACGTTATCGTAAATACACACATTTTCTAAACTGTGGTGCCGTTAATCTTAGCAGTAAATAATTCCAACTAATTAGTGCGAATGCTTTCCATTAATACATAGTGATTAACCCTGAGTGACGAAACTCTCAAATCCCTTGGTCATGTTACAGGACTACAACATTTAAATCATAGCTAAATGCGTAAAATTATGACGCGGTATCAGTCAACAGTCTTCAGAATTAATCACGAAATTTATTTTTATACAGAAAGTTCCCAGAATAGCGTAGCATTTGCTATACCAGGAAACAAGATTAGGAGAACAAGGAGAACAAACCCAAAGACTAGAAACTAAAATTGTAGAGCAGAATCAGACCCTAGAAAATAGATTAGGAGAAAAAAGTCAGAACCTAGAGACCAGATCAGGAGAACTAGGAGAACAAACCCAAAGACTACAAACTAAAATAATAGAGCAGAATCAGACCCTTGAAAAGAAAATAGCAGAACAAACGCAAACTTTACGAAACCAGTTAGAAAGCAAACTAATAGAAACAATAGACATCTAGGAAACATTAGGTTAGGACAGGCCACCACTCAGGCAGAATTTCTACACATGCGTACAGAAATGCATGATGCACAGCAGGACATTGTAAATATAAGAGAAAGGATAAATAACATGTCTAGTAATAGTAATAATGTGCATGCCCAGTTGAGCGGTGAGATACGAAATACCTGCGCCAGTATAGAAAATAAACAAAAAGAATGGCAAGAGTAGACACAGTCTGAACTCATAATAATTAAAGAAACTTTGACGCAGGCGGCCGCAGCTCACCGGTCAACTCAAGTAGCCATTGCAAACCATACGCGAGAAATGACAGTGCTCAAAGAGGCCATTAACGACCTCAGAATAACAAATGATCAGCCTCAGAGTACTGACATTCCGAACGTACTAGTTAGGCAGGGGATGTTGAACTCGTGCCAGAACACGCCTTCATGAGCCCCCACAGATACATGTAATAGTGTGAATCAGGGTAGCATTTTCAATAATTGCGCAAATGCGGGATACTTCTACCATTATAACCTATTAAATGAAATAACCGTGCCAACATTCAATGATGAGAGGGACAACGCAAAGCGTTATATAATGGACGTAGAAGCATATTTGACTCTTAAAAACATCCCAGAGGAATACAAAATGCTTATTATTAAGAAAGGCTTACAGGGACGATCACTCACGTGGTTTCGATTAGCAGTTGGTGACCATACCAGGTATGCAGAGTTTCGACAAAACTTTCTCACCAAATATTGGAATGGTGCCACAAAATATGCTGTGCGGACCAAAATAAATACAGGCAAATATCTGCACGGGGGAACACAGATGGTTGACTACTTTCTAGACCTAGCAAAACAGGTCTAGATCCGCCGATACAAGAACACGAATTTATTAATCTGGTGATAAAACATTTTCCAGAACACATAAAGAACCACTTAATAGTAGCAAGACCGAATACTATAAACGAGACGATCGAACTTCTGACGGCACTGCAAACACAGATGACGGACTCAAACACAGGACCACAAGAGGGCAGACCGGTATACAATGAACCGAATCTTAGTGGGACCAGGGCATACAACATAGGACATTCCCGGGGAAATGACAACGCCCAGAATAGAGAACGATACAGAGACCAGGTACCCGCCTTTGAACACAGAAACTACAATACAGGCTACCAAAGACAAACCCGAGAAAATCCCCAACAATTTCAGGAACCACAACTACCCAACGTACATTGGGTACGTACACAAAGACCCCAGCAAAGGAGAAACGGCTACGACAGGAACACAAGAGAGAGAAGATACAATGCTTTTAGGAGACCCTATACGAACGACATACCACGAGAAAATTCACCAGGACGTAATTGGATCAATAATGGACATTACCAGGAAAACCGACCCGCCGTGACAGACAACCGGACAGAACACATGAACAGTAGGGAAAACCAGCAAACGTCGAGGCAAGAAAACCCAGGCAATACATCTCCAACGACAGTATATAATAACAATGGCTCAGTGACACGACAGAAATAGTTTGCAAATCAGACGTTCGTCCCAACTACTCACACATCTCTAAACGGCGCAACTAACACACTCAACCAGGAAAACTAGATATGGGTAGGATAACGTTCCCGAATCCGACCCCGAGGTATGTGAAACAAGATGGGAACAAGAGCAAAGTTGTAGCAAAATTACAAATACAGGCAGATGAGACAGAGGCGGAAAGTGACAATACAACTGGAAAAATAAAACAACCGGACGTTGTAGAAGCACCACAAATAGAAATCACCATAAACGAAGAAACTTATCAGGCAATATTGCATACAGGAGCAACTGCAAATTTTAACGACTTAGAAAAGAAAGGTTTACGTCTACAAGCACTACCCACAAAGAACGTATATATTTTGACAGCCAGAAGCAGAAGAAAACAACGCATTCAAAAACAAAAACTGATTCCATTTCGTTTAGGACAAATTCAGATTGAACTCATTTTCTTATAAATACCACATTTGGCAGCTCAAATCATTTTAGGATGTCACTTCCTAGAGGCATTTAAAGCCAACATCAACTATGCAGGCAGGAATTTAACTATACGACGACACAACGAAGAGGCAACGATCTGGTTCTCTCAGCTGACTGACCAGGTCATTAACTTAACAGAAGCAGAAAACCTATTAGAGGAAGAAACCTTTTTTGTACAATACGTGCAGGTAAAATCAGGTGTTCACATTGCGGAACTTAGAATCCAGGAAGTAAACAAAGACGATGAAGTTGAGGATAATTTTGAAGGCACCTGCGAGATCAAGGAAGACTCAGGTAGAAGAAACGAAACCGGTTATGCACACCACATCACTATAAGAAACGGCTCTCTGGACGTAAGAGAAAATGAACCTTTCCAACAACGAGAGACAGAATCAACCTTTAGACTTTCCCATGAAATACCAGATCTGCAGGTAAACATATGTACCAAAATAAATGACAAAGTGCAGGGAACCACACAAATAAACGACAGCCAAAGCAAACTCTTTTTTCCGTTTTATGGAAGAATAAGGATGCATTTACAGAAGAAACAGGCTTATGTACTTCATTCTGTTCTGAATTTCACAAAAAAGAATTAAACCCCTGGCGCTACAAATGTAGGAACATTCCTATGAATTTAAAGCAAGCAGTAGATGAAACCATCAAACAAATGCTAAAACAGAACATTATAAAGGAATCAAATACGTCCTCCATAAACCCTCTGTGCATTGTACGTAAAAGTAATGGGAAGGCACGCATCACCATAGATGCCAGACATTTGAATAAGTTTATTATTCCAGACCACTTTAGGACCCTCATTATAGAACAAAAACTAGCCAGCATAGGAAGAAAGAAATGGTTCTCTTCAATAGACCTTACAAATTCATATTTACAAATTCCCATACCTCCACACCTAAGAAAATTCACTGGATTCTTGTACCAAGGCCGCGTGCTTGAATTCACGAGATTACCTTTCGGCTTATCAGTGAGCGCAAGTGGTTTCTTAAGCGCCATGTATGCAATATTTAAAGATAATGCGCAAGAATTCTAGACGGAGTACGTCGATGGCTTCATTATTCACGACAGGACAATAGAAAAACACACACAGCATTTAGATTATGTCATCACAAAACTGAGAACAAATGGGCTGACCTTGAATTTAGAGAAGACAAAGTTCTTCCAGTTGGAAACAATTTTTTTGGGATACAGCATTTCGGAGAAAGGAATATCTCCAGACAAGGACAGAATTAAGGCAATCAGGGAAATTCCACCTCCGAAAAACATTAGACAGTTACGCCGAGTACTGGGCATCTTCCAATATGAGGCACGCTTTCTAATTAATTATGCGAAGGAGGTAGCACCCCTGAGAGCACTATTAAAGAAAGGCACAAGATGGCGATGGACGAACGCACACCAGGAAATTTTCGACAAGGTGAAAGAGCTATTCGGAAAAGCAATCTTACTAGAACGCCCACGCAGCGACATTACTTTTTATATATACACCGACGCATCAAGTTCAGGTTGTGGAGCAATCCTGTGTCAACTAGACGACCAAGGAAACCAATGTGTCATAAGTACGGCATCGAGGAATCTGACACACACGGAGAAGATAGCCTGTGTCACAGAACAAGAAATGGCAGCCATTTTTTTCGCGATTCAAAAATTTAAGGATTTCATCTTTAACTACAAAATAACAATATTTTCGGACCATGTGAGCCTCTCCTTCATAAATAATTGTAAACTGACAAGCACCAAAATTTCCCGATACATACATGAAATTATGTCGCATGACGTCACCATTAAACACATCCCAGGATATCAAAACATTTTCGCAGACACATTGTCACGGTTGAACACAAAAGGCGACATACCTGAATGCATAGGTAACACGTGTTGAAACTAGACCTGCAGGCCAACAAACAACTAACCAAACAAATAAAGAACATTAGGAAAATCCAACATGAAGACGACAAACTAGCCGAAATTTTAACAACAGCTCCTGAAATTCAGAAAGACACAAAAGGAATATATGGCAAACATTATGGAATCCTTTATAAACTTCAAGGTAGACGCCATCTAACATGGCAAACATACGCCCCACGCGTCCTTGAAAACCTCATAATTGATTCATTTCATACAGCAATTATCCACGGGGGAACAGAAAAACGTTTTTGACGATAGAGGAATATTTTTATATCCCTCGGCTCCAACACAAAGCACGGCAACGTATATCTGCCTGCATTATCTGCCAAAAAGCAAAACCCATAAACGTGACAGACGACACTCAACCAATATCAATATTACGCGAAAAACCCTAGCTCTTGTCACAGTAGACGCTCATGGACCAATGCCTACTGGAACGGCTGGAATGAAGTACATTTTCGTAATGGTGGACGTATTTACCAAATTCATTAAACTATACCCGATGAAGAGGCTAACAAGCGCGAATTGTGCAAGCAAAATCCTAGACGATTTTATACCGAAATATGGTAAAGTGGACGCCATTTTGGCTGATAGCGCGTCCATATACAAAGGCAAACATTTCGTAAAAATAAGAACATCAGGTATCAAAATATATAACTCAACAGCATACCACCCGGAAAGTAACCCGTGTGAGAGATCGATGAGGGATCTATCCATCTACCTGCGAATATTAACATACCGCAAAAGCCATACCTCGTGGGTCCCCCAACTACCACAAATAGAAAAAATCATGAACAACACGATTAACCCTAACACTGGTATAGCTCCAGTCAAGCTACACCTAAACCAAACGCCAGAAAGCATTTTCCCAGGTTTAGAAAGAGCAATTAACACAGACGAAATGAACGAAATCCAGCAAATACAAGAAGCCCACGAACGCCTGAACAAACGAGCAGAAACTAGAAATAAAACGAAGGAAAGACACAAAAAGAAATGGACGCCGAACATAGGAAAAAGGTGCTGATGAGAACCCACAACAAATCATCAGTGCTTAACAAAACATCACAAAAACTGCATATCCTTTGGGAAGGGTCGGCTATGATCGTTGCGAAGTTCGGTGATCGTTGTTTTGAGCTGGTAGACCATAAAACAAAGAAAAACATAGGTATATATAAGATAGGACTATTACGACCCTTTAAAGAACTGGAAATCACACATACTCAAACCATTACCTGACGCGAACCGGAATCACTGAACTCATTAATGTACGCACAGGTTATTAGTAAATACCACTTTGTTCCAAATAGAAGGAATACACACGGTTCATAGAAATAAGAATAACGGATATAAAGAATAAACGCCACAGAAGTTATCTATAATATAAACAAATGCTACACCTGGTTATACTAATAAAAAGAATTGTAATTAAAATAATTTAGTAGAACATACAAGGAATTATAATACAAGTGCCACACACAAAAGCAAGCACGATATTGAAGTGACGCGAGTGACAGTGTATGAAACGTTAAAGGTTTACTATACTTAAATAGGCAATGTAAAGCCCAAAAGACAACAACAAAACAAATAATGTAAATGAATAGAGAAAATCAGAGACAATCCAAAAATGCAAAACCAGATTGATAACGTAATGTAAAATATTGGACAAATGGAAAACTAAAACAATATTGTGACTTTGTGGGTTCGTGAAATGAAAAGTCCAATTTCACCACTCAAAAATGTTCTTTGTTTCTACCGACTTACAGTCAAACACTTGTCAATTACACAAGATTACGTAATGCACACAATTACGATTCACCAGTTCGTACTTTACCGTTCCCATGCACGTACACAATTACGTAAATTCTTCCGTCGCACAGTCTTCTCTTCCACTAACACGGCGCTTCTTCACTAGCACGTCAAGCACTGACTCACTTCGCTCGCTGCAGCCCCTTTTTATAGGAATATCGCCGTTTTCTCGACTTCTCTAGTTTCCAAGCGAAGGTTCCAGATGGCCGTGGAAGAGAGGGAAGGGGCCCCCAGCGCAAGTGACATTTCCTCTAATCTTCCCCCTCAGTTAGTGACAGAGACAGATGAGTGGGTGTGGCCCAGCTGCCTCGGGTTCCTTCCAGCGGTCCCCGGTCATCCCTTTCCCTAATTGAGTTACACTGCTCCCTCCTCAAAGCTGGTCGTCCCAAACAGCACATCGTAGCGTGCCAGGCAGTCCAGGTGCACCACCAGCATCTGCTCGGAGTCTCAGCCAGTAGTAGCGCTGCCGTAGTTTGTGAATCGTTCGGTTCGCTCCCAGGTGTCCTCCTGAAGTACCGGCGTGCACTTCCTCCAAGACTTCCGGGACCTTACTCCGGGGAAGTACAAACTGTTCTCTCTGCGCCTTCCCTTCGGGTGACTCCCATACCCGGAACAGCACGCCCTCTCTGGTCTTCAGCGAGTCCTATTGCGCCCAGTACGACTTGTAGGTGGCGCCCCTTGGTGCGATGTCCTCCCAGGTTGGTCTTGTCCCTGCCTCCACTTCCCTCAAGAGTGGCCCCAAGTCTGCGTCCGCCAGCTGCTCCCTCCTCAGGCCTGCGCTATCCCAACCGTCCGCAGGCACTGCCACAACTACTCGGACTGCTGCGGCACGCTCCTTGTATTCCACTCTTGTGCACTGGCCGCACTCTTCTGGACAGGGTATTTGGGACATAGCGTCTGCGTTACCGTGGCTCTTCCCTCTACGATGTTCCGAGGTGAAGTCGTACTCCTGCAGCCTCTGGACCCAACGTGCTGTCTGGCCTTCCAGGTTCTTAAAGCTCAATAGCCAGGTTAGGGCGGAATGGTCAGTCCTCAGGTGGAATGGCTGACCGTACAGGTACTTATGGAAGTGCTCCAAGGTCTTTACTACCGCCAATAATTCTCGTCGGGTGACGCAGTAGTTCTTCTCTGCCTTGAATAGCGTCTTGCTGTATTACGCTATCACCCGCTCATGGCCGTCCTGGATCTGCGATAGGACACCTCCAATGCAATGGTCGCTAGCGTCGGTGTCCACAATGAAGGCGCCACCCGGTTGTGGGAAACCCAAAATTGGAGCACTGCACAGGGTCTCCTTTAGGTGCTGGAAAGCGTTTTCGGCGTCCTCTGTCCACACATAAGGCCGGTGTTCCTCCGTCAGGCGGGTGAGGGGTTTTGCGATGTTGTCGGCCTTTTCCTCTAAATCTTTTAGGCGGTCGTCTACTTGACCCATCCGCTTGCCCAGATTCGTGACGTCATCCCTCACGGCGGCCAAACGTTCCTCAAACTTGGCGGCGAGGACCTCGTTCACCTCCCTCATCTCCGTTGTCATTTGGGCCATCTTTGCGGTCATTGTCGTGGCCAAGTTGTTGTTTGCCGTTTCCAACTTCGCAGCCAGGTTGTTACTTGCCGCTTCCGTCTTCTCTGTTAATTTGGCCTTCATTTCTATCATCTTCTCCAAAATATTTTCCAATGCCGCGTCCATGGCTGTAATGTTCGGTGCTGTTGTCTTCCCGCTTCCTGACACCAGTGTGACTTTGTGGGTTCGTGAAATGAAAAGTCCAATTTCACCACTCAAAAATGTTCTTTATTTCCACCGACTTAAAGTCAAACACTTGCCAATTACACAAGATTACGTAATGCACACAATTACGATTCACCAGTTCGTACGTTACCGTTCCGATGCACGTACACAATTACGCAAATTCTTCCGTTGCACAGTCTTCTCTTCCACTAACACGGCGCTACTTCACTAGCACGTCAAGCACTGACTCACTTCGCTCGCTGCAGCCCCTTTTTATAGGAATATCGCCGTTTTCTCGAATTCTCTAGTTTCCAAGCGAAGGTTCCAGATGGCCGTGGAAGAGAGGGAAGGGGCCCCCAACGCAAGTGACATTTCCTCTAATCTTCTCCCTCAGGTAGTGACAGAGACTGATGAGTGGGTGTGGCCCAGCTGCCTCGGGTTCCTTCCAGCGGTCGCCGGTCATCCCTTTCCCGAATTGGGTGACAATATATATCAATTTATATAAGGGTAAAACTGTATAAAGATATGTATGTATTTTATTGTAAAAAAAAGAAAACAAACAAACGCTCTAAAACTCCTTGATTGCACTTATGTTGACGAAGGGAAAGAGGAGAAACTAAGTAACAATTGTCAGCGTTAGCACGCCAGTTAAACTTTGAAGGTCGCGGTTTAGTGGGACTTTCGAAAGAATTTGAAATTTTTCCCACCTTGGGACAAAAATAGGAATATTCCTCCGAAGGGCATTTGAAGCAGAAACCTCAGGTTCTAAGAGGTAAAAGATAACTAGAAATTAATACAACAGTAGAGATCATAAGTAAGCATAATGGGAATAAAAAGGGAATATATGATATAAGAAATAAAGTTAAAAAGAATATTCGAAATAGCAATATAGTGTAAATGAAGGAAAAATCGGACAGGAGTTACTTCTGGGCACAAAGACGAGGCAGGAAATAGAATAATAGAACAAAAACCCTCGAAGGTTACCCCGACATTGAGACGCCAGCAAGGTATTCGAAGCTTAAGAGAAATTCAGCCAAGCATGAGAGAATACCGTTATGACGCTGAGAGGTCATACAACCCAAAGGGGTGGAAAATATTACTGCTGCATAGGAAAGACAGATGAATGTGACCAATAAGGGAAAATTAAAGAAATAAACCCTGCCAATAAAATGTAGAGTAAACCACGTGATAGGCGTAAAATAGTAAAGGAATAGAAAATGGGCGGTGATAGACGAGAAAAGCGAGAATAGAAGCTGGGAATACGACGGGGAAAAAGGGCCACTCTGGTACTTCATACGACGGTAAGAAGACGTGTTATTGGGAGAGAAATAGGATCCGATGTCGCAGCCCGAAGTAGCGTTATGGTCTTGAAGACAGTGCAAATATAGATAATAAAGGGAGTTTGCAAAGCAACGTAAAAAACGTTAAGGGGAAAGGAAAATTAGGAAGACAACGAAAGTGTTAGCAAGAGAGTAAAGAGGGCCAGGTTAAAGAAAATAAAGGAACTGAGAGACGGTAAGCAAGACTTTTCATAACCGAACCCTGAGAAAGAGATCCCACCTCACCGACAATTAGACAAAACACCAACCTTTCCATCTCACCGTCAAACCCTTCATACTCCATCCCTAACAAAGCACTCAAAAGGACAACGAACCGAAAAGAACCCACATCAATGTCCAGCAGCTACTTGCAAGTGGTCGCATGCAGTACTTTACAGGTTTCAGTTTTATGCGTTGTGGTACTACTCCGCAACAGTTTTTTGCAGATTTTTGCTAGTGCGTAGCGATGTGAGTACAGTGAAGTATCAGGAAATATAGTCCAAACATTTCGACGAATATGATGATCGGTTAGTTAGTGTTAAATTAGACATGATATAATTTGAGCACGGTGCCTGAATTCAGTAAAACATTGAAACGTACATAACCTCTAGATTTCTGTTGATGGAAATCGGTGTCGGTGTGTTTTTGAAGTAATGGAATTCTTTAATTACGTAACATTCGTGAAAACGCAGTTAATCCCGGAGAAAATCTATATTTTATCAGCCAACATGTATTGAAAATAAATCACAAATCTGCTCGTATTATAAACAGAGATAGTAGGAAAATAGTGTCACTTCCAGCAGTTACTGTCATATATAAAAGATGATTTTACATTTGTACAAATAATAATTACTTGATGCCGACAGAGTCTAACACAAGTATTTTGTAATAATTTGAAACAAACATGTGAAGTTTAATATTTAAAGCAAATATTACTCATAACGCATATTTATGACTATAAAATTTATTGCATATTTTATGCCTACCTCGGTAGCGTAGATGCTAGCGTGTCTGACTCACGTTCAAGAGGTCCCGAGTTCGAAACTCGGTCAGGGTGAGTTACCTGGATAAGGTATTTTCCGGGGTGTTCCATTATCTTGATAGACGAATGTCGGGCGACTCTAAGCTTCATGGGCCCCGCACTCATTTGAGCATTATTTTACCCATTTCATTCATCGTCCGATATGACTTAATGTTGGAGGACGTAAATTACAAAAAATGTGTATTTCAACTTTATATGCTGTGTCAGTAGAAGAGATATTGCATTTCACCTATAAATTTTATATCAAGATTCGAACTGAAATTTATATTTGAGGTTCAGTGAAGCAAGGAAGGCAAAAGAAAGAAAAACTTGAAATATCGCCTCTCTGCTCCCGAAGATTCGTTTCGGCAGTTTCTATTAAGTTCCTTTTCTGGAACGTTCCCTTTGTAATCGTGGCCTGTTTGAAGAGCACATTATCCCCCAACAGTCAAATTGAGTCAAGTAGAATTAAGAGTGGACAGATTTTCAGTGAACAACTGAGCTGAGCAGAGCACAGTATAAAGTGTCGAACACAGTTCAGTGTGAGTTGCATCTCAATAGTTCAGTAGAGTTCTATGACAACTGAATATTTGTGTTTTGTTTTGAGTGGATGAAACAGTGTCTCAAGTGTAAGGTTTTCACTGCTATAAATGCTTAAGTGATCAATTAAATTTGCTAGTCAGTAATTTGTATTTTAAATGTTCACATTATTAGGTATTACAAGAGGTTATTGTATCTGTCATTTGTTAATTCAAATAAACTTAAAATTAACATTCGTACGTTTTAAGGGTACAAGAAGAATACACGATAAGGTCATGATCAGGTTTTAAAAGATCCAAGTGCTCTTTATGACCTCCTTAAAATACCCTACTTTTCGAATCACCACAAAAGAGAGAGAATGGAATAACAACTTCTCATTTAAAAGAGTATAAGTATTTTCGAATTAAAACGATAAAACGGACTTATGCGCACTATCTAATTCCCCCCAAAATATATTTGAGATAATTGTGTAGTTTTACAAGATCTAGGTATGTTTTTGATGGAAGCGAGATTTTTGTCTACTACTTACGGTTTTCTAATAATTAAAAATTAGTTCCAAATAAACAGAAATTCAGACATTATTTCCATAGGGTTCACGAATTAGATGTCATTTGTCATGAAAATATCTCAAACATAAGGGTATATTAAACCATTGGGGTGACTTTTGAGAAAATTCAAAACCTCGACAGACTTTTGGGTTTAATGCAATATTTTCTCTAGTTACCGTTAGCAATAGACTAACAAATAAGTTACCCAATAATAATTTCTATATAAAATGAACGATAGTAGCTTGAAAAAGTTGCATGAACGCAACACAGATTTTTAAAAGATATATTGAATTTTGCCTGCCAGTTTTGAATGTTGTAAATGACTGTGCATAACTATAATAATATTTATAGAGAAATGCAAGCTTCTGGCATTCAAGGATACATATTTTCTAAGATGAGACTAAGAGATGTCATTAAACAACAGGAATAGGTATGGCACAGAATTATCAGGCAAACGTTTCATACAATGGCTTTGAAGTTGAGAAGATACACACGTAATTCTCTCCAGTGATCTTATAGTATTGCGTTACATGTTTTGGTTGGTGATCCCTTAAGTTGCTGCTAGTGAAACAGACGGGGATTCTCACGAGCTCCTGAGAAGCTAGGGTGCTACGCCCCATGTGGATGGATTACTCTTCATTACAGTCTATCAATAATACACAGCTCCCTGGATTTTAGCTAGTTTACGGTAAAGGCTCTAGCTAACATTAGCGAAGGGATGAACATCCTGTTATTGGATTATCAGATGGACCTCTCCTTTTTTCTGCGTGACACCTTGAATTTATTTTAGAGAGCTTTTAAAGGGGCCAGAGAGATGCTGTGTCCCTTGAACATTTATACTGAATGAATAATCCTTGGAAGAATAGATGCAGTAGTTTGCCGCCGTCCGGCACGAATGGTTTCTATACCGAAAGTGCGGCTGACAGTAATTCCACAGAAAACCTATTTGGTAAGTTATTTATAACAAAGATTCCATAAGTACCTAAGAAAGTGAATTACTCAAGTCTGTAAACCATGGAGAGTATGGAATTGTGCTCCTATTTCTTGACGTATTTCTGTTACCTACCTATAATTCCTCCATTACACTCTGCAGTACCCTCTGAGAAATGGCAGCAATATGTTGACGAATGCTATTTAAGTGGATCTAAAATATTGGACGTATATGGTTATAATAAGACCTATGGTCACATATGCTTATTTGGTATGGTGGCCAAAAGTAAAGCAGAAAACAGCAATAGCTCGTTTGCATAAAGTGCAAAGGCTGGTCTGTTTATGCATAACTGGTGTTATTAGCACATGCCCTACTGCCGCCATGGAGGCACTTATAGGCCTAACGCCTCTGCATATTGAGGTTGAAAGAATGACCTTAAGCAGTGCCTTCCAGCTGTAAAGAAGTATGGTATTTAAAGCCGGTGACCTATTAGGTCACATGGCAATTCTCCGGGAAACCAAGAAGGAAAATATCATAAGGTTAGGGGACTGAATACTACCCCAACCTAGTTCGGACCTCTCCTTCACCGTTAGGATTCCTGAACGGTTGCACTGGAGAGAGTTCATATATGAGAATAAGTCTTTCAGGATAAGGGAACACCCCGGATAAAACTTATCTAGGTAACTCACCCTGACCGAGATTCGAAGTCGGGACCTCTTGAGCGTGAGGCAGACACGCTACCACCATGCTACCATACAAAGTGTAAGCTACGTTACAACTTACCACCCTTCTTATTGCTTTCATTGCGGGAATTACAGCGAACAACCATGTTCATTCGTAAATTGTCAAATGTGAATTTTCCGCAACTCTCGCTGAAACAATATAAAAATATTGGGAGAAAGTTCGTTCAATGTCACATGACGTTAATGGTGATTATGTGTAGTACAGATCATTATCATATGTTTGTCCGGAGCTTAGTTTATTTCTTATATTACGGAGCTCTGAAAATCCAGTACTGTTGTGTTGAATACTGGACAGTGCATTTGTTGTTCGTTTGCTAGGTGGTGTAGTCTGTATATTGTTAATTTTTGCAGAAACCTCCTTGAGTGCTTTTAGAAAACTGGAAAGTATATACATTCTTCAAGCTGTTTTAATGGTTGTTGATAATACCCTAAACTTTTGATTTATAAAATGGAGATTGTCCAATAAGTGGAATGAAAGTAATGCTATTAACACAATATGTCAAACACCCTGCACTCCGTGGAAAACAGATCTACCTGCGTGGGAAGCAGTAGATGTTATGAAACTAAAGCTGCGCGTTGTGAACCGGACTATTCCTGCGTGTTGTCCTCGGGACTGACGTCAGCAGTTATATACTGCTGGACTCGTAACCTCATATACCTTTAAAGGTGTATGGGCTCCGATGTCTGGTCAAGATATACATTTTGGTTTGCCATTACAGGTGTCAAACACGAGTCCTTTACAAAATAGTGCCCGCCTCGGTAGCGTAGATGGTAGCGTGTCTGCCTCACGTTCAAGAGGTCCGAGTTCGAATATCGGTCAGGATGTGCTACCTGGATAAGCTTTTTCTGGTGTTTTACCTTCTCCTGAAAGACGAATGTCGGATAACCCTAAGCTTTATGGACTCTGGGCTTATTTGAGCATCATTTTACCCATTCCATCATCGTCCGATGTGACCTAAAGTTGGAGGACGTAAAGTACAACAACAACAAAATACTTAAAAGTCAGTTTTTAGTTCGCCTCGGTAGCGTAGATGGTAGCGTGTCTGCCTCACGTTCAAGAGATCAAGAGTTCGAATCTCGGTCAGGGTGAGTTACCTGGATGAGGTTTCTTTCCGTTTTTTCTTCCCTATCCTTCAAGATGAATGTCGGATAACTCTAATGTCCATTAAATTTGGATTCATTCGAGCATCATTTCACCCAGCTCATTCACCGTCCGACATGGCAACGTTGGAGGACGTAAATTACAACAACAACAAAAAGTCAATTTTTAGAATGTAAAAAAATTGGAAGCTTTTTTCATGTGAAGTTTGGTTTTCTTTAAAACCTTTTTGTCAAATCCTTTGAAGATGGCGAACCTAAAATCCCAACTTCATTATCTAAACAGCTTTTCATCTCTGAGTTATTTTATTAAGCTGGTTTCCAGACATTATTTCCGCTGGAATTTCTGTTTTAGTAGTAGGGTAGGAACATTATCTTAGTCTAATTTGCATCACAATATGAAAATTCACATCGGAGTTCTGAAAATGCGTTTAATGTTTTGGAACATGGTATTGTAAAGAACGTACCAAAAATGGGAGGGTGAAAATAAAAAAAAATAAAAAAATAGCTGAACAGAGGTCAGCGAAGAGCAAAAGGGTTATGACACGTACTGCCTAGGCGGAAGAAGTTGATGGGACCACACCCCCACGCATGTGTCTGTAATCGCTAGCAGATAATCAAGTTCCCCTTCAGCAAGATTGCTGTACCGGAAATGTCATTACCTCGGCCACCAGTTATGTTATCAACTTTGCTACGGATGTTACAGATAACTTTACGCACGGTCGTCTGCGGAAAAGTGCAATGTAGTAAGATTGGTGTCCTGCTTGTTCCACATCCAAAGTGGATATTTTGTGTAGATAGCAGGTCAAAGACGGAACGTTAGTTACACATATTTTGTGTTAAAATAATGACGTTACTCTGATTAGGCAACAAAAACTCAATTCGGCTGAACTGCCAGATAGTACAAAGAAATTGCATTACTTTATCTAGCATAAGCACAAAAATTGTCAGGAGAAATGTTTATAAATAAATCGAAATTGAACGAAATTGTACTTCTTCGATTGGTGTGATGAAGTGCGCTTCATTTAACTTGTAGCCCAGGACTTTCCTGTGTTTGATCTCCCTGACCCATGGGCATTTTTCCATCCCACCATGTCATCTTGTTTCTCATTTCTCCGCAACTTTCATCATGGTTGGCTACTACAGATTTTTATGTGTTGGTGAGAGTTGCAGATTGCATGGCACATGCATTACTCATTGTAAATCCTTCTCCGGATTGGGAAAGCTCTCAGAATCTCAGGCCTTCTATGGTATGTTTAAGCCAGCATACGGGAGGGGATTCGGTTTTACAAGCTGCCACCGGGGAGTTTAAATCTTAGTTTTCACAAACCCTACCATTTGTTAACATTTCTCCTTTTCCGGCCACTCTTTGTATTCCTTTCCCTCACTTCTCCCCATTTGACTGGCCCAGTCAGGGGCATATATTCAAAAGACTTCATTGGTCAAGGTGCTACGTATCCCTCTGAATTTACCATAGCATCATCTCAGGGGTTTTCATTTTATTTGCTCTTTTCTTACAGTAAGTAAAAGTATTGCATTCCACCCAAAAATTCGATACATAGATTTCATGCAAATCCTCATAGGTCTCGCTTAACCCTCCCAAACGACCCTTCAGCAAAAGAGACAGAGAGAGACAGAGTTTTTTGTTGTTGAAATTTACGTCCTACAACGTTAAGTCATATCGGACGATGAATGAATGGGTGAAATGATGCTCAAATGAGTCGCGGTCCATGGAGCTTAGAAATGAAATGTGTAGTGTTTAACGCCCGCTTTTACTACATACGGCACCACAGGCGATGACACTGATGATACAGGAGATGAAGATGGAGCACCGGTGGAATGGGATTGCGGGGGAAACCGGAGATCCCGGAGAAAACCCGCCCCAGCGCCGTGTTGTCCATCACAAATCTCACTTTGCGGTCGCCTGGGATCGAACCCGAGCCGCCTTGGTGAGAACCAAGTGGTCTAACTACTGAGCCACGGCGCGGCCATGGAGCTTAGAGTTACCCGACATTCGTCAATCAGGATAAGGGAAATCCCCGGAAAATCCTTATCCAATCAACTCACTCTGACCGAGATCCGAACTCGGGACCTCTTGAACGTGAGGCAGACGGGCTACCATCTACGCTACCGAGGCGGGCAAGAGAGAGAGAGAGAGAGAGAGAGAGAGAGAGAGAGAGAGAGAGAGAGAGAGAGAGAGAGAGAGAGAGAGAGAGAGAGAGAGAGAGAGAGAGAGAGAGAGAGAGAGAGAAGAGAGAGAAGAGAGAGAGAGAGAGAGAGAGAGAGAGAGAGAGAGAGAGAGAGAGAGAGAGGAGAGAGAGAGAGAGAGAGAGAGGAGAGAGGAGAGAGAGAGAGAGAGAGGAGAGAGAGAGAGAGAGAGAGAGAGAGAGAGAGAGAGAGAGAGAGAGAGAGTGTTCGTCTACGACGCAAAGCAGCTGAATGAATCAAAAAGAAGTTTTAGTTCAATAAAGAGCTTCCCGTTTATATAGAATGTATCCCCTTATTTGTGATTTCATGAAAAAACTATTCTCGGGATTTAAGATATTTCCATGACAAATGAAATGTATATTTTGCATTTTATACAATATTTTGTAAAGTCTTCTTTATTCTGAATTACTTTAGTACAATAACTAGTTAAGTATAAGAGACAGAATAAAACCTTAGTAGAAAATAAAGCCAACAAAAACAGCTGTACCTCACCTAAAGCAAAAAATCTTTATTATTGATCTGTCTTTTCGTATAATATATATTATAAGTGATAAAGTCAATATCTATGGGCATGTAAGGGGCATGAAACTTGGAAACAATGACATACCGACCCATGGTTTTAAAAGTCTGACTGTTGCATTAGCCTACGGATTCGCTTCCACCCTTCAGTTTTTAGGTCATTCTTATTCTTAGGTTTGTTGATTCACCTGATTCGGTGTGTGTACTACATATATTTGTGTAGTCCACTTTCTGTACGGGTCATTCTTCTACAGAAACTTGATGAAAAGCGTATTAGTTGCATAATTACCTTCCTGTGCCAGCTATGTCATTCTGCAGCATATTTGGTGAAATGTGACGTTAGGGATTATGCGACTATAGAAGGTTCATGTAGGGCATCGTCTTCTTTGTGATTCTGGACATATGGCATCGATTACATAGCCACCTTTCTCCACATTAGGTGTTTTTTTCGTTTATTATGAAGCTGAATTGGGATGGAGGCGTGTCCCTGCCATTGGAGCTCAACGTCGCACTTGGGCTATTTTAGTTGATCCTTTGTGACCTGCTGTCCACTGGAAAGAAGGAGAACCACATCAAGCACGGGGTCTCTAACCATTCCAGTGACACTAACCCACCGTATCACCGTCATGAGTCAATTGACATCGCTTGGTCTTGTAACTCTTGAAGCATGAACAAGTACATGAAGACTGATTCGTGTTGTTGTTTGTAATATTACGTCCTCCAACGTTAAGCCATTTCGGACGGTAAATGAAGTGGGTGAAACGATGTTCAAATGTATCCAGGGTGTATTGAACTTAGAGCTACCTGTCATTCGTATTTAAGGATAAGGGAAACTCCGGAAAAAGCTTTATCCAGGTAACTCACCATAACCGAGATTCGAACTTGGGACCTCTTGAACTTGAGGCAGACACGCTACCATCTACGCTACCAAGGTGGGCTGCAAATTTGTGGTAGAACCACCACAAGTAATAATGAGAAAGACCAAGTTCAGAGCGACTGGCTCAACAGGAGGCCCCCAGGACGTCACATACTATCAGCCGAGCCATTTCGTTTGATTTTGTTTGTGTAACTTTTAAGACGTGTTATTAAATGTTCGACCCGCTGGCGAAATCACAGTTACATTCGCCGTTACACGAGATTTGAACTAGTATTCTATATCAGTTAGAGAAAGTAAACCTCTGTGACAGCGATGTTGCAAAATTTTCCGGAAGTTCCTCTTTCGCCCCGTCTGTAGAAAACAATTGGCTGGGAGACAAGAGAAAAAAAGTGAATGGGCTAGCCAGCATTTCATTACATACCTCGCCCTTTTACTGCTGTTTATATCGTTCTGGACGGAGTCCAAAGTGCATGTGCCCTGAATTCCACTTGCGAGCAACTTGGCGTACCAACATGTGCTTGTTTTCTACTCGATTTGAATGAAATGAAGATATAGCGCTTGCCAAGCTCCGTGACAACCTCCTTCACGCCGGTAAACTGCTCTTCAAACGTTGCGGTGAGGGCCTGATTCGCCGCTTTCATTTCCGTTGTCATTTCGGTCATCTTCGTGGTAATCATCTCGGCCAAGTTTTTTGCAGCTTCCGTCTTCGCTGCGAGGATGTCATTCGATGACTTGATTTCTTCCATCTTCTCGGTGAGGTTGTCGTTAGCCTTCGTCATTTATGTTGCCAGGCTCTCGTTCGCCGTTCTCATTTCTTTCAGTTCTTCTAGAATTTTTGCCAATGTAGCGTCCATCTTCATATGTTCCAGTTCCTGACAGCAATTGTTACCTTGTGGGTTCGTAGAATTAAAAGTCCAAGTTGCAGAAATTCTAATTGTTCTTTATTTCCGTAGAAATACACTTACAGTAGCAGCATTTCGTCACATACACAATTACAATCTACCAAATTCGTTGACCACAACAAAAGGCTCACTTTCAAAACTCCAGTTTCAATTACAACTCTCGTTCCGCCTCTGTTTATAACTCACGGTATAACTCCATTTATGACTTTTACGCTGTTTACGACTACTGTTTTCTGACTCCGCGCTGGCGTGTCGCCTCTTATATATACTGCTTACTCATATCAGTAGACTGTAACAAATAAGAACTCGACTGTTCTGTATCAATCAAGATATCACTAGAATGTTCCGTTTACCTTACTTTATCTATTTTGGAATGCCTTTTATCTCCGTGCTACCTTTATTTGCTTTAAATGTTTCACTATTCATTTCTTCATGATAGCTTTGCTTGATCTTTATTTAAAACTCAGAAGTGTGTTGGAAATGAAACCTGTCGAACTGCCCGCGTATAAGATTATAAAATGCTGTCCTTTGCTCATTGGGATGCGCAGTGCAAACTCAAATCGTCCTCTTCTCTTTTCCACACTTTGTTTTTTGTATGATTTATACTGATCCATGTTCCATCTAAGTAAATAATAGGGGCACCGGAAGTCCTTACCTGTTTCATTTTTCCTAGAGAGCGAATTCATTTGATGCAGTAATTTTTGCAAGCTCCATAAACTCCCATTGAACAATTTTTTTCTTTCAGAACTTTATTGATGACTTCTAAGCTGGGCAGAAAATCATTGCAATAGATTGAATAAATAGATTGTCTTATTGCAGTGGCACAGAAAGATTCTATTGCGATTTTTGTGGGTTTTGCATTCGGACGTTTTTTACCAGAAATCTCTATAAAATTACAAATTGCTTGCACTTCATTTTGTTATTTAAGCATTCTTTTCACAGTATGAGATGAAGCACATGTAGCTACAGCAGTTCTTTGAATTATGCTTGACACAGATATAGTTAAACTTTCCGCATTTTAGGGCCTCACATTCTTCTGTAAAACTGTATGAACCTTAATCACAATTTCCCTACCATCTGATATTATATCTTTTCCCTTTCTTCCCTTGCCTCCTAGAACTAATGCAGATACTAGCACTATTCCCGGCAGTGTGTTTAAATTTAATTACAAAATTTCCAAATTTTAAAAACAATTTTCACGTTTCCAACACGTGAAACACGTATCCAACCGATACTTCACTTGCAATAGTTGCAACACCACTGATGCCTGTTTGTGCTTACCCTCATACCACAGCAGGTAATTAGGGAACACAATAGCGCTTTAAAAGGGACTGACCATTTCAAGAAAAGAAACCTAGCACCCGTACTAGACAAGGACAGTGCAGAAAGTGCCAAGTTAAATCTTGTGCATTTTAATACCCTCACAGCAGCTCTTCCATGTTTTCCTCTTGTATTTTCCATAAAACGTTGCCATAATTGGTTAGAGCTTCCTTATACTCACAACCAGTTACCTGTAATTTTTGCCTTATTGAGGAGTCTTTTGTCCTTGACTCTTTGCTGGGCAAGTTCCCTGTTCCACCATGGGACATCGCGACTTCCCTTTTTGGTTGGTACAAGAACAACACTGCTCATAGAACGAAATAATGAGCCTACTGAGTTGGGTTGCCACATGCTCCAATTCACATATCGACTCAATACAGGTGTCAAAATTCTCTATTTCCAACCTTAGAAGTTCCGGATAAACTTCCCAGTCAGTAAATTGTGGGATTTAGACTTCCTTTCTATCACATGAATCGCCTCTATTTCAAATCTCAGAAGCCTGTGATCTGAAGCCGAGATTTCATTTGAAACATGCCAATTTTAATTGTTTTACTTATCAGGTGGCTAGCTAAGGTTAAACCTAAAATCTCTCGCCACCTAGTATTTACAAAAGTAGGTTGATTCCCCCCATTGATAGTGTCAATATTGTTGTTTAACGAATATTCCAAGATAGACTGTCCTGTTATGTTGGTATTCCTGCTGTGCCATACAATGTGGTGGGCATTTCCATCGCAGCAGATAAGTTGCTTCCTTTTTTTTCTTGCAGTAAGATCTCAGCTCTTTAACCGAAGGACGAGGTATATCATCCACATTACCAGGGAAATAGGCTGAGGCATTCACAACCTCTTGCCTTCCTTTCTGTGTCAGTACCTGTATTACTGCCGTGGCTATATCTCTAGAGATATATTCAGGAATAGGGAAGAATTTTACTTTAGTACTAAATGCAATTGCAGCCCTTGAAATTTCATTTTCAGCACTGTACAGTAACTACATGTGTTTCTTGGGAGCCCTTTGACTTGGGTCTTAAAGATCCATGGCTTCTTTATAAATGCTTGGTCAAGGTGCACCTGCAAGGTTTCTTTAGAGTGCTGGAGATTTACCTGGATGCAAATCTGCCTATAGGTTCTGGCATAATGACTTATTTGTACAGATGACTCACTTAGCCTTCTTGCCACTTCGTTTACTGCTCTTCTTCTCCTTAGGCCATAAGGTCGTATGAGCAGAAGTGGAGCCAGCTTTGCTTGTAATGAGTTTATCACTGACATCAAATGTAGCCTTGTCCCCTTTCTTCAAGCCAGTGTGGTCTTGGCTTATCCCTGATCAGAGACTAAATCTTTCCTGTAGAGGTCCCAGAGGACCCTTCTGAAGGCTTTTGCTGTCTTTGTCAAAGTCTTTTTAAGGATCTCCTCAAATTTTTTAAGAGCTGTTCTTTTGGCTGAAGTTGTATTTGGCCAAATTTATAGCATATTTTGAAAGCTCTCTTCTTAAGCTATCTGTAGACAGGCGATCAATGGAGAGTTAGTTCAATTGCTTCCCCTTGGGTAGCCCTTCTGTGCACCCTCCACTCATTCACCTTTAGGTCTTCATTTTGTGCTGTCATTAAGCTTAATATTTTGTCTGTGGTGACCTTAAGGTTGTTGCGAAAAGTAGACAGCCAAAACCATAGTACGAGGAATTTGAGTTTCCTCTACGGCCTTCAGTGGTCCCTTCCCATGGCATGAGCTGTGGCTGCGATGCCTTGAATTCACCTTTCCCCTTTGCAGGCAAGCACAAGCCAGCCAGGTTTATAACTGGAATTAAGAAACTTCGGTTTCAGACTCTCCTCCTTTTGTTCCAGTGTCTATATCCAGAATAGAATCCTGGAAAGCCTTAAGTTGTTCTTAATTCAGTAGGGTTTGGGGAAATCTGCTGACATCCCTACACGAACACAGCCGCCAATCTGCTATATCTCTGTGCTGGTGCAGCCGCAGTGCTCAAAGGCAGCTCCTTTTGCCTGCGAGGCTCCCCTTCCCCTTTCCTAGCTTTTTTGGACTCAAGATCGGGAGTGGTTCTCCTCAGACCTAGCCCTCTTGGTACTAATCTTTTCTTTAATTGGCTCCAAGGCCATAACACAAGCTTCTTGTGGTTTGTGGCCATGTTTAATTAGCCACTTGAATCGTTTCCTAGCTGCTTCTCCCAGTTTCACAAATTTAGTTTTTATGTTGGAGTTTTAAGTTGCCTCTTGTGTGCCTCTCCTGTCTGTCAGTTAGGTCTTTGAGTGTGCTTTTAAGTAACTCTTCCTCCATAAACCTTTGCTGTCCAGCACGAGTTTCAGGCACAGATGCCCCTTGTTTGATGCAAATGAGGGGTTATACCCTTTCTGTCATCAATTTTAGGCTCTGTCTTGACCTGTAAAATTGGGATACAAATGGTCACCTGCAGCTTTCCAAGCTGCAGATGGCGTACTAAAAATGGAGTGTGCCAGGTATCAGGAGTTTGCATATTAACAAGCAAGCTCCCCCTTGGTCATGCAGCCATGGGCATGTTTGTTCCGCCTTGGCTTGGTTTATCAGAGCTGCTTCTGCTAGTTTTCAGAGTTCCTGATAGAACTTCTTGGCAAGTCATAGGGCACACCATGTCCCTGCCATATATCACCCTATCAGGCATATCCTTACTCACTGTTGCCCACCTCTTAGGACTAGGACCACAGAAGTTGGATTTTGAGGGTTGTATGTTTATATACTTACTATATATGAAACACTTCTTCTTCTTCTTCTTCTTCTTCTTCTTCTTCTTCTTCTTCTTCTTCTTCTTCTTCTTCTTCTTCTTCTTCTTCTTCTCTATTCTTCTTCTTCTTCTTCTTCTTCTTCTTCTTCTTCTTCTTCTTCTTCTTCTTCTTCTTCTTCTTCTTCTCTTCTTCTTCTTCTTCTTCTTCTTCTTTCTTCTTCTCTTCTTCTTCTTCTTCTTCTTCTTCTTCTTCTTCTTCTTCTCTTCTTCTTCTTCTTCTTCTTCTTCTTCTTCTTCTTCTGTCTTCTTCTTCTTCTTCTTCTTTCTTCTTTTCTTCTTCTTCTTCTTCTTCTTCTTCTTCTTCTTTCTTCTTCTTCTTCTTCTTCTTTGCTTCTTCTTCCTTCTTCTTCTTCTTCTTCTCTTCTTCTTCTTCTTCTTCTTTCTCTTCTTCTTCTTCTTCGTCTTCCTTCTCTTCTTCTTCTTCCTTCTTCTTCTTCTTCTTCTTCTTCCTTCTTCTTCTTCTTCTTCTTCTTCTTCTTCTTCTTCTTCTTCTTCTTCTTCTTCTTCTTCTCTTCTTCTTCTTCTCCTTCTTCGTCTTCTTCTTCTTCTACTTCTTCTTCTTCTTCACTTCACAGCCATGGGCAGAGTGCCCGTTCCGTCTCACAATAATTGCTCCTTCCATCTCTTTTTAGGTCTACCAACATCTCTCTTTCTTTGTGGCTGATATTGGAATGCACATCTTAGGCAGCCTTGTTTCGGAAATCCTTGTATATCCTGCATCCATTCCTTTTGATATTTTTCAATTTTGCTACTTATCGGGTCTACATTGAGTTCCTTTCTTATATCTTCATTCCTTTTTCTATCCTACCTTGTGCATCTCTTTGTTTTCCTTAAAAAGTTCATCTCTGCACTTTGAATTTGGCTTTTCATTTTCTTCCTAAGTACCCATGCCTCACTTCCATAAAGCAGTGCAGGGACTGCCATTGTTTTGTACAACTTTAATCTTGTATCTCTTCTTGTTTTATTTGTCAACGTTCTATGCACTGTTCCACAAATCATTTGGAATGTTGCAAGCTTTTTGCTCACATCTCTGTTTTCATCATATAATTAAGATTACATCCTAAATATCTGAATTCTTCTAGTTGTTCTAGTGGTTTGTTGTCTAAAATTATATTTGATCTTATGTTGTTTTCCCCAAAAGGCCATTATCTTAGATATTTCTGTCGCTAATTTAAGATCATACTGTTGGCATACTTGGTTCAAGCGGTGTAGTACATATTGTAATTTATCTTCCGTTTCTTGTATTAAAACCATGTCATCTGCATATAGTAAAATATTTAATATAAAATATTAAATATATATGAAACACATAAACAAATATTATGACAGGTCTAAATATTCACTCATTCACTTTGCGACTCTTCGATTTTCAGTTCTGTTGTGTCACTTTCATTGCTGTTATCATCTGATATGTTGATGATAATTTCACCAGTTGCATTTTCTATTACACCATCGTTTCTCCATTATTACATTTTCAGCTCTTGGATCTTCTTGTAATCTGTCATGGTTATGGAAGAGAATGCTTCTATAGCAAGTTTCTGCAGATTTGTGGACATATATCCAGTAACGTTGCATCCTCTATTTTTGATCATCCCAGCTCAATTGCATTCAGATCACAATTATACAGAGGTGGACAAATAATAGCATGTCTCCTTTTGAGAGCCATAACTTCCACAACATACGTCTTACCCTTAGATTTATTGTAAACTGATTAGCTAATTAACCTCAAAATTGCTCAAAATGAAATATGGCACACGTGGACTATGCACACAGAGAAACAAAGGGCATGCATCAAAGCTTAGCATATTAGCTACTAGATCTCAGAGCATACAGTGCATTTCATGTTTCAAAGTTGTCATCTGTAATACAAGTTTGAGTCCAACTATACTAATACTATATTAATTTTGTGCTTCATTGTATCATAGTACTTGCACATTGGAATATCGTCATCTGTGTTTATGGAATTAGATGAAACATACTGAATGAGGACTTCAAACCCGAATGCTCAAGAAAATGTGCACACATAGTATATGATGCTATCTAAAAAACAAACTTCCAGCTGATTTCCATGAGGAAAAACAATAAAAGTTAGTTCAAAGTACGGATATGCTGAAATACAGGAAACAGAACATGAAAAATACTTAGGTGTACACTTTGATAAAATACTAATCTAAAAAAAATCTTATACAGTCTTCTACAGTGTATATATATAACAATCAATAGCTTGAAATTGTTAAAATGACTGACACCAAATGGGGTAGTTCAATAAGAGCATGACTAGAATCCACATACTACCACGGAAATTCTCCGTAGCAACTTTTAGACCTCTGCCAGGCCATGACTGCCTTAATAAACATTTATTCAGAATTGGTGTAGTAAAATCTCCTCAACATCCTTTCTGTACACTTAAAGAAGATATGGATGGAAGCCACCTACTCTGCTGCCCAACCTTTAGCCAACATACCAACAAAACAACAAAGTACTGTAGTGCAAGAGAGTGAATGGCTTCATTGCCAATTGCTTAACATTAGATACCAACCATATAGCATAACCAGTTTTGAAATACTGTCAGTGACAATGAATATTTACAGCAAAAATGAAATGTGTAGTGTTCATTGTCCGCTTTTACTACATGTGGCACTGCAGGAGGTGGCACTGATGTACCAAAGAAAAACAAGGATTCTATGAGATCAAATGTGAAACTTGCCCTAAAATTTATATAGGAAAAACAAAAAGAAATATTAACATCAGAACTAAAGAACGTCTTAGAAACATTAAAAATGGTGAAACAGAAAAAAACAGCAGTGGATCTTCATTTTTTAAATATTAGACTTGGCATCAACTTGGAAACATCTCTAATAAAATATGTTAATCACCCCATAGACCTTTCTGTATGGGAAAAAATCTTCATCAACAAAAGTCGTCATAGAGTCATGAATTTGAAACTCCACCACCGCACATCTTTGACAAGTACATCATGCCATCTATTGACAAAACGGAGAAAGAGGAAACCACTACAACTTGCACTAGTCGAGTAACAGCTGATGATAGGAGCAAGAGCTCCTGAAACATGTCCTGTGAATAAACAGTGTGAGTGAAGCAATGTGTCAATATCTTCTCGATTCACTTTTGTATTATAATACACTAATTACAATTTCAATTTTGTACAAGGTAATAAAATATACCCAACAAGAATAGGCAATACCTCAGCTCCACTTATTCACCACATACTTATCAATAACAACGATACCCCAATATCTATATCTAACAATGCATGATATCAGTGACCATAACATACTTATAATTGATGTAAAAGAACATCTTTGCAAGGCCCTTCATGATAAGCATATCAGTACCAGAATGTCAATTCAAGAATTTAACACTATACATCATAACAGACTTTCCTTATTTATACAAGATACTGGATTTAGCTGTGTCACAAATGACCCTAATGAATACTATAACTCATTATTGCAATTTATATAGGGAGGGGTTTCAGTCTGCTCCTTCTGGTGCACAAAGGTTGTGTCAAATAAACTGACACATAAAACATGGGTTAATAGTAATTTTTTGGCTCTAATTAAAAAGAAAAACTTACTGTATAGCAAAACAAAATGCAAATATCCCTCACCAATAGCAATTGAACTGTACATAAAGTGTGCAAATGAAGTAACTAAAATGAAAAGGGAACTTCAAGAAGGATATTACTCAAATAAACTGAATAACTCCTATGATCCGAAATAGGTATGGATGACAACCTTAAGAAATAAAACCCTAGTACAGTGCAATCAAGTATAAAAAATAATGGTAGATAAACAAAGAATAGTAAATCAGTTAGAAATATGTGAGTGTTTTAACCAATACTTTGTAAATATAGCTGATCAGTTAATGAAGAAATGTATAACTACACAATATACTCCACCACCTTATGGTTCAGTATCAAACAGTCTTTTTCTATATCCAACAGATAATAATCAGGTTCTAAAAATGATAGCACTAATAAAAAGCAAAGGTAATAAAACAGATAATATTTTATCAAATGAATTGTTAACAAAGTGCAAGTACAGTTTTGTTCCACACACTGTAACCTTTATTAATTTATTGCTTAGTTCAGGTTCAGTACCTGATGCTTGTAAAATCACAAGAGTTGTCCCAATTTATAAGACAGGTGATAGAGTAATTATGGATAATTTAAGACCAATAGGTACTATTCCTGTATTTGCCAAAATTCTGGAAAAAGTAGTAAACGTTAGGTTATTACAGCAACTAGAAAACCACAACTTTTTTTCACAATCATCAGTATGGATTTATAAACAAATCTAGTATTCCTGCCACTGTAGATATTATCACACATATTCAAAGTGCTCTAGATAGAAATAGTTTAGCTGCCGGTTTATTTATTGCTCGAAAAAGGCTTTTGACACTCCAGATCATACTATATTACTAAAGAAATTTGAGTATGGTGGTGCAAGAAGACTTCCTCTCAACTGGTTTCAGAATTATCTCAGTAATAGGAAACAATTTGTAAATATGAACAGCTTTTCCAGTTCTCTATCAACAATTCATCATAGTGTTCCACTAGGTTCTGTATTAGGTCCTATATTATTCCTAATTTTTATAAATGACATAGGATGTTTAAGACTAAAAGGTAAATTGACTATGTTTGCTGAAGATATATGTAAGTTATATATAGACAACTCTGAGAACCAGCTGATATATGATATACAGCAAGACCTGAATGCATTGAATAGCTGGTTTAAGGGCAATAAGTCTGTAAAGCAAAATATATGTTATTTCATAAAAGATCATATGTACCAGTAGTAAATAACAAGATACATGTTGATAACGCAGTGATTGAAGGAGTAACAAAAATCAAATATCTAGGTTTGATTCTAGACAGTACCCTTACATGGAAGGATCATATTATGCATTTAAAAAGTAAGCTTTTTCCTGTGATAGCTGTAATTTACAGGCTGAAATTCAAAGGATTCAGTGTAAGTCATTTATGAAGTATCTATCATGCTATAATTCAATCTCATTTGGATTACTTAAACATCTTATGGGGTAACTCTGTTAAATATTTATATCTTGACCTCGAACTACTTCGAAATTGTGTCTTGAAAATAATCTACAATCTGCCCTTTAGAACAAACACAAAACCACTCTACCATATAAATAACATTTTACCATTACAAGTAAATATAGAGTTGCCCTTGACAACATATCTGCACAAAATGAAAAATAATTTTCTTAAGTTTAATCTAACATTTGAAAGCTCCTCATATATATATATATATATATATATATATATATATATATATATATATATATATATATATAT
Organism: Mantis religiosa; assembly: GCA_030765055.1. NCBI lineage: Eukaryota > Metazoa > Arthropoda > Insecta > Mantodea > Mantidae > Mantis > Mantis religiosa. Next base: position 230,235,962 of record CM060950.1, read on the forward strand.
ATATATAATGTCAACCAATTATCTGAAGGCACGACCGAATGGTAGCTGGGTTGGCAACAGGAGGCATTGAGACCACGCCTACCCATTTTTCTTGTAGCGTTCACTGAGGGGATGGTTGCAAAAGCATAACTACCCATCTCTTTCCCCTCCCCCTGACGTCTCGAACCATTGGGATGATATTCCGAGCCGCGAAGCTTACAGAAATAGCAATCTTCCTATATAAAGGATACAGTGGGCGAGTCAGTTCAGTTCCTGGCGAGCAACCGTGAACAGCGCCGTGCTAGCGAACGGACTGAAAGACTGCGTACGTCTATCAGAGAAGTTCTTAGTCCGCTGTAGAGGGAGTTGTACGTAATTGTAAGTGTGGAGTGGACCTGTGACAGACGAACTGGTGGATTGCAATTGTGTGCGCAACGTAATTTTATGTAATAGGCAAGTGTTCCAACTGTAATTCGGTGGAAATAAAGAACATTTTGAGTTTGTGCAACTGGACTTTTATTTTCACGAAACCACAAAGTCACAACTGGTGTCAGGAAGCGGGATATTACCACCATGGAGGCTGCATTAGAAAAGATTCCCCAGAAAGTGGAAGAAATGAAGACGGCTAACGACAACATCACCGAGATGATCGAAATGAAGACCGAACTGACCTCGGAACGAAGACGGCAAATGACAACATCACTGAGAAAATGGTAAAGAAGTTGGAGACGGCAAATAACAACTTTACTGCGAAGATGACCGAATTGACAGCAAAGACGGAAACGGCAAACAACAACCTGGCCGCGGAACTGAAGGAAATGAGAACGGCAAACGAAAGCCAGGCCGAGAAGATGACTGAATTGACCGCGGAGATGGAAGCGGGAAACGAGGCCCTCGCCGCAAAGTTTGAAGAGCTTTTGACCGGCGTGAGAGATGACGTCACGGAGCTGGGCAAGCAGATGGGTCAAGTGGACGAGTGCGTCGAAGACCTGGCGAGCCACGTTAACGACCAGGAAGGAAAGGCTGACAGCAGCGTCAAGTCCCTGGACGCCATTGTGGAGGACTTCGTCGGCAGGAGGTTGAAGGATTTGAAGGCCGACGCCCCGGGACGCGACACAACATCGGCGCGGGTCAGACCTCCGAAATATTACGGCGCGTCAACGTTCGAGGTCTTCCGCCTCCAGTTCGACACGACAGCCAGGCATAACAAGTGGTCACCGGAGGAAGAGACGGCACAGCTAACAGTCAGCCTCCAAGGACGGGCCGCGGAAGTCCTAAACGCGGTCCAGACAGTGGCGGCTCCCAAGGATATCTGGGAAGCCCTGGAGAACCGGCTCGGGAACCACCACTTAGCCGCAGCCTACCGCAGTCAGCTGAAGACAAGGTCACAACAGCCAGGGGAGACGCTGCAGGAGTTCACTCTGGCGATTGAGCAGCTTGCTAGCAAGGCCTTGGCTGACATTCCGCCGGAGTTCGTTTCCCGGGAAGCCGCATACGCCTTTGTCGACGGGGTACGAGATACCGAGATACGTCAGCGCCTAATACTCGTCGACTACATAACCATCCACGAGGTTCTGACGTCAGCATTGAAGATGGAGGCGGAAAAGGTAACGGCTACCCCGACGTCGAGAACGAGGTGTGTCCGCTCTACACCGGAGACAGAAGAGTAGCCAAGGGACGCAGGCGAAGGCCTAGTGACCTGTAATGGGGATGTGGACAGCCGGGACACCGTCAACCGGCGGATGTATGATAGCCTCATCGCGGATGGCTGGGTGAGAGGAAAGCTTTGCCGCGTGCTTGTGGACACCGGGGCAGCCGCGACCGTCATCAGACCCAATATAACCAAGGGTTTGCTATCCAGGAAGCCATGCCGACCATACCAACTGATGATGGAGTCGGGCGACACCTTACCTATGGAGAAGGAGGTCCTGCTGAAGCTGACCTAGTAACGGAGTGCCGTGGGTCTGTTGGTGTTCGTAGCGAAGGTGGCTGAGGAGGTGACTCTGGGACTGGATGCCCTCAGGAGCCACGAGGTGACGGTCGACGCCGGCAGGAAGGTCCTGCGGCTGAACACAGAAGAGGTTATACTCCGTGAAACCGAAGAGCGCCTTGGAATATGCAGGGTGGTCTTGAACGAAGACATGGTTGACTCCGCGATGAGCGAGGTGGTGGTGACGGCGCGACTGGAAGGCCAGAGAACCAGGAACATGATGTTGCACCAGAAGACGCCTGTACACGGACTATGTGTAGCCAGGGCATTGTTGCAGTGCCAAAAGGAGGTGCCAGTGAGACTGCTAAATCCAACGGACACCGATCACGACGTCCAGGCCGGGACCGAGCTGGGAGCGTGCGAGCCCGTGCTAAGATTAACAGCAATCTACAAGACACAGGAGCCGGTGACGACGCAAAAGCTGGGGCCCCGGCTAGAAGGCCTACTGCAGAGGGCGGCTGCCAACCTGACCGCATAGCAGCTGGAGAAATTTCGACAACTGCTGAGACGAAGCCAGCGCGTCTTTAGCCAAGGTAGCCGTGACTACGGCGCACGGACAAAGTGCTTCACCGCATCGACACCAGAGATGCCCGGCCTATTCGGCAACCACCTAGATGCGTTCCGCTGGCGAAGCAAGGGGCGGCACGAGACATGCTGGAGGACATGCGATTCAGGAGAGTGATTGAAGAGTCTGACAGCCTTGGTGTTCTTCTGTTCTCTTGGTGACAAAGACGAACGGCGAGCTATGCTTCGGCGTGTACCACAGGAAGCTGAATGCTGTCACCCGGAGGTACTGTCTCCCCTTACCCTGGATTGACGATACACTGGACACGCTAGCTGGTGCACAATGGTTCTCGACTCTGGACCTGAAGTCGGGCTACTGGCTGGTAGTTCTAGACCCGGAGAGACAAGGAGAAGACCGCATTCTAGACAGGCCAAGGGCTCTGGCAGTTCACAGCTATGCCCTTTGGCCTCTGCAACGCACCAGCTAACTTCCAACGCCTCATGGAGTCAGTGATGAGAGGACTGACTTACGACGCCTGCCTGCTATACCTGGAAGACATCATCATCGTCGGTAAGACTTTTGAAGGTTATCTCGAGAATCTGAGCAGGGTGCTAGAGCGACCGCAGGCGACCAACCTGAAGCTAAACGCGAAGAAGTGCCACCTCTTCCCCAAGGAAGTGAACTACTTGGGTCACATAATCTCAGTAACCGTAGTGGCCACAGACCCAGAGAAGACACAGGCTGTGAGAGATTGGCCTCGCCCAAAGAATAAGAAAGGTTTGCGCAGCTTCCGTGAGCTGTGCAATTATTACCGACGCTTCATAAGGTGGTTCTCCAACATCACAAAACCCCTCACCCGCCTGACAGAAGAACTTTTACCTAATGTGTGGACGGAGGACGCCGAGAACGCTTTGCAGTGCCTGAAGAAGATACTATGCGGTGCTCCCATTCTGGGATTTCCACAACCAGGCGGCACTTTCATTGTAGACACCGACGCCAGCAACCACGGCCAGGAGCGGGTGATAGCCTACTAAAGCAAGACGCTATCCAAGGCAGAGAAGAGCTACTGCGTCACCCGGCGAGAATTACTGGCATTAGTAAAGACCTTGGAGCACTTCCACAAGTACTTGTACGGTCAGCCATTCCACCTGAGTACTTACCATTCCGCCCTAACCTGGGTATTGAGCTTTAAGAACCTGGAAGGCCAGAGAGCACGTTGGGTCCAGAGGCTGCTGGAGTACGACTTCACCTCGGAACATCGTACAGGGAAGAGCCACGGTAACGCAAACGCTATGTTCTGAAGACCCTGTCCAGAAGAGTGCCGCCAGTACACAAGAGTGGAAGCGAATGAGCATGCCGCATCAGTCCAAAAAGTCACGCCAGTGCCTGCGAACGACTGGGATAGCGCAGTCCGAGGAGGGAGCAGCTGGCGGGCGCAGACATAGGGCCACTCTTGAGGGAAGTGGAAGCAGGGGAAGTGGAAGCAGGGGCAAGACCGACCTAGGAGGACATTGCACCGAGGAGCGCCACACACAAGTCATACTAGGCCCAATGGGATTCACTGAAGACAAGAGAGGGCGTGCTGTTCTGGGTATGGGAATCACACGATGGGATGACGCAGAGAGAACAGTTTGTACTTCTCCGGATTAGGGTCCCGGAAGTCTTGGAGGAAGTGCAAGCCGGTGCTTCAGGAGGACACATGGGAGCGAACTGAACGATTGACAAACTACGACAGCGCTACTACTGGCTGAGGCTCCGAGCAGACGCTGAGAGATGGTACCATCAGTGTCACGTGTGCGCGGCGAGTCGCGGCCCCCAGACTAGGAGCCGGGGTCGCATGCAGCAGTACAACGTCGGACCGCCATTCGAACGGATCGCCGTTGACATAGCTGGACCGTTCCCAGTGTCCGACCGAGGCAACAAGTGCCTCATGGTGGTCTCGGACTACTGCACCAAGTGGCCAGAGGTGTATGCCATCCCGAAACAAGAGGCACAGACCATCACGGACTGCCTCATGGAGCAAGTGTTCTGACGATTCGGGGTGCCGTTAGAGCTGCACAGTGACCAGGGTACCAATTTTGAGTCCAACCTAATGAAGGAGGCACTACAAATGCTTGGGGTGAACAAGATCCGCACGACACCTCTACATCCCCAGTCGGATGGCATGGTCGAAAGGTACATCAAGACCTTAGAGGAACACCTGAGGAATGTCGTGGCCAGTCATCAGCGAAACTGAGACGTCAAAGTGCCACTCTTCTTGATGGCCTACCGCTCATCAACACACGACACCACGGGGATGACGTCAGCCAGCTTGATGTTCGGCCGAGAGTTACATCTCTCTTGTGAACTGGCTTTTGGCAGCCATCCGGAAGCGAAACTGCCAGCGGCCGAGTATGTGGAGAACCTGATGGAACACCTCCACGAAATGCACGAAACGGCTCGCCAGAACATCCATATGGCGAGCGACCGCATGAAGACCCGATACGACAGGCAAGCCATCAGCCAAGGTTTCCAGCAATATGACATGGTCTGGTTGTACTGCCCTTCCCGGACCAAGGAACTCTGCCCGAAGCTTCAGCAGCCATGGCAAGGACCGTACCGGGTGGTGAAGAGAATTAACGACGTGGTCTGCCGCATCCAGAATGTGCCCCTAGGAAAAAATATTGGTGGTACACCTGGATTCTCTGGCCCGCTACGATGGTGTTGTTCTGGACGACGAACTTTGAGGAGGGACCAGTGTCACCCAATTATCGAAAGGTACGACAGACTGGCAGCTGAGTTGGCGACAGGAGGCATTCAGAACACGCCTACCCATTTATCTTGTAGCGTTCACTGAGGGAATAGTTGGAAAAGCATCACTAACCGTCTCTTTCCCCTCCCCCTGACGTCTGGAAATATCGGGATGATGTTCCGCGCCGCGAAGCTTCCAGAAACAGCGGTCTTCCTATATAAAGGCTGCAAAGGGCGAGTCAGTTAAGTACTTGGCGAGCAGCCGAGAAGAGCGCCGTGCTAGCGAACGGACAGGAAGACTGCGTACGTGTATCAGAGGAGTTCTTAGTCAGCTATAGAGAGAGTTATGCGCAATTGTGAGTGTGGTGTGGACCTGTGACAGACGAAATGGTGGATTGAAATTGTGTGCGCTACGTAATTTTATGTAATCGGCAGGTGTTCCAAATGTAATTCGGTGGAAATAAGGAACATTTTGAGTTTGTACAACTGGACTTTTATTTTCACGAACCCACAAAGTCATAATTTAATACAAGAAATAAAGGAAACTTAACAAAACCAACAGTGAACACTTCCTCTTATGGCCTGAACAGCTTAACCTCACACGTTATCAACTTATATCATGCGCTGCCACTGGAACTGAAAGGCTGCAGGAACATAAGTGGTTTTAAAAGGAAAGTTGCAGAAAATTTGCATAAGGCATATTTTGATAGCTGATAAAGTGTCACACGTTTATAGCTGGTTTGATAGCTGAACTAGTCAAAAATTAATATGCATTAATGTCCCATAGAACATGTAGTTTTTTCTGTGAAGTTCTTTGTTACTATTATTTCTTGAATTACAGTGAATTTTTGTATCTTTGTATGTTTTATATATGTTATTCTTGTACAGTAATTCATTCCTACTATGAAAATGTAATACAAGTATTGTTAAGGGCTGCTTGCCATCATTTTATATATTTTTGTACTGCTCCCTAGCATCAGCAATGGCTCTGGGATCCTTTTCAGGTAATAATAATAATAATAATAATAATAATAATAATAATAATAATAATAATAATAATAATAATAATAATAATAATAATAATAATAATAATAATAATAATAATAATAATAATAATAATAATAATAATAATAATAATAATAATAATAATAATAATAATAATAATAATAATAATAATAATAATAATAATAATAATAATAATAATAATAATAATAATAATAATAATAATAATAATAATAATAATAATAATAATAATAATAATAATAATAATAATAATAATAATAATAATAATAATAATAATAATAATAATAATAATAATAATAATAATAATAATAATAATAATAATAATAATAATAATAATAATA
>CM060950.1:230247529-230270029 GCA_030765055.1 Mantis religiosa
TTAACCTGAGCAGTATTTGACATATTGAAGTAGTTGTTCCTCTCACATGTGCTGGCGCAGACGTTTCGGAGATTGGATGCTAAATTCAGGCGTAAAGTAATTTTAAGCTTCCAAGGTTGCGGCATCCTGTTTCCTGTAAAGTTTTTCACAAAATTGATGCATTACGCGAGCACAACACAAACACAATCAGGCTGAGAAATACTAAGCATTTGCTAGAAGCTTTTAAATTTGAATTTGTGACTAAATTACAGAAGATTTAAGAAGACTGTCAGTGAATTAAATAAAAGTATTATAAGTGTTTAAAACATAAACTGAATTTACGACGAATAAAGGAAAAAAGGGGTTAAAGAGCAGTGATGAACAACTGAAGGCAATAAAACCGCCGAAGTAGCCCACGAGCCGTGGTGAGGAATTACCGTATGTATCTTAATGAAGAACAAATTGTGAGCAATGGGCAAGAACCGGCATCAAGGGCGGTGAGTTAACAACTTCACACGAAACTTTAAGGAGTAAAACTACAAGCCTGTGTTGTCCTGGAAATCTCCAACGATACCTTTAACCTGGTTGCCGCAGAATACACCCACGTCTTTCAACCTGAAATCATATCCACGAGGAACAAAGCATATAGAATTGTGGGAGGTCTTCTCGTCGTCGGGCAGAACAACGCATGACACCACGACCTCGAGAAGTACATCGTAGAACAAAAGTAAGAATTTTGTTTCAATTTATTGGGGGCCAAGTTAAGAGAAATATCGTAGAAGCAACTGTGACAAAGTTTGCTTTGTATATTCCCTAGAACTAACATTTCAGTATACACATATAGAAGACTACATGAATTGTTGGTTACTACAAGATATATGAAACAGTAATTCAAAGTTATTTGGTTCTGAAATTGCTAGTTCTGCTTATTTCCAAGAACTTGTTTCAAAGTAACATCAATATGTACAAAATTAGAGTAGAAAATTAATTCTTATACTTTTGTCCATTTAACGTTCAGAAAATGAAATTCGAATATCATGTGATTTGGTCCACTTAATAAACATTCAAAAGTTTTAGGTTTGGTATTTTGGCTATATTGTTCACTAATGTTTCCGCAAAACTGGGTCCTTTCCTACAAAATGCCGTTCTGTGACATTTAAATTTTTAAGAAACAATCATGTGTTAAAATTATTAAAACTCTGAAAGCAAAAATAATTTTTATAGAGCTAAAATAAACTTAAAGTCTCCTCACCCAACTTAAAAAAAAAATTGTCTTTAAATCCTGAAGGAAACTGAATGCAATGGGAGGATGAGTAACAGTTGGAACTGGTAGAAATTAAAGATTATTGTAAATTTATAAGTTTGGAAAGTTTACGCAGTTTTTGCATACGTCTACACAAATTCATTTAAAAGTCAGTATCGACATCGTAGGTAGCTCCTGAATATGCAAAACTTGATACTTCTAAAATTCAAAACCTTAAGCATATTATAATTAACCAAACTATGCCATTTTTTCATTTTCAGGAACTGATCAATCTTCATGCAAAAGAACGAGAAAAAACGTATTATGACAAGTTGATTCATAGTGAATGAAAATTCAACTTAATGCGTATAATATTGTTTCATGGTTGTATGTTGAAGTGTTGTTCTCTTTATACATACTTCAAATATAATTTAAATGTAATAATTAAACACTCTTGTAGAATAAAACTGAATATAAATATTTATTCTCTTTTATATGCATGAGCTGTTAGATTAGCTTTTGTTTGTCTCCTTTGTTGTTTCCCTCAAACATCAAGAGTACATATTAGAACTTGGATGCGGTATGGCCTTGATGTAAGTATTACTGCGGGGACTGATCAGATAAATATATGGTAGTAGTTAATCAAAATCGCAGGGGCCACTTTTTTTTAGAAAATCAAAATGTTCTAGTTTCCATCTAAGGTGTAGTTTGGTGTGAATACCATTTCCTAAAACATTTCTTGTCTTATCCTTGAAAGAAGCTGAACGTAAATACCAAGTTTAATATTTAAATTGCTATTCGCTTTAGAATTATGGTGCTGCGGTTTCATATTTCGTTGTGATATACCTACACTAAGTAAAACATAAGTCAAAAATAGCAAAGAAATATATTTGAAATTCCATGATCATTTCATGACCACGAGAGAAAATGGTCTTCCCAGTTGAGGAAAATAATTATATTTAAAATTTCAAACTCCTAATAAAGGATATATTGGAAATAGTGTACTGTGTGTCTTGCAGAGTAACTCAGTGCATCTCAAACTGGGGTAGGACATCGTAGAACAAGAGGTAGGGATGCTGTTTCAATTTATTTGGAGAAGGTTGTCAATTCCCCCAAGTTACCAGAAATAATACAGAGCGGGATGGCTTAAGCAGTACCGTCTGTAAGAGGTCCTGGTTTCGATTACCGGGCAGCCGATTATGTTCCACTGTTTTTCGAAGGTTTTCCAGGGTGGATAGTCGAATGTTGGGACGTATAGTTTCTTCCCCAAATTTCTGTACCTCCATTTAGTCAACTTCTCATTTCGCTTCAGTTTCGTCTTGGTTGCCATTTTCGCTTTTCTAAATGTAGATTGTAGTTTCTGCATTGCATAAAAGGGAATTTTCTATCTGTAAATCCTCATCCTTATTATCGGGGTAGATCTCCTAGTAGCAGGCCGCTCAGGGGATGTGGAAGCCCGTAGTGGAGGTGATCTGGTTGTAGAATCGCCATCGGTAAGTTGCCATCTGTAGTTCTTAAGACGCTGTCCTCTTCTGCCGTCTGTGTTCAGTCCCGCGAAATCTTGGGATCCTCTCACCTTACCTCTCTCCTCGGGTCGGTCTGAGTGACTCATTGGTTAGGTGTTTTCTATTGATCCAAAGTTCATGTTTTCAAACCTATCACAGACGGATAAAAGCGACTGTCCCGCGTCAGTATATTCTCTGGTATGTCAAAAAACTCTGGTATGTAGGAGGTAATTCCGACACACCTGGCGTCGTTAACAAATAAAATATTATTATTACGCTTCCTTCTGGGGAGCAAACCGTCAGGGCCATAGGATCATCGGGGTACCAAGTCTTCGCTCGGCCGGTTCTCAAATTGACTATTTCGTGCTTTTCACTCTATGCACCTAATTTAACTTTTGTTTATTTTATTTGTCAATAATTCTAGATTTTGTTTATAGATGTTGTAAACCAAAATGTTGGCTCAGTCTCCAACAAGGTTCGTACCTGAATCCTTTGACTCCCTTTCTCGAATATTGTCATAGTCGTACGAGAAGTAATTGCGATATTTTTTTTTTTTAATTTACGTCCTCCAACGTTAAGTCATATCGGACGATGAATGGAATGGGTGAAGTTATGCTCAAATGAGCCCAGGGTCCATAGAGCTTAGAGCTACCCGACATTCGTCTTTCAGGATAAGGGAAAACCCCGGAAAAAACCTTATCCAGGTAACTCACCCTGACCGAGATTCGAACTCGGGACCTCTTGAACGTGAGGCAGACACTCTACCACCACGCTACCGAGGCGGGCAAGTAATTGCGATATTTATTGTTATCCGTTAATCAGAAAAGTGATAATTGTGCTTTCAATTTTAATGTGTCATATTTAAGTAGATACCTCATATTTATTTTTACGAGAAATAATATGTGCATCTTTAGTATTACAGAAATAGCCGCTAAAATCTTCATGCTGAATGACTTTTTATGTAACAGTTAAGCTTCAAGGAGTAGTCATGACGTGGAGCTGAAGCTCGGATTCCTTTCGTTTCTGACTGTGCGAAATACTTCTGTTCCAGAATATTTTATTGACAGACTTTGTCTGGCTGAATGCTACTTCTGAGCTTGACTGATATTTTGTGATATTGGTGGTTGTTTAAATGAGTTGCTCCTGTCTTATACAGAATTTCATCAATTCTCGAAAGGAAATGTAATCCGATATTAGAAATAGCTAAGATTACTAGCCTGAAGCTGTTAGATTTTCATGCACTCTTACAATGCTCACACTGTTTTGTATTTTTCATTGCAATAACATTATTTTACTCTTGTGTGTTTGTTAATTTGATCCGTATAGGTCAGTTTTTAGTACTTTATTAGATAGTATCATGAGAAAGGTTGTGCCACTACAAAAGCCGTCCAGTTATTTGAGTTATCTAACCAGAAATTCAAATAACCATTGCTATTCGTGTACACATACATCTCTCATCTTAAAGACAGAAATAGAAATATGTCATTACGGCCTGCCATGTTACCGAGAGAGCTATCTACCCGACGCGAGGGAAAGGTGGTAGTAGACTTTCTGCAAATGTGCACCCCAAAAGGAAGATCTTTCTTAATATCATAATTTCCAATACTTATACTTTCGTCAAATGGCAAGTGTTTGTCTGTTTTTTGTTTTTGTTTATATATAGCTCTTGGCCATGCAAAGAGAACGGAATGTTGTAGCCATCACTTAGCGACCAACTCTTAAATGGTTAAACTATCACTCAAAGTTTACTGCATTCCAACCTTCTATTTTACATACAAGGACTTAAACAATAAAGTAACGCTTATCTCTATTAACATGTGTGTAACCTCATAATATTTTTCAATCTTCGAATGCTGTGAAGGGTTGCTAATGTCGGCACTCCCTTCATCTGTGATGTCCTTGTTACTGTTAAAGGAGATGTGAATTTTGCCTCATTCTTTATATACGAATATTTGCATATTCTCGCGCTTTAGGTGGTGATTTTATATGGTACGTTTCTTCAAATTCTACATTTGGACATTTACTAAACGACAATTTATCTTGCCTCACCATAGCTTCAAGTGTTTTGGTGTCTTTATCTGTAACAAACAATTTTACGAGATGATGTGGGATGATGCTCTCGAAGCCCGGCGTTGCAGCGACCATATGGAGCCGAAAGGTTACATACGTGTAGTGGAGGTGGAGATGATGCTGCGATACTGCTACAGAAAATGCTGCATGAGAAAAACTCTTTGAATTCAGGCGTGGTCTCGAGCAAGGGAATTAACTTTTCATCTATTGAGGAAATAATTCCATTTTTATTTTTAAATTCATATCATTTAAATCTTTTAATTTTCAGTAACAAATTTACACAATACATCGTAACGCAGATATACAATAAACTTGACCAATGTAATTTATTTGCATTTACACAGAAATTGTGAATGTAGTTTATAATATCTATAGATTTTTATTACTCGCCGTTACGACACAGAATTACACGTTACACAATCAAAAGACATGTTCGCTTCAACGTTACGCGATCATAAGACTAACTTTGGTAGCTGTCTGTCCCAGATTATTGATTTTTCTCCCTTCGTTGCTATAACCACCAAACAAACTTCTTTTTCCTAGGCCACACTAACACATTACCTCATATCATATACATATTGCATCATATTTTGACCCACTGAATTTCACACTTTCACTTCTTATGCATATTTACTTTTCCATAACAATCCTTAAACCACCATTAAACATATTTAAAAATTTTAAACTATCGGGGCCTAAACCAAAACAATTTTTTACAAGCCCCTCTTCGAAACATATGGAAGATAATATTATATAAATAGTTCAACAGTGTGTTGCCACATATTTCAAAGAAAGCCCCTTCGACATTTTTTAACAACAGTAATCAATAAATAAACACATAGAATATGGCAATAAATAAACACTGAATAAGTTATTTTTAAACAGTGTTTTATGTTATCTTAGTGAGTGTCAAGGATTTGAAAGGTTTTAAGAGTGTTTTGCGATATCTTCCGACAACTTTATTATTTTGATCTTGTGATTCATAAGTAGCTGACCACATCTCCTCTCCCTATCGGTTGGATGATCGTCCACCTCTGCCGTGCGCAAGTGGGCGTGAGGCCGGCAGTCGGGATGGTAGGCCTTGACCCTCTAAGGGCTGTCGCGCCATGGGTTATATTATAACTCATAAGTACACTTCGGATTTTAGGTAAAAACCTTTTTTAATCCGTAAACGATAACTTCATTAAACATACAAATATACGTTTCATGCGAAACCATACCTAAAATTACAGTTTTAAAGCACCTAAGATACCTATTTTGACAATAAAGCCTATTATGCATGTTTATTCTCTGTTAGGTTAAAACATTAATTATTTTTCCAAAACTCTATGTTTTGAATTCCTAAACGTATTTTGCAGTGTGTATTAATTTTTAACTAAACTATAAATGTAACTTTCATGGTCAGTCTGAGAGTTGCCATTATATGACCCTGGGAGTGGTGGCTGCAGTGCCCAGTACCTGAGTGTCTTTCACCCCATTCTCGGAAAAAGAGAAAGCGCCCCTTCCCACCCTTCTACTTGGTGCATTTTCAATCAGTCACATCTTCTCTCTCCCTGAAAATTTTACGTTATCTCTTAAGTGTTTAAAGTGTGTGTTTGGTGAGAGTGCAATGCCAAAAGTTAAAACATCAAGGGCTTCGCTGATACGCCAGTGGCTTCAAGAACTTTTAGAATTTACCACCGATGGACAAGCAATATTCTATCAAGCGTGTAGCAAATAGGTGAGCAAATTAAATGTACATTATCTACTCTTCTTCTTCTTCTTCTTCTTCTTCTTCTTCTTCTTCTTCTTCTTCTTCTTCTTCTTCTTCTTCTTCTTCTTCTTCTTCTTCTTCTTCTAAATTTATACTAAGTGACCGTTTTCTACATAAATTGCCAAAGTGTTTTCCTCTTGCGTAATTTACTGGAAGAAAATTTCTACTTTAAACCTCAGTTTGATATGCTTTGGCGTCGACACGCTGAAGACATTGTTTCTGAAAATTAACTGTTGAATTTACATAATTAAAATTTTGCTGGAAATTCAACGGTATACGGTGCGTTCAAAAAGAAGCAAGGCGGAGACAATATTACAGAAATCTGTACCTGTATGTTAGAATTATTGGCCCTGGCCTTGGAGACAATTGTCCCACTGTGACAAAAGTCGGTGAACGACTGTAACATTGGAGTCCCGGGGCTGCGACGTGAGCCCGTTTCGCACGTACAGCTGGACGTCGTTTTGCGAGGTGAATCGTTTGCCCCAATACCTTTCAAGGGGACAAAAATGGCGTAATGACACACACATACACACACAGGTCTGGACTGTATGGAGGATGGCCGAGATCCTCCCATTTGAATTTCTGCAGGAGTGCCGCAACTGTGTTGGCCGTATAAGGCTTTACACAGTCTTGGAGCAGAATGACCCCACGGGTGAGATTGCCTGGTCATTTTGATTTCATCGCTTGACGAAGATTGGTCAAGGATTGCGAGTAGCGCTGGGCATTCATTGTTGTACTGTGCTGCAGGAAGTGTATCAGAAGGGGGTCATCTTGGTCAGAGAAGAATGTCCGCATCTGCACTTGTGTGGATGGCCTTGACTGTTTTTGGTGATGGTGACCCTGGATGCTTCTACTGGAGACCTTGTCGTTTTGATTCTGGTTCGAAGTGCTGACACCAAGACTCATCTCCAGCCACCACCCGTGCCAGGAACTCATCCCCTTCCCCAACATAGCGATGCAGATGACCAAGACAGTGGGTTATTCGACATGCTTCCTGGTGTGATTGAAGACTGTAGGGCACCTATTGGGCACACACTTTTCGCAAGAGCAGTCGTTCCTTCATGATGGTGTGAAAACTTCCGACGCTCAATCCGACGTCGGCGGCTATGGCTCTCACTGTCATTCGGCGGTCCTAGGCAATGAGTGCATAAATCAGTGACGGGCTGTGAACTTCCACGCTCTGGTCGGAAAAACACTTCGTTACTCACGCCAAGGTATTACCACCCTGTCACCGGTTTGAGCATGCCAGACTCCGGCTCGTTTCTTTTTGAACACACCTTAAATTTGATCCCGTTCTTATCCAAGCCATTTCTTCCCTCTCCAGTCTGTTACATTGGTCTACATATCTTTCTCTTCTCCATTCTCTGTTTATTATCTTATTAAGATTTAAGGATTTTCTATCTTGCAGCCCTCCCCATATCTTTCTTGTCTTTATATTTCCTCCATTCTGTATAGATTAAAAAGCTGTTTATACTCCTACTTTCTAATCTCCATATGCCGCCCCTATTTCTATTTCTTCCATAGTTTATATTAAATATAAGAGGGGGATTCAATAGTAAACCTTAAATGGCCATTAAATTTTAATTTATATGTAATCGCTAGTGTCCAATTGAAATACGTGAGAAATTAAGTAATACAAGAAACAGTGACACATAAGACACAATTCTCGCTTCATATACAGACTATTATATGGTTGGACACAGTCGAGCATGACCCACCGTTTGGGAATAGTTATGTGGTCTCGTGTTTTAGTCCAAGCCTTGAGAGAGTGGTGGCTAGTAATCTAGTGTGATAGAAATCAAATCAACCACAACTAGAAACAGCAGTTTTGGAACAACACTGCTTTAAATCGAACGATGACTTCCGTATTAAAAAAGCCAAAGGAAAGATGCAGTAAACAGGCCTAAAATGACGGTGATGTAGCTATCTTATGCGACAGCAAATAGATACCTTTTAGATACTATTAGATACTTTTAGGTACTATTTGACTACCTGTTACTCTTCTTTTGCCACTTTCTGACTAATATACATTCTTAGGCTTTCACGGTTGGCGTTAATCCAACAGAACGTAGTTTCGGGTTTATAGGCCGTGATCCAGTCGATGAGATAACATTTGACGTTTCACACGTAACTCCTGTTGGCATCTTTAGAGATACTGGATGGTTTCCTCAGCCACACATTGGTGGACGAGCGACTAATAAGACACAAAAAATCGGTCCCTCGCGTCTTGATATAGTTCGGGCGCTACACTAAATGCTAATCTAGTTGTGAGCCAGTCAGGAGTAATTTCTCTGAAGATGCCTGATGGAGTTACAGGCGAAACGTTGGATGTTATCTCATCGATTGTACCACGACCTACAAGCCTGGAAGCTACTGTCTGTCCACCACAAGAAGGCAAGCGGGGAATGAAGGGGAGAGGAACTTGAACTATTTATCTGCTCTGTTAGTAGAGATGTTTACTACGAAATGAGTGTATGAGAGTGCATATGAGTCATCCATGCTGCCGGATCTAATGCTCGTTTCAGTATAGGTCTAGCCACCGATATTAGCATATTATGTCCTTGAGGGCTAGCTCATTCAGCGAACCCTTCTAATGTTTAGGCTTCATAACAAATGCCCTACCTGTGTATAAATCAAAGGAAAGGCATGGGGATTTTCACTATGAAATGAATAATCAAAATAACGTTAAGTAGTTGAAAGCATGCACATTCCTAATCTTCCTCAAAATTCTGTCCCAATAGTTGACAACGCGTCCTATCACAATACTCAAGTAGATAAACCATCAACGTCCAACTCTCTAAAAAGTTAAATGAAAGCCTGGCCAATGCACGTGTTTATAACTAGATTTACATTATTTTAAATTTTGTTGGTGTAGAATTTGGTTTTGGTGTAATATATTTAATATATGCAGAGTGAAAGCATACTACTTAAAAACGGTACTTTATTAAAAAATATAAGTTATGAATAGGCTCTCAGTTACTTATATATTTTACAGGAATTTATTTAACGCCAACGACAAGGAGCAGTAAGATTTCAGTAAATCTGTATATTCAGGTTTATATACTCATGGGTATCTTATAAACTCTAAATTACTTTTTAATTAAAATGCTGCTCGTTATGCAATTCCAATATGAAATATACTGTAACTGCGATAATTAAGATAATTATACTAATATTGCAGAGACTTTAAAACCTCAAAGCATGACCCGACTATAATATTCAGTGTAATTCGATGTCTCAGCACCTTATATAAGTAGAACAAGAATTGTTACGAAATGCTACATCCATATAAAAATAAAATCCCTCTGTTTCTTATTCTTTGTTTTAGAATCTTTTGCTCTATCTCTCTGCTGATTCGAACAGAATCTGCATGTTCTAAAAGGTTTTTCTTATTATCACTACAATCTCTGCGAATGTTTCGTGTTCTTTGACATAACAAATGACACCGATAATTTAAGCAAGACTCCAATTTGCTGGAAATGCATAAACAAACGAATATGTTTTTGGAATCTGGTTTGCTTCTCTTCGTCAAGCAGATAAGACACTATTAAGTAAAAAGCTGTGCTAAAGATAACCTTCAACATTTTGTAATATATCAGTTAATTGGGGATGGAGTATTTGGGACATTCGCTAGTAATGCTGGAGTTTCGGGAGGACAGTTAAATTCAAAATTTAGAGGAGGCCTTCGGCTGACTATTGCTCTTCTGCCATTGTAAGTAGAATAGCAATAATTGAAAAATGAGATGTACAGCAATCACATGACCTTCTCTGTCCTCTTGTATTTATTAGTGCATATGCGAAAGCTTATATTTCTTTCTACTTCATTTTAACAGAAGTAAACCTTTGCAGAAGCAGCTACATCACATATTTCCGTATACATAAAAAGGGAATAGTAAAATGTTTTAAGAACGGACCCAAAACTCCATACGCTTTCAGGCAATCATGGCAAACATTTAAATATTTGGAAGGAGAGATATTGGTCAAATACAATTTAGTTATATACACATATTTTTACTAACTCACCCATACTTTCAGACTCAGAAGATTGGAGAAAACTCTAGATATGGAAGTTGGCATGCTATCCACCAGACAAAAGAGCTGGTAATTAAAAGAATCACTATAGAACTGAATAATTAATCAATTAATAACAAAGTTTTTAAATAAAATGATATATCAGAGAGCTGAATCTTCTTATATGGTATATCGTCCTTTGGAATTTTGATCACGTTCATTGCTGAATTTTTGTGATCGGACGAGGAAAAGTCTAACGATGTCAACGAAGAATCATTGCATCCAAGTGCTGCTTAACCTGCCACAATACACGAATAACACTTATTTTTGTAATTTACGTTCTCCAACTTTAAGGCATATCTGACGATGAATGATATAGATCAAATGATGCTCAAATGAGTCCGGAGTCCATGGAGCTTAGAGCTACCGAACATTCGTCTTTTAAGGGTACGGGAAAACACCAGAAAAATGTTATCCAGGTAACTCACCTTAACGAGATTTGAACTCGGGTCCAATGGACGTGAGGCAGACACGCTAGCATCTGCCCTACCGAGGCGGACACGAAAAAGGATGACATATATAAAGTATGCCGTGTATGACGAGAACAATTACAGATATTTTAATAAACAGTTATTTTGCTTCAATAATATACTAACATTCATTTCTGACATGCTTGTTTTCTTCCCTGTTAAACTTGATTTTTTTTTGTAAGCAGAGAATGCTTATTTTGCCATTCTATGAGCATATTCGGATGGCTTGCTTAATTGCTTTGTAGATTTATGAATATTGTTATAGATGTTTCGGAATGGTGCTTTTAACGTTTGATTTTCCTGCGAGGACGACAATTTATTTTGGTAAATCCGGACCTAAATCGCCTTTTATTAGTTTCTTATATTTAGTACGAATCAAGAGATAATGGATTCTACTCTGGAAATTTATGCCATGGAAGAATAAGGATCATAGAGGAAAAAAATAAAATTTGTACCAAATGAGCATCGTGCATTTGTTTATTCCTTGCTTGTATTAACGGTAAGGTAACCTGGGTTAAAAATGTGTTTGTCAAAACGTCGACGGAAATAAACTGGTGAAAATTTCTTTTTAAACTATTGCAATGGCAGAAGATATACTAAGAATCGATTTTACATCGGAAAGGGAAAGATATGGAGACCATTTTCCTCGTATACACTTCCTTGAATTATTTCTTTTTGAAGGCAAGTCACAATTTGAACTATCATGGAACAGCAAGGACTTACCTCAAGCAAATCTAAGCGATTTCGACTTCTACTGAACTCTAAGACAAGAACATTTGGAAGAGTATTAGTAGTAAAACATTAACCTTCGAACACTTACTGTGCGACGAAAGTGTTGGATAAAGCTAGAATAATTAAAACACAACTGGATCACACTTACTAAGAAATGAAAATATTGCTTTCCGTTCACTTACCTTTTCTGGTCTACCTACATCGCGTTATGAAGTACAACTCTTATCTGTATTCTGCATTACCATTTATATAATGAGGTAACATGAGACGGCATTTAACTGAACTTCGGAAAATTTCAAAGACCTGACCGCATTCCATTCAATTGAGGTGTATTTGACCGTAAAATACCTTCAATATCACTGATATGGGATTATGCAAAATTGTCAAAGGCATTACTTACACTTTTTGTGCCACTCAAGATTATAAGCCTCCAGAAACAATCTTACACAAAGGTTACGGAAAAGCAGCGGATTGGTGGTGTTTCGGAATTCTGATACATGAAATGCCTTGTGGCTACATTTTTGTCATATGCCAAAATGGAAGCTGTTTAAAGCTTTCATGATCCTGTTTTATCTTACAACCCATCCAGCCTTTAAGAATATATATCATAAAGAAGAGAAGAACTTTAACAATGCAAACAATTTACCTCTGATGCCTGAAAGAAATGCCAAGAACAACTATGTGTTTGGTGTGCAACTAAAATTACTACCTTAAATAGCAATGCATGTTAGACTCAGTTTAATATTGTCTAATGAAAAAGTAAACACATGTTACAACTTGCAGTAAAATAGAGGCCTATTAATCTGGGCACTATGTTTTAGCGTAATGGTAGATGCATCTAAATTAGCTCAAATTATTCTTATTACTTTAAACTATGTGTCACCATAATTATGTTCTGTAATAAATAATGTTGACAATAAAATGTGTGTAAAGTGAAATTTTTTATTTAGTTTGTAAAAACAGGTTAAGGAAGAAGGAAAAGTGTGTGCCCTATTCATTATGGTGATGCACATGTTGAAATAGGAAACCAATAAAAGTTAGCTAAAATGTACCAGTTAAAAACATCAAACTGAAATGATATGTGTTACAGTTTTCAACAAAATCTCCAGCAATTACACTTCCTTTAACAAAAAATGGTTCACATTTGGAATTTGCACTTTTAAAATATGTACTTTGAAAAGTGTATATATCACTGCAAAATATTATATATCAACTTTATAAAATATTATTCAATGAGTTTAATAATGATTAGATGTTACTGATATAAACATTTTGAAAGCTACTATTGCATATCTTATATGCGAAGGCTCATTAAGTATTGATAACAAAATGGAAGTAAATCCAGAAGTGTTCTATTCTTGATTTCTGTTACACACCTTATAGCATACACTGCATACTTTTTTTGGAAATGGATGATAATTAGACATGTGAACTGTAATTTTTGTCTGGTTAGTTCTCATATAATGTTTAGTTGGTTGAAGAATTAAAATGAGCCCATACCAATTTTAGAAATATGAATGCACGTTCTATTATCAACTGTATTTTCAACTAATTGTAAAATTGATTAATGTTAAGCAAGGAAACTTTGATTGACATCAATTACATTTACTTGGTATTAGAAAAACGTTAATTTGCTGTCATGTACAAATATAGTATGACTCAAACTTTTCTTATAGTCTCAAGCCAAGTGGTTATTTCATTTAGCTATGGTTTCCGTTGGAGAGTCTGTCTTGCTAGACTTCATTTGGAGCTAATTTGTGATTTTATAACCCCCTGGCTCCTATACAAATGCTGTGCAGGTTAAGGTTATTGATGGGGTTGCCTTCTTCTTGCCTCTAAGCATGCACGAGATATGCTTAAGAGTTTCATCTTAGATATGTTGCTTCCACCAAAAGCTATCAAGTCATGTCCAGGCATTATGAATTATCTTAGCTTCCTCTCAACTCTTACCAACCAGTAAACTAGTAAACTGAACTTATCTAGTATGGCCATTTGGTTCATTGGTTCCTGAGCTGCTCTACCACGACAAGGTGAGATTTCCAAAAGGGTGGTATGAAACTTAGAATGACAAAATCCTAATGCATAAATAGAATCTTGTTTCAGCCGTATTTTTTTAATTTTTACCAAAGTGTGCATAAATCATTGTTCAAATTCAGAAAGAGTAGGAAAGAAGTACTTGAAATTATGTCAAGTGATTTAATAGAAAAAGCTATCTGCTTCTGGTTAATTTAAACAAAGATTTATATAAGTTATATTACACATTTCTTTGTTACAAAGGGAAAATATGAATGCACTAGCCTTGAATAAAATATTTTAATGGCTATTCACTATGTGATGACTCCTCAATTCAGTTCTCCTTGTATGTCTGGTAGAGAAAGAGAGAAGAAAAAGAGGAATGACCTACAATTTGAGAAAAGTAGTAGTAAAAAATTCAAACCAAAAAACAATGAACATCCTGGAAATGATAAACTCTACAAATTGTGTTTTACTTATATTATGGGGCTTAATGACATCAACATTTTTTAATGGCAACAGTTTCTCCATATCATACCGTTTATCTAAATAACTTTTTGTGCTATTTGCACAAGCCAAAATGTCATCTGTCTACCCACCAGAGATATAAAGACAGCAAGTATCCCCTTGGGCAAGTGCATTCCGATCTTCAGATAGGCTAGCAGGAAAATTTTAGGGAATTCTAACAATCTATACAAACATTCACAATGGCAAACTGAAAATGTACTGCTGAACTGGCTATGCCTCGTGTCTCAACAGTGGCTCATAATTTTTACTTTACGCTCCTTACCTGTGCTCGGTTGAGAGAGTTATTATGTTTCAACAAAGTTCCATATCAAGATTAGATTGAAAATACTTTTATAAGATCCCTGAACAGAAAGAAAATAAAAAGCGTTGTATGTTCCATATCCTTGTGAAACGTTTGAGACAAAATCATTCATGATCATCATATCAGTGCCTATTTTTTTCCTCTGTATCTGAATTCAAGAGACATATCTACAGTTCCTCACAAAGGAGTTACATCATTTAATTGATAATGTCCCTCTGGACATCATCCAATAAATGTTTTTCTTAAACAATGTTATGTCGGTTCAATTCAGTCGGATGGTACATAATTTCTGAGTGATAAATTTCTGTGTCGAAGGGTTGGTTGAGGGAGATTTAATAAATAGTCTGCTTGATCTCCTGACTTGACTCTAATAGATTTCTTGGTCTGGAAACACTTGAAAAACATGTTAATGTGATTCCCCTATCACTAATTGATAGTGAGAGAGCATATCCACATTGGATTTGACCATATACAAAACAATCTTGGAATTTGCAATGCAGTATGCAATGACATAGAATGTAGACTTTGGACAGCAGGAAGCCACTTTGAACAATTTGTTTAATCTGTTTTGAGGTTGCAAAGCATCACAGAAATATTTCACACCATAAAGATGCAGTCTTTAGTTTTTTCTTGAGATATGTTTCAAGCCAATCATAGGGACACTCATAAGGGCTTAGTGAAAATATAGTTAGATATACTGGTTGTATAGAAAGTATGGAACAATGCTTGTAACTTTGTTGTTATAGTTTTGTGAAGTGATATTTTTTAGAAAAGCTGTATGATATTAACATGTTTTCGTATTACTATGATTGTGAACATTGCATCACTTTTATTACTGAAAACCTTTGTTGGTTCTCAGGTCTTGGAACGTACAGGAAAATGCTTCTTTCAAATGCAATTTAATTTTTTAGGAATTATTTCAGTACATGAGCCCAAAATTAGTGGTATTGTGTTGTAACACAAGATGAATTCACTTCAAAAGTTGTTCAAAATGGCTTTCCTTTACTGCCAAACAATGCCAAGGTATGTCTTTGTTATTAGTTAATGTTTCCAGCAACACTGTTTACCTCATCAGCTGCATTTCTTGCCGAACTCTTCACTTTAACTCTTCAATATTCTTTGGTTGTTCCTTGTGAAACCCTCACTTTAAATATCCCAACAAGAAAAAGTCTAGGGGTTTCAAGTTAGAAGATCTTGGTGGCCATTCAATACTTCCTCTTCTGCCAATCCATCTTCCTGGAAATTCATGATTTAGGTAATTCTCCACCTGCCTTCTCTAATGTGTTGGCGAGTAGATAAATGTTGGTTTCCTTCCACTGATAATAAATCATGGAGAGCTTTATCACCAACTGTAACTCGTTTTGGCCTTCCAGATTTTGCCTTAATTTTAACATTTCTGGTTTCATTGAAAACTTTGCGTACCATAGAAGGAGTGATCCTTCATTCCAGATGCATTTCATTAACCAAGAGACACACCTATTCTTGAGACCTCCCTTAACCGGTCATCATTGGTATTTCAATTCATTGCCTTTCTGTGAGTTATGACATGACTAATTTCTTTCAGGAAGATTTTCCAATGAAGTAACCATTGTTCTCCTTACTAACTCAGCCTTTGTCTGAAGTTGTTCAATCCAAAGGCACATATTGAAGGAGCCTACTGCATTGTTTAATTCAAAACCTATTCAATTTGAAGTGATGATGTATTTTCCTTTGCTTAGTACACATGCAGTAAGGTCTTAATAAATTTAAACTGCTGTTTAAAAGGGTATTTGTTTGCACACTCTTACACTTGAGGATTGGAGGATTGCTGAAAAAAAGAAATGTTGCCATTTAATAAAAAAACTCACATCCCATATTTGTAATCATAGTAATGTGAGAGCATGTTGATATCTTACAATTTTTCTAGAAAATATCTCTTCATAGGTTTGCAAAAGTTTGGTTACAGGCATTGTTTCATAACTTTTACTCACTCAGTTCACAGTTACCTTTATGGAAGAAATCAACCATATTGTGATATAGCCAAGTGAGCCACTTTTTCTGCTTCAGAGTGTAAATCTTTTGTTGCAAACTCCTGTCACCATCAGAATTTCGGTCCTTTCAATTTCTGTTAATGTAAAGAATTACACTGCTCCCATTGCAAAGAAACCTGTACAAAACAAATTTATTGAATGCACCCAACATATGTAACAGCACTCGGATCCCACTTAAAATTGCTGATGATGTTACACTATTTAGAATGTTACAAATTCAATTAACTTTCTATATTGTGACTTTGTGGGTTCGTTGAATTAAAAGTCCAACTGTACGAAATCAAAATGTTCTTTATTTCCTCCGAATTACAGTTGGAACACTTACCGATTACACAGAATTACGTAGCGTACACAATTACATTCCACCAGCTCGTCTGTCACAGGTCCACTCCACACTCGCAATTACGTACAACTCCTCTGAGACACGTACGCAGTCTTCCAGTCCGTTCGCTAGCACTGTGCTCTTCACGGCTGCTCGCCAAGAACTGAACTCTCTTCCAGCCCGGCGCGTCGCTTATATAAGATCAACTGACCAATCAAGAAGGTTCCCGGTTAGATGAGATATCCTGATTGTTCCAGACGTCAGGGGGACGGGAAAGAGACTTTGCTGTAGTCCCTCAAAGGTTTTTAACTGACTCCTTAAAACTACTGAGTATACAAGATCATCATATCAAATTTACAATGGAAGTTGAAGAAAACAATAAATTACCTTTCTTAGATTTGATGATTGTAAGACAAAATGACAGTGTAAAATTTGGAATCTATAGGAAGCCTACTCACACAGATAATTACATAAAACGCAACAGTTTCAATCCTCTCTCACATAAATTAGCTGCTCTTAGAAGTTTGATCCATAGACTGAACAGCATACCTTTAGATAAAAAAGCCCGCCTCGGTAACATGGTGGTAGCATGTCTGCCTCACGTTCAATAGGTCCCAAGTTCGAATCTCGGTCAGGGTGAGTTACCTGGTTAAGGTTTTTACTGGGTTTTCCCTTCTCCTTAAAGACTAATGTCGGGTAACTCTAAGCTCTATGGACCCCGGACTCATTTGAGCATTATTTCACCCATTTCATTCATCGTCCGATATGACTTAACGTTGGAGGACGTAAATTACAACACCTAGATCAAAAACAATATAATGAGGAATTTGTGTATATTTTAAATACAGCACAAAAAATGGTTGCAGTCCAAAGTCAAACAAAAAGATATTAAAACAGATCACTACTCTTCAAAACATAAATAAAAACTGGAAATACAAAAAATTCACTTACCACCCTTGGGTATTTCCGAAGTTTGAATGAATATTTAAAGATTATGACATCAAACTAGCACCACAAGACAGACTCTCACTCAAGAAATTGTTAAATAATCTCTTAAAAAATACGATCCGACCAGAACAAAAATCAGGCATATATAGGATAGATTGTGAAGACTGTGACAAATTTTATATTGATTAGACAAAGAGAAATTTAAAAACTAGATTAACTGAACACCGTAGGAACATAACATATAAACAAACAGAGAAATCGGCATTTGCTTTTCATTTCTGGAATGATAACCACCACATTGGAGAGGAGATCAAACTACTAAAACCATTGTCAACAAAACTTGAACTTACAACGTGGGAAAAAGTTCATTATTAAAAACATTCTACATACTATAATTTTTGATGTGCCATCAGTGAGTGGTCTACTGAACTTATGTAAGGAATCTTCCAAGAGAGGGGGCCAATTACAAGAGATCCAGACAACAAGCAACTGGGATGAGTCGCTAATGAGCTGAAGATGAAACTGCAACAGTTTCGAAAACGTTTCTGATTTTGTAAAACGACGTGAGTGAAGTTAAATGTTTTAAATGGTATGACTCAATTTTAGTCTTTATACATGTTTTAGATATGTTCAGAAAATACACGAGGTTGCGGCATCATATCTATTTTGGTAATTTTTTATTTCTACGTAGCTAATGAAATTGCTTTTGGATAAGAAAACATATGCATGTAATAAATTCAAAGTTCAAGTTGGAAGGGAAGACTAGTCAAAGAATTTTGCAAAGCGAAAACTGCATCTATTTCTGAACTTTTTGGAGGAATAGAATGATTTGCTCCTCTGAAAGATGAAAATTGTTCTACGTCAGTGAAAGCCAAATTGGAGATCCGCTGTAGACTACTAATTTATTTTTAGTCTGTGCTTCATTTATTTTAGCCCCTAGATCTGATATCTGTTACTCAGCAGTTCCAGGGCCACTTCGCTCGTTATTATCAGTATCTTCCACTAACTTGCCAAACCAAGATTCATTGGAACTATACCATATCTCAGAATACTTTAATCCTGATATAAACATCTGGGAGGTGAGAGAGAGAGTGATATTGAGATATTTTGTGTGTGTGTGTGTGTGTGTGTGTGCAGGCGCGTGCGTGTGCGCGTGTGCGTGTGCGAAAGAGTGAGTGAGATTTTCGTCCTCCAACGTTAAGTCATATCGGACGATGAATAGAATGGATGAAATGATGCTCAAATGAGTCCGGGGTCCATGGAGCGTAGAGTTACCCGACATTCGTCTTACAGGATGAGGAAAACCCCGGAAAATCCTTATCCAGGTAACTCACACTGACCGAGATTCGAACTCGGGACCTCTTTAATGTGAGGCAGATATGCTACCACCACGCTACCAAGGCGGGCAATAGTGAGATATGTTTTCCTGATTGGTCCAGGAAGATAATGGGTGTTACCTTTTATTTTCATGGATATCAAACCGCCTCCTGCTGTGGGTAGATTTCGGATCACTGTTCTGCACAAATTAGTTTCAGAGTGAAAAAAATTATGCAAGTGCTTTGATTCTTATTAAACTAATAACCTCACATTTTATCTGTATCCAGTGCATACCACACAGATGTGTTCTATGTCCATGAATTCTGAATGGAATATTTGTATTTTGTATTTATTTCTTACCTTTCTTCTACATACAATTTCAGTGACACATTGATATTTGTAACATTTCTTTCGCACAATAACAACATGGCTTACTCACATCTAACATACTGTCACCCAATTATCGGAACGCCAGACCAACGACAGCTGCGAAGGGACCAGAGGCATGCGGGCCACACCCACTCATCTATCTCAGTCACTAACTGAGGGGTTGATTACGGAAGTGTCACTTGTCACTGGCCACCCCTTCCCCCTCCCCTGCCCTCTGGAACCTTCGCGGTGATTCACTGAAACTAGAGGCTTCAAGAAAACGGCGATATTCCTATAAAAAGGGCTGCAGTGAGTGAATTGAGTCAGTTCTTGGTGGGCTGTGAGGAGCGCCCAGTGAGGCGTGCGTACGTGCGTCGGAGGAGTTTACGTAATTACGAGTGCAAGTGGAACTGTAACGGACTAAGTGGTGAATCGTAATTGTGTGCATTACGTAATTCTGTGTAATTGGCAAGTGTTGAACTGTAAGTCGGTGGAAATAAAGTACATTTTTGAGTGGTGCATTCACGAACCCAGAAAGTCACAATACCCTTCCTACCTGCTTGCTCCAAGTCTCGGTCTCAATACACATAACCCCTGGTTTTCCATGTATTGATGACCCTCCTCTCCCTTGTATCCCTCTTTCTAGTTTTCCAGCGCTTAATTGTCAGTTATTCTTCATCAATCTTAACCATTTCTCTCTAACTTTCCCCAGATATTCACCCATATTTCTTACATTCTTTTCTCCTTTTACCAATAACATTTTCTTTATTATTAATACCTCCCCCCATCCCTAAAACGGTCCCACTTTTGTTGCCAAATTTGTTCTCCCCATATCTTTGTTTGTTTGCAATAAAGTATACTATGCCAATCTGTATTCTCTGCTCCACACATTGGGCATTTCTCTGTATCATTTTCATATCTCAAAAATATCAGATTTCTAACTCCTGTCCTTGCCCAGGCAAATCCTTCTGGCCCTGACTTATCTATGTACTCCTCCCTCCCCCACACTGTCTTTATTTCCCTATATGTCCTCAATGATCTTTTCTCCCTTACACTGGTTCATATTAACTTGGCTATCGAAATCTTCCAGCCTTAATTCTACCTCTTTCCAAAAGCCCCTATAATAATACTCCTCGTTTCTCCAAATGTGTCCCATACGTATCTCTTCCATCAGTTCCCTTACTTTTTGCGCCCAAGACTCCTCCCATTTGATTATCATTTGCAAACGAAAACATTCCTTGATAATATCGCTTTCCTCCAAATTGGCAACTCTGTATAGTTATTGCAATACCCTTGGGACAATTTAACCCTTGTTGAATGTCTTCCCAACTCTAATTGTGCTGCCCCATTGGCTGAAGGTACCATTAAGCGGAATATTTGTAGCAGATGTATAGATAAACATTGCAAGCAAGAAGCATGGCAGGCTATACACAATGTTTGTGGACTTTGAAAAAGCTTATGATAGTATAATTAGAGAAGCATTATGGTATAAATTGTTAAAGAAGGGATTAAGTACAGGGATTGTGAGGAATTTAAAGGCATTGTATAAACAAAATTCATTTTGTATTAAAGTGCAGTTGGCAGAAGTTACAGAGGAGGTGGAACAAGATAGAGGCCTTCGGCAGGGCCGTAAATTGAGCCCTATACTGTTTAATTTATTTATAGATGATGTGTTAGAGAGAGTGAAGGCAGTTAAAAAGCATATGTCAATAACTAAAAATAGAGAAATCCCAGGGCTGTTATATGCAGATGATCTGTTGGTGAATTGTTATACAGTGATAGGTCTAAGAAACTCAGTAAATAAGATTGAAAGGTATTGTGATTAGTGGGGGCTTAAAGTCAACATTGATAAGACCAAGATTATTGTATTTAAACAAGGTAGCAAATTAAGAAAAGATGAGCAATGGCTATTTAAACGTAAGGAAATTCAAATCGTGAGGGATTTTATTTATATGGGTATAAAGCTTAATAACACAGGAGGAGGGGTGAAGCATAAGGAAAGGAATATTGGCTTTGAAGATGGTTAGTAAGTGTTTGTACATAGCACCAACAGTAAATGTAACATGGAGTGTATGTATAATGCTTTAGTGGAGTCAAGATGGATGTATGGTATTGAGATATGGGGTGCAGGGGAAGGTTGGGAAAAGATGGATAGGATACTGAGAATGTTTTGTAAGATGATCTTAAGAGTTCCATATAATTTGGCCAGGGATGGAGCTGTGTAAGAATTATGCAAAGTGAGTGTATGAGGGTTGATTATGGAAAGTGTGTTAAAATATTGGTTTAGGATTAATTGCTTATACAGGGGCATATTCTGAAAGATTGCTTAGATATTCAGGAGAAGTGCATTCACCCAAAGAGTTGGATGGGCCAAATAAGGCATCAGATTATAGTTATTGGTATGGTGGATGTATGGATAGGTGGAGATAATATGATGGCAGGATTCTGGAGAGTAGTTAGATGTCAATTGGAGGACATGGATAGACAAATTTTATGAGGCATGATGGAGAACAGAATTTCATTAAAATTTTATAAAGAATTTGGAAGTAATGACAGAAAGAACATGTATATTGGTAGGTCTAGTAAGGAGCAAAGAGAAGGTATTGCATGGTTCAAATTAGGAGTTTGGAGACTGTAAGGTTACCGAGGAGGAATAGAGGAAGGTGTCTGCCCTATATGCAAGGGCAGGGAGGATGCAATCCATATTTTATTAAAATGTACGGGTATGGACTTATGGAGGAAAGAGTTAATCTAGAATAGATTGTTAAAACTGGCAAAATCATTAGTAATAAGAAGAATATTCTGTAATTGATCCCAGAATAGTAACTTAGGTGAGTTTTTGTTTAGAG
>CM060950.1:230272529-230308304 GCA_030765055.1 Mantis religiosa
ATAAAGTATATAAATATATTACGTAGAAAATGAATCTAGCTACAGTGAAACAATGAATATAACACAAATATGAATATTTGTAGGTAACAAAGAACTTCATTTACCTTAAGAAAATGATGTTAATTCTTCTTTCTAATTGAGATCGATTTCCCAAACAGATTGCTTGCATTGTCAGTCCATCAATAAACTTTGTTAGTCAAAGATTCCGGTTACCATTTATTATGTTTTTCCAGTATTACCAAAATCTGAAAACGAAACAAACCTAAAAACAAAATCAAATGCCAGTATTTCAAAATTCATTACACAATGTCTATTTTTTAAAATAAATACCTTTCCCCAAACCATTAAATCTATCGGACCATTTAATTGTTTTAATAATTAAACTTCCGGATTTATTTCATTGTTAAATGACCAAAAATAATCTGCTACTTCCAATTTATCAGTTTCTTTTTACTTAATGTTACGAAATTATTTTCTTAAGATAAGTAAGTTTTTTGTTACAAATATTTATACTTGTGTAATATAAATATATATTCTAAAAAGTTTGATGTGTTGCATTTGCAAAACTTTCTCTACTCTTGAATAAAGCTGTTCTTACAAACATAAAT
The DNA here is from genome assembly GCA_030765055.1 of Mantis religiosa. Classification (NCBI taxonomy): domain Eukaryota; kingdom Metazoa; phylum Arthropoda; class Insecta; order Mantodea; family Mantidae; genus Mantis; species Mantis religiosa. Next base: position 230,273,138 of record CM060950.1, read on the forward strand.
GCTAACGTTTTCACACCTGGCATTTCTAACTGCATTATTCATGGGCTTCATTGTTTCCATGGGGATAAGAAACTGGAAGCAAACTGGAAGAAAATAGCCTGCCATTTCTAGATGTCCTGAAAATAAGAAAACTGGATCACGTCAGGGTCACACTGTTTATTATAAACCGACACATACACAAGACCTCAAACCACATCCCCGATAAAAATTAGTCTCAGTTAGGACTCTTACTGAATGAGCTACAGAGATCTGTGAGCCATTTAACTGGACAAAGAAATGTGACATTTGAACAAGGCCCTCAGTAGCAACACTTACACATACAAAGAAATTCAAAGTGCTTGTCATCCAAGATATCCGTCAGCTCATAAATACAAGAGGGTACAAATGATGGCCAACTTATAGCTGCCATATAGCCACAAAGCTATGGACTAAATTAGAAAACTATTACAGACACACCATATAAGGATAATTTATAGACCAACGAAGAAAGTAAAGGATTTGCTTAACTCTGCAAAAGACAAAATGCCATCCACATTGTACAGCTGGCGTGTACAGTGAACTCTATGCAGTTGGGGTCTATACATAGACACCACCATGCAGAGCATCGGCATATGATTAAAAGAACATGAACAACACTGCTAGTTAGGACAAACAGAAAAGCCAGCAGCGGAGGAACATTCCCTACTGTTTGGCCATAACATTAACTACAAGGACCCCATCATGCTCTCAAAGATAGCTCACTAGCAAGCCTGATTGACACAGGAAGCCTTCAATCACAAGGAAGAGAGGCAGCAGAAAAATTAAGCTTGGAAGCCAGTCATTAAAGGAGTGAGATTGACACCAGAACAAAGGGGAGCTTCTCCTTTTATACTATAATCGGAGCCACTGCACCAGCAAGCAACAGCCAGCAGGCAACCGAGCCCCACCCCCAATAGGCCATGCCCTCATTCCTCGCATGGCAATAAATAGAACGCTCCGACGCCGAGAGTTTCATGCTCGTAGAGGGACGGAGAAGGAAGCAGCAACGTCCTAAACCACCACCGCCCCAACCACAGGGCCATCATTTACCCCCAACCAAAGGGGGGCCTAAGCTGCCTCCTATCGTGGTAGACACGTTCCCCAATCACGTGGGAATAATGCGACTTCTGGCCCAACGCCTGAAGAAGAAATTCGAGGCACACAGGAGGCCTAAAAAGGTTAGAATAATCACCTCTAGCGTGGAGGATCTCGAGGCTGCAAAAGCTGTTCTGTGAGAGCAGAACATAGACTTCTACAGTTACTCGAATCAACGACCACACGTTCAGAGGCGAATAATCAGAGGGTTAGACTCTGACTGCACTCCTGACGACGTTAGACTGGCGCTACAGGATGAACACGGCATTGAAACCATCTCAATCGCCCAACTGAGGAAAACTGTGCCCTCAGAAGAAGGCACCAAAAAGTCCCTATGCCTCTTTTCGGTCCTTGTGGACAAGGTGCGACAGGCCCAAGTGCAGCCCATTGTCCTCGTCAGTAGGCTGATCTTTACCGTCGTGAAGGTGGAACGCCTTCACGGCAGGGAAGGACCCGTGCAGTGCCATCGGTGCATGGGGCTCCACCACTCAAGCGCTATGTGTGAGCGAAAGCTCGCATGCCTGAGATGCGCGGGCCCTCATGCCCTGAAGGACTGTCCGAAGCCGCCCGAAGGGGCGCCAATGTGCGAACTGCAAGCAGCAGCAGCACCTGAGCGTGCACAAGGGCTGTGAAACGAGGCTGCGGAGTATTGAGAGCCGCCACCAAGGCAAACCGGAGACGGCTACAGTCCGCCCTGGTGTGTCCTTCGTGGCCGCCCTCAGGATGGCCGAAACCACCCTGCAGAGGGCAGAGGCGTCCGCCGCCCCTGCAGCTCCCACTCCAGCACCGGCAACAGTGGCCGTGCCCGCCGTACCCTCCACAAGCGGGGGCAATAAGAGCAGGAAGCCCAAAAAAGCGGCAGTGGCAAGAAAAGTGGGAAATCCACTAATCTGCCCGCCGCAAAGGAGCAGCCAGCAACCACCCCAGCTCGTGCCCCGAAACCAGAGGCACCTGCTGCACCAGCACCGCAGGTAGCGACCCCGGTCAAACCTGCACCACATACACCGGCAGTCTTCGGGGCCACCGTGTCCCAGGCTGACATGGAGGAATTCCAGGCCCTCTCCCTGTGGTTTGGGGACCTCATTCAAAGGTCCCTTCCTTTACTGCGCAACTGAAAGCTACAGGTAAGCAGCCCCCTGCTAACCCCAATGCAGAAACACTCTGTTGTGCTTCAAACGCTAGAGGAGCTGTATCAGGGATCAGCCAAGTGGTGGCCTCCCGACTTGTTCGGAGGCCATGGCGCGCCGCACTTTGGAACGCAAAAGGCACACGGGGTCATCACCCCAGCGTACTTGAGTTTGCACAATCCTTCGGGATTGACAGTCTAAATGTCTGCGAGATACACCTGGATGGTGCCTCACATTTCTCACTGCCAAACTACGCCACCCATCGATCCGATCGCGTCGGATGACGAGGCGGTGGCACAGCCATCTTCATACGAAACCACATCACCCACACACCCTTCCCGCTACCCCCACTCCAGCACGTGGAGGCTTGGGCCATCAGGCTCGCCATTGGAGGACTCGACACGTTGCTGATAGCGGTATACGACCCTCCCGACCACCGCTTCCATGAGGCGGACTACACCACCCTCCTGAACCTCCACCCAGTGGTCTGCATCGCAGGTGACCTCAACGCGAAGCATGCGCACTGGCACAGCTGCACCTCTAAAGCCAAGGGGCGCGGGCTCTACCACCTCATCAGCGGTAACCCAAACCTCGTCGCACAAGGACCGAGAGTACCTACGTTCTACCCGGCCCGGGGCAGGCTGGACGTTCTCGATATCATGATCACCAAGAACTTCACATACCATCTAGACCTCTCTGTAGCCAACGAACTCAACTCCGACCGCGACCCAGTCGTGGTAGACTCGAAAGTTGACATGCCAGCTCTGTTATATCCAGACTGGACATAGGAGGTTGCCTGGGATGCAGCCGTCCTTGACCTTAACCAAACCATAGACCCGCGACCACGCATCGACTCTATCGAGGCGTTGGAAGTTGCAGCCACATCCTTCTCCCAACATATCCTAAATGTGGTACGGGCGCACACGTACAGCATTCCATCGGAATACCACAACCCCAGAAACATACCTCCTGAACTCCGGCAGCTGCTTAAAGCTAAAGCAGAACCTATTGCAACGTTTCCGCCACACCAGGATCGAAGCAGTCTACCGGCGATTCAAATCCCTGGCAAGAAGACTGCTACGTGCGCACCCCTCAGCGGCCTGGGAACATACAATGCAGAGGGTTGACGTCACTGAGAAGCAACCCTGGCGGATCATCCGCTCCCTCAGAAGGGACCGGACCAAGCACCGGCATCAACTCCATGGCACTCGTGGAAGGCTGACGTTCGAGCCCCAAGAGAAAGCCGCGTGTGTTGCAGATTACTTGGAGAGTCAATTCGAACCAAGGGAAGACCCCCAAAACGACGAGTTCACCGAACATGTGGAGGACACGGTGGAATACCTCTACGAGGCAACACCACCTCCACATGCGGAGATCCACATCTCCATCGTCACCCCTAAACAGGTCACCGCCCAAATCAATAGTCTGAAACACAACAAATCTCCTGGGCACGATGGTGTCACAGCCACCATGCTCCAGCACCTTCCTCGGAAGGCTGTGATCCACTTGACGCGGATTTATAATGCATGCCTCATCCTGCGCCACTTCCCAACTTGTTGGAAAGAGGCAAGGGTGGTCTGCATATTGAAGCCGAGCAAGAATCCAGTTTTTCCGGAAAGTTACCGATCCATCAGCTTGCTCCCAATCGTCTCAAAGATCTATGAACGATTACTCCCCCCCCGCCTAACCCCTCTCTTCGAAGAAATGCTCCTACTCCCGGATCAGCAATTCGGTTTCCGCCAGGGCCACTCCAACACCTTGCAGTTACTGCGCCTGGCGGAGAAGGCTGCTCTGGGATTCCAGGACGGCCTCAAAACCATCGCTTTGCTCTTGGACGTGGAGAAGGCCTTCGCCACCACGTGGCACCAGGGGTTGTTCAAAATCAAAGAAGCACAACTCCCCCCTCCCTACATGTCAATACTCAGGACCGCACCTTCAGAGTGCGGGTCGAGAGGAACCTATCCGCTGTCAGACCCATAGCAGCTATAGTGCCGGAAGGCAGTGTCACGTCCCCGCTACTCTTCGCCGCATACATGTCTGACCTACCGACGGAACCGCCGACGGCGTCCTCATACTGGCGCAGAACAAGAACGTCCGCTATTGTCTCCCCCCTCTACAGAGTCAGCTCCACGCCATTGGCGGGTGGAGTGAGAAGTGGAGGATGGCCATTAGCCAGCAGAAGACCTCGGCTTTTATGCTGGCTAAGAACCGTAGCTGGCGCCCAGAAGGTGACCTGCGGTTAAGGCGGAGAAGGATCCCCTGGGTTCGAACCGCCAAATACCTGGGAATCCAACTGGACCGCGGCCTCACTTTCACTCCGCACGTCAGGGCAAAGGCCGGCCTCGGCCACGCTGCACTCAGGCAACTCTATCCGATCTTCAGATCCACAATGCCCATCCGCCTCAAACTGCGGACACACCGTGCGATCGTCCCGCCTCTGATCCTGTACGGATGCGAGGTCTGGGGTTCAGTGGCTCAAACCACCATCCGCAGGCTGCAAGCCGTGCAGAACATGGCCTTAAGGATGCTCTACGGTACCGACCGCAGGCACCCATCTCACTTCCTGCACACCCAGTTTGGCATACCATACGTCGTAGACGTCGTTCGCGAACGAACACGCACGTTGTATGCCAAGATCACTCCCCACCCTAACCAGCTGGTGAACACACTTGGTGTGTTCACCAGGAGACGGAGGAGCTATCGCCTATCCAAGGACGCCCTTGGGTGGTAGAGTCTGCCTCTCCTGCCTCCCCTAACAATCACCGCCAGGTCACCTTGCACCCTCGCCGCGGCTGGCAGGTTAACACCTGCAGTCGTGCCCTGGGACGCGCGTAAGACCTGGAAATACCAATACCATCATCCCAATTTCCATCTGGCCTCTCGCTACTGGTTCCACCACGGCTTGTCGGCTCGCTAGCGACCGCAAAAGCAGGGTGGAACGGGCACTGTTCCCCCATGGGGGAATATCCCGGCACCAGAAGCATCAGTAGAGGCTAACTGCGCCGTCTAACATAACGACACGCAAGCCTGCGCAAAAACTTACATCTATTTTAGCGCACGGGTAAATCCGCACAGCGGATAGGTATCGTGGCGTATAACCCTCCGCCCGGGAGAACACGGGCGACCTGCACCTGCTCTTGGCTCTTGGCAAGTGCTCTCAGAATGGGCAAGAAACGCAGGAACACCGGAACCGTTAAGCAGCCCAGGCAGCCAGCAGCTCCGCCGCAGCTCTCAGCCGCCAGCTCTCGGGTATTGTCTCCTACAGAAGCTCCGCCACAGCTCTCCGCCACCAGCTCTTGGGCATCGCCTCCTACCTCTCTGCTGCTGCTGGCAGTGGAGGAGGAGCCGCCTGAAGAGCTGCACGGGAAGTTCTGGGCCAGCGCCTCCTCCCGGAGGGCAACAACTCCTAAAGGCCTTGAAGCAACACAGGCGTCAAGTTCAACACAACTTCACCCAGCACTTGCTCGCAGCGGCCCAGTTGTCCCGCGAGTGGCGGCAACCGCGCAGCCACGTGTAGGCTGTCACAACCAGCTGCTGTCACCTTCCAACACTTCCGCCGACGCCTCCATTCAACACCAGCCGGCAGTCCCAGTACCAGCACACACCGCAGTCATCGTCGGGGCACCTCGAGACCTACCTACGCGGTTCATCTTCTCCGCTGCTTCACAGAGATCGCCCTCAGTCTTGAGATCCACCAGGATCACGTATCGGAGGGGCCCCACTACACCCGTCCGGCTGCACTTCATCGAGGCAGAGAAGCGCAACGCAGCCCTGAGGTCCGGGCTGACCTTGTTAGGGCAATGCCTGAAAATCGAGCCGAGTAAGCTTCAGCAGCACTTCCCCTGCCGAAGGTGCTGTGCATTTGGACACACCGCTGCCAACTGCACTGAACCACCGAGATGCCACTACTGTGGCAGACCTTCGCCAACGTCGGAGTGCAGGAGCCATGACCTTCGCCGGCGCCGCCGGTACTGCGGTACGTGCTGTGGCACAGTCCACTTCATTGGGCAAGCGCAGTGCCCTCTGTACACCCGCCTAGGCGAAACGAGCGATAGACGGACAGCACCCAGCTCTGCCGAGCGCGTCACATCACCAGAAGTACTACTTCTCTTTCAAGAGCTCCGGGAAAACTCCGGCAGTCCAACACTCGCCTCAGACGCCTAGAAGAAAACTTCGCTGCTGCAGCTTCACCCAGATCCCCCACGGAGGAGATACAGGTACTCCACTCATAGGCCCTGAATATCACCACCCGACTGGGAAACTTGGAGGAAGCTGTCACCGTCGCCAAAACTCACTAAGAAGCCTCCAGTGAAGCTCTTCTCAAACTATCGACGCGACTAGATGACATTACTTCACAGGACGATCTACTTACTGACATACGCTCGGACTTGGAAAACACACGGACCACAGCAGAAACCACCCATTCCAACTTCACGACACTTACGACAGCACTGGACAACCACATTCAAGCTACATCAGAACACCTTAACAAACACAATATGGCAGCACAAGACTGGACCTCGACCATCACACAGCAACTCACAGCACTTCAAGATCAACTGACACAAATAACCAAGACCACAACCGCTCAACAGAAGATACTCAAAAAACTGGACAGCACCAGCCTTACCACCCAAAACAGCAAGCAGCAAACCCTCGAGAAACTCCATACCAAACAGTGTGATATCCAGTTTGCAACCGCCAACGTCTCTTTTGACCCTGAATCAATTTCACATTACTTCCAGGAACTACGAGACTCCATTGACTCCATTCAAAACCGCCCAGACAGCCACAGCACCAGACACATCGCACGGACACAGACGCCGTCAGGTGTTGCATGCCCGCCAAAGCACCAGTGGTGCACTCTAAATATGAATAATAAATAATCTTAACTCCATTCTTTCCATTGCTATCAATCCTTTCAGTTTTCACCTTGAGCCTCTGTGCTATGGTCCGGGCCTAGTGTCATGGCCATAGCCTGATTTAACCACGATTCCTGCGTACCTCCCTCCGCGCAGTCTGCATTCACCGATACTAACTGAGGTGCTTCTGCGGAACTCCGCTATCTCTTTTACTTCCCAACTAATCTCTTTTACTTCCCTTCATACCTCTCTTACTTCAAAAAAAAAATTAAGTGCTCTGGTTTTGCTTGGACTCCAGAGCCTTCTGTCTATGACTTTGACTTCCCTGAGTATGGTGGATGGAGTTTTCGGTGAAACATTGGAGGATAGATCTGCAGGACCACAGCTGACAAGTCTGGAAAGAATGAATAATGGAGTTATCCTTACGAACCCTTATTTATTCCTCTATCTACTTCATGTTATTCGAGTTAACATTTGCAATAATTATCTTACTGCTTATCTTCTTATAGGTACAGGGAGTATGAAAATGTTGCTTTAAGCAATAATCAGATCTTCTAAAGTTGGTTGCTATGTAACTGCCCTGAAATTCCACTCTCTTTGCATGATCAAATTAAGAATGAAGACTTCTCATTTGAAAAAAGTGTAAATATTAGAAAACCCTTACAAATAACAAGGAATGCCTATGAAATGATACACTCTACAAAAAATGTATATGACAACTTGTGTGTTTTAACGAGATCTACATTTTTGTGTACTACAATTTTGTCTATCTCTTACGGCAAAAGTCGCCCAGAATGAAGACGACTTCTGAGGATATTCCTAGAAAATTGAAGATATACATTTCATTTGTCCCCAAAACTTTTTAAACATACAGTATTTTAATAAAGGTTATTAGACCTATTTTTAAGAATATCAAAAGTTTTCATAGCATGTTTCATGTAAAGGGAAATCTGTGAAGGGGCATTTTCCTGAAAATCTTCTTGTCTCATCGTTGGAGAATGTTCAGCTCAAGTACCAAGTTTGGTATTTAACCAACTTTTCATTTTTCAGTTATGCTGTTCACAGACATAAGCACACACATGAGCATGTGTACACAGAACTTTTCTAAGAATGCTTTTCTGAATTCTGGGATCCTCAAAATGTGTATTTCCACTGAAATTTCACTATCAAATTTTTGGGTGGTATGAGGTACTTTCCCTATTTATTATACATATGACGTAGAGATAATAAAAGTATATATAGTTTATACAGAAGACCTCCCGCCTCGCTAGCATAGATGGTAGCGTGTCTGCCTCACGTTCAAGAGGTCCCGAGTTTGAATCTCGGTCAAGGTGAGTTGCCTGGATAAGGTTTTTCCGGGGTTTTCCCTTATCCTGAAAAATGAATGTCGGGTAACTCTAAGCTCTATGGACCCTCGACTCACTTGAGCATCATTTCACTCAATTCATTCATCGTCTGATATGACTTAACGTTGGAGGACGTAAATTACAAAAACGAAACATAAACAATAGACAGAAGACAGAAGAAATATCAAATTAACATTATTAACTTATTACTGTACACTAAAATGCAGCCTAACTTATGTTACTAAGGAACACTGGTATAATATACCTTGTAAACCTATACTAGATATCTCTCTTGGAATGACTGCTAGTTTTTTAGGTGAATGCTGATTTAGATGTTACTGTTTATAATGCAGACAAAATAATTTTGATAATTATATATTATAGTCTGATGCTTATGATCGTATTTTCTGTACATCTCACATACCTTAAAAGCAATTTGTAAGCAGTAAGTTTTTCATCATGGAACATACCAGTGCTTCAGCCCTAATAAAGCACAACCAAGACAAATCTTAAAAAATTGCAAGAGGCAAAGATCACACATTGTTTCACAGTACTCTCAATTTTTTGTCATTAAGTTGGCACTCCTGTATGGTGCTAATGTTGCAAACCTCATGTGCACACAAGTAACATCTAACACGTGGCAAGTGGAATCCCTTCACCTTGTTATTTACAACAGGCTTAAAGCAGTCTGAGAAGGATTACACTTTTGCTATATAATTCGTCGTAAACTGCTGCAAGTATTTTCTGTTTGTTACCCTTAGTTTCCCAGTATAGGATTTTCTAGGCTTTGATGTACTTGGTTTTGTTTCTATAGTACTAATATAGTTATAAACACGTCATGCAACTGCTTATATGCACAACCAAACTCGGCTGTAGACAGTGTTATTTATGGTTTGGGATTATATTCTAGTATGAGAGCAATAGAATTATGTTAACATTGACACAACTGCTAAAAGTTAATGTCAGCATAAACAGAACCCATATGAAATGATCAGCAAATTTACTACTTTATGTATCACAAAGGCCTAAAAATATTAACCTAACAAGCGTGAAACTTCAATAACGCATCAAATTAGACACAGGTATAATGGCTAAAGAAACTTGATACTTCAACAGGATCTGGATGGCTCAGCTATACTCAGGCATGCTATGGATGCATTTGTCCGTACTAGGTTGGCAGTTGAGACCTATGATGCTATCTTCAATGAAAATTGAAAACTGAAGTGAGAGTGATGCCAAGTAAATAGAGAACAAAATTTGCCACAGGTATAATAGTTTATCACCTATTTTATAATTTGTGGCCACGTTAACTGAACTTCTTGAAACAAGTCATTCTAGAAAAAAATCCTGGATCTAAAAACAGTTTTATTTTAAATTTTGTAGTGCACTGCCCTTTATACAGGATGTCTAAGAAGAAACTGCTAAGTTTTATCTCTTTGTAGAGATAATTTCAAAGATACTGACTATATAATAATGCATAATGTCCAAAGTTGGAGACTTGATGGTTTGCCCGATGCTAAGTTCCAAGAACAGTTTTATTAATCTTATCATACAAAACCCCAACATGAACAAACATTAAAGGTTTGATTAACAAGTTCTAACCAGTTGGAAATGTTCATAATGAGAAACATTGTCAGCAACTGTTAACATTGCAAGAAATTGTGTGTAGCAGGCAGCTGAGCAGTGTCCAAAAGCATTGAGACAATGTCTCAATCAGGAAGATGTCATCCTAAAGCTCACTGTGGCAAACCCTGCACTTTGTACTGAAGAAAAAGGCTTATCATATCCAATTACTATTTTATCTTCAACCTGAGGACAAATCACTAGTTGTTGTTTTCTTTGGGGCTTTTTACCAGGGTCGGCTTACAAGTCCCGGGCCTCACAATTTAAAAAAGAATCCTTACCTCTCAACATAATCTCCAGAAAGAGTAATACATTTGTCATATTGGTGTTCTAATTCAATTAAACCATCTCTGTAGTGCAATTTATTGTGGTCCTAAGAATAGCTGTTTACCGCATCAGTGACCTCCTTGTTGTGAAATCTTCACCCTCCGAGAAATTTTTTGAAGTTCGGGAACAGGTGGTGGTCACTGGGTGTAGTTATGGCGAATAGGGTGGATGTTCAAGCAATTCTAATTTTAATTCGCACATTTTAGGAGCATTTGCTTGTATTGATGTGAACTGAACAAACAGAATGTTCCAGAACTGGAAAATACCATAAACAGGGAAATATGTCACAGTCTGCTTTGGGTGAATTCCAATAGTTTTTGTCCCCTATAATATGGATGGAGAAGCGGATAAAATGTGGAAATACAAACTTGTGATCAGGGAAAAGTCAGGGTCCTTAGATTTATATTTTTACTGGTAACCCTGATGTAATACTTATTTTTAAAAATGCTTGCTTATCAACTAAGATAGCAAGAAGTCAAATAATAGTAATTAACATCTAATTGGTCTTATATTTGTTTGCAGACGAGAGACAAGAGGTCATACCATTATCAAGAGTTACCTAGATGACAGGCAGAAACAAATGGAACTGAGAGCTCAGAGGAAAATGTCTGATGAGCAGCGCAAGAAGTTGAATTTTGAACGTAGTCAGGTCCACAGCAAAACATCCGATAATCGTCTAAGTCATGATAGTGACAAAAGTCAGAGCTTTAAAGCTTCAGAAACCAGAAGGAGTCGAGAGTTTGATAAAACATCAGGGAAGCTTTCAGAGACACTCAGAAACCCGGAATTTGAACGTAGCCACAGCTCCTTTAAACCTAAAGATTCACGGAGAGGTCAGGATTACGATCGAAATGGGAGGGAAACTAAATATTATTCTGGAGATCAGCGCAAAATGAGAAATGAAAGATACAAAGACTATGATCATAGAAAGACCTATAGAGAGTCAGGAAACAGACGAAGCAATTATAATAAAGAAATAGAACAGAAAAAGAACTACTCCAATGATCAGAGGAGGTTTATCCGAAACTATTCGGAAACAGAGAATAGGAGAAATATAGAGGAGAAGAAGTTTTGGGAACAGAAAGTAAATAAAGAGCTACATAAGCAAATAATAAAGACTGAGAAGGAAGTTTTTGAGGAACCTAAGAAATGGGAAAACATGGGTGCAAAACCAAAGAAGCCTGCCACAGAAGACACAGAAGTTGAAAAGATTGAGTCTGTTGAAGAAAATAAAGATCTAACAGTTCAGACAAGCAAAACATCACCAGAAACTGAAACAGAAAGAAACAGTCAGGAAACTGGCATAAAGGAACTTGAGGAGCCTGAGAAGAATAAAAAAGCAGAAGTAAAGAACAGTTCTGATGAATCTCATCTATGCAGGGCAGAACGCTCAAAATCTGAGGAGCAAAGCTTAACAGAACCTGCAAAGGACACTGAACATAAACATGGTGCAGTACTGAACATGCGAATGGGTTTACTGGATTCTGGTGATCATGAGGCAGAGATGCAACCAAACAGAATGCAGAGAAACACAACTGGAAGTGACTGGATCATGGAGGCTAAGGTTAAACGAGACCATTCTCTGGAAATGGAAAGTAGTCGCTGGAAACGACGTAACTTGAAATGTGATAAATCTGTGGGTTATCGTATCAAAGCAGAAGATAAAGACAGGAATGGTGATAATGGGGCAGAGAGTGAGCAGAAGAGGGACCCACGAGCTGAACGAAGGATCCGTAACAAGGTAAGGTTACAGTTCTCATAGAGTAGTTACTGCTTGTATTAAGAGTGAATTGAGAAGATATTGACACATTGCTTCACTTTCACTGTTTCTCACAGGAGATGTTTCAAGAGCTGTTACTCCCATCTTCAGCTGAGTCTTGACTAGTGCAAATTGTAAAGTTTTACTCTTTCTCCATATCGTTGGTAGATGGCATTATGTATTTATTAAAGATGTCCAGTGGTGGAGTTTCAAAGTTCATGATTCTATGACAATTTTTATTAATAAAGATTTTCTTCCATAGTAGGAACATCATGAACATTGAAACTCCATCACCGGACATCTTTGACAAATACATCATGCAATCTATTGCCGATATGGAGAAAGAGGAAACCACTACAATTTGCACTAGTCGAGACTCAGCTGAAGATGGGAGCAACAGCTCTTGAAACATGCCCTGTGAAAAACAGTGTAAGTGAAGCAATGTGTCAATATCCTTTCAATTCACTTTTATTTTAACTTGTGCTTCACTTTTTTAAGTTAATTGCTGGAATGGATAGTCAACATGAAAAATTCAATGCCATGCCCGGGATTTGAACCACGGATCTCCTGGTTTCCGTCCAGTCGCTCTTAATCTTTGAGCAACCATGGCCAACGTGCCGTCCTGCCATTAAATTCTCCAGTTGACCCATATATTTCCCCGGTAGACCACTAGGGGCTCTCGCATCCGAGATACACCGTTTGTGGCGACTTACTATCATAAGTACTTGTGTCCCAGGCTTCATCATTTAACTTTTTTTATTCTTTTAGTTAATTAATTGAAATTGATAGTTTCTCCACACTAGCCGTACATAGGCTAATATTTTTTATGGATAGAGTCAACATGAAAAATTCAATGCCATAGCCGGGATTTGAACCACAGATCTCCTGGTTTCCGTCCAGTCACTCTTAATCTTTGAGCCACCATGGCCAATGTACCGTCCAGACTCTATCCATAAAAAATCTTAGCCTATGTACGGCTAGTGTGGAGAAATTAGTAATTTCCATCAATTAACTAAAATAATTGGTGGAAATTAATCATTTCTTCTCACTGGTCATATATAGGCTAAGTTTTTTTAAAATTTTATTGCTTTTTTAAAATAACGTTATCTTCTTTCACATTATTACTTTTTTAAAAATAAAAGAATGTTGCTTTCATTCAGTCTTATATAAATCATCTTAATACATAGTACACAAAAAACAATAATTTTGTGCTTAAAAACATATACAGTTAGAAAATAGAAGTAATAATCAACATTACATATAAACATGTTTAAATTTTGATGTCTGTAGTGAGCACAATCGTAGAAAACCTTTCCTTTGAGATTTATTATTAATATTGGTTATTATTTATATTATTATCATTACTATTATTTCTGTTTATTATTATTGTTGTTGATGTTATTGTTGTTAAAACATTAGATTGTTTTCTTATATGCACTTGATAAAACATACACCATATATAATATGTGAAGTATATTAACTTTACAAATTTATCTTACCATAAAAATTATTAAAAAGTTATAATGCATGCATACCTTATATATTTCAGCATAAGAAACAAGACATGTTTCGGCATATTTCGCTTCTCTTTACATATTAGGCAGGGTAATAAATGTGTTTAGAAAAGGTCATAATGCATGCATATCATATATATTCCAGCTTAAAAATAAAAAGACATGTTAATGCATAACGCGCTTTGCTTTACAGATTATAGTGGATAGTAATGTCGGAATATACTAATAAGATTTGTATTATTTCAGACAGTGTTACGCCGGCTCCTGTTATGTCTGGAACGAAGAGAAAATCCTTGGAAACCGATGGGACCTCTGCAAAGATATCTAAAATGGAATCGGTGTGTGAGCAGAAAAAAAAGGATATGACATGTAACATTATAGAATAAGCATTTAAAAATCGCATTTACACAAGTCAGATAAACAATACATTGAATATGATATATCCCGAGTTATTTTTGAATGAATGTAAGGCTCTAGTTACCAATGAAATTAAGAATAATCTGACACAATACACTTCGGGAATAAATTTTGTGGTACGTTAGTATACCAGTATATAATACAGACTCCTGATGATGAAAAAATTGAATCATTTAATTTTCATAGCAAAATGGAAGCTATATTAAAGAGTACAGATATTACTGAATGGTATGAGAGTAAACTTAAAGAACATATTCTTTCAAGTATCGATACATTCGAATCAAAAAGTAGTTCCAAATCTCTATATCAGATAAGCTCGTTAGTGCTAAATGCCTGTCAATATGATCCTTTAAATGCAGAATGTTATACAAAGCTTTCGGAATACGTGAAGAACAAAAAGGCGGTAACTAATATAAAAAATGAAGATAACAAATGTTTCGGCTATTGTCTGCTTGCATTTAAATATCCTGCAAAGACTAATAAACATAGAGTTAGATCTTAATCTAAGTATAACATGTTTAAAGAATTTGATTTCAGTGGAATAACATTTCCTGTATCTCTTGATGATATCGAAAAATTCGAAAAGCAGAATCAAAATATATCTATTTCAGTATACGGCCTAGACAATCATTCAATAACTTTGCTCTATCATACCAGAGAAATAAAAAAGCATCATGTAAACCTGTTAAGAATAGGCAATGATAGCAAATCACACTATTATTTAATAAATGATATTTCGCGACTGTTCTCTAAACAGATAAATAAAAGCAAACAGAAAATGTGTATATGTGAAAGCTGTTTGAGAAATTTTTCAAATGAGACAAATTTAGCCAAACATAAACTTAAATTTGAGAAACCTCAAGTTTTAACTATGCCTGAAATAGGTGTAAATGACAGAATTGAATTCAATGCATATTCCAAGTGTACAGCGGTTCCATTCGTCATGTACGCTGATATCGAATCAATACTTAAAAAGGTTCACTCATGTCCGCCATCTGATGACAGCAGTTGGACAAGAACGGTGCAGAGACATGAAGCGATTTCAATATCGCTTAAATTAGTATGCGAGTATGATGATTCCTTATCAAAATTCAAAATTTTTAGAGGTCCCAATGCGATTCAAGATATTTTCAAGGAACTTACTGTAATTGCCGATGATGTCATGGAGGTATATTCACATAAAAAGAACTGAATATGTCCGATGAGGATGAAACCAATTTTAAAAATACAAATCAGTGTTACCTATGTAAACATGACTTTGAGCCTAATGTGACAGAAGTCCGAGACCACTGTCACAATTTCGGGTAAATATTTAGGGGCAGCACACAATTCTTGTAACTTGAACAGAAAACTGCCAAGCTTCATTCCAATTATTTTCCATTGTCTATCAAATTACGATGCTCATTTTCTTGTAAAAAATCTAGCTTACGATCAAGAGCCTATAACATGCATCTCGCAGACATCTGAGAACTATCTTTCTTTCAGTACGAGATATACCTCAGGCGGGAAAACCATTTATTTCAGATTTCTTGACAGCTATAGATTCTTAGATGATAAATTGAGCACCTTAGCTGACATGCTAAACCCCGAGAACTTTAAAATTATTAATGAAGAATACAAAAATCCTATACATCGAGAGTTGATGACGCGGAAGGGTATTTTTCCATACACTTATCTAGATTGTATAGAGAAATTGGATGAAAATGCATTACCGGATGAAATATTCTTTGACGACATAAGTCATGAAGATTACTTGCACGCTCACACAGTATGGCGAACATTCAATATCCAAACTTTAGGAGAATATAGTGATTTATATCTTAAAACTGACACGTTATTGCTCACAGACATTTTTCAACAATTCAGAGCAATATGTCTAAATTTATACGAGCTGGACCCTTGTCAATATTATACGATACCAGGATTGGCATTCGATGCGATGCTTAAGACGACAGCCATTCAAATATCACTAATTACCGATAGAGAGATGATGGAATTTTTCGAATCTGGCATAAGGGGAAGATTATGTACAGTGTCTAAGCGTTACTCTAAGGCAAATAACAAGTATATGACTAATTATAATCAGTCTTTACCTTCTAAATATTTGTTTTATATAGACGCAAATTCTCTATATGCTTCTGTTATGACGCATGAAAATATCCCTTATGGTGAACTTAAATGGTTAACTGAGTTAGAAATTGACGAGATCGATTTCTTAAAAATACCGGAAGACGCTGAAATAGGATATGTATTAGAGGTCGATCTGGAATATCCTAAAGAAATTCACGATGCACATAACGAACTACCACTATATCCGAGGAGTGAGATTCCTCCCAATGATAAACATAAAAAGTTGCTAGCTACGCTGTCAGATAAAGAGAAATACATTATACATTACCGCAATCTGCAACAGTGCATACAGTTGGGTTTGAAATTGAAATGCATACATAGAGCGGTAGCTTATAAGCAATCACATTGGTTGAAAAAGTATATTGATCTAAATGCTAAAAAACTAGCCGAGGAAAAGTCTAAATTTGGTCAGAATCTATGGGAAAAAATGAGCAACTGTGTTTATGGAAAATTTATTTAGAATGTCCGTTCTTATAAGGACTTCAAGCTCGTTCCGAGCTGGAAACCGGCGAGAAAGCTCATATCGCGTCAAACATTTCAACGTTATATAATTTTTGATGAAAATCATGTCGGAATCGAGTTATTAAGAGAGGAAATCCATATGTGTAAGCCTATATACATCGGTCAGGCGATTCTTGACTTACACTGTCCATGGGCTGCAAGGTTCTTTCAGGCACAGGCTTCGAACGATCCACGTCCTGATAGGGTGGCACATCCTCACCTTCATACATTCTGCAAATACACAGTTTGTATTGTTTTAGTTCTGATACCTCATATAGTAATATATGTCAAAAGTATATATTTTTTGCATTATCTTACTTACCCCTTTAACTTATGATACACATCGCAGTATTCTCCACAACGAAAAAATGTGCTCATTTGATCATGTTGTGAAGGTTCCTTGCAGATGATGCTATGTGTATCACCATTACAATGTTCCTCATGCTTTTCCAGACAGTGTTGCTTCATCTTCTCGTAATCGGCAAGATTCACCCAGCATGCATTGTCGCTCTCGTTAGCACTTTTGATTATTTCACTGTTCATCTTGACGGCTCACAAGTAACTGTGCACACAATTCGATCATAGTTTCACACATCAGAGGCGACTGGATAGGAGACAATTTAAACATGTTCATTGTTGCATCAAGGTAGGGATGGTGGGGAGGAGGTCGTTCTCTGTACACGTGTATAACTTGATGACCTCCTTTTGTTGACCTTTTTTCGGGGCACGGATTGCTCATAAAGCTATAAGAGCAATTTGGATGGAGTGGGAAATGATTTGAACATGTTGGTTCTTGCACCGGGGAACGGCAGTGTGTGTGTGGGGGGGGGGGCGATCTTAGTTTTCTTTTTCAAAGCGAGGATTGCACATGAAGCATATCTTTTCAACTGCTATCTCTCATGATCATACACACAGGCATACGATTTCCTAAGAAATGATCATAATTCTTATTTTTTAATATATTTATGTCATTCCTTACCCACATAAACCGATTTACACACTCTAGCATTGCAATAATTTTCATACAGATTAGCACAATTCTCTTCATTCACATTTCCAAACTTTCCGATCCGACAAACATATCGTCCCGCCTACTTTAGCATAGGATTGTTTTTCTACTCCAAAAAAACAACAACGATTCGACGGTTCCAAAATCAACCAGCGGATTCTGAAACAATGCTTCAGGCATCTGCGCATCGCTGTGCTGCCTTCCTCTAGCATAGGGTGTTTCAAAAACAACGACTGTTCCAAAATCCGTCACAGGTTTCTGGAACAATAGCTCTCCCATTTAAAATGCATTGAACGGGTTTTGGAACAGAGATTCACTGTTTCAAAATCCGTATTTGCCTACTACTCCATTGAAAACAGGTAAGATACTCCCATCTAAGATTTTATTTAAATATTTCAAGTTACCAATAAACAGAAATGCTGACGCAAACATTTTGCAAGGTATAGTATACCAGAAAAAATGATGCGTAGAGGAATTTGTTATATATTTCAAAGTAAAACCATTCTGTTATAAACATATGGGAGGTAACAAAGAGGAAGCTCCAGGAATGTTCCTGCATCAGTAGAAACCCAAGAGCATTACGTAAAAGTAGCTTTATCCTCTCCCATATGTTTAGATAGGATAGTATAGGACAGACTCTGACGGAGGGGATTCGGCACTGCGACGAGTCTTGATCTATTGTACTTATGTCCCAAGTGAGACATCCCCGGAAGGATGAGGCGAGAGGAGACAGAGAGAGCCCGATCCAAGAAGTCACGGCAGTGCATAGGGCAGGATCACTTTTGTCGACCAGCTGGAAATTCCCCGGCAGGCCAGTACAGCCGGTATCCCCCCTAAAACGGCACCACCAGACAGGTTTCGTAGATCACAAGAGCAAGATTTACCCAGAGCATATCATCCTGCCATACAGCGCTTAGACACCTGCAGAAACTTCTATCCTGAAAGATACAACCAGATGAGAGATGATATGAAACGATAATACAGATAAAATGAAGGGACGGGAAATTTGGTGGATGAAATGAACCTACTCAGCATTCGCCTGGTAAATCGAGAAAACCCCCGAAAAAACCCACGAGTGCTGTATTCAATTTCGATATTTCAGCAGAGATACACGTTTTAGTGGATATTAATTGTTCTTTAACACCAGCCATGTGTAGGCCAAAGTTTGGAAAGGTAGAGTCTGACTGAAATAATACTTCCAGAATTTAAAACAAAAATATTTTAGATAAAAGATAAAGGTGTGAGTATGAACATCTATGTATGTGTGCAAATTCCAAAACGTAAAGTCTGTTAAATACCGAATAGTAATTCATGCATCAGTAGTAAATATTTGTAAAATTCATCAAAAGGGAGGTCATGGCCACTACATGGGTTGGTGCCACTTTGAACACTGTGGCCTAGTGTCGCATTTCGCGCCAAGTTTATAGTTTCAGGCATTCTTCTTCTCAGGTGTTTGTATAAGCTCCGAAGAGCGGCCCTGTAGCATCGGACCTCCCCGCTAAGTGGTCATGCCAGCCGTTCTTATATACTACATAAAATGTCCACTTTGTGTCCGCGAGAGTTTATATGTTCGTTTCTTATAAATTAACGCCTACACAGTTTTTAGAGAATTTTAAATTTTATAATAACACTAATGATTTTAAAACGTTTTATAGTATTTTCACATTCCAGAGCTATTTGTATAAGGAGTTCAAAGTCAAGTATGTTGCAAATACAAACAAGTATGGATTGAAAGTTTATTAACAGAATGAGCTCAGATTGAACTACAGAGGAAAACAGCATCCTTCCAAATTTAAATCATTAACTAAATAAGCTTGACTGAAAGAAAAAGACCTGTTAATCGGTCTTTAACATGACATTTTCTACCCATTTTTGTTTTGTTACGTAAGGTAAGTAGAGCAGGCGCTGTATTCAATTTCGATATTTCAGCAGAGATACACGTTTTAATGGACATTAATTGTTCTTTAACAGCAGCCATGTGTAGGCCAAAGTTTGGAAAGGTAGAGTCTGACTGAAATAATACTTCCAGAATTTAAAACAAAAATATTTTAGAAAAAAATAAAGGTGTGAGTATGTATGTATATATTTGTATGTGTGCGAATTCAGTAATTTATATATGCTTGATGAACCTAAAACAAAAACTGCAATGACAAATTTCATTTCAAAACCGGTACTATTGAATGGTACTATTATATTAAAGAAGTAGCTGCCAATTTTATGCAGCTTTCCTATTAGTAAAGTTGTTAAGAATGCCCGCTTCGTCGTAAACAACTTCAATATGCATGTGCTTCGAAGGTCGCCTAGGCTCCTGTGGTCGCAGTTGTAGACGTTCTGTCACTATTAGTCAAAATGGGTCAGCAAAACGAGCTTAGTTCTGATCTGAAGCAAGTAATTACAAACTTGGCAAATAGAAGGTATTATCTTAGGGAAAAAACACAAACTGTAAATAAATAGCATTCTACCATAGAGTACATAGTCAACAAATTTAAAGAACGAGGTTCAACGAATTACTTACCACGAAAACCTAATGAAAGCAACTAAATACAAAATAGGAAGGTTTTATTGTAAGCAGGATTCGAGAAAATCCTAAATTAAGTGTTCCTCAGTTACGTCCATTAGTTGAAGATGTGTCTGGTGTTGTGTTTTATGGAAGTACGGATATCATGACCGAACACCCAGGAGGAAGCAATAAGTAAGTGCAGCAAACTGGAAAATACAAGTTGCGTTTGCTAAGGAACATGTCCATAAAGAATGAAAACTTCTGGAACAGAGTGATATGGTCGGTCCACACTAAGATAAACTTCTTTGGGTCAGATGGTATAAACAGGGTCTGGAAAAAAGCAAATTCATGCAATGATCCCAGAAACATTCTTCCCACAGTTAAACATGCTGCTGGTTCCATTATGATTTGGGCCTGCATGTTGCCCAACGGTATGGGTACTGATGGAACTATAGACAAATATGTGTATTTTCACACTTTAAAGAACAATGTAAAACAGAGTGCCCAGAAAATGGGTATGGCACCTGTTTATATATTTCAACAAGACAATGACAGTAAACACAATTCAAGACTAAACATGAATTGGTTGATATGGAATGGAACTAAACTACTGGAAACACCTCCTCAGAGCCCAGATTTAAATCTAATAGAGCATTTATGAAGAATTCTGAAGAAATGAGTTAGGAAAAAACAGAAGTTGGAAATCAATTGTTCCTTCACACTGGCCGTGTGTAGGCTAAAGTATGGAAAGATAGAGTGAGATTTAAAAATTCAATGCCATAGCCGGGATTTGAACCACGGATCTTTTGGTTGCCATCCAGCCGCTCTAACCCTTGAGCTACTATGACCAACGTGCCGGCATGACATTAAATACTCCAACTGACTCGTGTTTTCCCTGTAAACCACTTAGGAGTTCTCGTAAACATGTGAGACAACTACCTTAATGGCGTCTTACCTACCTTGGCCATAGTAGCTGAAGGGTTAGAGTGGCTGGACGGCAACCAGGAGATCCGTGGTTCAAATCCCGGCTATGGCATTGAATTTTTCAGTCTGACTCTATCTTTCCATACTTTAGCCTACACACGGCCAGTGTGAAAGAACAATTAATTTTCATGAATTGACCTAATAGTGGTTAATATGAAGCCCGGGCCTTAAAGTACTTACATGTTGTATGTCACCATTACGGTAGGTGTCTCATGTGTTTACCAGAACTCCTAAGGTGTTTACCGGGAGAAACAAGACTCAATTGGAGAATTTAATGTCATGTTAGCACGTTGGCCATAGTAGCTCAAGAGTTAGAGCGGCTTGACGGCAACCAGAAGATCCATGGTTCAAATCCCGGCTGTGGCATTGAATTTTTTAGTCTGACTCTATCTTTCCGTACCAAAGAAAAGCTTATAAATGTTGTGGAGGAATAATGGAGTAAAATCAGCCCAACAGAATGCAGAAACTTGTTGGTTCTATGAATAGAAGGTGTGAGATACTTATTAAAGCCAAGGGATACCCAACAAAGTATTAGATTGTCAAATGTGTATTTATTATTGAAGTGATATTTCTAATGTACGAATAGAAAAGTTGTACATAAATGGTCATGTTTCTTTTAGAGTTTCATTTAATTTACTTTGTAACTTCATATGTTAATATTTAGTTAATTCCTAATATAGCATTATTTTGTTTCACATGTTGGAAAAAAATATTAATTTGATTGTGTCTTCTAATAGATATTAAAATATTTTCTTATAAAACTGGAGTGTACGAATAATAATGTTATACACTGTATTGCCCATAATTTAAAGCTAACTTATCCCTCTCCATTAGCGCTTAGCGAACAGTTCAATTGCTTCATAGCTCTACTTCTAAAAATCATTCCCCATCTACACTTTTCGACTCCAATAGGAATTCTACGACTTTCTGGTAATTATTATCCATATTCTAGTTCTTTCAGTTTCAAAACGATACCCTGTCTCAGAGAAATGAAATGTGTAGTGTTTAACGCCCGCGTTTACTACATGCGGCACCACAGGCGGTGACACTGATGATACATAAGATGAAGTACCAGTAGAATGAATGGCGGGACAACCGGAGATTCCGGAGCACACCCGCCCTACCACAAATCTCACTTTTCGGCTCGGATGGAACTCTGGCCGCCTTGGTAACAGTCAAGCGGTCTAACCACTCAACCACGGCGTGGACTAGCCAAACTCAGAAGTTTCTAGAAACTGAATAGTATTTAAACTATTTACACGAAAAATAAAACGTGCATCTTGAATTCTTAGAACAGCTTATGAAGTTTTCATTCCTTAAGAATTTTATGTAATTTCGTATAACGTGTAAGCCATTAGACAGAAAAAGACACTATACAACAATGTAGATATCTGAAAACTTATTATTTATTACAAATGAATTTTGCTCTGTTGTCAGTCTATTGAGATATCTATCCGTTATTATTGGCTTGAATTTTTCAGTATTTCATTCCTTTTTGCTCTGTTGTCAGTCTATTGAGATATCTATCCGTTATTATTGGCTTGAATTTTTCAGTATTTCATTCCTTTTTACTTTCTCTACTCTGTAAGTATTAGGTAGAGAAGGCATTTCATTCCACCCAAACATTCGATACCAAGTTTTCACTGGAAATATTTGATTTATGTCTCCTGAATACTTACACTTTTTCAAACACGAAGTGGTAACTCGTTTTTATGCAGAAAATGAACGTCAAAGCCGTTACATATCGACCATATCTTAAAAGGTTTGGCTATCGCTTAAGCCTACTGTATTCGCTTATTCTAATGGTGCTTACATATAAGGAAGTACATATGTATGTCACAGAACCATTTCCACAAACGGTTACCTCTATTAACGTGAAGTAAATAGGAGAATAAGCGTTTTAAACAATACTTTGCACAGGAGTGAATACAGAATATCTTGTGAACGCATACATGATATTTTTTGGGTGCATTGTCGTTCTTCATTTGTTTATCGCGGCCATGAAAAGAACAAGGCGCCTCAAGGCCAGTAAGTGAAAACATTTGACTGTCTACTCTGTTTCCATATTCCCTTTGTGTGTACCGAACACGAAAGGTGTAATTAAACTATTTCTGCAAAGGCTAACATTATGGGGAAAGAAAAACAGATTTCCGTAGGAATAGTAGCTCTACAAATAAACCATAGCAGGTAGGGAAGGTCAATTTATGTATCACATTAGATTTTGTACTTCTTAAGCACAATGAAACGTGTAAGAAGAATTAATTTCCAGTAAATTATATATTTCGTAGCCAACTTCAATTTTAGCATTAAAGATGTCTTAGGTGGGTTTTGCTTGTAGCTAAAGTAAGAAGCCGCGTTGGGTAATCGAACTTTCAACACTTGTCTGTAACAAAGGTTAGTTTTAGCAATAGGAAGCATTAGACGTAGATCAGAAACCACGAATCCTACTGTGATTGTGACGCGACCATGTGGAGTGGGGGTTGTTAAGTTAGCGGGCATGCGCAGTGGTACGTACCTGACCTGGGGGTGGTTTGCCGACATGTGAATGAAGATCAGTAGCACGACGTGATCACGGTAGTGACGGACGTAGCACAGTGCCTTTTCTCGAAGACGTTGCCGAAATAAGACCGCGTAGAGAAAAGTGAAAACTGCGTGCACCCACAGCGCATCGCTAATGTAAGCACGTAGAGTGTTGTAAGGAGGCGCGACTTGGCAGGTCAAGAATCACTTTTGACGCCAACAGGTGTTTTATAGTGCGTGTGAGTGTACCAACTGTCACTGTGGAGGATGTCAAAGGTAATTACTGACTTAAGGCAGCATTTCTTAATTACACACAGTCTCTGCTCTCTTAAACCAATGTTATTTCATATCATATAGGAACATTAAGTATTACAGTGAAGGACTAATTTCTGGAATCAGTAATACTATTTCAGTTCGTATTCCTTTTGCTTTCAACTTTAAGTTTGATCTTTTACGTACGTGGATGATAATTCAAGCTCTCCAAGAATTTATAAAATATTTTATTTTGGATTTCGCATGTACTTTTGTCCCAAGATGCACACATGCAACATAACCTAAAAGTTTACCTGTCGTATACTTTTACTTCCTTCCTTAATACTCGACAAAATATTCGAGGCTAAAGTTTTACCCTAAATACATTTTTGAGAACCCCTGAATGTAAAACAGAAAACAAATTAGCAAGCTCTGCATATCTTTGTATGCGTGTGTATGACCTTAAATACACAATACAAAAATGAAATGATGAACAAATACCAAATTTTCTTTTACAGATGCGACACGAAGGTTAAAACTAAACGAATTATCTACCACAAACTAAGTTTTACATGGAGATTGTCTTCTCATTTTTGATTTCGTAAGAAACCACTCATATTTCCTTGCACCATTTGCAAAGTTTATCGGTTACAAGAAAATATATGTGTACAATTTATAATCTACAATTCTGAAGCAAACGAGTTTGAATTCTAACGACACACCATTTAAGAAAGTCATACTTGCTTTTTTTCATGTGGTAACTGTAGATCTTTATCTGATATTTAAATTTAATTATCTTTTTATATGTGCTTCTCATAATGCAGGATTGATAATTTAAAAAAGTCATCGAATAATAAATATTTTTAAACATTTATCTCTAGTTTACTGTAGTATATATAATTTTTTTTTTTAAATTTACGTCCTCCAACGTTAAGTCATATCGGAAGATGAATGGAATGGTGAAATGACACTCAAATGAGCCCCGGGTCCATAGAGCTTAGTTACCTGACATTCGTCTTACAGGATAAGGGAAAATCCCGGAAAAAACTTATCCAGGTAACTCACTCTGAGCAAGATTCGAACTCGGGACCTCTTGAACGTGAGTCAGACACGCTACCATCTACGCTACCGAGGTGGGCACCAGCAGTATAGTTTGCTGTATCAAAATAAATTTATAACCTTTACATAATATAAATGTTCTTGTATTTTCAGTATTTTTTAAACTGATAAGTACATTATAATGCTTGTTCTAGAATTAATACAGCAATTCCTTCAATTAATCGCTCATTGAATTTCTCACAATTGAAGTTATTTTGGCCAGAATTGCAACGTATGGAACGTTTTGAATATTAAAAACTCACTGTCACACGACTTTTCCTACTCACACTTGTGCAAAATATTCTTAAAAAGCACTTATTTTCTATTCTATATTAATGGAGACAAATATTTGTAGCTATGGGTTTAGTATCTCTATGATTTGGGTACAATCAGAAGAGTTATGGCATAGCCAAACCTTACCAGCCGGTAGTTACTTTTGACACTCCGTTCTCTTTGCAAACCCAGGACATAAGGATTTTCCATTTGAGAAAGGCATAAGTATTGAACAATTTAAGCAAATAACAAGGAATATCTCATGTAAATATATATATTTTTAGTTAATTGATGGAAATTAATCATTTCTTCACACTAGCCGTATATAGGCAAGTACTTACGATAGTAAGTCGCCACAAACGGTGGCGAATGCGAGAGCCCCTAGTGGTCTACCGGGGAAATATGAGTCAAATGCAGAATTTAATGTCAGGACGCCACGTTGGCCATGGTAGCTTAATGGGTTAGAGCTACTGGATGGAAACCAGGAGATCTGTGTTTCAAATCCCGGCCAAGGCATTGAATTTTTCATGTGTACTGTACTCTATCAACAACCTTAGCCTATATACGGCTAGTGTGAAGAAATGATTAATTTCGATAAATTAACTAAACATATTAAGAGTTAAATGATGATGCCTGGGACTCAAGTACTTATGATAGTAAGTCACCACAAACGGTGTATCTCGGATTCGAGAGCCCCTAGGGGTCTACCGAGGAAATATGAGTCAAATGGAGAATTTAATGTCAGGACGGCACGTTGGCCATGGTAGCTCAATGGGTTAGAGCGACTGGACGGAAACCAGGAGATCCGTGGTTCAAATCCCGGCCAAGGCATTGCATTTTTCGTGTTGACTCTATCTCATGTAAAGTTTTTAAAAAAGCATTTGACACAAATTGTGTGTTTTAACGATCTTCATTTTTTGTGTAATAAGATTTTGTCTAATTCTTACAGTTTACCTGTCACACAAAGGTTATTCAGAATGAAGATAAGTTCAGAGGTCATTCCCAGAAAATTCAAGAAGTTCGTTACATTTTTCATGAAAATATCTAAAATATATTGCAATTTTATCACACATTAGATATTTTTGAAAAAAGAAAAAGGCTGAAAAAATTTGAAAGTCTTACGTGTTG
Source organism: Mantis religiosa (assembly GCA_030765055.1). Taxonomy (NCBI): domain Eukaryota; kingdom Metazoa; phylum Arthropoda; class Insecta; order Mantodea; family Mantidae; genus Mantis; species Mantis religiosa. Next base: position 230,299,621 of record CM060950.1, read on the forward strand.
CATTCTTGGACTATGTTGAACTTAAATACCAAGGTTTTGGATTGGTTGGATTGGATTACGGTACGGAGGGGATTCCACACATTCGGTAGGAAGCATGAGGCGAGAGGTGACAGAGGGCGGTCGGCCCAATGAATCACGACAGCTCAGAGGGTAGGGTCCCTACTATTTACCAATTGGAAACTCCCCGGCAGGCCAGTACAGCCAGCATCCCAACCTTCGTGATCCGGAAGCGGCCACAAGGTCGGCCAAGACACCGGAAACTGTTTTATCGCAGGAGATGCTCGCCCACAGCATATCATTCTACCATGCAGCGCCGACACTTCTACGCTGAAAGAGACCACCAGATAAGAGGTAGCGGAGATGAATTGGACGGACAGAAAATTCGGGGATGTGATGAACTTGCCCAGCATTCACCTGGCAATCTGGAAAATACCCCAAAAAGACTCATGTGTCAGGTAGGCTGGCCACGGTACTCGAACCCGGGCCACAGACGAAACCACCTGCGGCATCCCACTCAGTCAATTGGGTACAGCTAAATTTTCTCTTCACGAGTTAAGTCGCTGAATATTAAGCCAGTGCAACGGATATTACTATGTTTTGAATAGATACGGTCAGACTGAAAAATTCAATGCAATGGCCGGAATTTGAACCACGGATCTCCAGTTGCTCTTAACCATTGAGATACCATGGCTAACATGACAGTATGACATTAAACTCTTCAAGTGGTTTTTCTCGTGTTTTTCGTGTTTTTCTCGGTAAACCATGTGCTATGTTTCATCCACTATGACAGTATTTTTAATATTTTGGAGCAAGTGAATAGAAATTACTGTGTGTTGTAAAGCTCTTTAGAAATGCTATAGATACTTCAACTAAATGCAAAATAAACATTCCCCCTCCCCGATATCCTGCTTCAGTAGAGGAAAGTTTATGCAAAATAAAGTTTTGCTAAGGCTTATTAGATTACAGTTGGAAATAAAAGGAAAATTGGAGTGACATAATGTATGATTAAAAAATATATACATCTGAAAAAATTATTCAATAAACCCTTTTTTTTACTAAAATGCTCTGTTTCATTATCGAGATATATTTGTGCTGTAATTTAGCTCTTTCTGGGCTACTGACACTTATTACGTTAATCTTAGACTGACTGAAGTCAAAATTAACACACGCCTGTTTCTTATGGTAAATAATCGCTTTTTGTACGGTTTAAACTTACAGTGTTTATTTGTATAATGTAGAAGATAAAAAATATTTTCATTCGTATAAAAGGGCTCGGGTGCGTATGGTTTTTTTTTCATTTTTAAATTTGCGTCCTCCAACTTTAAGTTGGAAACGTTAAGTCAGGAAACGGCCCCATCAGACCAGGTTCGGAGTCCGGAGACCGTCCTACCGGAGGAGGAAGTGTTTACCAGGAGTAGATCATCCTGCCATGCAACGCTTAGACCCCCACCAACACTTCAACCTTCAGAGACCGTCAGATAAGAGATGATGTAAAATGATAATGGAGATGAAATGCAGGGACAGAAAATTTGGGGGATGTAATTAACCTACCCAGCATTCGCCTGGCGACCAGGGAAAACCCTTCAGAAAACCAATGGGTCATGTATATCGATCACGGGAATCGAACCCGAGCCTCACAAATGCGGCCCACAGACGAAACCGCCTGAGCCATGTCTCTCGGTTCTATAACCGTTTGCAGTTTTAGGGTCGAATTCTGAAACAACATAATATATCTGTGCCTTAGGACGCGCAGAAGGTTATGGAAATCTAAAAAATGTGAAATGATATATAATACAGTAAAATCTCTGTGAAACGTAACGCGATCGTTCCGGCACTTATTTTTCTTTTTCTTTTTTATGTTTTGTTGTAATTTACGTCATCCAACGTTTAGTCATATCTGACGATGAATGAAATGGGTGAAGTGATGCTCAAATGAGTCCGGGGTCCATGGAGCTTTTAGTTACCCTACATTCGTCTATCAGTATAAGGGAAAACCCCGGGAAAACCTTATCCAGGTAACTCACTCTGACCGAGATTCGAACTCGGGATCTCTTGAACGTGAGGAAGACACGCTACCATCTACGCTAGCGAGGTGAGCATTCCGATATTTATTTTACGTTTACTCAGGTTTCCGTCTTACAGAAGGCTGTGTTTGAATACAAAGAAATTACAGAAGATAAAATGGCACAGGTTTATAGTGAAGGAATAATATAGAAAGAAATGTGAATAATAATAGACTGATAGGTAGAATGTATTGTATTTTCAACTTAGGTACAATTGTTGTTTATCGCGTAGTTTATCTGTCGTTTTTCAGTTTTTACTTTCCAATCTGCAGTTGTCTGCATATTGATACACTTGACTATCCTGAGGGTGGAGCAATGAGTTCCGTCAAAGGGTATGCGTGGATATCTATGGGAGTAAGGATGGTTCTAATGACATTAGAATACAAGTTTCAAACTGGTTTAATGACTGTTTCTTTTTATCATCAGATCAAACTCGAAGTTGCCGACCAAGGGTTGCCAATATATCAATGTTCAGGGTTACCGTGTGTAGACTGCTTAGTACGCGATAACATTTAATTCGTTACTCACGTAGGAACCGACAAATATCTTTTATCATCACTTCTGGTCTGCCTTCGCCTAAGACAGAAGCAGATGACCGTCTTAATGGCTTGCCAGCCACGGACTGCGTACACTATAGCTGCGTCTGTGTGACTTTCACCTCTTGAAGCGCTTTATTTACAACAAAGCCCCCCTTTGTGACTATTATGTCCATTGTGATTATTAGTCTCGGTCATGCCATTATTAAGGGCCCGAAGAATACCTATTCAAACGGAGTCAAGTGTTACCCATATAGGATTCTTGCTTTAAAAAGCCTCTTTTTCCCGTGACTTTTGTTACACAACTCAACCAACTGCCCCTGCACGTGTTGTAACAAAGACCCAACATTCCTTTGAAATCCATTACTATTCTTCACTCATTGCATCCTTTAATTTAGGCATCAATATCATCATTTACTTCACCACACACAGCATTCAAAACAATGTTATGGCGATGTATGAACCTCTCGAGGCATCCATTGAAAGCTCTGAAATTGTCTTTGTCTAATTTTCTTGAGGTTTGTAAAGCTTGAGTCTGAAGCAATGATCCAGAAATGGGAATTCCTTTAGTGCGTGCACTAAGGAACCACTAGAACACAGTATGATTTAGCTCGTCATACTTTGTAGATTTTTGTGATGTCTTTCACATGCCCTGCGGTTCCCCTAGGCACTCGTCTTTAACTTTTTTTTTTTTTTTTTTTTTTCAAAATCTCATAAATCTGACTTTTCTCCACCTTAAACAACACAACTAATTCTTTAGCTGGATTTTCTTTTCTTTTCGTGTTCTTCAGTAAACTTAATTTTTTTCCTCCAGTGATGTGTTATGTTTAGAACTCATTTTATATGATTTGTGTACATACAAACCATGTTTTTAAATATCACAAAAGTTCACAGTTTTCTCCTACTCGTACTTGACCACTTGTAAGAATAAAATGAGAATGAACACACTGCATAACAGTTGTAGCCTTAACATGTGTGTTGGAAGAGAGTTGAGAGAGCTAATGGTTTGTTTTCCCTTTTCCTCGAAGGATTACAGTTTGACTTTATGGTTCATAGAATTTCGGTGGAAGTGTAGTTGGCCTCAGAATTATTACACTTTTTAAAATACGTACGTTATAACCTATGGCACATAGAGTAATCCATTTTATAAGTTATTTACACAAACGGTTCCCTGATATATTTGTGTTTACGCTTTAGACCAGAGGAAGACAGCTTCGAGAGTTGTGACGTATTTGAGTCGGGAGCGAGGCCTGCACTGCGTGTGACGTCAGGCAAGAGCCATGTAGTACTAAGTTGCCTATATAAATGACGCTGTGAGTACAGAATTTGAGAGTTCAGTCAGATGTAGCACACTCTATGACAACAATGTAGGAGAAACGTACTTAATGGGACTGTTAGATTTACAATGTGACGATTTATTGAAGGACAAATAGGTTCAAACAAGAAACACTTAGCTGATTTTTACAAGAATGTCCCCCAAACCAGATTTCCGAGGTTGTTTTCACTTGCCGCAAGGACATTGTGTATGTTCCGTTCGACATATGTGTGCGCAAAATTTTTCTTCTGTTGTGAAATTAGCTAGGCCCAAAGCCTGAAGTGCCTTGTCGGATCACAGTGTAACATGCAGTCTTCGATTACAGATTTCCCAGACATTACGTCCTGACATCGATAAACTAGTTAAAGAAAAACGAAACAGGAAGTGTCGTAAATGTCCACCTAATTTTGTTCGGAATGGTTCTCCTCTAATTTGCAAAGAAAATTACTCTGTTTTATTTTATTTACTTTGTAACATGCCTGTCCTTAAGTTAAACTACGAGTTGAATTTTATAGATTTTTTCATAGCACAGAGCCAAAATGTAATTGTTTATAAACTGTGACAAATTGTATAATTAAAGAAGTCAGCATTAATATTATAACACCCAATATCTTTCCTGTCTTTCCTACCCGCACACCTCAAACGATTCCTTCCCCTTCGACAGCAGTAATCAAAGCGGTGACGTCACACGCTAACGTGCCTTTCGTTCGGGAGCATATTTTGCGTTGAGAGCTGGCAGAGCCGACGTCACACCGCTACTACCTGTCTTCCCCTAAGTTAGGCAGTTTTCCAGTAGAGTATAATTTTACAACGAAGATAGCTCCGTTCTGATATTTATTTTACGTTTTTAGAGGTTTCCGACATATGAGGGGTCCGTTTTAGGAAAGTTTTACTGTATTTGTAGAAACTACATAAAGAACAAGTGATAGGGCGTAAAAAAGGTTCATTTGTATATAGTAGGCAAGTTATTTTTAGAAGTATCTATGTCCCAAGTGGGGCACCCCCGGGAGGGAAGATGAGGCGAGAGTAGAGAAAGGACGGCCGCCCAAAGGAATCACGGCAGGGTGCCAACACTTTACATTAGGTAACTTCCCTGCAAGCGAGCAGAACCGGCATGGCACCCTACTGTGATCATACAACGGTCCCAATAGACCAGGTTCGGAGACTAGAGACTGTTCTCCTGGAGGAGGAAGTATTCACCAGGAATATATCATCCTGCCATGCAGCGCCGAGACACCCACCGACTCTTCTACCCTGAAAGAGACTACCAGATGAGAGATGGTGGAAAATGATAATGGAAATGAAATGGAAGGTCAGAAAATTCTGGGGAGGAAATTAACCTACCCAGCATTCGCCTAGTGACTCGGGAAAACCCCGGAAAATACCCAATGATTATTATGCCAGCCACCGTAATCGAACCCGGACTTCTCAAATGCTGGCCACAGACTAAAGGGGCTCAGCCATCCTGCTCGGTATTTTTAATATATAGTATTGCGAATTTGATATGATCAGTTTCCAATACATATGATCCGTAATACGCAATAAATGAAAAATAAAAGTGTAAAATTTGGAGTTAATGGCAGAACATATAAAGGTTATGATTTTAAGAAAGGCTTCTCATCCTAAGTGCCCCTTGACTTTGAAAACTCGACTCTGTTCTTTGGGTAGGCCTCTACAGCACATTTAATAGGTTTGGAGTTCGAATCTGGGTCGGAGTGGGTTATCTGAGTAATTTTTGTAAGTTGAAATTTCCCTTAAACTGGGAGGAGAGGCTGAGAAATGTTGGGTAGCTTTTATGAATTTTGATTCATTCATTACCCGAAATAACTTACCAGGTTAAAAAAATAGGTATTTATTTTTAAGATGTCACGTGAACCTATATATTTCTTTCAGTAGTTTTTCATACCCAGTTTCTTACTCCATTATGTTCATATATTTAGGAAAGCTACATTAGACGGAGGCAAAACTTCTTCATAAAAATACGGAAGTTTTTTATGCTAAATACATTGCATGGCAGATCGGTTTTATTTATCAATACTAATATTTTATATTTTAAAAAGAAATAAATATTGCATAAATTTCACTGCACTTTATAGCTATAGATATAAACACATTTTCCTATGTATTCCTCTCTCATAAGGAGGAATGGGCAAATTTGAGTACATTAGTAAGAGATGAAAATGCATCTTGGTTCTTCAGGTCGCGGGTTCAAATCCGGTGGAGGGCGATGAATTTTATCGGGTGAAAAATCCTTAGCATAGCTTCCTTCGAAAGTTAAGTAAAGCCTGTGATACCGAGTCATCGATTTATAACATGAAAAAGAACCTCAAGCCTTATAAAGAGACCTCTGAATAAAATTAATCGCTCTTTAATCCCCAGTATTGAGGGAACGCTTGATTCAAAGCAGTTAAAGAGCATCGATAAACAAATAAGTGGCGGTTCCTGAATTCCGAAGTATCTGTTTTCCTATTTTTTAAAACTAAGTGTGCAAGGATTATTCGCCGTAATAAAGACACATATTTGCAATTTCAGTTCCTTAGGTCTGTGAAGCTTTAAATTCTAATATTAAACGTTATTTTTAAGTTTTTTTTTTTTTTGTAATTTTACGTCCTCCAATGTTAAATCATTTCGGACGATGAATGAAATGGGTGATATAATGCTCAAATTTGTCCAGGATCCATGGAGCTTAGAGCTACCTGACATTCGCCTTTAAGTACAAGGGATAACCCTGGAAAATCCTTATCCAGGTAACTCTTCCTAACTGAGATTCGAACTCGGGACCTCTCGAAAGTGAGGTAGACACGCTACTGTCTACGCTACCGAGGCGGGCTTTAAGTTATTCTGTGTGTGTATGTATGAGAGAGAGAGGAGGGGAGAAAGGGGGAGAGAGACTTAATGATCTTCAGCAAAACTGTAACCGTTTTCAGTGGCATTCTTTATAATGTTTAGGCGGTTACATCACCAACTCACAACTCCAGTATGAATAGAGGACCGCACAATAGTTGGTCAGCGGGTCCATTGGACCTAGCCGGGAGAACTGAAATTAGTTCGACCATTCCCCTATCCGCCACCCAGGGGACGCTCCTCAACGCCTTGACGGACCAGCGCTAGGTCAGTCAGCTGGGAAAATGAAAACAAATTTCGATGGAGAAATAGAGGCAATATAAGTATATTGCGCTTTCTCAACTATGTTTAAGAACATTCAGTTAAACAAGCAGTTTTATTTTGTGATTCAAGTTCGGCAATTCAAGCAATAACAAACACTAAATATGCAATAAATTCAAAAGTAATTGAAATTAGGAGTATTCTTGCAAAATTAAAACGTTTGGGTAGTTAAATATCCTTCCAGTGGATGTCCTCCCAAACTGGGGTAAATCGGAATGAAGAAGCAGATTACTTGGCCAAAAAAAAAAAAAAAAAACGTTCCAAAATCATAAATTGCGAGACATTTTTATTTTTTTCATTCACTAAAACTCAAAATAAAATATTCGTTCGAGCTGGAAAGATCAGACACAGGGAATACAATTGTACATGAAAACAGTGGATGGATCTACTCCCAAAGAGAAGAGCAATACCAGGGCTACCACGGAGTAAAACTTTGGCCGCATTCCGGAGGATAAAACCATCAAATTAAGCTTTTTCGTACACCCAACTGCATGCTGTTTAGTGAGAATGTGGTCATGGACTGAGAGCACCTTGAGATAAGCACTGCACTCACAAATTATAGTAATAAACCCAGTGGAGGCTAGAAGACGAATGAAAATGTCTCCAAGTGTATAGAGCATTAGAATATATATACGCTTAATTGTGAATAGTCGGCCCCGCCGTGGTTGAGTGGTCTTCTCACCAAGGTGACCCGGGTTTGATCCCAGGCGACCGCAAAGTGAGAGGCGTGGTGGACAATACGGCGCTGCGGAGCGTTTTCTCCGGGATCTCCATTTTCTCCCGCCATCATTCCACCAGTTGCTCCATTATCATCTTACCTATCATTCATCTTGCCCTGATACTATCATCCACGTCTCTCACTCTCACACCAGGCATTGGGCTCATCACCCATCCTGGTTCGCTATCAGATCCTAAGCTTAGGTTCCTCAGACCCGACCTTAATGGATACAGGAACAACAATTCCCTAACACCGCGATAAGTAGTATACTAGGGATAAGGTAAATAGTCTGCAAACTCGTTATGCAGCAGCCACTCATTCTGTCTCCGCCTCTGTAGCATAGATGGTAGCGTTTCTGCCTCGTTCTAGGGGCAAGGAGTTAGAATTTCAGTGGAGCGAATTAGCTGAATACTTTTATTCTGGGATTTCCCTTATCCTGAAAAAAGACGAATGTTGGGTAACTTTAAGCTGGATGGATCCTGGCCTCATTTGAATATTAATCAACCATTTCATTCACTCATCGTCCGATGTGACAACGTTGGAGGACCTTAAAAAAGGAAGAAAGAAAGAAAGAAAGAAAGAAAGAAAGAAAGAAAGAAAGAAAGAAAGAAAGAAAGAAAGAAAGAAAGGAAGAAATAAAGAAAGAAAGAAAGGAAGAAAGAAAGGAAGAAAGAAAGAAAGAAAGGAAGAAAGAAAGAAAGAAAGGAAGAAAGAAAGAAAGAAAGAAAGAAAGAAAGAAAGAAAGAAAGAAAGAAAGAAAGAAAGAAAGAAAGAAAGAAAGAAAGAAAGAAAGGAAGAAAGAAAGAAAGAAAGAAAGAAAGAAAGAAAGAAAGAAAGAAAGAAAGAAAGGAAGAAAGAAGAAAGAAAGAAAGAAAGAAAGAAAGAAA
>CM060950.1:230309304-230369304 GCA_030765055.1 Mantis religiosa
CAAGTCACACCATTGCGTCATAGCTCGGTGAACAGTAGGTGGAGGCAAACCTGTCAACCCCTCTTTCACATAAGGTTACGCGTCACTGATAGTATTGCGGTTTTGATAAAAATGGAAAGGCAGAGTTAGACTATAAAATTCAATGCCATAGCCGGGATTTGAGCCACGTATCTTCTGGTCTCTATCTGGCTACTCTTAACCATTGAGCTATCATGACACACGTGTTAGTTGGAGAATTTAATATCATGCTAGCATATTGGCCATGGTAGTTCATTAGTTTACCCGTCAATGCACGATTTATTTTGCTACTTATGCCCCTCTTGCTGTCATTTATAAACCAGATCTCATTCCGCTTTCTGTGGTGTCTCAGTGTAGTCGATTCGAATAGCCATGGTCGTTAAAGCGATAGATAATGAATTGACCATTTATTCAGAGCCAAACGTGGTGTTCGAATCTCGGCAACTGCAGTCAAATGTGCCTGTGGTAAAGGTCGAGGAGGGCCCACGTAAAATAATCGGTGTGATGTTACGCGTGGATGTTGACGGGGTATCATTTGACTGCACTTGCTTGGATTTTACCTTTATATACTAAAAGAGCGCTACAATGTAATTGTAAAAGAAAACAATATTTACAATTCAAAAGTCTCAAGACTTTTGTAACTCATAAAAGCCAGTACAATAGGCACTATGATATAAAAGGCTAAAACATTTTTCAAGCTGAATAGTCTAATGTGCCGGATATGCTACACCATGCACTTAAATGTTAAGAACTGCCGGACCGAGACTGGAACATCCGTGGTTAAAATCCAGCTGTGGCATGAATTTTTCAGTCTGACTCTACCTTTGTATACCTTGGCCTACATACGACTATTGTGAAAGAACAGTTAATTTGTATTTTCGTAGAAATGTTTAATGTATTTTACAGGCAAACTGGTGGGAACATCGTCCTCCAGTGAAGACAGAAAGTGCCCGGTAGAGAATGTGGGGCTACGCTGGAACTTAACGTGTTACTCAAGACCACGTCGTGAATGTCCGAAATGTGAGGAGGCGATGCTGGGACGAAGCAAATCGTGGCCGGTAGTGGTGCGCCTTGACCCCGCAGGTCGCACCTTCACCTCGGTGACCCCGGTGAAGGAAACCCAAGAGCACAAAAAGAAGCAGCAGCAGCACGATGATGGGGTCGAGCAGAACGGTCCCCGAGTGCCGCTGTTGTCGGCGCCAAATGGCCGCACACAGAGGCCCAGTCATCGCCAATGTTGGTCCACACCCCTAACTTGGAGGGGGCAGGATCAGGGGGTACAGTGATGGACCCCAGGAAGACGGCCACATTGTCCAGACATTATTACCCGGAGGGAGGTTGGGGTTGGGTTGTGGTAGTGGTGAGTGTGTTAGTGCATATACTGAACCATGGACTCCAGCTTGGAGGTGGCGGCGTGCTTCTGGGACCCATGGCAAGGAACTTTCAACAGTCCAAGCTTAATGCAGGTATGTGAAACAAACTTAGTTCAAAACTAGTATTTCCTTAAAATTCTAATTTGAATTTAGAGCACGTATTCGGCGAACCTTTTAACAATGTTGGCAACAAAGAAGAAATAACAATATGCACTTAAAGTATAGGTTATTTTATCATAGTTACAATGTGATAAAATTGGAGTAGCTTTTCAAGTTTAAATAACTTCAAATTTAACCGTAGTAAATTGTGATCAAAGATATATATTTTAACTGGTCGAGGAACCCAAATTAGAAGTAACCAATTATCAACTTTATATTGGTAATATTTCCTCGTAAACATAGGACTTTTGATGACATGAACTCTTACTGGTATAACGGGCGTTCAGATCTTTTGGGAGTTTCCGCCAGGCAGTTGACTTCTTATGACGTCAGTTTAGAAGCGCGTTTATCATCAGTGTCTCTGAGGATTCGGTGTTAGTACGTCAGAGAGGACGGTCGTGTTTTACCTGTCCGCCTGCTGCCGTGTCGCCTTCACATAGCACCGAGCGTGTTTGTTATTTGTGTTACGTTTTCAGTCAAATAGTGCTGTTTCGCCAGTGAATATTTTACATATTTCTACTAATTTTAATTGGTAATTTCACCAGCTCTCATGGCCTATGCGGCACATGATACTGGCCAGTAAGTTCGCACATTTTTAAATGTGGTTAACAATATGGGCATTACCTCCGAATCATCAACATAAGTCTTCATCGTCAGAACAGATGGAGAGCTCCAGGTCCACACTAGAAATTACGCCATCGTATCCTCCACAACATCCCAAGACTTCGTTTCCACTACATAAAACTTGACTGCCTCGTTGAATGTTTCGATACCTGGTGTATACATCTTAACACTCAAAAGACCGCGGCTAAGACTTTTAGCCTACGTCGCCTCTCAAATTCTCCCGAATTGCATGTTAAGCATGAATCAATTCATATATAAAATGTATATCTTGAATTTTTGGGAGTAGGCTCTGAAATGCTCTTCCTTAGGAATGACTTTCAAATAATGGTTAGAGGTAATGATATTTAGCTTTCTGAAATCATAAATTTAGCATTTTGATTTATACCTTTAGCATTTTATAGCATTTAAAGAAGTTTAATTTGTGATATTTTTTTAAATGATGAACATTAACATTATATGAGATCTAAAAGACATCGGGCCCAAATTACCTTGTTGTCGTCGGGCCCTAAAACACCACACACTCACTCACTCTAAAACACATTTATGGAATGTTATTAATGACAGCGAGTAAAAATTGTATTGTCAGTTTATTTTACATTAATATAGATTAAAACAATACACAGAAATATAGAAAAACTTATTGCAGACTAAAGCATAGCGCACAACACAAAAGATAAATGTATACTGATGTAAAACTAGCACAATATAAAGAAAATGCACAAAATTAGCCTCGCACTTACTGACGTGACTTACGCATAGAATGAATGAAAGTTACGCCTAAAGCAGAGCAGAACAATAAAAAGCGGAACTTTGGCAACTTAGAACTCCAACTGGAATTAGCATGTGTTTATCACTTCCTTAAAATTAGGATTGCTATTGGTTTTCAGAGGCAAGAATGGAAATTCTCCGTTAACTGGGTTGCGAAAATAGATTTATGACAGTCATTTGTCATGGTAGGAGGGGTCTCTTTTGTAAAACAATTGAACTCGCTTCAGTACCAAACATACCTCATATGGGCGATGATGGACCAATAGGCTAATTTAGCGGGAAGGGTTGCTTTCCACATTCTAGAAGAGTGGTCACTTACTTTGTAACTTTCTAAACATGTAAAGGTTCTAGAGACTCTTCATTTAAAGTTTCCAGAAGAAAAAGCAATTACTTGGGAAATTATTCGATTTCGCATTTATTTCGCATTTTGAGTCAATTTCGCACTTTATAGCGTTATATCGCATTTGCGAAAAATCACCACCCCTAATTATGGTAAATTGTAGGAAAGTGACAAATTTTTACCACACAAAATTGTAGGTCTCGCTAAAGTACATAATTTAAGTCAAATAAAAATATGTTTTGTGCCTCTAATGAGTTCTGAGTCATGCATTGTTATTTGTTTGAAGCTTCAAAAAGTTCTACTTTCCTTATATAGGAAGCCGTTTTTATTTATTGTTTAAATCCATTTTCTATGTAAAGAGGGCCTAATTACAAAGCCATCGCATAGCGACTAACTCTTAAAATATATCACTGTTGCTCAATTCTACTGCATTTGGTTATTTTCTTTATACCTTTAAGGAACTGTGCAGTAAGATAATATCTGCAAATGTTTATGTGAATTTATGTGAAGTAGACAAAAGAACAGGATTTTGTACTCACAGTTTGAACCGGAGCGAGTAGAGAAACACATGTGAGTGCAGCATGTACCGATTTAACAAGTTCCGATGGAGGGATTTTGCATACGACTTATAGCAGATTTTTTGTTCATATGCCACTGACGGAGCGCCCTCTGGGAAGGAGAAGTGAGATGATAGGATACTAAGGATGGTCGGGCATGAGGAGAGACAACAGTAGAGGGCAGGGACCGTAACAGTGAGAGCTTGAAGCTCCCCGGCTCCTTCTCTCCTGCGGGCTTAGCCATCCCCAAGGGGAGCCGGAAACGGAGAACCTCCGCTGATCTAGAGAGGGCAAATTCCTTGCCATGCACATCAAAACGCCCGTCGTTAACTAGAACTCTGAAACAGGCCACCAGGATGAAAAGTGAAGTGAAGTAAGAAGTGAGATGAAATGTTTGGACAGGAAATTTGAGGGATGTAATTATATCTTCCAGCATTCGCCCAGCAACTAAGAAAGACCGCCGAAAAAGCTCATGAGTCAGGAAGCATTGCAAAAAGGATAGGTCAGTATGAGAAAAAAAATTAGCCATCTGGAGAAATCGGTGAGAAGCATCAGTTAGTTAGGGAAATTAAGATAAAGACGATCAGATTACAAATGAGCAAAAGGATAGAGCAATTAGTGAGAAACAGTTTCAGTTAGCTAGAGAAATAGCGTAAAACAGAGTAATCAGCCATTGAAATAAATAAGATAGAGGAAATAAGATAAGGACACCAACTTTGCCCGTCTCGGTAACGTAGTTGGAAGCATGTCTGCCTCACGATCAAGAGCTTCCAAATTTGAATCTCGGTCAGGGTGAGTTACCTGGATAAGGTTTTTCCCGGGTTTTCCAATATCACAAAGGACGAATATCGGGTAACTCTAAGCTCCATGGGCCCTGGGCCCATTTGAGCATCATTTCACTCACTCCATTCATCGTCCAATATGACTTAAACAAGTTAAAGTGGATAAATTACACACACACACACACACACACACACACACACACACACACACACACACACAAAAGCTTTCTGATTGAAGTAATGGTAGAACTCAAAAATATCATCAAAATTGATCTTGAAAGAAGTGAAAATTGTACAACCATGCGTATGACTTTAAATATAGAGATAGCAGAGCTAAAATCAAATTTCATATCGTAAGAGATAATGTAGCAAAATAAATGGCAGTAATTAATGGGAACTCAGAAAGTATTAGAACAGAAAAGTGTGCACCACAAAATTTTCTATAAAGTAACACATAACTTAAGTAAAGTATAAGAAGAAATTCCTAAACAATTTGAAAACAGAGGCAGAGAAAATAGAACTAACGAAAAATCACATAAATTAGAAAAGGTTGTAGACACACTTCATGTTCGTAATATATCTAGGAAATTTGTCTGATAAATGTAAACAATGACAATGATGTAGTTATTTCCTTCTGAAGAATAAGTACAGTCGTTTGGGGAGGCTGGTGGTGTAGCGTGGCACGGTTTAAGTTCAGAGAAAACGGGAATGTGTATCGTACAGTACAGTCCGACTATTAAAACATCAGCACAGCGTGCGTAACACGACGCACTTTTTTTTTCTTACGAAATCGATATCCTATGTCTTGTAAGTAATCTCCAGAATGTGTCCTGCTTACCCTCAAAAGTGATATTTTCTTTAAACAGCGTTCATCAGTTTACGTACTGTAGGAATTTATCTTCTCTGTTGAACTTAGAAAAGTTCTATGCCCAACATACGAGTGCTGTTCAATAAAGGATGATTACAATTTTTTTGACAATGTAGCTTTACTCATCCTCATAATTTTGATGGTCCTTCTCAAAATAGTCTCCCCTGAATGCGATGCACTTGTCACAACGTTTCTGCCAGTCTTCAAAGACATGTTGGAAACCATTTTTGAGAGATCCTTCAAAATCGCCTCCACAGCCTTCACCACTGCTTCTGATTATGGATAATGCCTCGCACGAAGGCGTTATTCAAGTTAGTGAATAGAAAAATGTCACACGGGGATAAATCCAGACTATAGGGAGGGTAAGGGATGCACTTTACGTTGATTTTTGCGAGATATTCAGCAAAAACATTGGCAATATGCGGCCGCGCATTATCGTTGTACAGCATCCAGCCTTCTTCACGGAAATGTGGTCTTTTTCACCTGATACGGACTTGCAATGTTTTCAGGACATCAGTGTAGTATTGTCCAGTTACTGATGTGTGTGCATGTACAGCATACTGCTAAACCATTTCTTGAATATCAATGATTGAGATGACCATAACTTTCCCAGCTAAAGCAACCAATTTTGCTTTTTTGGGGGGGGGGGTTGGTGTTGGAGATTTCCACACTGAGCTTTGCTGTTTGCTCTCAGGATCAAACTGACGTAGAAAAGTTTCATCAGCAGTGATTACGTTTGAAAGAAACTCGGATCTTCCTCTAACATCAACTTTAAGTGCATGTTACCTCCATTGCAGCGATAGGCGATACTGAATATGTCTGAAATTGGCTGGGAACCAGGAGTACTAACAATGAAACTACTACGGAGAGTTTGTTTCACATTAAGCTAACAGAATATAATAAGATTGAATTTTAGTGCGAAAAATTATGACTGTAAAGAAATTATGATCGTTATTTATTGAACAGCCCTCGTAAAACATAAGTACATTATAGTAACAAATCATGACAGCTATTGTGGTAATGGGATCACATCCAGATACGAATGAAATTACCTACAGAAGAATATAGCCTTGGAAGCAACTTAGCCATGGCAGATTATTTTATGTTAGTCATGATGGTGTCCAAGCCACCCATGAGCAACCAACGAATAATCTGAATCGTCATTGGGCATTTTCTGGAAAATATTCGGTGCGACTCAATAGCCGCAAAGTTGGTATACTTTTCGAACATGACAGAACTGTTAACTGCTTTCTAAGAAACAAAAAGCAACCAACGTGTGTCAACCCAGACGCGAAAATAACCGATCGCACTCGGAAAGTAGGAAGAACAAAAATGAGGGCGACAGTGACATAGTGCAAAGCTCTATAAATGTAGTTTCAAAATAAAGCGAGGTACAATTACCTACAAGGAATATCCAATCTTCCGAGAATGCGAGAATGGTGACAGAAATGCAATGCCGAAATCTGATTCTTGTCATCTCAGATAGCAGATGCACGTGGTAGGCATGACCAAGTCATTCATTGTGACAACGAATCGTATGCAGCTATATGTTACCCAGGAGGGCTTTTCGAGGAAGTTGTCAAGCTCCAAAACCCCAAAGTCACGAAAGGGTACAAATAAAAAACCTAATATCGACGTTGCTAGCAATATAACGAAATGAATGTCAGTGACGCCAATATTCGGACAAGATCCAGAATAATGCCACAGGAAAACTTGACTGAGGTTATGCTAAGGTGCGTGTCAGTAACCTCCACTTCCTAGTATTATTGCGGATACAAAACAAAGCTATGCATGTGACACTATGCAGCTACAACTTTTAAATTCTCAAGACAATCTAATCAATACTGGTGCATTAACAGCGTTAGGTATGCAGTGACAAATGGTCTATCGATTTATGCCAATCAAACAGGCGTTATAGCACTTACCAGT
The DNA here is from genome assembly GCA_030765055.1 of Mantis religiosa. Lineage (NCBI taxonomy): Eukaryota > Metazoa > Arthropoda > Insecta > Mantodea > Mantidae > Mantis > Mantis religiosa. Next base: position 230,316,723 of record CM060950.1, read on the forward strand.
ATGTAACCTCTAATGCGCGGTAGCAGTTTGAAAACAAAACAAGTCATATTGAATACTAAATACTGTCTGAAGAGTGAATGCAGATGACCAACAGTGGAAGTTTGCGTAAAAACAAACAGATACATAGGTGGTATTACGTCACCATTCCCTGTACCGTTCGGCAATACTGAAATACAGCACTTGTCTCTTACAGTGGACGGGTTCGAATCAAGTCAAAATGTAAACGCCACCGCTCGAAGTCTACTCTCACAAAGCAGAAAATTAATATTTAATGTGTTAGAGTTTTGTAAAGAAGCGAAGGATAAACGTATAATTATTTCGTTAAATAATGCTATAAAAGGAGAGCAATGGCTGTTGGGAAAGTGAACAGACTGTGCATAATATAATGAAAGTGATTTAAATTTCAAAACGTGCGGGAGAAACTTTCAAAACCTGGTAAGCATCACTCACATCCAAAAAGGTTCGAACTCAATGACTACGAAAAATATATTGGAACAGAACTTTTTTGAATTGTACGAACAGAGAATAGAAATTCCTAGAGTATGTAAAGTCATGAATGCAGTTTAAAAAGAGTTGTTATGAAAGTAGGATACATTTCGGATAATACTTAAAGGCATGCGATATTGATTTCACAAGTGCAGAATTATGCCTCCTGTTGCGTACGCTGTGCTGATGTTTTGATGGTCAGACTGTACTCCCTATGTTCCCACCTTCTCTGAACTCTCTAAACCAAGTCATGCTACACCAAGAGCCTCCGCAAACAACTGCACGCATTCATAAGACAGGTAATAAATGAATGGCATTAAGACTTTATTGCATCAGTAATACTAAAATTTCAAACGGACGCCATTATAGCTTGTGATACCTCGATCATTGTCGAGCCAAGCTAGACATATGTATGAGAGACTGTCAGCAAAATATGGACTGGAAGGAACGAATCTTCGTTGAATATATAAATATTTTAAGTGTGATACATTAATAATAAATTTTTCCAGCAAATGCCAATTACGGGTGTCATAAAGATTCCTGAAACGAAAGGTTTTCTATACGTACGTTACAGAGAAGTACAGATAAGCTCACAATATCACGCAGAGAAGCAGAAAAATGAAATCTGGTAACACCAGGAAATGTCCAGCAAAGACGATAGCTGAAAAAAGTTATTTTTATGAAACTTAACATGCATCCCGCAAAAAAATCTGTTACTTGATATGTTTACGAATACACTTTTGAAGTGACAGACTTAAAGCACTTTAAAGGAAAGGAAGGTGAAGGCCTGGGTTTCAGTCTGTGGAACTGTATACAACAGTATAAACGTTGTAAACACTTTAAACCACGAACAAATAAAATTATATAATTCGACTGTATATTTCTGAGAAGGAAATCTTTGACAGCGAATTATGAAGAAAATGTGAACTTCGTTTATGCGTCCTGTGCTATAGAAGAAGCAAATAATACCATTTAACTCAATAAATAAAATATGTAAGTAATCATGTTCCACGACGAACAATCGGATTTATTCTGAGAGAGATTGAACTTTAAAAAATCAACAGCACCTAAAGTACTGGTACAATAACATTATGACAAGAGCTATTTGAGAAGTGCTAGATAGCGTGCGAAAAAAATCTTTTAATGAAGGATGAAAAGCGTAAAATAAAAAAAATAAAAGTAAGAAAAAGGAAAACTGAAACCGAATTCGGTTACTACATTGAAGTTCATTGTCAGTGACAATGAAGTCATTGTTGAAGTTCCCGCAAATATCCAAAGCAAATGAGAAGAAATCTGCATGTATGCAATTGTATATAATGCATATTTGCTCACTGAGGACACTAAGAATGTTGATGACCATTACAGACTTAGATGACGTGTCATTAAGTTTAATTGTCTTGAACTGTAAGTCATATTGGTTTAATGCTAACAAATAACATACAAATCTAGGCAAAACTAAAGATTTTAAATTTGTTATCAAAGCTCGCACTCTCAGAGAGAAACTAGGTTTAATGATATGTTATTAGAAAAAGTAGACACATTAATTTTCTGGCCCTTCAGATAGACGAAATTCAAGTGCAAAGCTCATATAAAGTATATCTTACCCAAACTCAGTTCTGCCTGCTAGCTATCCGAGCATTGGTAAATGTAAACTTACTAGATATACATGTTTTAACTTAACTATGGAATATTATTTTGCAGCAACTCAGCAGAGAGTAAAGGAACATTCCTTTAGCTAAATAAGGTTATATAAATAATTTCCAAAACCAAAAGCAGATACTTTTGTAAAGATTGCAAGTGTTGTAGATATTAGTCCTATATTCCAAGCATGTTTTCATAAATCGTAAAATTACTAATATGCAATCGAGCTTCATATATACCAAACATTGCATTTCATTAGGTACACATCAGACAAAAGAATTATATCTATCATTGCAGTGCAACTCATTCTTGCTTGCAAAATTGGTATATTATAAGAATATTTCTTAATGATTTTAAGAGAAATGATGAAATTTCAATGTTCTAAAGGAGTACGTAAGCTCAAAATCATTTTGTTCTGTATAACAGGCCAGGAGAGAGGTACTCCGAAGGTGTGAATAGAGTAGAGCCTCCTTTCCCTACATTCACCTATTGGCATACATGCATGCAAACATATTAGGTAGGACAGGTTTTCCTTGCCGGTTTTACGCCTTGGTGATAATGAATGAAGGAGAAATAGGGGAATGGAATGACACCTCGGGAGTACTCTTCTCCAGGCCTGCGGTATAAGATTATGTGAAAGACGAATTATCCTGGTAAAAGTTATGCAGCTCTGTAAGTAGTATCTAGGTGTTTCATTACCAGTCATAATTGCCTTCTGGAAAGCTGTTAAATATATGTGTATTGAAAAACTTAGAATAGATGCTATGCATTGCAAATCGAGTATAACAAAATGATGTGACCTAATGACTGTAAAAGCCTAGAGTACTTTGAAGTTACCAAATTGTATTTTTACATACATATTATGGTTCTTTTTGTTCTTCTACAAAATTATCCTTGCTTTGTTTTTATATTCTCTGTGTCTGATATGTCTTAGATCAATATTCAGATCTAATGTTTAAGTATATAAATAATTAAACTGTACATTTCTTGGACATGTTCAATGTTCATAGGTCTTTATAACTACTAAACTACTAAGTGAAATCACTGAACGGAGTCCAATGTAACACATGCAAATTTTCTAAAAAAAACTTAGAGAACGTATTTTACACTTAGTGGATTAAATTAAAAATCATATAGGAAGTTTAATTTATAATCACTCTGTACAAAGATGAAGAGCAATCCGATATAAGAATTTCTATGTCCATGTTTTTGGCTGTCCTGCGCCGTGGCGTAGCGGGCTAAGGCAGCATGCCTTGGTCCCTGGCCACAGAAAGCAACCCTGAAGGGGGGAGGTGCGGATTTTAAGTCCCAGGTATAGGACAGGTGCCCACTCAGCGTCGTCAATAAAGTGAGGAGCTTACGATAGATAAGCAGCCCTGGTCACGAAAACCAACGTTCCGGCTGGGGGATGTAGAGAGGCTGACCACATCTCCTCCCCGTTTCGGTTAGGTGATCGCCTATCTCTGCCGTGCGTAAGTGGGCGTGAGGCCGGCAGTCGTGTTGGTAGGTATTGGCCCTCTTAGGGCTCTCGCAGCAGTTTTTTTTGTGTTTTTAGCTATAATCATAATACATTTCTTCAACAGTTATAGCACTTAAGATATAATTTTTAGTGGCATTTCGTAATAAGTTGGTAACAAATTGTCCAATGAAACTTCTCATTTAGTTGATAACTGTTCTTTAAAAAGAGTGCATGAATATGATAAATATTCAAGACTAAATTATTACCGTATGAAAATTCCAGTTGGATACCTTATGATTCACATATTTAGGTGTGCGAGGTTGTAACATGTCTATCTCGCATTCAAGAGGTTCAGAGTTTGATATTCGGTCAGGGTGAGTTACCTGACAAGGTTGTTTCCGGAGGTTATGTTAAAAGATGAATGTCGAGTAACTGTAGGGTCTATGGACCCTGGAGTTATTTGAGCATCATTTCACCCGTTTCATTCGCCGTCCTATACTACTTAACGTTGGGAGATGTTAATCAAGAAAATATTTAACTGAATTGGGATTTTTAAACTGTTTAACTCTGCTTTTTTGAGACTAAATTTCACATAATTTAGCTGGACAGTGTAACTTAAATGGCCTAGTGCGTTAGAATAAGTATTCAAACCTGTGCTACATCCTTTCTAAGGATAAAAAAGGTTGAGTTTTTACCAAAAATTGTTTCAAAAGTAAACTTTTGTGTTCCCTTTACATTAAGTGATAAAATTAAATCATAAAATATATTTTAGTTAATTGATGGAAATTAATCATTTCTCCACACTAGCCGTCTATAGGCTAAGATATTTGATGGATAGAGTCAACATGAAAAATTCAATGCCATGGCCGGGATTTGAACCACGGATCTCCTGGTTTCGTCCAGTCGCTCTTAACCTTTGAGCTACCATGGCCAACGCGCCTTCCTGACATTAAATTCTCCAGTTGACTCGAATATTTCCCCGGTAGACCACTAGGGGCTCTCGCATCCGAGATACACCGTTTGTGGCGACTTACTATTGTAAGTACTTAAGTCCCAGGCTTCATCATTTAACTCATATTATTTTAGTTAATTGATGGAAATTAATCATTTCTCCACACTAGCCGTCTATAGGCTAAGATATTTGATGGATAGAGTCAACATGAAAAATTCAATGCCATGGCCGGGATTTGAACCGGCCATGGCATTGAATTTTTCATGTTGACTCTATCCATCAAATATCTTAGCCTATAGACGGCTAGTGTGGAGAAATGATTAATTTCCATCAATTAACTAAAATAATATGAGTTAAATGATGAAGCCTGGGACTTAAGTACTTACAATAGTAAGTCGCCACAAACGGTGTATCTCGGATGCGAGAGCCCCTAGTGGTCTACCGGGGAAATATTCGAGTCAACTGGAGAATTTAATGTCAGGAAGGCGCGTTGGCCATGGTAGCTCAAAGGTTAAGAGCGACTGGACGGAAACCAGGAGATCCGTCGTTCAAATCCCGGCCATGGCATTGAATTTTTCATGTTGACTCTATCCATCATAAAATATAATTTTATGTGATAATAATTTTGATAAAAGTTATTACATTTGATATACTTACTTCATGCACATACTTGCAGTAAAGTAGTGGAAAACACTGAGCAGTTACTATTTAGGTTGATGTGTATAATGTTTTGCAAATGACAGTTATGAGATTATTCTAAGAGCTTCATTTATTATTGAGAGATTCAGTTTATTTCCAGCTGTTCTTCAGGATTTTGGAAGTCAAATTTGTCCTTTGATAAGCTTAAGCGTGTTAGTGCTCCGCCAAGCGTAGATATTCATGCTACCGAAACGCAGTGCTGGGATTTGTGCGTAGAGTGAAACCGGAATTTGGCAACGGAAAGCCGAAAGAGTCGGAAGTAGATTAGCCCGAAGGTACTAGAAGTTTCGGCTAGTGTGAGAGTTGCGTAAACTTCAGCTGTTTGTTGATTCCTTCCGTAGGATACCGTGATTGCGGGAGAGCATGCACAAAATACAAATAACCTCTTGTTAAAAGCCTCGATAGGTCGGTTGGCGTGTGTTAGCCCACTTTGTGGTCAAAGAACATCTACTTTGGTACATCCTACCGTTTTGGGTACATGTCTATTCTACAAATTATTAATTCCTATGCATAGTATTCACTTAAGTCACATGTGTAATGGTAGTCTTTTCGTTTGAAATGAGTTTTGTTTTCTGATGTCAGTATTAGAGGGCCGTGTAAGGACAATACAAAAAAATGAACGGTTGCTAGAAAAAAGAAAATCAATCTTGCTTGATATAAGAAGATGAAAAGTTTTGCATAGTAAGGGAAAATCAATACTCTTCATAAGGAGATACTCTCTAATCTTGACAGTGATGAGTGGATGTGCAGGGGTGAGGAATTTATGTAATTAACAGAAGCCATCCATTAAGGAAGTAAGGATTTATTGATATGCTGGAGGTAACCTACAATGATTGACTAGGAAAGAACGTTCGAGTAAAAGGTAATCCAGCTTATATAATTAATATATATAGTCACCTAATTATCGGAAGGCACGGCCAGCTGACAGCTGAGTAGGGGACAGGACGCATTCAGACCACGCCTACCCATTTATCTCGTGACACCAACTGAGGGGATGGTTAGGAAAATGTCACTGGTTGCCGGCCGCCTCCGTCCCCTCCCCCTGACGTGTGGAACAGTCGGGATATTTCATCTAACCCGGAACCTTCTACTCGCTCGCTCGCTCGTGCTGGCTGGCTGTATACAGCCAGAAGGTTTTTGCTGCGTGCCCACCCATTAAGGGTTTTACCGCAGGTTGAGTTCGTCGGATGAAGGTGATGTAGGATTTTTCATTGGGAGATAAGTTAAAGGTTAACGAAGTACCTTCGGGTTGAAGGGGAGGATGCAGTACTTAGCACCCAATTTTTGTTTTTGTATTAATTTTAATTTTAGTTTTAATTTTAGTTGGAGAGAAATTTAGATACCAAACAGCTTGGAAGAATTATGAGGAGCTCAGCTTTAGCTGCTGATAGGATTAGCTCCTGGGTTACCTAGGGTGCCCGCATGCCATACGGGGGACCCAATGCAGTCTAGATCGGCGTCTAGTGGGGTCATAATCTCCCAATGATCTGACAAGGGCGCTTCTGTGTGATGGTAAACTTGCATATAATTTTGAAGCCCAGCACCTAATTTCATCCTCCACGTATGGAAGACCCGATGCTTCATGGAGCAACCTGGTAGGGAAATAACGTCCCACAGAATAGATAGACCGTAGTCCTCTATTTTGTGCACGTTGAAGCCATGCTATCCAACTGTCTGCTGCCATGCCGCAGATCTCGCAGGCATATAGCATCACCGGGATTACCAGCGCTCGGAAGAGATACAACTTCATGCGGACCAGCATCGAGGTCGACCCCAGTATTGGGTACAGGGAAGCGATTGCTCCCTGTACCTTTGCCGAAAGGTTCCTGATGTGTCGGCGAAAAGTTAGACCTCTGTCCAAGTTTACTCCTAGGTACTGGACAGAGTTAGACCACTCTATCCTTCGACCTCGGTAGCTGAAATTGCGGCAGTCTGCGGGGGTGTGGCGCTTTGTAAAAAGTATGGCGTGGCTTTTTGTCCGGATTTACGGACATCCGCCAACGCCGGCACCACTGTTGTGTTAGGCGGAAATGTCTTTGAATGGGGTTGAACGCTCTGAGGATGTGTTCGTCCTTGCAGAACAGAAACACGTCGTCAGCGTATTGTGTCATTACGACTCGTGGTTCTGTGGAGAAATCTGCCATAAAGACGTTGAAGAGTGTGGGGGATAGCACAGAGCCTTCGGGGACTCCGCCTCTCACTGGCCTTAGTGTTGATGTTTTCCCCGCGACTGAGACTTTAAATGAGCGATGTCGCAAGAAGCTTATAGGTCAGTGGGTCTTATATAAGCGACGCGCCGGGCTGGAAGAGAGTTCAGTTCTTGGGGAGCAGCCGTGAGGAGCGCCGTCTTAGCGAACGAACTGGAAGACGGTGTACGTGTATCAGAGGAGTTGTACGTAATTGTGTGTGTGTGAAGTGGACCTGTGATAGACGAACTGGTGGATTGTAATTGTGTGCGCTACATAACTCTATGTAATCGGCAAGTGTTCCAACTGTAATTCGGTGGAAATAAAGAATATTTTGAGTTTGTGCAATTGGACTTTTAATTTCACGAACCCACAAAGTCACAATGTATATTACGAAATTGAACTTATCCAGAATTTTATTTATTTCACTCGAAACCACACCTGAAAACGAGAGATCTCATGACTCTTATTTAATCAAACACAATCATCAAGAAACAACTCAAAATACAACGAAGTAACCTTGTTATATCTGGCTTCCCGACTTGAGTTTTCGAAACAGTCAACGTGCATCCCATCTCCAACATAGAAATCCTGCTTCATATGGTGCCCGAACGTGTGGCCGCATAAGTTGGAGAGAAATTAACTACAAATAAGAAATCCTGCTTCACGTGTAAGAAGTGTTTCATTGCAGCCAAATATATGATACTGTCGTATAGTTAAGATGTACGTTTTGAGGCTGCCTGAATTAAAAAAGAAATTGTGTGCACTCACACGTCTCAAATCTACTCACTCTTGTACGAAGTATTCCTAAAATGTCTGTTCTCTCTACTTCACGTTAATCGAGACAGGCGTTTGTAAATTAGTTTTATTACACATTTCCTTGTGAACACAATGAGAATATCAGAAAAAGCTATGCTTAAACGATAGCCAAATGCTTTAAGAGCTGGTCGGTATGTGATGGCTTTCACATTCCATTCTCTTTGCATAGCCAAGATTGTAAAAAAAAAAAAATAAAACAAACAATAAGGAAAATATAACTGAGAAAAGAATATACTCACGGTAGGTGGTATCGTGTCTGCCTCACGTCCAAGAAGTCGCGAATTTGAATCTTGGTCAGGGTGAGTTAAATATATAAGGTCCTTTTTTCGAGTTTTCCTTTATCCTAAAATATTAATGTTGGGTAGCTCTAAGTTAAGTGGACCCTGGGCTTATTTGAGCGTCGTTTCACATATTAATTCATCGTCCGATATGACTTAACGTTGGAAGACGTAACTTAAAATAGAAACTGAGGTAAGTGTGAGAATCTGAAAATCCAAATCCATAATAATGAATATCTCGAAAGTAGTTGTCTAAAAACAACAGAAACCAAACAAAAAACAAAACTGAAAGCAAAAACAAACAAAACAATTTTGTGCTTGAACGAGATAATTTTGTCTCTGGTAAGCTTTTGGCTACTTCTTGCGGCTTACTGGTTTTAGAAAAGTGGTTCAAATTGAAGGGGTATTCATGGGCGATTTCTAGAAAATTCAAAATCCTGTCACATGCACACTTGAACCATTTCTAAAAATCCTCATCAATTCAGTAGACGTCAAAACTAAATGTAATACCCACCGAGGTGGATGGATCAGGCGGTTTACTCTGTGGCCCGCATTCGGGCGGTCCCGGTTCGATTCTCGTGGTCGGCCTAGCAGAACCATGCTTTTCTCGTGGTTTTATCAGGTCGCCAGGTGAATGTTGGGTAGGTTTGTTACATCCGCCGAATATCATTTCACATCATATCGTATGGTGGTCTCTTTCAGAGTAGAAGTGTCTCGGCGCAGAATGGCAGGATGACATGATAAACACTTCCTCCTCCGGTAGGACGGTCGCCGGACCGTCCTAGCGAGCCGTTTAAGGATCACGTTGGATGGGGATATCGGTTGTACTGGCCAACCGGAGAGTTTTCCAATTGGTCAATAGTATGGAACCTGCCCTCTACAATATCGTGACCCTTTGGGACGGCCGCCCTCTGTCTCCTCTGATCTCATCCTTTCTCTTGGGGATGCCCCACTTGGGGCTTAGGTACAGTAGACGAAGTCTGTCTCGTGCAGAGTCCCCTCCGTAGGATAATCCAATCCAGTGTAATAGCCCAGTGGTCACCAAGTGGATCAGTTTAGTGCTAGAGCAAATGATGTAGCACTGTGCACTGCCACGAGTGCTGTGCGACTTCAGTTTGAGACAAGACGTGGAATTGGGCAGCAGTGTTGTCTCGTCTCCTGCGGTTTGTTTTCGTAAACATAATGTCGGTTGGAGAATGTAATGTGACACTTAGGATATCTACTCCTACAATTATGCCTTCATGGGAAGAGTGTTTCTTCTTTATAGAAAGTGATAGTATCAGATTATTCAAAATGAAACTATCCTTATAAGAAAGGCAGTTAACCTCAAAGAACTTCGTACATTTCCCAAAGCTCTCAACAGTTCAGCAGTTTGTTCAGGTCATGGACTTGCAAGAATATGTTCAAATATTAAGAGAGTTGAATCAAGAATTTCAGAAAAGGTTTAAAGACGTGGTGTAATTAGAGCCAATTTTCCAAATATTTGCTGAGCCTTACTCTACAGATGTTGATAATGTTCCATCTGAATTGCAACTTGAACTTATCGATTTGCACTGCAATCGTCAAATGAAAAATACATTCCCAAATAGAATTAGTTTGAGTGATTTCTATTTATATTTTCCAAGAAATACATTTCCTCGACTACATAGAAATGCCGCTCGTTTTCTGAGTATGTTCGGAACTGCGCACACGCACGCACGCACACACGTGAATAATTCTTTTCGCTAATGAAATTAAACAAAAACCGCTGCAGAATTCAATTGTCGGATCAGAACTTAAAATGTCAACTTAGACTAGCTGCTGCACAAATATTGACACCTGATTTTGAAAAACTAGTGTGTCAAATGAGACAACAAAAATCTAGAAAATTAGGTTCCACTTCTGAGTAACAGTTGTGCCTATTGCTTTTCTTCGAGCTGTTATTTAATACTGCTGTATTGTAAGTAGATTGTCGATTATTTTCATTTTGTTTAAACTATCAATTTATTGTTCATTTGTTTTTTTATTAAAATAAAGTTGCACAGTTGAATGATAATGAAAGAAACAATTAAAACAATTTATATAACAATTATATCCTTCATGTTACAATTCGATTATTATTGTTGCACAGTCAATTGTGCATTTAAATTGCAAGATCGGCATTCCCCACTGCTCTGAAGGCTACGGAGTGCACGGTAGACTATTCCGGCGTGCAACGGGTAAACTTGCATGACCTACTGTGCACATGTGCATTGAGATGGTGGCTACTGTAATAGCCTAACTACACTGTAGGTGGTACAGAAAATTAAAAAGACTATTTGTGTGTTTACACGAGCGTGCCTGCGTTTTTTTTTTTTTTTTTTTTTTTTTTTTAAATTTAAGTCCTCCTATGTTAAGACATTACAGCTAACAACGAACCTTTGACTCTCACTGGTTTATTAACAGCAACTATTACGAATTTAAGACATGAACGTGAATGTGCGTCTTTATCTGTCTCACTTAAAACTACAAATCCCGGAGCATCCTACCACAGCAGGACACCCATCAAGTTTTGTAACCTGTTTAAAGGAAATATGTAGTTTTCATGATTATTTAATATATACAGACGGTTCGTGTTTCCAGTTTGAAGATAATATATCTGCAGTAGGAGGTGCTTTTGTTGTTTACGAAAACCAAATGGAACTAACTCACTCCATATTTAAATTGTCACCTGAATGTTCTGTATTCCAGTTGGAGCTCTTAGCAATTAAAGAAGCTATAAAATGGTGTACTGTTAATGGGAACAGTGCCCGTATTCCTAGTGATTCACAATCAGCTCTACTCGCTATTAATGATAAATACAATTTAAATTCATTAGCACATGAAATCAGAACCCTGCTTCAAAACCATCCAGGACATACTTGCATGGGATGGCTTAAAGGACACAGTGGAATTTTAGGTAACGAGAGAGCTGATTGCTTGGCTAAGAAGGCTGCAGAATCCATTCTTCCTGTGACATACCTTTTATGTCCTATTTCTAATGTAAGGAGAATAAAACATCAACATATTCTTGCAGAACGGAACCAACAATGGCTAACAATTCCAAATGGAAGTTTAACAAAAACATTATTTTTCCCTAGTGTATATGACAGAGGCAAATGTGAAACTCGTACCAAGTTTTGTTTTGACACAATTTTTAAGTGGACATGATAAATTTGGTGAATACTTATCACGCTTTCACTTAACATCCAACTCCGAGTGCATGTGTGGTGAAGATTTTCAAACTGTGGTTCATCTCCTTTTCTATTGTCCCATTTTTTTTGGAGAGAAAGACAAGAATTAATATTCAAGCTAGGCTCTCTAGGAACTGAATTTTCTGCTCCGCTCACATCTTTGCTAATGAAGCCACAACAGAATAAGTACTTCGTGATGTGTTTAAACTCAGTGTTTAAACGTCTGAAATAATTTAATTTAATATGCATTAGATTAAAACATCATTTCTTCCTTCTAGTATTTAAAATACTTCTGTTAAAATTGTATATTTTTATGTATCAACTGTAACCCTAATATACCACTGTGTAAAATAGGGTTCAATAAATCTGGATAAAAATTGTTAAGACATGTCGGACAGTGAATGAAATGGACGAAATGGTGTTCAGATGAGGCCAGAGTCCATAAAGGTTAGTTACCCGACATTCATCTTTCAGGATAAAGTAAAAAAAACCGATAAAATCTTATCCAATTCACTCGCCCTGACCAAAATATTGTTTTTTAATTTATTATTCATCGATCAGCAATTATGCTTTACAGATGTATGTGATAGATAAACATAATAACAGAACACACAACAATGGAGATAGCCGTGAACGGTTCCTCTAATTAAATATGGTAGGATAATTGTAACACAAATTGAGGAAATAAATATGTAAATAAGTCTGAATGTAAAAATCACTCGTCTGGGTCGTCTGTGCTGGAGAGGTCACTCAGGAGGAGATCTTGTGGCAGTCTGCGTTTGAGGCGAGTTGGTTGGTGAGTGCGAGCGTCGAGATTGTACACATAGGTAACAGCTCCAGGGACCTGCTGGAGGTGGTAAAAGAAAGGTCCTGCCAGCCGTCGGATATACTGGCGAACGGGTAGAAGACCAAATTCGTGGTGAAGTTCGTGGTGTCTGACGAACCATGGAGCATTTGTAGCTGTACAAAGCACCCTGTTTTGACCGAGACTCGAACTCGGGACCTATTGAATGTGAACACGCGCGGTTAACTCCAGTATGAAATTTCGTGCCAAGTACTAAACTTGGCATTTGAATTTATTGTCTTGCAGAGATAAGACACGAAGACTTTAAAAGAAAACCTTCCCAACCCAAAAGTATTGTGTAGAAATATTTTCGCTAACTTTTATTTCAAAAGTTCCTCTAAAGATTTGGATTAAATGACCTAATGTAAGATATTTACAGACAAATTAAACAATTTTGAGGCTCTTTCATTCTAAATGAGTTTTAAAATTTGTAAGTGACAGACTAAATTCTGAATATATCTCGTAATAATTAAGTCTAATTATTTTTATGGTCGCAATAGCCATTTCCGAGTTATTATTTATAGTTCATTTGAACTGTCAAATACTTCATAATGGATTCAAATGCCAAGTAACCATTCCTTTTTGCCCTTCTGATTGCTTTCTGTTAGTTATTAAGATTCACAGGTATAATTCTCAGTAATCAAAATTTTGTTGTGGATCACTAAGAACATGCAGGAAGTTGAGCGACGTGTCAACTGCTCAAAAACTTGACACGAAATATTAGGATTGATATAATATATTCATTACATGAAGCCAACTTAATATTTCATACTCTGCTACCAAACATTTTGTAAATTTCTAAGGAAGCTGAGCGAATAGTTTAGGAATACTTTTCACTAGATTTTTCATTAAATCTATAGTGTATTATTTTTCTTCAGTTCATTTTTCAAGTGTCGTTAATGATTTCGATGTAGAAAACGTTATTTAAGAATAAGGTAAACAGGTAGTTTATGACATAGGTATTGTTTTATTTCCTTTACAGGTGTCTAAAACATGTAATATTTTAGTTTATATCGGTAAATATATTTGTGAGAATTAAAAAAGTTTTCTGAGAAGGATTTTTGAACATCTGTAAAACCTAACACGAAATCTGACTGAAAACTTGACATACACACACACACACATACACACACACACACACACACACACAAACACACACACGCACACACACACACATTTGACTTTTCATTTTTGAGTTGCTTTTTTTACACGCACGAGTTCAAGTATACACCTACACTTTCGAGAATGCCAGAAGGAGGCTACCCAGAAGGCCGAAGACTTCCTGTCTAAAACACAGGGAGTGCAGGAGCATCTTCGTGGGTGTTTTGATATGCCAAAACCGGGAGTCTGTAAAGGCGCCCTTTGCGGGATGGAAGTGGATACGCCACTTACGTCCGTCAGCCCCTCCAGGAAGACTACCGAAAACTCCGATAGAGCCGCTGGTGTTCTAACACACCGTGGTACTAACTTTGCAGGCTTAATTCCGGGACTTCCTAGACATCCCTAAGTTCCTCTGGGTGACCAAGCCAGCTAGACGGCGTCGGGAACCACCACCCTGCTGAGTCTAACCCTATCTGAACAACTTACATTTAGAAAAGGGCTTGAATGTTCGACCCAGTATACTTATATTAATGTAACAGGTACCACGAGGCTACGGTTCCGCAGTGCTTGCATTGCAGCAGCTGAGGGGGCACATTTTCGAGAATGCCTTTCTTGGATAAAGAGATACCTCAAAACTAGCCATACTTCTGATAAAGGATTATTATATTTTTGTATATAATGCAATAATACGCCTTACTTCTGGAGAGGTAACCGTAGAGAAATAGAAATTCGATTTTTTCCGTTCTTTTATTTGGGGTATACCAGGTGTGATTAAAAAATAACGGAAATTTTTTTAATTTCGTGGGCTTATACAACCAATTTTCAAAACTTTTTATCTTCTTGGAACAAGCGTTAGTGCTGTATGTTTACATTTTCAGCTATTTTAAATATTTAGTTTAATGTTGGCAGTTGAAGAAGTTAGGCGTTTTTTCCAGCTATCGGCGAATTTTTATATAGTTTGCATTAAATTTTGCTTAAAAAATAGAATAAGCTGTGGCACCACATTTCAAATTTGGCTTTTGCTGATCTACTGTGATTTAGACAAGTCGTAGAAGGCTTTAAGATTTCACGGCGAACGTTATTAATCAAGACTTCGCGACTGATCACCGTCGAATTCTTGATTAAATAGTACAAAGGCTTCAAAGAAGGTCGAGAGCATGTTGAAGACGACAATCACTCTGAACGCCCTCGCACATCACTTACTGATCAGTTATCACATTATAGAAGAAGTAAAGAACCCCGTTCTGGAGAATCGCCGAATTACTATCACAGAGGTTGATCAGACTTGTGGTAAAATCACTCGTGGAAACTGCGTTCCGACAATGCTCCCGCGCACACCTCAATGTTTGTTCGTGATTTGTCAAGAAAAAAAACGTTATGCTGCCTCAGCCACCGAATTCGCCGCACATGGCTGCTTGCGACTTCTTTCTATTCCGAGACTGAAGAGAGAACTGTGGAAGCACATCGTTTCACCACCTCGATGAGATAAAAGAGAATAGCTGAAGCAGCTGAATACCATAACGTAAAGGGAGCTCCAGAAGGGATTCCAAGATTGCAAAAAGCGGTAACATAAGTGAATTACAATCTGAGGGGATTATACTGCAGATGAAAAAGAAAAAAAGGTTCTGCCTATTTTTTATCACACCTTATACATCCCCTTTAAGATATTAGCTGATTCTGCGGCTTTGGTCTTGGAAAAAACTTGCACTTCGCAAGGATATTTTTTGCGTTAACCTTATAGTCCTTATGTTGCATTTCGTTATCCCCTAAACATTAAATATCACACACACTGTTTGTTACCCTCCACGGGAGAATCAAACACAGAACCTGTGGTTTATAGGTCAATATGCCAACTACTGGGTCGCAGAATCAGCCCAAATTATATTTTGGTGTGACAGAATTTTTAAAGTATGAGGTTAAGTTATTTATATTAAAAATACATCTATCTGTTCGCGTGTCATATCAAGTGAAAGTACGATCAGAGAGAGAGAGACCTTTGCCCGCCTCGGTAGCGTGGTGGTAGCATGTCTGCCTGACGTTCAAGAGGTCCCGATTTCAAATCTCGGTCAGGGTGAGTTATCTGGATAAGTTTTTTCCGGGGTTTTTCCTTATCCTGATAGACGAATGTCCAGTAACTCTAAGCTCCATGGACCCTGGATGGATTACATCCTTAGCTCTCGTTACAACAACACAGCTGGCTGTCTCTCATTTCACAACACTGTTTCACAACTGACTCTTGTTCTATCACCTTCCAGAAGCGTAACCCAATCGGTGCCGGCATGTCTTTTATCTCGCGCTGTCATTATTTCTTCCGGCATACTCCTTATCTTCAGGCTTTTTGTGTACACAAGCCGCGCTATCGCGATCTGGTTCGCGACAATATAAATAAAAGCACCTTTAATTTATTTTCAATATCCTTAACACTGAAGTTTTATAATCAAATTTTACGCTACCATTTCATATGGTCTATATAAATGTAACTTTAAAATAATTTCTTTAAATATTCATATTATTTATATAATGCGCCAAAAGCGGCGAACAATTTATATTTCCTTAGATTTCGATCTCGCTGCAAAAGGGATTGAGCCAAAACCCCTTTCTAAAGGTGTATATAGTATTGTATAGTTGTTTGAATTTTGGAGAGTACATGAAAATTTTATGCAAATTAGATTGAACTCCAACATGTGGAACAATTTGAATGAGTGGTAGCGCTGAGAGAAAATATATTTTACAATTTTACAATGTTTTTTTCTACCATTCGTTATCTTATAGGTAAGAGTGTAAAATATCACAGGTAAAAGGTAATTTTGAAATTAGGAAAAACCTTATCCAGGTAACTCACCCTGACCTAGATTCGAACTCGGGAGCTGTTGAACGTGAGGCAGACATGCTACCATCTACGCTACCGAGGCGGGCAAACATCAATGCTCGGACTGCTTGCGGTCTATAGCGTCGTGTGGCTAATTTATTTCATTGCTTCCTCCTGGACATCTAAGTGGATCACGAAGTGTTCCTCTCTATTATAATGTATCTTTAATATCCACTACAAATAGAACAGTTTTATAATTGATGTAATGTAAGCTTAAGTTTAAGCTACAACAAGAATCTCAGGCGGGATAAGTGACTGCTCAATGGAGTTTTACGTCGTAAGTCCATAAGGAGTTAACAGGGGCCCATTGTTAAGAACCGATTTTAATATTTTGCGAGGTACTGAGCCAGCTGGATCGTGAAATTGTGACTCATATCTTTAGGCAATACGGTGCTTCTACTTACGTGGAAGAATTATTGGGAAACACTTCTGGGAGTTATACCATTTCTGAGAGTTTTACCTTTACTTACTCTACCGCGACAAAGACAACTCCTTCATAATTAGATTTATGGTTTATATACGGTAGGGTTGTGACAACAGTAGCTTAGGCAGTTGCAGTGGTTAACGTTTGTAAGTAACCCTTACTCGCAAGGTAATTATGTTTCAGTATTGTCACAAAGGATTCAAAAAGTTTGCTTCAAAGCTATTTTATTTTCACTAAATCATTAGCTCGGTGCTAACGTATAATCAGCCTTACTTTTACAGGCATACAAAACGTCTCTAAAATTTTCCTTTTAAGTCTGTGTATCACGCACCCTTTATGGGCCTACACATAGGTCCACCGGAGCTACACAACACAACTCCAATATTCAACTCCTTCGCTGCCGGCAACACAGCTCGGCGATCACTTATCCTTAGCCACTTACTGACTCGTGAACCTTCCTGTCCGTTATACGGTCTGCCGACTTCTTATCACGGAGCTTGGAATGTATCACACTCGGTTAGAAGCACCACCCTGATCTCATTGTAGAACTCGCTGTTGCTCGACCCACTGTTACTGACTACTCACTGAATACTGACCGACCGACCGACCGACCGACCGACCGACCGACCGACCGACCGACCGACCGACCGAAGTGCTAGGTGGCTGTATAAAGCCATACTATTTTTGATGTGTGCCCAACCGTTAAGGATTTTACCGCAGGTAAGGCTTTTCTTTTCGGGATGTTGTAGGATGGGTTGTGGGTTTTAGATTAACATTATTTTTTCAAGGTAACAGATTATCTGTACCTCAGATTGAAGGAATGAATGAAAAACCTTAGACCCTGGTGTTCTAATTTTTAAATTTGATAAAGATGGAACAATTTTCTTGCCAAACAGCTTAGGAGTATTATGTGGAGCTCAGCTTTAGCTGCTGTTAGGATTAGCTCCTAGGTTATCTCGTGTGCCCGCAAGCCATGCGGGGTACCCGGAACAGCCTGAAATGGTGACTAGGTTGGCCATAATCTCCCAGTGATCCAACAAGGGTGCTTCTATGATTAGGTAAAGCTGCGTAAAATGTTGATGCCCTACGCCTAATTTCATCCTCCACGTAAGGAATACCAGAGGCTTCGTGAAGCCACGTGGTAGGAAAAGAGCGACCGACAGAATAAATGGACCGTAGTTCTCTATTCTGTGCACGTTTAAACCATTCCAGCCAGCTGTCTGTGGCCATGCCCCAGATCTCGCAGGCATATAGCATCACAGGAATTACCAGTGCTCGGAAAAGGTACAACTTTAGGCCAACTGGCATCGAGTTCGACCCCAGCATTGGATACAGGAATGCAATTGCTCCCTGCACCCTCGCCGAGAGGTCCCTGATGTACTGGCGGAAAGTTACACCTCTGTCCAGTTGGACTCCAAGGTTCTTGACAGTTAGTCTACTCTATTCTTCGGCCTCGGAAGCTGAAGTTGTGGCAGTCTGCGGGGGTGGGGCAGTCTGCGGGGGTGTTGCGCTTTGTAAAAGGTATGGCGTGGCTTTTGTCCGGGTTAACGGACATCCGCCAACGCTGACACCACTTTTGTGTGAGACGAAGGTGTCTTTGTAAGTGGCTGAAGGCTTTGAAGGCAAAAACATCATCAGAGCCTTCAACTGAATACTGTCGGCCTTGTTTCCACTTTTATATAGCTGCCGGGCGCGATGATACTTCTAGAATTGGAAGTCCTGGAATTGCCAACACGAAAGCTCATTTTGCGTAGAAATAGTACGAATCGCCTCTTGACGTCAGCTGTCCTTGACGCGTGTTTATTGCTCACGGCAATCTGCTTCCACTACGTCACGTCAGCCAGTCCCTGACCTGGAGCGCGTGTTAGTATATTATGTACTTATACAGAGAAAGCGAAACTTAGTGGACATTTAACTTAAAATGGTATTAGATTCACAAGCGACTATTGATCTCTTGGAGGTAGCTACAAGTGGCAGCCACTTCCTGATAATAATCGATATACCAATATGTCACTCAGAAACTGTAACTGTGAACCGATAACTAGTTGTGCTCGTTACTTGATAGCCGTTACTGGGTAATGGTTACTTTGCTCAGCTACTTCGATAACCGTTACATTAAAGTAAAATTATCTTCTCTTCTCCCCAGATCTAATAGACTGTTAACATTTTGTGAACATGTCAATGATATGTGCTGATATTACTCTTGCATTGTCACCGACGTGGCTGGCGTCCGGCAACAATCCGCCCAAACCATTGGGAATAGCTCAGAAATGCCATCCAGCGGGAAGCGGGAAACCTCAGATGGCAGTGGAGGCTCGTACAGCTACACTGGTGGTGCGGAGAAATTCCAAATCTCAAGCCTCTGCACCATCTACCTACTGTCGACTGATACTCAGCCCCGGAGTCAATCTGTAATGTGAAAGGAGGCCAAATGAGAGGAAATGGGAGAAAGGAGGGCCGTATTGGAAGACAACAACTCTAGCATTTGCTTTGTGCTCAAAACATATGGTTATAGAGGACAGCAACAGGGATAAAACCCGGGACCTCCAGAATGAGAGTCTTGCCGATGACCATCTCGCTCGATTTTTAACGAGCCAGACCACCAAGCTCGGACTATTTAGGGGGAGGGAGTAGAAGGCTCCCATCGAGACAAATAATATTCTAGTCACTATAAAATACTACCGGACAGGTAGTAATTTAAGTTATTTGGTGTTTTATTTAGCAATGACTATGATTTTAGTTTAAATACCCATTTATTTAGTACATTTATGATTACCTGAAAGCTGATGTGACGCTTTGATTGCTACGACTGACATTCGTGGTTCGTGTGTTCGATCCCCGTGCATTTGACTTGGGTTATTCAGAGTTTTTCGTTGTCACTTAACGTGAATGCTGGGCTGCTTAATTTCACCATTTCCCACATTACATTTCCTTATATTTTAGGTCGCATTCAGGCTCGTGCTGTATGATGTGGGACAAATGGCGCGGATGCTTGCGCATTATAAATGTTGTTCTTGGGCTGGCCCGCGTTCCAGGCGCAGGTAAGAAAGGTTCTTAGCACTTGTTAAGGACATCTGTGTCCTCTTTTTGCAATTTTCAAACTAAATCTCCTATTGGGGCGGGTGTTAGCCAATGGAGCTGTGTTGTCACAGTAGACAAGGTGTTCCCCTATGTTATCTACCGTATAACTGTATACAATACTGGCTTGTATCTTCTTAATGCAAATATATTTACTGTGTCTCACTAACGAACCTGTTTACAATTAAATACAGAGAAGACAAAGCAAACGTTTCTTAACTAGGACCATTAGTAAGCTTTAATATCCAATGACACATTTATAGAATTAGAATGAAAGTAGTTCAGAGGTGCATACACATCTACATTAGTTGGTAAATCCCAAACTGGGTCTTACGTTTGTTGATGTTACATTACTGCCACCTATGGACAATGTTTCTGAAGAATGAACGCAGTCGGCCAACAGTGGAAGCTTGCATAAAAACAAACAGATAATTGATATTATGTCACCATTCACTGTACCGTTCGCTATACTGAAATGTAGCATTTCAGTTTGTTACAGTGGATGGATTCCAATGAAGTCAAAATATAAATACCACCCCGCGAAGTTGCAGACTCACAGAGTACAAAATGAATATTCAAATTCTTACAGTTTTGTACAGTAAAAGTACAATTACTTCGATAAATAATGCCATAAAATGGGTAGCAATGGCAGTGGGGAAAAGTGAACGAACTGTACATAATATACTGAGAGAGGTCCAAAATTCAAAGCGTAAAGGAGAAAAACTTTCAATACCTGGTGCACATCGCTCAAATTAAAAAAGGTTCAAACTCCATGAGTTTGAAAAATGTTTTGGGCACAGAATATTTCTCGAGGATTGCAAAGAGAGGAGAAATTCCTATAGTACGTAAACTGATGGACATTGTTAAAGAGAGAATCCGTTTTGAAGTTAGAAGGAAACATTTTGAAGAATATGTGGAATATCGATTTCATAAGAAATATATCTCGTGTTAGGTATGCTGTGGTGAAGTTTTCATGGCCAGACTGTACTATACTATATTACTGTATCCTATAGTACGTAAACTGATGGACATTGTTAGAGAGAATCCGTTTTGAAGATAGAAGGAAACATTTTGAAGAATATGTAGAATATCGATTTCATAAGAAATATATATTGTGGCAACCCTGTATGGGTTGTCAGACCTGGCGCCACTGGCTGATCTTTGTTCATTGGTTGCGCTGGAGAGGGGGTTGGCTTCCTCTTCCGGAGACGACCAGCCGCCACCAGCGTGAGAGGATGTGTTTGTAGCAACCCTCCGGAACACAAACCTCATTGAATGTAAGTTGTCTGGGATTATTAAACCTCTTTTTAAAATGCATTTGTGAGTTTTCCTACGCTGGACCTTCCACCTTTCACCACCATGCAGGTAAGCTAGTTATCAGTAAAATAACATGTCCACCCTACCGCGTGGTGTAACTAGTGTTTGTTGAGATAGTTTAGCTCTACCGCTACGGATTCCCCCCAAAGCTAATAAATATTAAATCTATTCTAATGTAGGGTGTGACATATTGGTGGAGACGCGGGTAAGATCTCAAATTTTTTTTTTCTCCTTGCTTTAGTCCGGTTTTTATGAAAAAAATTTGAATGTATACGGTGGTGAAAGATGGAGGAAACATGGCCGACCGCGTGGTGTTCAATTAGTTAGATATTCTAAGCTGGTCATCGTCTCGTAATCCTTTAACTTTTGGTCTGTTTTTTATTTGATTTCGTTAATAGTAAACTTATTTCATAATATTGTGCTAATTTTTTTTTATAACTACATGGAAATTGATAATGGACACCACGTGGTCACGTGTTGATTTTCAAGGGACGCTGTGTGAGTTTTGGCAGTAAAATTCAAAGTAAATAGTTTCTTTTTTTTGGTGTTTTTGTGAAGTATGCACTTCATTTTTGTGTTCATTCCAGTTGGTAATTCTGCTTATTTTATTCTGGTGTCCAGTGTTACTTAAAAGTAAGTCAAAATGCCTAAGAAAACGCGGCAATCATCCAATGTGCCAGTTACAATGGATTCACATGATATAATAGCTTCGACTTCTGCTTTAGCTAATCAAAGTGCACATGTACCTAGTAATTTAGAAGTATCCATGGCACCTAATGTTAATCAGACTCAGACAATGCAAGTTTCTCGGCCTTTTATTGATCCACCCTGTTTTGACAGGATAGCACTGATATCTCCTTCAGAATTTTTGAGAAAATTTAACTTAGTTTCTACAGCAAATGGTTGGTCAGATGTACAAAAGTTGAAGTTTTTCCCATGTTACTTGCGAGACACAGCAGCACTGTGGTACCGAACTTTTTGCCATAGACACCCTGAGCATGATTGGCATTTTCTAACTCAACAGTTTTTGGCAGCTTTTCAAATGTCCAATCAAGATGAATTGTTGGAAATTAAACTTAGGCAGAGGGTACAATTAGAAAATGAACCTGTATTAGATTACATTTATGATGTATTATCCTTGTGTGACCAAGTTAACGCTGCAATGACACAAATGGAGCAGGTAAAAAACTTAGTGAAAGGATTGAAACCTCAGTATGTGCAAGCTTTGCTCCCATTAAATCCACAAACAGTTGAGGAGGTTTTACAAATTATTAAAAGCGTTGATAAAGCTAATTTTTATGTGCAACATAGACAACATTTAGTACAAGCACAAACATCAACTTACACTTCTCCACCTGTGTCATCTGCACCTGTTTTATCACGGTTTGAAAGTGTAAATCACTCTGAACCAGTTATTAATGTTGTTTCCACATTGAGTGAACAGGTCACTAAACTTGCTACCCAAATGCAACAACTTCAGTCTCAATTCACTGCTGCTGCATCTACTGTGCAGCCACCTCCACTTAAGCCTCCAAGACATCATGAAAAGAGACAGCAGGCACCTATTGTGTGTTACAATTGCAACAAGCGTGGTCATATGGCACGTAATTGCTGGACTTCACCATCTGGTTCAAAAAACTCGAGAGGCCCAGCCTCCAACGACATAACCTAGAGGTACCCAAAGTAAGTTCACCTGTGTCTAATGTTGTTTCTCTTCCAGGTCAAATTTTGCAAATTTTGGGGTCCATTGGGGAGTCAAAACTTCCAATTTTGTTGGATACAGGAAGTGCAGTTAGCATTGTGAATGCAGCTCATATCAATGACATTTCTAAAATGAAACCTGTCGAGATTTTGCTTAAAACAGCTGGTAACAAGTTATTAGATGCGCCTTATCAAACAATTTTGAAATTTCAAATTAATGACTTTGTTTTTCAGGAAGATGTGTTAGTGGTAAAAGACTTGGCACATAATCTCATTTTGGGTAATGACTTTCTAACTTCACATAAAGTTACCATTGATTATTCTTGTGCAGAAGTTAAGATTCAAACTCATGAGGGAGAAATGGTACACATTCCTTTTGAAACAACATGTGGTGGTCCCTTTACAGATATTGCTGTGATTCCATTGAACGATGAGGTACAGATAGTTAATAAAGTTTCTGTTGTAAAAGATGTTAAGTTGCCACCGCTTACTACTTGTTTTGTGGCAGTGCAGCCTTCAGCTGATATTACAAATGAGGTTATGTTCGAGCCTTCTACCAGTATTATGCATAAGAAGAATATTTCTATTCCACCTGTAGTTTGCAAATCTTCAAAGGACTTTGTGATACCAGTACATAATAATTCAGCTGTTCCTCAAACACTTTTTGCTAAAACTGTATTAGCTAATGCTCATGAAGTTGCATTTGTTCAAAGTAACTCAGTTTCACCTAAGGATGTTACTCCATTGAACGCTCCAAAGTTTGAATTTAATGTTAATACCAACTTAACTGAAGCTCAAAAGTCAGATCTTCATAATCTGTTGTTAAAATATGAACATGTTTTTGCCACTTCATTGCAAGATTTAGGCTCAACTAATGTAGCTGAATTTAAAATAGAGGTAAAGGATGAAAAACCTATTAAGCAACGACCCTATAGGGTAGCTCATAAGCAGAAAGAGATTATTTCCCAACAAGTAGAGGAAATGAAAAATGCTGGTATTATTAGAGATTCTCAGACACCTTGGTCATCACCTGTTGTGTTGGTAAAGAAAAAAGATGGCTCTATGCGGTTTTGTGTAGATTATCGTCAACTGAATAAGGTTACAGTAAACTCAGCCATTCCCTTGCCTCTTATTGATGACCTCCTTAGTTACCTTGGAGAAGCTAAATGGTTTGCTTCCTTAGATTTGTTGTCAGCATACTTTCAAATTCCTTTAGAGGAGAATAGTAAAAAGTATACCTCATTTGTTACTCATGAAGGGCAGTATGAATTTGAACGTTTGTCGTTTGGGCTTGCTAATGCACCAAGATTTTTCAGTTTTGTTGCTGAGAAATTGTTAGGAGACTTGAAATTTAAGAAAGCTTTAGCATATTTGGACGATATTGTTGTTTTTGCCAAAACTTTTGAACAATTATTAGAAAACTTAGAAGCTGTTTTTCAACGTTTGGAAATGCATAATTTTAAACTGAAACCTGGGAAATGTTTCTTTGCTATGGAAAAGATAAAGTTATTGGGTTTTGAAGTATCTAAAGATGGAATCTCCCCAGATTCTGAGAAAGTTACAGTGATCAAAGAACTACCACGCCCAAAGAATGTTAGAGACGTGAGAAAAGTTTTGGGTTTGTTCAATTTCTACAGGAAATTTATTAAGAATTACTCTTACATTGCCCATCCATTGATTCAGCTGACCAAGAAAAGTCAAAGTTTTATTTGGGGCCCGGATCAGCAAACAGCATTCCAGCAGTTAAAGAACTCTCTTGTTTCTGCCCCTGTGTTGGCTCATAATCCTGGAGCCTATACAGAATTACACACTGATGCTAGTGGTCTAGGAATAGGATGTGTTTTACTACAGAAAGTAAATGATAATCTTAGACCTATTGCATATGCTTCTAGAACTTTGTCAAAATGTGAAAGAAATTACAGTGTACCAGAGTTAGAGCTTTTGGCAATCGTTTTTGGTTTAACACATTTCAGGACTTTTGTGTATGGCTATAAAGTGCATGTTATTTCAGACCATCACTCCCTTTGTTATCTGAACAATTTAAAGGATTTGACAGGCCGGTTGGCTCGATGGAGTCTAAAGTTACAGGAATTTGATTATGATATATGTTATAAAGCTGGTAAGAAACATAATGACGCAGATGTTTTGTCAAGGTTCCCTGTGTTACAGCCTGAAGAGCATCAAATTGAACAACTTGATGAGCTAATTACCTGTTTGCTATCACCAGTTGAGGTTGCTCAGAAACAAAATGATGATCCAGTTCTGACTCCAATTATTAATGCCCTTAAGGATCCTGAATCTGCTCCTGCTAAGGTTCAACGTCAAGCTTCTACCTATATTTTGAAAAGTGATGTCTTGTACAGGAAAAATTCGGGTTCTACTGGTCCCTTGCATTTACTAGTCATTCCTGAGGTGTTAAAGCATGAAATTTTGTCCTCATGTCATGATGATCCACTATCTGGTCATTTAGGTTTGTCTAAAACTT
Source organism: Mantis religiosa (assembly GCA_030765055.1). Taxonomy (NCBI): domain Eukaryota; kingdom Metazoa; phylum Arthropoda; class Insecta; order Mantodea; family Mantidae; genus Mantis; species Mantis religiosa. The sequence goes on from CM060950.1 coordinate 230,342,253, forward strand.
TTAGTAAGATTAATTCAAATACTACTGGATAGGTATGAAAAAATATATTGAGCATTTTGTGAAAACTTGTCCAAGTTGTCAGTCTAGGAAGGCACCTAAGAATCAAAAACCTGCTGCACCACACTGTTCCTACCGAACTGTTTGCACCATGGGAGTGCTAAACCTGCCACACTGCCTTGTGTCATCGGGCTCTGGTCCGCCCTTTATGACCACTGTTCGTCAGAGCTTTGGCAGCTATTAGTGCTGTCACTTCGTACCTGTGTTGGGGGCAGAAGAACTATTAATGCCCCACATTGTTATTCAGTGTAGAGCAAGTACAATTGTGCTCAATTCAGTGGTCTTTATTCATCAGTGACTGCAGTGCAAGCTTCAAGTTTTTTATTACATTTGTGAGACCAGTGGGAATGGAATGTACTGTTCAGGCAGGTTGTGAAACTTTTTTTGCTTGGTGCAGTAGTGGTGAAAAGTGCTGAACTTCATTTATTTTTCTTTGAGGGCTTTTTAATTAAAGTTATAGACAGACACTGGAGTAAAGAAACGAATGTGTAACGTCAAGAGAAGATTTATGTTTGTAATACTGTTTGTGATGTTTGTATGCTAATTTTTTTTTGTTCCATCACTCGAGCGAGTTTCTTTTCATTTGTTATTAATTGTTCTGTTGACCCTGGGTCAACAGCTTGTGGTCCGGGGGGAGGTGTGGCAACCCTGTATGGGTTGTCAGACCTGGCGCCACTGGCTGATCTTTGTTCATTGGTTGCGCTGGAGAGGGGGTTGGCTTCCTCTTCCGGAGACGACCAGCCGCCACCAGCGTGAGAGGATGTGTTTGTAGCAACCCTCCGGAACACAAACCTCATTGAATGTAAGTTGTCTGGGATTATTAAACCTCTTTTTAAAATGCATTTGTGAGTTTTCCTTCGCTGGACCTTCCACCTTGCACCACCATGCAGGTAAGCTAGTTATCAGTAAAATAACATGTCCACCCTACCGCGTGGTGTAACTAGTGTTTGTTGAGATAGTTTAGCTCTACCGCTACGGATTCCCCCCAAAGCTAATAAATATTAAATCTATTCTAATGTAGGGTGTGACAATATGTCGTGTTAGGTACGCTGTGATGAAGTTTTCATGACCAGACTGAAACTATACTATATTACTGTATCCTATAGTACGTAAACTGATGTACATTGTTAAAGAGACAATCCGTTTTAAAGGTAGAAGGAAACATTTTGAAGAATATGTAGAATATCGATTTCATAAGAAATACATATGTCGTGTTAGGTACGCTGTGGTGAAGTTTTCATGGCCAGACTGTACTATAATATATTCCTATATCCTATAGTACGTAAACTGATGGACATTGTTAAAGAGAGAATCCGTTTTGAAGGTAGAAGGAAACATTTTGTTGAATATGTAGAATATCGATTTCATAAGAAATATATATGTCGTGTTAGGTACGCTGTGGTGAAGTTTTAATGGCGAGACTGTACTATACTATATTCCCACCTTCTCTGTCCTCTCTAAGCCGAGTATTGCTACACCAGCGAGCTTCTCACACAACTACACCCATTTGTCAGACAGCTAATGAACTCCTTGCATTTGTTTTGATACCTAAACAAATTTTCTCGCTTTACAATATTAGAATGGGCACAACGAATTTATGCGAATATATTTAGTAGAAAAAGATACGTGAAAGATCTGCAAAATTTAGGAAACATTGGCATCGATTGAGGAACTTTGGTCTGCACTAAGAATATTGGTAAACTGGCTTATCCTAGCAAAGATTGCTGATGCAGAGAGCAAAGGGAGCTTTGGTCGCTCGTTACTCATATGTCCCATTGAAGTGGTACAAGAAAGGAAAGGACAGAATGAAGCAGGCAGAAAGAAACGATTTCGAAAGTATATTCAGGCATTGAACTTGAACGATGTGTATGATATATCAACAAAAATCAGGTCCCAGGTTTACTGGAAACTGTAAATAAGAATTAAAATGTATAATAATCAATGTGTGATTGGAACAGGCTAGGTTAACACTTTGTGACGAGCACAACTAGAAAATCAAAAGTCGGTTATATATCAAACTTGGTATTATCAGTTTGGTACTAGAGATGAAAACAATAGAACAGGTAATGACAATAAGGTACCTGGGTGTTGAGTTAAATAGTTGGGAGCACTGCAGAATGAAGTTACATATCAAGCGAGTAAAGCAGCGAGAATTACAGGCTACACAAATGATATATGGAAAAACAAATATTTAAATAAAGAAACCAAGACTAGAATCTATAAAGCAGTAATACGCCCAATATCCACCTATGCCTGTGAAGTAAGAGCGGACAGTTCAAAAACGAAACAGATTCTAGAGACAAATGAAATGAACGGCTTAATAAAAATTATAGGACGAACAAGAAGAGATAAAGTAAGAAGTGCAGATATTATAAAGCAATTAAACAGTCAAGCAATAGGTGGTGGGTGGAGAGAAGACGAAGCGAATGGTATGACCATGTATCCCGTATGACATCGGACAGAATCGCACGTATAGCAGGAGGCTACTTACCAGCAGACGGAAGAAGATTTCCTGGAAGCCCCCTCCCCCTCAAAAAAAAAAATGGAAGGACTCCCAATTTCTGGAAGGAACAGGCCGTAAGCCTATATGATGATAAGGAGAAGGTATTATAAGTTCAGCATTTTTCGGGAATGCTACATAAAAATTTTATAGAAATCTCCCTCCTAAAACTACATTTTATTGTAAAATGTTTTAAAAATTTTGACTTTCTAAAATTGGTTATAACAGTTTTGACAAAATTTTTGGATGTTGAAGGTATTTTTGTCAAAAATGAAAAATATATGAATATACTATTTACTGTGTCTCACTAACGAACCTGTTTACAACTTAAATACAGAGAAGACAAAGTAAACGTTTCTTAACTAGGACCATTAGTAAGCTTTAATATCCAATGACACATTTATAGAATTAGAATGAAAGTAGTTCAGAGGTGCATACACATCTACATTAGTTGGTAAATCCCAAACTGGGTCTTACGTTTGTTGGTGTTACATTACTGCCACCTATGGACAATGTTTCTGAAGAATGAACGCAGTCGGCCAACAGTGGAAGCTTGCATAAAAACAAACAGATAATTGATATTATGTCACCATTCACTGTACCGTTCGCTATACTGAAATGTAGCATTTCAGTTTGTTACAGTGGATGGATTCCAATGAAGTCAAAATATAAATACCACCCCGCGAAGTTGCAGACTCACAGAGTACAAAATGAATATTCAAATTCTTACAGTTTTGTACAGTAAAAGTACAATTACTTCGATAAATAATGCCATAAAATGGGTAGCAATGGCAGTGGGGAAAAGTAAACGAACTGTACATAATATACTGAGAGAGGTCCAAAATTCAAAGCGTAAAGGAGAAAAACTTTCAATACCTGGTGCACATCGCTCAAATTAAAAAAGGTTCAAACTCCATGAGTTTGAAAAATGTTTTGGGCACAGAATATTTCTCGAGGATTGCAAAGAGAGGAGAAATTCCTATAGTACGTAAACTGATGGACATTGTTAAAGAGAGAATCCGTTTTGAAGTTAGAAGGAAACATTTTGAAGAATATGTGGAATATCGATTTCATAAGAAATATATCTCGTGTTAGGTATGCTGTGGTGAAGTTTTCATGGCCAGACTGTACTATACTATATTACTGTATCCTATAGTACGTAAACTGATGGACATTGTTAGAGAGAATCCGTTTTGAAGATAGAAGGAAACATTTTGAAGAATATGTAGAATATCGATTTCATAAGAAATATATATATCGTGTTAGGTACGCTGTGATGAAGTTTTCATGACCAGACTGAAATTATACTATATTACTGTATCCTATAGTACGTAAACTGATGTACATTGTTAAAGAGACAATCCGTTTTGAAGGTAGAAGGAAACATTTTGAAGAATATGTAGAATATCGATTTCATAAGAAATACATATGTCGTGTTAGGTACGCTGTGGTGAAGTTTTCATGGCCAGACTGTACTATAATACATTACTATATCCTATAGTACGTAAACTGATGGACATTGTTAAAGAGAGAATCCGTTTTGAAGGTAGAAGGAAACATTTTGTAGAATATGTAGAATATCGATTTCATAAGAAATATATATGTCGTGTTAGGTACGCTGTGGTGAAGTTTTAATGGCGAGACTGTACTATACTATATTCCCACCTTCTCTGTCCTCTCTAAGCCGAGTATTGCTACACCAGCGAGCTACTCACACAACTACACCCATTTGTCAGACAGCTAATCAATCCTTGCATTTGTTTTGATACCTAAACAAATTTTCTCGCTTTACAATATTAGAATGGGCACAATGAATTTATGCGAATATATTTAGTAGAAAAAGATACGTGAAAGATCTTCAAAATTTAGGAAACATTGGCATCGATTGAGGAACTTTGGTCTGCACTAAGAATATTGGTAAACTGGCTTATCCTAGCAAAGATTGCTGATGCAGAGAGCAAAGGGAGCTTTGGTCGCTCGTTACTCATTTGTCCCATTGAAGTGGTACAAGAAAGGAAAGGACAGAATGAAGCAGGCAGAAAGAAACGATTTCGAAAGTATATTCAGGCATTGAACTTGAACGATGTGTATGATATATCAACAAAAATCAGGTCCCAGGTTTACTGGAAACCGTAAATAAGAATTAAAATGTATAATAATCAATGTGTGATTGGAACAGGCTAGGTTAACACTTTGTGACGAGCACAACTAGAAAATCAAAAGTCGGTTATATATCAAACTTGGTATTATCAGTTTGGCACTAGAGATGAAAACAATAGAACAGGTAATGACAATAAGGTACCTGGGTGTTGAGTTAAATAGTTGGGAGCACTGCAGAATGAAGTTACATATCAAGCGAGTAAAGCAGCGAGAATTACAGGCTGCATAAATGATATATGGAAAAACAAATATTTAAATAAAGAAACCAAGACTAGAATCTATAAAGCAGTAATACGCCCAATATCCACCTATGCCTGTGAAGTAAGAGCGGACAGTTCAAAAACGAAACAGATTCTAGAGACAAATGAAATGAACGGCTTAATAAAAATTATAGGACGAACAAGAAGAGATAAAGTAAGAAGTGCAGATATTATAAAGCAATTAAACAGTCAAGCAATAGGTGGTGGGTGGAGAGAAGACGAAGCGAATGGTATGACCATGTATCCCGTATGACATCGGACAGAATCGCACGTATAGCAGGAGGCTACTTACCAGCAGACGGAAGAAGATTTCCTGGAAGCCCCCTCCCCCTCAAAAAAAATGGAAGGACTCCCAATTTCTGGAAGGAACAGGCCGTAGGCCTATATGATGAGAAGGAGAAGGTATTATAAGTTCAGCATTTTTCGGGAGTGCTACATAAAAATTTTATAGAAATCTCCCTCCTAAAACTACATTTTATTGTAAAATGTTTTAAAAATTTTGACTTTCTAAAATTGGTTATAACAGTTTTGACAAAATTTTTGGATGTTGAAGGTATTTTTGTCAAAAATGAAAAATATATGAATATACTATTATTTACATTTATATAATTTACATTATTTCACAAAATGTCTATTGCTTCTCTTACACTTAGTACAAATATTGTCTAGCCGTTCATTATCCCCTTGGCCCCCTGGTTGTCTAACTCCCTAGTCTTCGGCTCATCTCGAGGTGTCTTACTTGTACTTCTTGCTTACTCTCTCTCTGTGTCTGTCTCTTCCTTCTCTCCTACCTTGTCTATTCTCTTCTGCTCCTCTTTTTTCTTCTACTCCATTTCTCTTTCATATTTTTAAAAGCTTCCGCAAATTTTTATTCATCTTTTTCCCTTTTCCTGTCAGCATTCTCATGAGTACTGTTTTTTGTCAATTTTATCCCATTTTCCCTCCCATAACTTATTTTTCCACTCCGCTAATTCCGCGTGCTCTGTCATAATAGTTCAAGCTCTCTTCTCCCCCACAATGAAAAGTATAATTGGAATTCTTTGGAAGTCCTCTTCGTTTTGAATGATTTCTGCATAACTATTAAAACCGTAAGAGACAGAAAAAACCTTATTACACAAAAATTTAGGTCTGCTTAAAGCTTATCCTTTTGTCAGGTGTATCTTTTAGTGCAGTTTTATAGTATTGCTAATTATTGATATGATTTTTTTAAATGGTTATATCTGACATAAACAGACATCGACCAAACTGATCTTTTGTACCTGTGCCCCAAGTGGGACATTCCCGGGAGGAAGGATGAGGCGTAAGGTGACAGAGGGTGGCAGACCCCAAGGCATCAGGACAGTGCAGTCCTTACCAGTTAAAGGTTTGAAACTCCCCGGCAATCCTGTAAAATCGGCATCTTACCTACCGTGGCCCGATACAGTCAACCAGGCCACCATGCCGGAACTCGGAAACACTTGGCAATCTGGTGCAATTGCATCGACACACTAACAGGCCAGGGCTCGGAAATCTTCCAGCAAACTTGCACATCTGGCATCCCTTCTATGCTTTCCTGAAACGGCCCACTAGGCCACCTCGAATGCCAGTAACTGTCATACCTGAGGTCGAAGGCAGTTAACAGGAGCATATCATCCTGCCATGCTGCGCCAAAAATCTCGAAAACACTTCTACTCTGAAAGACACCAGCAGCTGAGAGATGAGAAATGATATGGAAGTGATATTCAGGGACCGAGAATTCGGGGGAGATAATTAACTTTCTCACATTCCCATGGCGACCCGGGAAACTCCCCGAAAAAGCCCATTGTTAAGGTATATCGGCCACGGGAATTGAACCCGGACCTCCCGGATGCGGGCAACAGACGAAACCGTCTGAGACATCCCACTCAGTTACCTTCCTCAAATTGGAATGTGCTATTAATTTTGTAGTGTGCTTGCCATGCAAAGAAAACAGCTTTCAAAGACATCGCATTACGACCTACTGTTAAAAGTTTTGACAGTCGCTTGAAACCTACTTGCACTGTACCTACAAGGAAACCTGAAATAAGAAAGTTCCTACAAATACTTATATCGATTAATGTTGTGTAATAGAATGAAGGATAAACCTTCAGAAGAAGGGTATAGAAAAATTCCTGTGACTACAAATCATAACATTGTTTTTAAGTATTGGATAATTGCATTTAAAGGATCCTGTATATGTGTATTAGTATAATAATGGTTAGAGTAGTGATTAAATGTAACCAGAAGGAAGTGTTATTTTGTATCAAATATTTGATATTACCTTGTCTACTGGATGCCTAGCTGGGGACAGACTGACTTGACTTGATATATTATAAAGAGGAAGCCGTTTACACTGACTCCTGATACCGAAATTATGGTTTGCCAGATACAAAGAATAATGATAGACGTCAAAGGAATGTTGGTTTTTTGTGACGACCAAGGGCAAGACCAGTTCAGTTGGGGAAAGTCTGTAACAAAGCCATGAATGAAGCAGTGTCCTTAGAAGATTTCTAAAGGAATTGTCACTTGATGTGTATGAATAGGGAATTCTTTGGATCATTTACAATGGCGACCAAAACAGCCACAAAGGGACTTTGAAAAAAGAATTTGGAAAGAAAAAGTTAGAGATATATACACGCGCAGCTGTGGTCAGGGAGGCACTCTACGGCGTAAGGCCGAGGGAGACAGTTCGCGGCTAGGAAGCCATTATAAACACTCTTCGGTGTGTAGCCGATATGGCTATATCGCGGCTAGGAAGCCATTATAAACGGTCTTCGGCGTGCAGCCGATAAAAGAGGGGAGTCTGAGACGTGAAGCCTATTAGGGCGGTCAACTTGTTCTATCTTGAATATTTGTCGAGTCATAAAAATTTATCGAGTAATAAACGATTAGAAGTCAATAATTCTAAACCGAGATTGGTTACTCTCGGTCGGCAGCTTCCATTTCGAGGATTGAAAAGAAGAAGCAGTGAATAAATAATTTGGAGGCGGGTATTCCAGTGTTGTAAAATTTCCTTCTCACACCCATCCACGTATACCCTGAGAGAAACCTCATTGCTCGCCGACTTCTGTGTACACCAGTCATTGTTGCATCAAATTGGCGCACAACGTGGAGCTGTGGTAAACCTTGATCGCCACCATCTTTAAATTTTGCTTCAAATTGGCGTTCCAACGTGGAACTTGTGTACACCCATAAACCATACTGCTTCAAATTGGCGTTTTAACGTGGAACTTGTGTACACCCATAAACATTACTGCTTCACTCCTCAAGATTTATTGTATTATCTCTTTACTTTACAGTTTAATTAAATGGTCCTGTACCTCTAATGAGAGACAGTGGATTATTAACTAAATTAATTTTAGGAAGATAGCCTTCTGGGTTTACTTAGTCCATTAATTCAAACGTTTTCCTAAATTTGGCTTGGGACCTCGGGATCGCCAATCCCATACCTACCGTAATAGGCTCCTGGCAGGAGAGACATGAGATACTGCATTTCAATAAAACATTCCATGCCAAGATTTCATTTAAAATACATGTTTTGATACCCCGAGTCATGGTGTGTCTGTGTGTCTGTGTGTCTGTCTGTGTGTCTGTCTGTCTGTGTCTGTCTGTCTGTCTGAGTCTGTCTGTCTGTGTCTGTCTGTCTGTGTCTGTCTGTGTCTGTCTGTGTGTCGGTGTGTCGGTGTGTGAACAGCATAACCTATAAATACGGAAATTTCTTTAAATACGGAACTTGTTAGTTTAGAATAGCATCTCCTAAGGCCGCACATGAAGATTTACAAAATTGTCTACCCTTATCAGACTTAACTTTTTGTAGAAAATATTATTTATTCGAAATTAACACTTTTTTTCCAAATGGCTCTAACAATTTTTATTAAGTTACCATATGTTTAACACAGTATTTATATCTCACATGAAACGATTTAAATGATTATTAGTAGTTTGGATTTATATTTGGAAAAACTGTGAAAAATTTATAAATTGATAAATAAAAATGTGTAAAGATATATGTAATTTTGTGATTGGCTGTATGGCGTAATGTGTTGACGTAGCATTAATTCGGCCAATCACAAAATTAATATAGGAGTAACGATAGGTTCTGTGATCTGGAGAGTGATGGATAGTCGTGCAGGATCGGGAGGTTTTATGTAATAATTGGAACTGTTTTTGTAAAAAAAAGGTAAGAATTTATCGATGTGCTGGAGTTGGTCTGCAATTGACTAGGAAAGGAAGTTCAAGTAAAATGTAATCTGATACACACATGAAATGTACCTGTATCATGAATTTTCTGAGAATAACCTTTGCATCCCTGTTGATGCTGAATTACTTAGGGAACTAGTAAACGTAAGAGAGATACAAAATCTTTCTACATAAAAACTGTAGAAACGCCAAAGCAAACAATTTATATAAAATACACTTTTTGTGAGATTAAACATTACCAAGATATTCTTTATTAATGGTTTAATTTTCCAGTATTCTTAAATGTACTTTTACTTCAGTACTTTTGTTCTCTTAAATGGGAAGTCGGTATTTGACTTTTTCCCCTCCCGACAATGCAAAGAGAACGGAAATGCAGAGCCATTACATTGTGACCGTCTCCTAGAAGATATATCACTTACTATGTTCTCTATTTCCCAGTATACCTACAAGTCCACATCTTTAGCCCATCTCATATTCCAGAGGTTCAGAGTTCAATCTCGGTCAAGGTGATTTATCTGAATTAAGACTTTCCTGCCTTACCTATATCTTGAAACATGAACGTCTGTTAGCTCTAATCTCTGTGTCCTGTGTTCATTTGAGCATCATTTTAGTCATCGTCCGATATGACTTAACGTTGGAGTACATTATACAGGATGTTTCAAAACCCATCAAATGAACATATAGAAGTACGAGGGCTGTTCAATAAAGAATGATCATAATTTGTACGGTCATAATTTTTTTGCAGTTAAATACAACCTTATTATATTCTGTTAGCTTAATGTGAAAGAAACACGCTATAGTAGTTTCATTGTTGGTACTCCTGGTTCCCGCCTGTGAGAACCAGACAAGTTCACATATGTTCAGTATCGCCTACCGCTGCAATGGAGGTAACATGCGAGAAACAACATGAGGCTTTGAAATTCTGCTTTCGTCTCACCAAATCTTCAGTTGAGGCCTATACAATGTTACAGGAGGCCTATGGAGAGTCTGTTTTTCCCTACAGCACAACTCGAAGGTGATTTAAAATGTTCAAAGAGGGGAGACAATCAATTTCAAAGGAAGGTGGACCCGGTGCTCCAGTTACTGCTCTTACGGAACAAAACATCGACCCTGCTGCTGGCACTGTGTGGGAGGATTGACGAATTCCCTTTAGATCACTTTCTGAAATACTGAACATTTCATTGGGTACCACTCACACGTTGGTGACAGAAACTTTACACATGAGACGTGTTTGTGCACGATGAGTTCCAAGACTTGATTGCCGAAAAAAAGGACATTAGCATGCAGGTCTGCATGCAGTTAAAGTTGATGTTAGAGAAAGATCCGAAGTTTCTTTCAAACGTAATCACTGCTGATGAAACTTGGCTACATCATTTTGATCCTGAGAGCAAACAGTAAAACTCAGTGCGGAAATCTCCATCACCAACTCCCAAAAAAGCAAAAGTGGTGGCTTCTTTTGGGAAAGCTATGGTCATCTCATTCTTTGATATTCATGGAATGGTTTATCAGCATGTTGTATCTGCACACACATCAGTAACTGGAAAATACTACAGGGATGTCCTGAAAACATTGCAAGTCCATATCAGGCGCAAAAGATCACATTTCCGTGAAGCAGGCTAGATGCTGCACCACGATTATGCTTGGCCGCATATTGCTTATGTTATTGCTGAATATCTTGCAAAAATCAACGTGAAGTGAATCCCTCACCCTCTCTGTAGTCCGGATTTAGCCCCATGTGACTTTTTTCTATTCCCTAACTTGAAGAAACGCCTTCGTTGGAGGCATTATCCACCATGGAAGTGGTGAAGGCTGCGGAGGCGATTTTGAAGGACCTCTCAAAAATGGTTTCCAGCATGCCTTTGAAGACTGGCAGAAGCGCTTGGCGCAAGTGTATGGTATTTAGGGGAGACTATTTTGAGAAGGACCATCAAAATTATGAGGATGAGTGAAGGTACGTTGTCAAAAAGGTTGTGATCATTCTTTATTGAACAGCCCTCGTTTTTGCTCAGCTCCTATGTAAAACACACAGACACACACACACACACACACACACACACACACACACACACACACACACACACACACACACACACACACACACAACAAACACACACACAGTTCTTACCGCCAATGGAGCCGCATAAAAGTGCTCAGAATGAGTGTGGATTAGGCAATGACAAACAACGACGCGTGCCTCACATTGTCGGAGTTCGCAGGTATACGGCATACGCCTTGTCGCGTGGTGGAACTGTTTCTAAACATACTTATACAGTGAGACGAACATTTTATTTCACGTGTTTGATAATTCTAAATAAAACATTTGTAACTGAAAAGGAAGCTGTTCATATTTACAGTTAGTGGTTGAAATTATTGTACAATTAAGATCATAACAAAATGCCCTGGAGTTAAACAAATAAATATTATCATTGATGTAACCATTTTTACAATTCATATTTTTAATGTAACTAAATTAATCGTGCGTTCGTTGAACTCCCTTCAGCTCTTCCATCCATCAAAATCATATCCGTCATTTCGGCGTTCGCATAGCTCTCCATATTTCTTGGATTTGCTATCTAAGTACGCGCAAAATCCTCCCTGTAAGGAGTGAATGTGTAGTTTTACACTGAAGAGCAACCTTACAACTGTCAGAGTAACTACACAAGTAACTGTCCTTTGCCCCATTACCTGTAAGGTAGGGTAGGGTCATTAATAAAGAGCAAGTAGTAATGTTTCTGTCTTCGTGGCCGGTGCATCCCAATAACAACTTTTGAGGTTCGTACACCAGTGGCTCCTGCGCTGCCTAATCACAAAATAATGTAATATTTAATGCTGTATAAAATTATACCTAACAGAACTTCCAAAGCTGCGACACCGAAATTCGGACTATTTAAGTTATAAACCACGCAATGACTATAATCGTTCGGTGTCATTTTGAAACAACCTGTATATGGCTTAAGAAAGTATGAAATAAAACTATTTATACAAATGACTACTTGTATTAACATAAAGTAAAGGCAAAAAATAAGCATTCTTAAGAATAGTTTGTGTGAGAGTGAGTAGAGAGGACATCTGTTTGCAACACCTGAAACGTCTAAGGCCATATCGTAAACTTTCGACTTTGTTACAACTGCACGTCAGCAACGATGTTCCCTCTTTTTTCTGTTATCTATTTTGGATTTCTGTATGTGGGTTTTGTTTATAAACATTAAATTGGCTCACAGATTTACACTTTGACCCATACCTCCCGAGGCAAATAAAATGAAATGCCTAGTGTTTAACGCCCGCTTTTACTACTCACGGCACCGCAGGCAGTGACACTGGTGATACATGAAATGAAGATGGAGTGCCGGTGGAAAGAGATGGGATGAAACCGGAGATCCTAGAGAAACCCCGTCACAGCGATCGCCTGGAATCGAACCCGGGCGCCTTGATGAGAACCAGGCTGTCTTACCACTCAGCCACGAAAGGGCCTTCCAGAGGCAAGAAGGAAGTATAGTGGGTAATCTTGGCTAAAGAAGAATTTCCAAGCCTGGAATTGAAGGCGGGCACCTTTGGGTTTGGAAGATTTATGCTAACCACCACATCCCAGAAACAGTTCACAAGTTTTCTTGTATCTGTACTTTTAAAGCGAATTAACTTTCTGCATAAAAGACAATTATTTATATCCTTGCAAAAATTACGTTGAGGTATAATGTCCAAAGAACCTTCTCTATGTATGGCATAATATTGGCATGATGAATGTTGGTAAAAGTACGGTTTAACACTTGATTTCTTTATTTTTAGCGCCATAGGTGGTGGAAACCGTAGCATCTGGAATGAAATTTATATATACATTTACGTCCTCCAACGTTAATTAATGGGACGATTAATGAATTGGGTGAAATGATACTCAAATGATCCTAGCGTCCATAGAGCTTAGAGTTAGCCGACATTCGTCTTTTAGGATATGGGAAACACCCGGAAAAACCTTATAAAGGTAACTCACCCTGACAAAAATTCGAACTCGGGACCTCTTGAACGTGAGGAGATACGCTATCACCACGCTACCGAGGCGAGTAAAATTATAATTTAAAAAGGAATTTCGGGAAAGAAACGTTCCAGGCCTAAGTTTAGTGGACCTCCTCGGCATTTGCCATTTATGAGGATTGAGAAAAACCTGGAAAACTGCCCAGTTAGCGGTGATGGCTCAGGCTGCATTTGAACAGGACCTCTTGAATGTGAATCTTTACTGCGGTCCCATCTCGCAGGTTTTGGTATAAGCAAGACAAAGGTTTTTTTGTAATTTACACTCTCCAACGTTAAGTCATATCGGACGATGAATTGAATGAATGAAACGATGCTCAAATGAGCCCAGGGTCCATAGAGCTTAGCGTTACTCGACATTCGTCTTTCAGGATAAGGTAAAACCCCGGAGAAAACCTTATTCAGGTAACTCGCCCAGAACGAGAGACAAAGGTTTGAATGCACTGATGAAGTTAATTTGGAAACACTAAATATTGAAATTGAGGTTTTATTTTGGATGCTCTATAACTGGTTTGGTTATCAGCGTCTTATTTATATTAGTATTGAAAATCGCTGAATTTTGCTCAGGGGCTTCTTCAGCAAGCTTGAGGTAAATCTACTACACGGGGCTTGGCTTTACTTTCTTTACGAAGGAAGCCATGCTTTGGACCTTTTTGCCCAAAAAAATCCATCACATTCCTCCGAGATTAAACCCGTGATCTCTTGAACAATAGGCTAGAATGTTACCCCTAAACGTAGCCTTTCCTGTGTTTACTCTTTATTTCATTTACTTGCAAATCTCTGGGAGCATAGCTCTGGAGCAAACGAAATGGCTTCAGCAATTAATCTTCTTTGTATTCTTGAACTTCTTTTAAACACCTGGAGTACGGATGTTAATGTTTATCTTAACAAAATTGGGATATTACCTCAAGACTTTGACAATGTAGTCCTTCAAGGAGGAATGACCGGAGCGTAATTCAGTATCTAAAAAGTATGACAATACTTCACTGTTAGGTTCAAGGCGATTTACATCGGGCATCGCCACAAGTTACACGAGTGATTGGTTCGCTTAACGTACGTAGATTAGGCTCTCTAATTGCTCTCTAGATGAAGGTCATTATTCAACATCAATTATGAGACCTATAGGTGTTGCTTATGCAGGTTGTTTGCAAATACAAGGCTGTCTTCCACTTTTTCTAAATAGCCACCTCTTTGCCGGTTTTCAGAGATAGTGAGTTGCACTTTTTCAAGCTTTCCGTATATTTCCCCCGGACTGCCACCATTAACGTCGCCCTAATGCCTTAGAATTACACTTTTGAGCATTAGCTACTGTAACCTTCATGTGGGATGACTTTTGTCCTTGAATGCTACCAGGCTAGCAGCTATAATCGGAGTGCTGCGGTGTTATATACCATTCCCCTTAATAAGTGGGATGTGACTTCTGTTTATCTCAGCTATTATTACATCACTTGGGCATATAGAGAGAATAAAATTTCGAAGCAATCACATAGCGGCCAGATATTAAAAGTTTGATGACTGCTTAAAGCCTAGTGTATGCCCATACTTTCCTTGTAGCCACGAGAACATTGGGAAATAAAATAATTCCTACAGATTTCGACTAGTACGGAGTAGATAGACGAATAAGCTTTTGTAAAAATAACGGTTTATACAGGGGTAGCAAAGAAATTTGAATGAAAGAAATCAAATTTTTATTTGTTTACTAGCTGACCCGACGAACTTTGTAACGCTAATAAAAGTTGTCTGAACTTATCTATGTAAATAAAAAAGATTCGTATTAGTTATTTATTCTGCAATTGAGGGTGAAGTTTAAATACAAGAAAGTTACAATTAAGTTATTCAGGTTAAACCTTTCTGATAAACAGTATTTTTGTCTTTTTGGGGTGCGTATAAATTACTATCAAATGTTTTATATTTAAATTAAGTTGCAAGAGATGAAGTTTACAATCTAGAAGCAATAAGCTGCCAAAAACAAAGAGCAAAATGGAATAACAATTTCGGTTTAGCTTAATTTTTAATAGTTATGCCCCTTTCTTTCTTTTAACATTGCTGAAAGTGAATAATATAGCTTCACATATTGACTCATGGTTAGTGCAATTTGTTTATTTTGTTTTCATTTCATTTGTTTTAATTCATGTGATACATTAATAATTTAATATTTGCATTTAAACTATTTTCTCAGATTGCAGTAACCTTTTCCTATCAGGAATACATTCTTCCCCAGAAAGATATTTGCTCAAATCAGTTTTTAAATCCAGTATGTGATGATGTACTTATATTTTGTACTTAAGCTATTACAAGAGGCATTAATGTCACAGACATTATATGATTATTATAAGATCATTCTATAAAATGTAAAGTTCTATTTACTAATAACGGGTTTTAAAAGTTGATATTACGTTCATACGAATTTCCTTATCCATTCTTCAACAAACTGTTAATTAAAAAGCTTTTCCTTCCATATACTAGGCAATAATTGCGATAAAAGATTGTAGAAATGCTCGTATTACATATTTCCTTAACACGATGGGAACAGAGAATACAGCGGAAGTAAGCGATAGTCAAATCTTTTAAAATTAAGTACGGAAGTGAGGCTTTGAAATTCTCTTTGTGCATGATCAGGAGGAAAACAAAATTACGAATAAGGACTTCCACTTCAGAGACGATTTTAAACAGCGAAACCAGTACACGTAACAAGAAGGGTCTCAGAAATAGACACGATAAAAATTCTACATAAATTGTGCCTAAAATTTATTAAATCAGAATAAACTTTTAATAAATCAAATACTAAATTAAGGTGCACCAAGCATACCAAAACTATTCAAAATTTACAATACAAGCCATTAAAACAGCTCAAGATGTACGTAGGATATTTGTAATTAAAATATATTAAAGTTGCGGAATTTGAATTAAAAGTCATGAGAGAATATAAGCTTTCACGGTCGGAGTCCATAATACAATTGGTTGTTTCCGGGCTGTTTTGCCGTGGTCTGTTGGAGTAAGAACCAAACGTTTCGTCCACAACTACGTCAGACGTCATCAGTGGCGCAGTCGAAGCTTTCTTGCAGAGAGTTTGGCTGCGTCTGAAGCGTTCAGAGGGTCCAAAGGTAGTCCTGGTCGGGCGGGGCAATTTTTCTTTTTCGACGTCCGAGTGTCTTCTGCCGCAGTACCTAGCCGCTTTGCGGCTTAACCTTTCAGCAGCAGACCAGCAGACCAGCAGAAGAGTCGAGTCGTCCAGGTTTACCTGGACGGAGTGTTTGCTGCCCAGCACCTAGCCGCTTATTGCGGCTTTATCTGGGCTGTATAGAACAGTCATTATTTGTCTCACGCGATTGTTTTTGGCAGTGGACCTATCTAGCCTTTGGGTGCACAGTCGCCCCGTGTAGGAGGGATGCGCCAATGCTGACTGCGCTCTTCCGCCTGCCTGGGAGGCATCTGAGCACAGTCCGCTTAACAGGCTAGAGGAAAAGACTGGTAGTTGGGGGGCGGAGCCTGGGTAGTCCGGCAGTGGTGTCGTGTGATTGATCCGCGTCATTTTTTGTGGTTAAATGGCGTTTCCTGTTTTCGAGAACAGGATGCCAGTTCCTATATAGTTTTAAGGCTTCTTCGTTTCTGTTGAAATTATTAGGATGTTTGTAAATTTCGATGGCAAGAAAGCTGCAAGAAAGCTTCGACCGCGCCACTGATGATGCCTGCCGTAGTTGTGGACGAAACGTTTGATTCTTACTCCAACAGACCACGGCAAAACAGCCCGGAAACAACCAATTGTATTATGAATTAAAAGTGTTACAACAATATTTGAGAAAGTTAAACAAAATATTTTACACGTAAAACGTAAATAAGTGTAGAATAATTTGCCGAAAAGCTGCATGCCGCGCCCCGGGAAAATGAGATTAGATTCTAATTTTGGTCTTAAAATAGTCGGAGCGCCAAGTGAAATTGAAATGGGACACGAGGTAATCACCTGTCCTCTTACCACTACGAATACAAACCAATTGAGTTAGTGTGGGCTCAAATGGGATTTGCAAGCAGAAGTAAAACCTTTAAACTAATACTTTCAAAGACTTATTCACGAGGAAACTACAAAAGAAAAAGGAAAAACTGGAATCTAAAAGAAGACAACTTTTTAGAAGAAATTAACACGTGAGCAGATTTTGGAGCCTATCATCTTAAAATTGCAAGATTCAAAGAAGACAGTGACAATGATGAATTATCTATTGACATGAGGTATATTGACAGCTACACGGAGGAACCCCTGAAAGTTGCATTGGATTAGAAAAACTGGCAATTCATAAATTATTATTATAGCATTTAATACATATACGTGGTATGCAAATATTCTTATATAATTATCATTTTAACTGGATTATAATAGAAGTTTGGAAAATTCAGTTTGGTTTCCCTTACGTTTAGCGCCAAGGTCTAGGATAGTGTGCGAGAGAGAGAGAGAGAGAGAGAGAGGGAAATATGACAAGATTGGGGTAACAAAGTGGCTGACAAGCAAACGCATCTCATTCGCTGCAGGCCAGAACTCTTTCCAATTGAAAAACATATTAGTCTGTTCATATTCACATTAGAGCTGTACATACTGAACGTCTGCAATGAACTGTTATAATTTTATTAGGTTAAATATTGTTATTGGACGTAACATTTAAAAACAAAACGTAAATTTTCCAAGAGACCCATGTTATCTTGCTTGAGGCACTTATACGCGCAGTAAATCAACAATACTGGACAACTGCCTTCACTTCCCTAGCAAAGGAAACATGCGAAGAATTGTTACGTCCTCTCCATCGTATTTGAGCCTGCGACCTCAGAATCAGTGACCAGATTGTTACCTGTAGACTACAGAGGACGACGAGTCTGTCAAAATTCTTGTGGCATTAACCATTTTTAAAAATTTGTTACTGTAGGTTGGAATTTTCAGTTAGTGTTGAAGTATTATATAGTGCAAGTGGAACGGATTAGATGCGTAGAAGGATTTCGTGATAGAAGCATGTAAAAAGAAACCATTTTATGCTACAGTACCCAAAGGGTTTCGGCTTCACACCGCTAGACTGCCGGCTTCACGCCCACATACTACAGAGATTGATACATCCAATCGATACAGGCAGCTAATGTTGCCAAGATCGCGCATACTCCAGCAAGAATTTTTGTCGCTAGGCCAGTGCCACTGCCTATTACATCTGCTCATTTGCCTCACGGTATTAGGTGGCACTTGTTCCATTAAATCCTCGACCCTAAGATTGGGATTGAACCGTAACCGGAAGTTCCGAGCCACATTGGAGGACGACTGAAGCATACAGTACTCACTGAATGTCCTGAGGTAAATGGTGAAATGAAACGTAGAGGGTCATCAAATCTTAGGCGGCAGGGTTAGACGCAGGCGGGGATTTTAACGTCCACAGGTGTCATACTGGACTACACTGAGGAACCTCGTTAGAAGTTCGTAACGCGCCAGAATGGACTGTTACTCAAAGCAAATTCCACCCTACACGCCGTCCGCTCGCCTGATTCTCCGACCGTGAAGCACGAAAAGGGGGTAAAATGACACGCAAATTTGCAACATTACACAAACCACATCCACCATGCGCCCACCAATCTAAGAAAACTGCAAGATATCAAGGTGAGGGTGTCCTTCATGGTTCAGCAGGATCGTTTATGGAGTTACAAAAGCTTGTGCAACAATAATAATTGGGGAATCATGAGTTGAGAACCCATTTGTATTTTACACATCAACGTTTTATGGAGATGCCGCTATCCGACAGAGTGCATAAGTCGGTAAAAGTGAACAACTCAACTGTTTTATAAAAACCTAAAAATAATATTTGAAGAGAAACAGTGGTCAGTGGTTTGGAGAAGCATCTGTTAGCAAGTCATTGACCCTGTCCTTTTAAACAGCATCACTGCACTCCATTTATAACAGATCCAAAGTCTCAACTATCTTCCTTCTCAGCTTTGGAACTTGTTTTCCTTGTAGTCTGTGTCATTACTCTTTAGTCATTCATTAGAGTAAACACTATTGAGTACTGGAATAAACTCCACTATTATTAAAGTATTTAGTAACATAACAAACTCAGTACTTTCATTATTGTTTTAACGATGGAGATCCTTTTCTCACTATCCCTTCATCTATTTGTCTCCTTCCCTTTAATACTCTCTTCCTTTCTCACTATTTCTCCCTCATCTCCTGCGGATTCAGCAAGCCATTCATATCACACATATACTCATGTGTTGTATTCATTTGACCTACTTTGTATACTTTAATCAGGATAATTATTTGAGAAAAATTAATTACATACATTGTAATAGCTGCAAAGGAAATATGGGAAGACCTAAGCGATAGACAAATCTTTTAAGATGTGGTGGCTAGGTATATGATGATATTGAAATTATTTTCTGCTCTATTTACATGATCAAGAGGTGAAAGAAAACCATAACTTTCCATTTGAGAAAAATGTTAGTATTTGAAAGTTAAAAGCAATAACAAGTAATGTGTTAGAAATTTGTAATGTCATAACAATTTATTTTCACATAAATCGTATACCCTTAGCGAAATGCGCATTTTTGATCAGTAAGATCTTTGCCTTTCTCTTACTACTTTGCAAAAATCATTGAAATTAGCAGGAATTCTTAGAATATTTTCAGAAATTCAAAATATGCTTTTTTCATGGAAATACTTAAATATATGGTAATTTTATGAAAATCTTAGCCCTTCTTGAAAAAATCAAAAGCTTCAAAAATTGCCCATGTTTTTCCATTTTGGCAGGTGGGACCAGTTTGAAAATCTTTGTCTGACATGCTTGGAAGTCGCTGAACTTAATAGTAAATTTGGTATTTGTTTACCTTTTTTTTTTGAGTTATTGGATTGGGAAATCGGCACGGCAACCAGTCTTGGCTTATTGTACCTATATGGTAAGCGGAGTATCCACGGAAGGAAGGATGAGGCGAGAAGAGACGGGCGGCCGTCCCAAGGAGCCACGACGGTGCACAGGGCAGGGTCGCTACACTTTGCCAGTTGGAATCTCCCCGGCAGGACAACTCACCCGACAATGGTCCGGAAACGGCCCCGCCAGACTGGGCTTGGAGACCGGAGACCATCCTATCGGAGGAGGAAGTTCTACTGAGAGTATATCATCCTGCCATGCAACGCCGAGACATCACCGACACTTCTACCCTGAAATAGACCACCAGATAAGAGATGATATGAAATGATAGTAGAGATAAAATGAAGGGACAGGAAATTCGGGGGATGTAATAACCTACCCAGCATTCACCTGGTGATCCGGGAAACGCCCCGAGAATAACTCTTGGGTCAGTAAAGTCGGTTACGGGAATCGAACCACCCGATTGTGGCTCACAGTCGAATTAACCTCAGCTATCCCGCTGTTTTTTTTATTATTTTTGTATTATGCTGTTTATAGAAAGCATGGACTTTCACATAAGATCCTTTTATAAATGACTTCGGGAATCTCAAAACGTGTGTTTCTAGTGAACCTTGAAATAGAATTTTTGGATGAAATACCACATTTAATCTACGTTTAGTGCGTAATAGAGAGATTGAAAATATTATGTTATATTGTTATGAACGGTGTGGTCAACATCTTTAAAGCACGTTCTCGTGAACAGCAATTTTTCTGTTCACATGGCGTTTAGAGCGTCCTACGTGAAACGTATTTTCCGAGATTTGATCACCTGTAACTGACAAACGCTGGACAAGAATCTACTCTAAACTCGGGGGTTTGGAATTAACTTAAGCAACAATAATTTAATTTTTTACGTCATTAGGGTAAGAGCGGGCGTTAAATCCTACTATGTTCACATGACTTTCTTATCCACTACTGTTCAATTTTATGAAGCACCTATACACTGTTCTCTCAGAATATTACGCCCTTGGCGTAGTGGGCTAGAGCGTTGTGCTTTGGTTCCCTGCCACGAAATGCGCCCGGGATTGGTCCTACCCCTGGGGGGTGGGGATTTTATGTCCTGTATATAGGACCGGTGACCACTCAACATCGTGAGGACATTTTGTCTAGAAAGCCAGTTTCCAAGATGCTGATCACATCTCCTCCCCGTATCGGTTGTACCTTCCGTATCTGGGCGTGAGGTGGTAGTCGGGTTGGCAGTCTCAGGCTCACTTTTGGCTGTTACGACAGTGATACATTTATGTTACTTCAGGAAAAATGTTTGCAAAGAGGATACTGATAGTACATATATAGCTAGCTATATATTGGCATTGATATTCCCTACTAATTACATTAAGTGGTGAGAAACGGTAAATAGCGACAACGCTTAAAAATTAAGCAAATTTCTTCCGGTTTAAGAGAACTTCAGAGTCAATTCCTAAAGAAATTTCAGGATATAAAATTTATTTGTTATTTAGGTGTTTTAAGCATGTTATTTTTAACAAAATCCCTAGAGCCATTTCTAACAGAGAGACATAGACATAGACAAAGAGAGAGAGAGAGAGAGAGAGAGAGAGAGAGAGAGAGAGAGAGAGAGAGAGAGAGAGAGAGAGAGAGAGAGAGAGAGAGAGAGAGAGACTAAAATTATTCGTTTATACGGAAGTTTCTAAACAAATCTTTCTACCACATTTTTGGAAGACCAGTTTGAGACATTTATTCGACATTTTGTTTTGAGCTATGCTATTTGCTGACGTACACACACAAATATTTTTCTACAATGGTCTTTAGCTTTCTTCTTCTTTCTCTGTCCCATATGCCTTTTTAGGCTTTGGCTTTGAGGAACAAACTCTGAATCAAATAGAGAGCACAGAATGGGTGAGCAGCCCGTTGCCTGGTATGAGAGTAAGAGAAGTAGATGATATAATGAGGGCGAAATGAATGAAAGGAAAGATGGTAATGGAGCAATTGGTGGAATTATGGCGGGGGAAACCGGAATTCCCAGAGAAAACCCCTGCCTGCGCCATGTAGTCCACCACAAATCCCACATGGGATCGACTGCGGTGGAACCCTTGGTGAGAGTGAAGCGGTCTCAAAATATTTATTTATGGTGAAACCTCTGTATGGAATTTCTAGGTGAAGTGCAATACTGTATCTACTTAGAGCCAGTTGCACAAACTGGGAATAAGCCCTTGTTAGAGTTATTCAATGGTTATGCGCTAAATTGTGTTGTGTGACGTCACAATAGAACCTATCAAGAGAACAATCATGGAATAACTATTCTCTCATTCCATGCTCCGACAGCGGGCATAAAAAGAAAAATAACTGCTGGCTACTGCACACAATTTATTCTGCTTTAAACGATAAATTTGTTTATAATGTGTTTTTGAGAACCAGAAAGCCTGTCGCAATATGCTGCAGAGATAATCTG
Source organism: Mantis religiosa (assembly GCA_030765055.1). NCBI lineage: Eukaryota > Metazoa > Arthropoda > Insecta > Mantodea > Mantidae > Mantis > Mantis religiosa. Next base: position 230,364,780 of record CM060950.1, read on the forward strand.
ATAAATGAACACAACTATAATGAGATTGAAGTTGAGAACTGATATCGCGTTAGGTAATTTGATGGTTAATTAGGACATATGAGAGGCGTGTAGTGAAAGTACAATTTAAAACAGTAGAGCTTATCTAGAGTATTATCAACAAAAACACCTAGTTTTATAAAAACAGTGGTGTTAAATATCCACTACCCAAATTAAACAAAAAATAACATGGGCGCTTACAAATATATTTAGCGAGGTTAGTTATTATCGACGAAGGATCTGATAATTTCATTTTTTCCCTCCCTTACATCAGCGACAATGGTGTTTGGGGACAAGGATCGAGGGAGGCCGAAACACTAAGCCTGATACAGGAATCAGGGTTAAGGGGTCAGCCCAACGCCTGCGATGAGAGCAAGAGAAGTGGATAATAGTAATAGAAAAGATGGATTATGCAGCAATTGATGGAATGATGGAGGGGGAAACCGGATTACGCGGAGGAAACACGCCCAGCACCCTGTTGTCTATCACAAATCTTACTTTGTGATCTAATCCGGGCCGCCTTGGTGAGAGTCGCGCGGTGTAGCCACTGGGCCACGGCGCGGCCATACTGATAACTTCATGAGGTACACAAACATTATTCAAAATATACAGTAGCCACAAATGTGAGTGTTTGTGACATTCGTATTTGGAAGTTATCAATAAGATAAACAAACCTGGCAATGTGGAGAGGAGATGCCGGTGATAAGGGCTTTGGACCTTTCACAACTAATATAAGATTAAGTTCACATTATTTGGGAAAAAGTCCATAATTTTGACATTTTGTCAACATGGATTTACTCTAAAGCTCACGTTTATTAATGTCACTTGTCTGGGTACAGCACAAAGTAGCTGCGCGAATCAGAAACAAGTTTGGTCAAATCTAACCTCAAAAAAAAGCTCAAATGTCATTGTGAATATTTCAAAATATAGAGCACAGTAAGAGTTGTAATATGAATGGCCTGTCAATGTCTAGTTCTGACACCTCTGTTGTTTAATAATATCTCCTTGGCAAATAGTTTATTATGTGTTTCAAATGGGAAGAGTTCTCGCCTGTAGCGAATCAGATGCGTTAGAGCCTTCACCGTTGCCACCTCGTTATCCCCACTCTTTTTATATTTCCCTATCTCTCTAGTACACTTGCGAGTCTTTTTTTTTTTTTTTTTTTTTTTTTTTTTTTTTTTTTTTTTTTTGCAATTTACGTCCTCCAACGTTAAGTCACATCGGACGATGAATTAAATGGGCTCAAATGAGTCCGTGGTTCATAGAGCTTAGTTACCCGACATCTACGCCGCCGAGGCGGGCACACTTGCGAGTGTTCCTGGCGCTAACGCAAACTGAATTTTCCAAAGTTTTGTAATAATGCCTTTGTTGGAATTACAATTGCAACATGGATATTCGTATATTACGCAAATGTTTTAAATATTTATTTGAAAGTTAATTATAGTTTATGAATTGCTCATTTTTCTAATTCAACGAAAATAACAGCGGTGCATCCGTATAGCTATGAATGTTACTTACGTTAAGAGATAATTCGTCATTGTTATTGTCTTCAACGTCTGAGTACTGAAAGTTTATTATGAATGGCTCCAAAATCTCGTTGCGTGGTATTTCTTTCCAAAAGTCGTCTTCTTGTAGTTTATCTGATGTTTCACGCAGTTTCCCCAGCCTTGTTGCGTTCCTTGTTAATTTCTTCCTAAATAAGACGTTCGTCAGTCAGTTTAAAAATATTATTTCTGTTTGCAACATAATTTAAGCCGACATTAACTCAATTGGATTGTTCTAGCAGTAGTAAGGGGGCAAAGGTGGATCGTGTCTCGTTGATCCAGCTGATGCACTTTTTCATGGAAGAGTAACTGAATAATGCTGCCTTGGACTCTCTAGAGGAAATAGAGATCACGGACCATTCATAAACAAAGAAAAAAACAAAGGAAGTGTATTGTGTCCTCTCATCAACTTTAACAAACACCTTGGCTTATTCAAAGTACAGATTTCTTTTACCACGTCATGTCAAATGTTTACGTTTCAGTTCTGAGTAATTTCAGTTATACGTTCACACATACATGTCAACCAATAATGATATTCATTACAGTGCTTACGTCGCAATGCATTGTTATAATATAACGGTATTTACTTTATTTGTATTAGGAAAACTATTTGAGCTAACAATATGGGGTTTTTACGGTTATGTTAAATACATTACTCCTTCCTTCTTCATGGATCAGTTTTTGCAAAATCTGAATTTCTGTCTTAGCGTGAATACTATTTATTAGAGATTGATTAGTTTGCCGCTCGTCACAAACCAGTTAGCGGGAATACAATACAACAACACCGCAGGACTCCAATTGGTTCCTCACCTAGTAGCGCTCAAGGACCAACACCTTCCCATTTGAAACACATAATAGTTATCCGATCTCTGTGTGGCGATTCTGCTATATATTTACAGTGGCGTTGGCAAAAAATATGGTTTTGAATATAGAACATGGAAGATATCACATATGTCTAATAGCAGACATGAAAGGTGAAGTTGTATAATCCCATTCCATTACCCTATTGCAACAAGCCACAGAGTTTGTGCTTAGATTTTGTGTAACGTATTTTGTAAAACCACCATTTTTCATACCAACACTCATGTGGCTATTCATAATTATTTTAAGTACCGTAAATAGTTAAAAATGAACAACAAACAACAACAATAATAATGATATTGATGATGATAATGATATTCATGATGACGATGATGATGATAATAATAATGATAACAATAACAATGATAATAATAATAATAATAATAATAATAATAATAATAATAATAATAATAATAATAATAATAATAATAATAATAATAATAATAATAATAATAATAATAATAATAATAATAATAATAATAATAATAATAATAATAATAATAATAATAATAATAATAATAATAATAATAATAATAATAATAATAATAATAATAATAATAATAATAATAATAATAATAATAATAATAATAATAATAATAATAATAATAATAATAATAATAATAATAATAATAATAATAATAATAATAATAATAATAATAATAATAATAATAATAATAATAATAATAATAATAATAATAATAATAATAATAATAATAATAATAATAATAATAATAATAATAATAATAATAATAATAATAATAATAATAATAATAATAATAATAATAATAATAATAATAATAATAATAATAATAATAATAATAATAATAATAATAATAATAATAATAATAATAATAATAATAATAATAATAATAATAATAATAATAATAATAATAATAATAATAATAATAATAATAATAATAATAATAATAATAATAATAATAATAATAATAATAATAATAATAATAATAATAATAATAATAATAATAATAATAATAATAATAATAATAATAATAATAATAATAATAATAATAATAATAATAATAATAATAATAATAATAATAATAATAATAATAATAATAATAATAATAATAATAATAATAATAATAATAATAATAATAATAATAATAATAATAATAATAATAATAATAATAATAATAATAATAATAATAATAATAATAATAATAATAATAATAATAATAATAATAATAATAATAATAATAATAATAATAATAATAATAATAATAATAATAATAATAATAATAACAATAATAATAACAATAATAATAACAATAATAATAACAATAATAATAACAATAATAATAACAATAATAATAACAATAATAATAACAATAATAATAACAACAATAATAATAACAATAACAATAACAATAACAATAACAATAACAATAACAATAACAATAACAATAACAATAACAATAACAATAACAATAACAATAACAATAACAATAACAATAACAATAACAATAACAATAACAATAACAATAACAATAACAATAACAATAACAATAACAATAACAATAACAATAACAATAACAATAACAAAAACAAAAACAAAAACAAAAACAAAAACAAAAACAAAAACAATAACAAAAACAATAACAAAAACAATAACAATATAACAATAACAATAACAATAACAATAACAATAACAATAACAATAACAATAACAATAACAATAACAATAACAATAACAATAACAATAACAATAACAATAACAATAACAATAACAATAACAATAACAATAACAATAACAATAACAATAACAATAACAATAACAATAACAATAACAATAACAATAACAATAACAATAACAATAACAATAACAATAACAATAACAATAACAATAACAATAACAATAACAATAACAATAACAATAACAATAACAATAACAATAACAATAACAATAACAATAACAATAACAATAACAATAACAATAACAATAACAATAACAATAACAATAACAATAACAATAACAATAACAATAACAATAACAATAACAATAACAATAACAATAACAATAACAATAACAATAACAATAACAATAACAATAACAATAACAATAATAATAATAATAATAATAA